>OZ026836.1:38629529-39829529 GCA_964023205.1 Lutraria lutraria
TTCTCCAAAATGCAGTGGAAATCGAGTGAATATGAGTTTCCGCAGGAAATAGAGCAACGCATGCGCAATTCAACCGGCGTTCACATCCGGATTATAAAGCGTCTGCTAAACAACGTTTTAGAAGGTAGATAGGTTTCGTTTGTTTTCTTTATAAAATGGTTTGTTTCTTGTGATTTTTCTCCACATTTCGATTAATTTGTAGTGTTTAATTTAACGTTGTTCGTAGATAATATAATCAGGTATGTCAAGAACACTTGTTATCATGTTTTTTTCTGTTCGTACTCAGGCATATTCGTACTATAGGACCCAGTATGTAGCATACATACTTGTATGAGCATATGCATTTCAGCTTGTTGAGTTGATTATTACTGAATTAGGTTTATTTTCCGTGCTGTAGATTACAAGGTTCTCAATAACAGCAGGCTGCAGCCAATTTAGCCACTTAGAAATGTGTTTGGGCCGGTTATGAATCTCAAAAGTTTATAAAATATTGCTAGAAAATGCCCAGAACCCCCTAGCAGGCCTGTTAGTCTAGCTTTTGGGCCTGTTAGCCACAAACTTATTGAGAACCCTAAGATTAACCATTTCAGTCAGTGATAGTTGTTTGCAACACTCAGTGCTTTTAATAATTACAAGATCTATTTCATTTTTTTAAATTATTTCTTAATAAATCTATCTTCCTTTAATGCTAAACCCCTCATGGGGACGTAGGCATGATAAATAATGTACGTGACAAGAAGACAAAGATATTAATTATCTAGGTGTTTAATGTTTTTTATTGGTCGTACGTACATGCCATTATCAAATGATTATGTTTAAATATAGACAGACCGGAACAGTACGCGGACACTTTTCCTCATATGTAACTATTTCGTGTAATTGAGGCCGTGTTTCAAATCATCCAGTCTATGTAGTTTTTGAAGATGAATCCTTGCTTAGAAATTTACAGGAACTTAAGATTGTAAACAATGCACTACGCATGCGCAGTCAGGCATCGCGGCAGGTACAGCCACGGCTCAAAATTATTGTACAATTTAACCAGTACGCGGACACCCGTTTATAAAGACGTAAAATGGTCAAACAAAGTAAAATCACATGAAAATGTTTTTTGTGTGTAATTATTTCATTTACACGTGAAAATTGAAAGAAAATATTTTTTCTATGATGAAATATTAACATGTTTAAAGCATTGAGTGCAATACGTCAATTCATGTATTCTTCTTTACAAAAACCATGCAGAACAAAGACTCTCCTACAGTTTTAGTTTGTACTTTACAGAAATGAGTATTTATCTAGATTTACTTATTTCCATCACTACGTTTGTAGCTTACGGGAGTTAAGGACGTCAAAATAAAATTATAAAATGGAAACAAAAACATTTGGAAGGTACCTGTAGTCACATGGTTCAAGCGCCAAAGCGATAAAGATGCGAGTGTTGCTGAGATAAATTATGTGTCGCAAGATCGATTGTGAATATCAGGTTATTTGTTTATTAAAAAGTCTATTCAAGTGAGATTGTCTCATATTTATTAAATACGTATATTATTTTAATCAGTGGCGATTTTCTTAGCCATTTACACAAGGACTTGCATATTTTTACAAATATCAATTTATTTTGTTTATATCGTCTGCTGATCAGTATAAACAGGAAGTGTAAACAGAATATGTATCATACCGGAAGAAAGGTAAGTTTGCTGCGAATATAGGTAAGTAATATCGGTATCGTACAGGATGTTTTAAATCTTTTAAAACTCGCCGAATGCGAGGGTGTCCGCGTACTGGTAGCGTCCGCCTACTGTTCCGGCCTGTCTATCTAATTGTGTATTAGTATTTAGGATAGTTTATTTGCCACACACATACCACACATTAGAGAATGATCAAATTGAAACCATTCAATAATTGGTTATTGATGATATTATTTATAATATATTATGAACTAGTTGCTAAAAGTGCCTTTATATATATAGTGTTTTTACATTTTATATTTACATGTATCACATTTCAGTGATTTTTTTACCTCTGCATCCTGCGTCCAGGATGCAAAAATATCACCATGGATGCATGTTTTCATTTTATGTGCATCCGCAGGACGCATGTAATTTCTGAGTGACGAGCCTTAAATCTGTCTGCTTTTGTTCATTATCGAAGTCTCTAAATTTCCACATTGTGAAATAATATTACATGTAAATGGTGGACTGGTGTTATTGAGCGCCAAGATACGTAGCTAAAATGAATAAAGCGACACAGTCTAAGTAATGACTAAATAGATATATGTTTTCGCCCTGTACCCGGCATATATAAAACTCCGCTACCAGTGTACAAATGTGTTTTAACTGCGACAATGATTCATTTGTTTGATAAAATTCGCCAACTTTTTTTTTCATGATTGGAATTTCCATCTTCACAAATTAATTGGATGCCCAGGTTTCTGTCAGTCTCAGACCGAAAAACTTGACTAAGTTTCTAATCTTCGCGATAAAAGATAATTTTCTGATAACAATGAGATATGTGACATCGTCCTCGAGAAAATGGCTGCTCTGTGTTTATTTGGAATTGCAATCGTTGGAGAAAGCGATTTGCAGACAATTCATCATAAAGTATATAGTCGGACAACCTGTCACAAATTAATAATTCAAAGACTGTAGACTCTCTCAACAATTTTGCTTTTAAAAGTTCTGAAGCCCCCATGGTTCTATCCAGCAGGTATTCTTTAATTTCTTACATTCCCTTTTCCAGGCTTAATTCACAAAAACAGGTCTAGTTCCTAATGTACAGTGAAAATCTTGATCTGTTAAATCTTTTAGTTTTTTGCAACACTTCTATGTATACATTTTTTTCATGATCTAAAGACATCAACTTATTTTTTTTCACTGAGTCTTTCCCTGTCCTTTTCTTTCTTTCTTCTGAGGATTTTGAGCAGTTATTTCGTTATTATGAGCATTGATACCACAAGCACTAGGCTTATCTCGAGGAGATCTTGACATCCCATCACTTATTGGTCTTAGTTTTACACAAATTTCCATGTTTAACTTTATTACTTGCATCATTACCTTGATATCTGGAACACAGATCATGATTATTTATAAAACCGGTAACCTTGATGTTCTTTAGGAGTCACATGCTGGATTTCTTTTGCATCTGCGAATGCTGCATTTTCTACACATTGTTAAAATTAGGCAATTTAAGAATTAATCTAATTCATGTTGGGTTATACAAGCTCTTTAGAGCGTTTGGTTGACAGACTTTGGGTTCATATGCTAGACTCTATAAGATCTCCATGAAAATTTGTTTAATGGTGTATCAAACTACAGTTGAATTGTGATTGTTTGAAATGACACACGAAAGTCCGAACTTTTGCACTTTTCGAACATTTGCATCTATTATTTATGTGAAAAGTTACAAAAATAACAAGACTGCACCTGATGAAATGAGATTTCTATGTGTTTGTTTTATTTATGAGAAGAAACAATATAGAAACACACGTTTAAATATAAACCAAGTGTGTTGCTTAAAAAGAACTTTCAATGCATAATATTATATATATACACATGATCAACAATAAATACAAATAGTTAATACACACATGTAGTTTTGTATAAACAATAATGCCAGACATTTTACAGCATCAGTTAATGGCCGACATAACCTTATAGAATGTGATCATCTATTAAAAGTTAATGGATATAATTTTGTTTTCATTTGTTTAAAAATAGGATTTCGATGGATTTGGAACTTAAGTTTTTAATCTCGTGTTTAGGTCTTGGTGAGTAAATTTTTCTTTATTTCATTAGGAATTTTACGGTATATGTGACGTCACTGTCAACTCTATGTTCTTGATTTCTTTGACTTATCTGTGGTCTAGACACATGATCATTCACTACCGGTATATCATATGCTATTCAGTTTATTATTTATTAGGTATAAACATGTTTATTCGTGGCTGTTTTTCAGTTAATTCTTTATCAAAAAGTTTTACCACATGTTACCCAATATCTATTCAAGTCGGCAAATAGCCATTTATATTTCCTACAAGATTTTAGATAAAATATTTATGGCTTGTCTTAAAATAATAGCAGTTTTTTAAGGTTATGAAATACTACTTAAATGTAAAAACATGCAAAACCTCTTGTTATTAAAACTATTTCAGAAAACCTTAATAACTAAATTCTGGGCCTTTCTTCCAAAAATTCATTGTGAATGAGCCTTAGCCTTTCAGTCACTGTAACCTCTCACTGATAGAGGGTCGTGGGTTCGAGCCCCGCTACAGACCCTGTATCTTTATGTGAGAAAGTAGGCAGTTGCTTACGGAGGATGGGGGTCTAGTACTGGTTCTAGATCTGTCCGCCTCATATGACTCTGACTGTTAAAAAGGGGCGTAAAACCCGATATAAACAAAAAAACAACAAATATAAACACAAACAAAACAATAAAATGTACTTTGTTGTATTGTGTTCTTCTATATATTTAATGTGTACATCATTTTCACTTATTTTGATCCAGTGAAGAATGTAGCTTATATGCAATACCTTTGCTTTAATTTATTCAATATGTTCAATTAAATCACAATTTCTCACTGGCATGATGCTTAAGTTTTTTCTTAATAGAGTTAACACATTTGCCAATCAATTTGTTCAAGATAACTTGATAGATAACTTCTAGTAATATTTTTTATGTGTATTTCGGGAAAACTAATGCGTACTAAGTCTTACGCAAACACATCTTTTATCTGGACCCTGGTTCGAATATGTTCGGTTAGGGACACTCTTTTTATCAATTGTAAGTTTTTGTAAGAAATAATAATAAATACATAAATAATGCTAAATAATGTTAGTTTTTTCACAGAACATAAGAAAAAGACTTAGGGAGTGAGGGAGAAGCTTATTTCATCATATTGGGAATTTAGCTTTGTATTTTAGGGAAATTCTTTCACCAAATTGAGAAAAAAGGGCTTTTTGTAATGGGAAGTCACCAAATTTCGGCCTCTAGCTATCATAGATCTATGGAAAAAAGACCCTGCCTGAAATTATCAGTATTTTAGAATTTTCTTTTTAAATTCAAAGAAAAAGATTATATATATATACATGTATTAATAATGATTATAAATGATATTTTGAATTTGCATTTCTTTTAAATTATTACTGTTATGAAGGGCATTTGTTTTTATTTGAGATTATTTGTTGGATCTATTTTACCATGACCTTGTATCAGATTAAGTTTTTTCTGTCAGTACACTAGCTATTTGTTTATTCACATAAATTCAATAGTCGTATTGAATTTGCATAGGCATGATAATACTTGTAGTTTATATGCACTGATAAAGTTGTTTAACAAAGTATTTTGTTATGTGTACCCTGCTGAGTATAAGTTGAGTGTAAAGTGTTCATGTTAGCATTACTTCGTAATAAACTTTATTTACGACTTAAATTCAAGCAGTGTGGAATATATAGAATTCAAGATTTAAATTTTTACTATTGGTGCCGGTAAATATTTTGTTATATTTTTTATGATAAATTTATGGATTTAATGAAAATTTTGATGGTAAAAGCTGTTTTTTACTGAATCAGATTTACTGAAGGTTTTAATTTGATATGTATTTTTGTATGATATTGTTTTTTATACAATAATATATCACTATAATTTGTTCTTAAATTAGTTTAAAACTTACAGTATTTATGATCTAACAAGTTATAAATATTAAGGAAGCTCTATTTGTGCACACTATTGTTGTATACTTACAGAAGATATTTTTATCTTAATGTTTGTAAGTCATTAATCTGTTCAGAAATTTAAAAAGTCTTAACAATTATGTGCATATTTGATGAATTTGATTTATTTCAAATCTCATTTATAGACAGACATTTAAGAAATTCTTTATTTTAATTAGTCTTATTACATTTAACTTAGTTATAAATAAGATTGAATTATTTGTTAATTTGTCAGTTAAATATATAAGAATGCGTTATTAATTTTGTTGATTTATAAATTCATCTGAATATGTTTTGTTTTTCTTATTATTTAAATGCAGTACTTTGACTTATATAACGTCATGAATAATTAATCAATTGTTAAAAAATGTGTCAGACACGGTGATAGTGTTAAGTTGTTTACTGTATAAATATTGATTGATAGGTTTAAGTCATATTTCATGTTTGACCTCACTCAGTACCAATTCTATATTAAAGGAAATATCATACTGTAATAAGTTTATTAGCTGTTAACATACATTGTGCTGTGCTGACTTTAACAGTGTACAGTTTTATGACTGGTAAATAATTTGTACAATTTGTGTATGCTGTTTCATACACCAACAGGCCTGCTTAATTCAATTTACAGAATGTTAGGTCCACAGACTTTGTAAAATCCATACACATATTTTCTCTAACAATTAAATTGATGACCTATAATGCCTACATGGACAATTGTCATCCACAGCAGGTTATTCATATAATGAAGAAGTTGGCAATTACTTGGTGTCAGCAACACTGTCAGCCATTTGATGGCATATTATTGAAGAACAGGAGCAAGACACACATTCTAAAAACGGTTTGCTCTGTACACTTTTTTTGTAATTTAATTATCTAATTTTTGCTATGAGAATATCTGATATGTTTGATACATTTTAAGATATATTACATGTAAGTACTATTATTGCATTCTTACATGACGTTTTTGTCATAATGCCAAAATATTTGGTTTACACCTCAATCCTTCTATTGACTGTTTTTATGTCAACAATTTATTTGATTACTAATACCAAGATTTTTACCTGTAGAAGAAAATCATTCCTTGTGTTTTCATGTTGTTTTTTTGTGAGGTTTCTATTTCATATACAAGTCTAAGTCATTTTATCTGGTCAGCTGATGGATGAATAGATGCCTTTAGGGAAATCTTTAAAAAGCGCCAACTTAAAATGCTACTGATTCTAATTTAACTACAATCGTTCTGTGGAAAAGTATGCTGTGTTTGTGGATCTGAACTGAAAACCTTAAAATTGGACAAAAGTAAAAAAGTTAACATTTGATCTTAGTTAATTAACAAACCTATGTTTTAATTAGGGCATTGAAATTGGATAACAATGGACATCTTCCTGTAAAGTTGTTCCGTTGATTAATTATAAGTAATTTGTCAGTTGATCTATGAAACCAAAAACCAATAGTTCAAGGGGTTAAGTACTCCATGTTGTATACTGTTCTATTTTAATTTCTCTTTATTGGATATTTTTGTCAGGGTTGAATGATAGCCTTAATTTGCAGCTTTTACTTAGGGCAGTGATCTTTTTCTCTGATAATCAGGTTAAAAGGTGAATTATTATCATTTCTTCTTTTGAAAGTGTTGGAACTATTTATCAGTTATTCAAGCCAAAGAAATTTTTATCAAATAACATTTATCTTCGGATCATGTTCAGTTATTTATTTTGAAATCCTTTTATCAACAGTGATGAAATTAGAATTGACTTAACAAAGTCTTACAATGAAATTACTTTAAGACCCATTAGCTTTTTGCTATAAAAAAAGGAAAAAACAAACAGTTGGTACTATTATCCCAAGATAATAATTACCAATGAAACGAGCCCTTTTTTCTTCTAAAAACTCATTTCGCTGTGATTTTTGCTTTTGAAATCTAGAAAAATATAGAGCACATGACATCATTTTATGACGTGTGCATAACATGACTCCATCACATTCCGATTCACTGTAAACATGGTTGACTTGAGAAGTAGTATGTTGTCTGCTGTGAGTATATTGTTTATCTTACGCATCCAATATCGTAATATTTATCATGACACGTAACAAATAAATGCAAAATTAATAAACTTCAAGTAGCACATAATCTTTCGTCAAAGTAGAAGTGACATGACGTGCGCATGCACTTGAATATAATTATAGATTGCGGGAAAACACAGCTATAAATAGTATTTTTTTCAATGATATTGAAAAAAGTATGATGGTAGTTTCGGAAACAAATTTTCTTGCTATAAAGAATGCACGGTAGACAGAAAGGACAAACAGAAACTATTATGACTGATAAATTTACTGGTACATGCTTATGGGACCTTAAATATAATTATGAATTTAAATTGAAGAAGAGCAAAATTTTAATGTTTTCACCGTGATATTTATTTTTATGGTTATTTTACAGGATTGTGTACATGTATATCTTTGACTTCTTAATTTGTTACAAGTATTTCTCGAATACCTTTGAAACTTGAAATGGATCTGTCTGGTTTATTTTTCATATAAAACCCTTATACAATGATGTATGTATATTTAATTTTGCTCTGTTACTTGACTTCTTATATACAAATGTATTTGTAATCTCCTTGGTCTGTTTGACTTGCACTAAAAGTCCCATACTTACTTTGTAAATTTGTTGTACTGATAAAATTTACCATTATTAGGTCCTCTAACCATCCTTTGAAATTCATTGATTGAAATAATATCGTCATAATCAATTTGTTTATACAGTAATCAGCATATGTTAAATTGAGAAAATGGATGTGAACTTGATCAATACATGCCAGGCATTTGATTTCTCCACCGTTATATATAACTTTATAAGTGGTTTTAGGTTTGAAATACTTGATTTTCATTCTTTACAGAAAGCAGTTTAAATGGAAATGTTTGTTAGCCTTAAAGATTGATGTATATAATTTTATCTTAATACCTCTAAATAATTAGATGTGTTAAAATGGATTTTAGTGATCTTTTACTTCTAGAATTTCTTTGAGAATCAAGTTATTACCTGCTGACAGGGTTTTCTTTAGGAAAAGGGGAAGAGCTGGGTGCTGGAAAAAAGGGGAAAATACACCCAAAGAGACAAATTTGGTGAATATATTATACGATGCAAATTCATGTAGAAGAAATATTGGCGGGGGAGTATTATATAGCTCATTTTCCAATGGCAAGATGCTGACTGTCAGTGTCACTTTCTTAGTAAAAGAAACTGCAAGCTTCTTTGTGAGTGAGATAATTTGACAAATATTGAGCCATTCTTTCCTGTACTTCTTATTTTTCTGCTGTTTCCATTGTTACAATAATACCTATTACATTACTTTGTACTTGGAAATAGCATAAATCGCATTGTTAATTCAACATTTTCCGACAAATGTTAACACTTTTACACTGTTAGTTCATTTTATGCTGTCTGTTTAGTGCCTTAGAAGTTCTTTTACCAACAAAATTGAGACTAGAATATATAGCAGTGATCGATAGAAAACATTGGCTGTGTCCATACCTCAGGATTTACAGGCAATAATTCTCTTATCATTTTTTTATATTGACAAATTGGCAGGTGCTCATTGATGTGAAATACCAGGCAATGTGATAGGAAACTGGTAATAATTGCTCATTGTTGCATGGTGTGAGACAGAAAAAAACACATAGCTGAAGATATTAGCTGATAATTATGGCACGTCGTCGACTGGAGTCAGCTATTCAAGCAGGACAGACAATTGCTAAAGGTAATGAATTAATCACTTATAATCAAGTCTTGTACAAGTTTATAATAATTTGTTTTGTTATAATACTTTGTTACAAAACATCAACTGTACGTTGACTGAACTGAGCTTAGATACTGCTTTGTATTATCTAGTAACTACTATGGACGAGTTATTGATCAGGTAATGTTCTTTTATCATCCTTGTATCATCCCATTAGCGGATTGTTTGAAAAAAAAAGCAACATTTTTAATAGCTACCGGTACCTGTCTTATAAGACTTCAAAAATTATGGACTAACAATTTTTAATAATGAATCATATGATAGATATTTTTTTCAATTCCTTGATTCATTGTTCAGAATGTTTTCCTCAAATGATCTGTGCAAAGATTTTCTAATAACTTCAACAAGCCAGGCAGAATTCAGGGTTTTTCAACCACTGGACCTGTGGGTCCAGTAACCCAGAGAATTTACTAGACCTGACTCAATTTGAACTGGACCAAATGTTCTCAAGACAAACAACATAGCATAGTACAATACATCACTATATTGTAACGCTGTTTGCAAGAAATTGATGTATTTTTTTTAACCAGACTAGTTGGACCAATAACAAGTGGACTTTACTAGACCAGACCCACATTCTTCTAGACAATGTCTTTCAGTCCTATGTTAATGTTGAACCCTGCAGAATTTTGCATTACCAATTGCTTATTACCGGGGTATTATGTAAAGATTTTACAAAGCTTTCATTGAATATTTTCATCTTAACTTTAAACAACATTCAATACAGTTGTCATAAATTTTCATGGTTCAAAATTTCACTTGGTTTAATATTTATGATTAAAAATAAATACAGGTTCAATTTGATTAATAACATTATTGATACTGTTGAATTTAGCGTACATGTTACAGTTTAAATTTATCAGTTGAATTTGAATATGGTAATAAATCTATTTCATGCATGCTTTAAGCATTAGAATACACCCTTATTGGATCAATATACCGTATTTCTCATATTTAATACTTTATATTGAACACTGAATATGTTATAAATTATAATGTATCACTAACATCATTTATCCAGTTTTATCACATCTAAATTAGAAACATACAGAATTAACATTAAAGTGGTATTTATGCTACCAGTACTCAGTATCCACAATAATCAGCTTTGATCTGCATAATACATTATAATATTTGACTCCCAGAAAAACGTTGCATCAAAACAAAAAAGGAGCCCGCCCGGCTAGCTCAGTGGTTAGAGCATTTGTCTACTGGTCGAGAGGTTGTGAGGTCGAACTGCAGGCAAGGCTCACACTGCCTGTGACAAATTTGACAGAAGATATTGCATCCTATGTTAAATTGTCCTCCACCTCTGAATTATGTGGGGTAGCTTGGCAGGAGCTTACAGATAGAATGTGGTTAGTACTGGTTAATGCTTAAATGAAGTCCAGGTAAGCTGGTTAGGATAACTGCCCGCCACGATATGACTGAAATCATGTTGAAAATGGCGTTAAACCCGATGAAACAAACAAAACAAAAATGAATTATGAGGCTTTTGAATGATTTTAAGCTAAGATTCTTTGCCATTATCTTTATATGGGATGGATCACTGGTCTAGTGCTTATTCGCTTGACTTAGCCACTCAAAAAGTTGTGGTTTCGAATCTCAGCTCCTGCTTCAGATATTTCAGGGAAGCGGTGTCAATGTCCCCATCTCAAGTACAGAGCCTAGGACTGTGTTTAAGAATTCACAGGAAACACAAAAAGTCAAGTTTGTGTGTTCATAAAACATTATTACAATTCAATCAGCAGAAATAGAGTAGTTGGCTCCTCCTTAATATGGATAAGGGAATGGTGGGAGTGCTGATAAGGTGAAATATGGTAGCCTAGTCTGAAAATGTATTAAAGATCAATTGATCAACAGTTAGCTATAATGAGATTCAACTACAGATTGACAGCAAAAGGTATAATGTCAAAAAATGTCACTTTTACAAATATGTGACATTCATAAGTGTTAGTTTGTTGATTTTTTTTAAATATTGAAATACAGTACAGTTATGTTCAAACTAAGTCATAACAATTTCTACAATGTTTCATCACCGTTGATATTTTACTACATGTTTGAAGTTCTAAGCATTAAACTAGCACTATAATTATGATAAATAAACACAGCATTTCAATTATTGACCTTATACAGATTCATGAAAAGTAATAAAAAACTAAAACTATCAATAGGTGCACTTGTCATATCTATTACGGTTACCAACTAGTAGGCACTTAAAAAAATTTATTGAGAGATATTTGTTTATTTCTCTACCACACTGGGCAATTTCAAGTTGTGATAATATGGCTTAATTAATGTTGTCATGATTCACTTCAAATCATTGATATAACTAACCTTAAGTTTAACCTCATTTCCAATAACTAGGATTGTATAACTAAAGGAAATACATGACAATCATCAATCTAAAAATAGTAATAATTTCTAGTCTGATAAATATTTGATTTATTGAAGCTATACTCAGCAAAAAAAGAAACTTTACATTATTCATGTATTGATATTTCAATGCTCATTAAAGAAATAACCTAGGACAGACATTGTGACATTTTAACTGTCCATCCTGTTGAAGAATTCCAGGAAAAACAACTCAGAATTACTGAATGGAAAGGGGAATAACTGATTTTTTAAAAACAGCATTATGGCTATTCAAACTATCCGTTCATGGGCTGTTGACCTCTTTTAATGTTGTAAACATCAAAACACATATTGTTGTAAAGAAAAACAAGTTGGATACTGAAAATGTCTAACCCTGATTAATGCAGTTTGAGTCAAACATTGGTATGTTTCAAATTACCTCCCTTTTAATTAAAATAAGAGCATATTTACTGTAAGGGTTTCGGTTATAACAACAGGAGTGAGTATACGCTTCTAAATTCTTTATTCATACATACAGACAACAAGCATCAATAAGCGATTCTCTGAAAGAAAATCAATCCAGATATAAACATGTGCATGTATTTTACATTCATTATAAATATGCAATTATTACAATTCATTATTATCAATTTTAATACTAGTAATCTTAACAAAAATAAATAAATGATTCACAAGAAATAATCTATTCGTAAGCAAATATGTAGTATAAATTGAATTAATGTCTTACCGACTATAGTCAGTGTCCAAACATCGAAACCTTTAAATTAAAATTACAGTTTTAGGCTTAAACGCCGCTTCATTTGTGAATGTTTTTTATTCAATTCCAACAAAACAACTGATGTATACGACGACCTGCTAAGTAGCGCAAACATAACGTCAAACATAATGGCGCCAAACGACGCTGATGTCTTAAGAAATGTAAAAAGGAGAAAGTGTTTTTTTTTCCATCTACTGATGAAAATAGATAAATGATATTACCCTTGAAAAGAGGCTTAATTGTTTGAACAGCTTAACTGATGTGACCAGTTTCAACTAATTAGCCAAATCTTGGAAATGTCTCTGATTTTAAAAGACTCAAATTGTAAGTGAAAAAAAGGTCTTCTCACTAAGAATCTTGAATATATTTTCATTAACAGATGTGCGCCTCAAATTAAGTTTGAACAGTGTTTTTTCTCTCTTCATTGTGAAGAAGCCTTAGCCTGTTGATTTTGGGAAGAATTATTGCTAAAATTGCTGATTTGGGAAATAAAATAGCTGGTGTAAATTTGGATTTTTGGGAAAACTGCATGATTTTAAAGAAATTATCAATTGGGAAGAGGCCTTTAATAGGCATCTGTTATAGAAGGTGAAAAAACACTGTTGAATATTAATTTATGTTTAAAAAGGAAATGATGATTTTGTTGTACATGTTTCTTAATCTTTTTTGTTCAGGAAAATCTTATCCAGAATGTTTCTCAAGTGTTAGTGTAGATTTTGACATACAACTAGAGAAAGAAGTAGATGGTATTTGTTCATTGCAATATTCATTTGATGGGAAGCTATTGGCTGTTGGTTGTGGCAATGGTACCATACGCGTAAGTCCTCTCACATTTTTATTAATTACTGCACAGGATTGTAGCATAAAACTATTCTACAGTCTGGCTGAAGTACTTGATCTTCCTTATGGTAAGATCTGATGACAGCCTGTACAAGTTTCTATTTCAAACAATTGGAATTTTCAATCTATTTATAATTCAGCCACTCGTATAACTGGTTTCATCAGTACTTTGGCCAAATCTTGAGCAAAATGGGGTTATGCTATCAGAAATGAATAATATTTTAGCAAGTAAAATCTTCCTTAATCTAAGATTTACTTACTGTATCTGAATGCTTTAATTCAATTCATATACAGAAAAACCTACCTTAAGCGACCACTCTAAGGAGAACAAAAGTATGGTCTCTGAAGACAGGTGGTCCAGTAACTAAGGATTGGATTTACATACTATGAAATAATGTGAAACCATGTGCATTTAATTAGGCAGTTAAAACATTTTAATGTAACATTGGCCTATCATTTTAAAAACAGTACTTAAAAAGTCATTTTACATTATTGATTTAAAAATGATTTATAAAACATAAAAACATGTGTTTTTAGCTCACCAGAGCACAAAGTGCTCATGGTGAGCTATTGTGATCACGTGTTGTCCGTTGTCCATGTGTGCATCAGTGTGTCTGTCAGTGCATCAACAATTGCTTTAAACAACATCTCCTTCTTAAGCAGCTGGCCAATTTCAACACAACTTTACAGGGATGTTCCTTGCATGAAGCTCTACCAAAGCTTTTCAAAAAAATTAATTTCATTAAAAACTCTGGTTGCCATGGCAACCAATAGGAAAATCTTTAAAAGTATTTTTGTCCAAAACCACAGGGCCTAGAGCTTAGATATTTGGTGTATAGCATTGTCTAGTGGACCTCTACCAAATTTGTTCAAATTGTGGCCCTGGGGTCAAAATTGGCTCCACCCCGAGGGTAACTAGATTTTACATATACTTACATTGTATATAGGTAAATGTTAAAAATCGTCTTGTCAGAAACTACAATGCCTAGAGCTTAGATATTTAGTATGTAATGACCTCGACCAAGGCTGTTAAAATTTTGGCCCCTGGGTGAAAATTGGTCTTGCCCCAAGGTTCACTTGATTTATATAGGCTTGTAATTTTCTAAGAAAATTTAAATATTCTCAGATTTTTTGTGTGTAGTATTGTCCAGAGGACTTCTACCAAGTTTGTTGGAATTATGACCCCAGGGTCAAAATTGGCCCTGTCTGGGGTTTACTCTATTTTATATAGGAAAATTTAAAAAATCTTCTTGTCTGAAACCACTGGGTTTGAGCTTATATATTTCGGGTGTAGCATTATCTAGTGGCCCTCTACCAAGTTTGTTCAAATTATGGCCCTGGGGTTAAAATTGGCCCCTCCTTGGGGCTCACTTGATATACATATGCTTATATAGGAAAATTAAAAAATCTTTTTGTCCGAAACCTCAAGGCCTAGTGCTTAGATATTTTGTATGTAGCATCGTCCTCTGCCATGTTTGTTCACATTATTGCTCTGGGGTCAAAATTGGCTCCGCCCTGGGGTTCACTCTATTTTGTATAGGCTTATATAGGAAAATTTAAAAAATCTTCTTGTCTGAAACTGCATAGCCTAGAGCTTAGATATTTTGCATGTAGCATTTTCTAGTGGTCCGCTACCATGTTTGTTCAAATAATGGCCCTGGGGTCGTAATTGGACCCGGTCTGGGGGTTACTCTATTTTATACGTGCTTACATAGAAAAAATTACATAAAACGTCTTGTCAGAAGCCACAAGGCCTAAAGCTTAGATATTTTAGCCTTGGGGTAAAAATTGGCCCTGCCCCTGGGTCAGTTCATTTTACATAGGCTCATGATGTTTTTCTCTCACGGCCTTTCTTTCTTGTGAGCGATATACGGCCATCATGGCCCTCTTGTTAAATGTTAAGATACTGTTCAGATAAAAAATCACAGTTTGGGAGAACGGATGTCAAATTTCTGAGCTTGCTCCTGAATTAAAGGTTTATTTATCACAGCCATTCGTTCCTTCAGGCTTAAAATTTTCCAGTTTGCCAACATTTTTTTGTTCAGGTGATACAACAATCACACATTAAGGACAACGCACCACACATTATTTTTGTGTTTTAGTTGTACGACACAGCAACTGGAAAAAAAGCTCCAGATGTAAGAAAAACTCGCTATGGAGGTTATAACATAATGTCATTAAGATTTCATCCTAAAAATCCGAATTTAATTTATGCTGGGACTTCTGAAGGACAGGTTTTGAGTTGCGATATATCAGACTTTGTACATGATGGTATTGTGGATTTTAATGCTGATAGTGAAAAGGATGAAAGATGGACTGAGATAATTCAAGGTAAGTCAGCTTGACATAGTCACCACAATGGCAGTTGCATGTCTTAAGTTAGTTAGTTAAGTTAGTCAGTCCAGATTTCCCTTGTCGGGGCTGTATCTCCTTCATGCATTAACATATAATTAACTTGGCATATTTGTTAAATCCCATGAGACAGTGTACAGGGCATAAGACCAAGGTCTGTAGCTTCAAGGTTACAACTACATTTAGAGGCCAAACTTCTAAATACCGGTAGGGTATTATAGGCCTTGACCAGGTTTTATTGACATACAGTATTTGGAAATAACTTGGACATATTTGAGAAAATGTGTCCTGAGCAACACCCAGATCCATTGGTCAAAGGTCAAGATTGCATATACAATCAAATACTTTTTCCTTGTCTGTGCTGTCCCTTCTGTTTGCATTAAAGGATTTTGAAATAAATTGGTATAAAAGTTTACTTCAATGAAATGATGTATCATGAACATCACCCATACTTGTAGGTCAAAGGTCAAAGTCTCAAGCTGTCTAAACAGCAGGCTTGACATGTTGCCCTTGGGCATCTAGTTTAACAATTACTCCTCTTACTCCCTTGATGCTCATATGTAATTGTTACTTTGTTTATTAATAAATGTTTTTTCTTTTACCCTTTAGAAATGAAACCATGTCCATCTTCAAGCAAAATGGTTAGAAATGAGATCAATTGTATGGATTTTGATTACACTTATTGTAGATTTGCTACAGCTGGTAAAGACCTCAGTGTGAGAATCTATGATTCCAACACAAACCAGGTTTGTATAAATCTTCTTAGTTTGGGTATTCTTGGACATGAGAAAAAATCCCATGCATGTATTAAAGCTTTGTTAGACCCTGATTGTTTGGTTTTTAAGTTGACTGTCTGGCCATGATGATAAATCTGAACAAATTAAAAATTAGAATTAAACCTGATAGATTTGTATTATTACATTCTATTGGCATTTTCCAACTTAACAATTATAATGATCCTAATATCTTATCACCAGTGATTTATTTATTGTTGTCATTTCCGAGGGTCAGCCAAAAATAAGTGAAAGTTACAATAATTCTTGACTCGGGTTGATATCTTTTGGCTTATATATATTAGCCTTTCTTGCATTTGTGCACGGGAAAACCATTCAACTGAATATCATGGCAGGGTGTGTCTTCATTAGGGGTGCAACAATATGGCATAACCCGTATTGTGATATATTGCAATACAGTCAACCTTCACTCAACAAAATAATTAAAGGGTCACATATAGGGTTAAATATCTTTTTTAGAAATGAAAATAATTTGAAAATAACAGTCGCTAATAAATATCAAAACCCTTTAGAATAACATTTGAAGACAAGTCAATGAATGCAAACACAGTCATGGTTGGATGGGTTCAATTAGACAGGTATCAGAAAACTCAGTTTTCAATGTGCACGGGAATTTCGAATCATGTTGTTTTTTATGCTTCAATGATACTTCAAGCAATTGTTTTCATTGAATCATGTACAGATTTGTATTTAAATGCAAAATCAAAATTCATTGGAATATCGTTCAGAAAAGAATGCCTCAAGGATGCCATTTGACAAATAATGAACGACAGTGTGTACTTGGTCATTTGCTAGCTAGTCAGACTCAACATTAAGTTGCAGCAGACTTTAATGTTAGTCAGAGCATCATCAGCAGGTTGGGGCAATTGTACCTGAATACTGGGGATGTGCAGAGGAGACCAGGTCAAGGTCGTTAAAGGGTCACAACTGCTGCACAAGACCGACTGCTTATGGCACGACCTCAACACGACTAGAATGTAGACTTCGAACAGACGTATGGTTATCAGATCTCTGTTCAGACAGTCAGGAACACACTCCATGCTTCCAACCTTCGTGCTTGAAGACCAGTTGTGAGACCGCCCTTGACCCCACACCACCGAAGATGTCGTCTGGTGTTTGAGCGCAACCATGTGCCGTTTGGACATCAATGTTGAAAATATGTAGTTTCATTAATCATTTTCATGATGTTATCTTTATTTAAGCTATTACAAAGAAACTAATGAAAATATCAGGGACTAGAATCAGACTTCATGCTGCATAGTATGCAACAAATGCACATACACAAATGTAAGAAACTCTCGTTTGGGCAAGGTGACACAAGTCCTAATACAGTTACACAGATAAAATATTGCTCAGTTTTCTGGTTGAATTAGGATACAGCTGATACAATACAAGTTGAAGTAGTCAATATCAATTTACTTTAAAAATGTCGCAGTATGTGGTGAAACCGTACCAGTATGTATTGCATTTGGAACGTATTGCAATATACCGGTATTATTGCGTATCACTACCCAATTATTAAATTGTGAACCCATTACCACGCAGAGATATAACTATTTGGTAATGCATTCATAAAGTGTAACCAGTTAATGGCTTATCAGTGCTGACCCACCTCCATGGTTGAATGATTGAGGTCGCTGACTTCAAATCACTGTAACTTATCACTGATAGAGGGTCGTGGGTTCGGGCCCTACTGCCTACCATGTCTCTTTATATGAGAAAGTAGGCTGTTGCGTACGGAGGATGGGAGTCTAGAACTGTTTCTTCCCAGGAACGATGCTTAGGTTTACTGTCTGCCTCATATGACTCTGACTATTGAAAAGGGGCGTTAAACTCGACATAAACAAACAAACAAATTAAATGGAAAACTGCAAGTAATCAATAATTTATTATTCAAAGGAATGAATTGGTCTTTGATGGTTCAAAACAACATTAAAACTTGTGTCTGCATTCATTTATTCCAGTGGATTATGTGCTCAATTATTAAAGAAAATATCGTGCTTCATGGCTGTCATACTGTGGTACAAATTGGCCCGGTGCTGTATCACAATATAACAGTATATACTTGTACCACTAGTCTTTATGCTCACTCAGGAAGATATTTTAGTATATTGAAGGGTGAAAGTTTAAGCAAAAAGAAAGAATTAGATACTTCAGTTTCTCTCAAAGAAGTTGATCCAAGGTTTTCTTTAGGTTTTAGTTCAGTATGTAGATGGGTACAAGAATTTAATACTGGGAGAGACATTTCCAATTAACTAGCTTTGTTACATTGAGACATGACTATAACAGAGTTTATATTGAACTGAGGACCTGATTATTAGTTTAAAGCCCCAATAAGGCTTAAAATTGTTAATATTTTCTATGTACAAAGAATCTCGAAAGACTGAGATATTAAAATATGCCCAAAATGGTACAGAAGGGACCTGTATCTGATCTCAGGTCGCTGTTCCTTCTTTGAGAAATAAGCAACTGAAAACGCTATTTAGTATTTTGTCCTCCGTACAAAATACTAAATATTGTTCACGTTTAAATTTCCCGAACAATTCCGAAAACTCTTCGTCAATGATCGGAAGTACGCATAAAATTCTCCGTAGTCTCTGGAAAGTGACGGAGATACAGTCGGAATACATTTAGCGCCGTATTTGTAAACAAACCGGGTTTGTTATGTCAATCTTCAAGGAAAGATTATTTAACATACATGACAGTTTGCCTGTGTTTTAATCACACATTGTGTTTATTATTTATCAGTCTTCAAATCAGTATCACAGATTTGTGTTTTCTATATAAAGAAAATACCTCGTTTGGGAACCTTATTGTGGCTTTTAGCATTTAGTTTTATAAGGTTCTAGCCATAAGTAGTTGAACTAACATGCTACAAAAGCAGTTGGGAGAATGAGTTCATGTTTTCTGGCGTGTTTGAATCTGAGTTCCAGCCAAGAAGTGTTCACTGTATTTGATATTGTATAAAATGTTCCTTTTCTTACAGTTGATACATGAATACACAGGATATGATCAAACCAAGGACCCAAGTGATCAAAGTAAAGCTGGCTGTGCTCAGAGATTATTTGCCCTCAAATTTCATCCAGAATACGATGATGTGTTCGTCACGGGAGGCTGGGATCGACAGCTGAAGGTACATTTTTAGCTCAACAGAGCACAATGTGCTCATGGTGAGCTTTTGTTATCGCATTGCGTCCGTTGTACATTGTGACAACATCTCCTAAACCACCATGCCAATTGCAACTAAACTTGCTGGAATAATCCTTTGGTGGTCTCCTTTCAAAGTTGTCCAAAAAAATTGAATTTCATTAAAAACCTCTGGTTGCCATCGCAACCAATAAGAAAAACTTTCAAAATCATCTTGTCTTAAACTACAGGGTCTAGAGCATAGAGAATTAGTGTGTTGCATTTTCTGATTTAAAAAATCTTATCAGAAACTACATTGCCTAGACTTTAGATATTTGGTGTGTAGCATTGTCTAGGGGACCTCTACCAAGTTTGTTCAAATCATGCCACTGGGGTAAAAATTGGTTCCACCCCAGGGGAAACGGATCTGTGATGGTGAGCTCTTGTGATTTAAAAATTCTTGTCAGAAATCTTGTCTATAGCTCAGATATTTGGAGTGCAGCATTGTCTAGTGGACTTCAACCAAGTTTGTTCAAATTATTGCTCTGGGGTCAAAATTGGCCCGCCCTGGGGTTTATTTTATACAGGCTTGTACAGGTAATTTAAAAAATCTTTTTGTCCAAGTCCTCAAGGCCTAGAGCTAAGATATTTGGTATGTAACATTTTCTAGTAGACCACTACCAAGTTCATTCAAATTATGGCGCCAGGGTAAAAATTGACTGCATCCTGGGTGTCATTTGATTCATATGGTCTTATATAGGAAAATTTTACAAATCTTGTCAGAACATACAGTGCCTAGACCTTAGATATTTGGTGTGTAGCATCAAAATCCATCACCCGTATCTTGTATGACATCCATAAAAATTGGCAAGTTGTCAGTCATATTCCAATTGTAACAGGAGGAAAATAATGTACTGGTTGTGGGGCTCGAACCCACGACCTTCTGCTTTCAAGTTGGATGCTGTACCGGGCTGGTGAATATCCCAGCCAATTTATAAATACAATATACCACACCACTACATTCCTCCTTTTTATTCTAAGTTATTAATCTAATCTCAACAACCACAGGCTCTTTAGACTAACCCTGCTTCACTGACTGACTTCACCCTAGCTCTTTGATTCAAAGGCTTGTCACACACTCAAGAACCATAGGTAATAGGAGGAGGAAAATTATGTGTACAATGTGCGGTTCGAACCCGTGATCTCCTGCTTGCAAGTCGGATGCTTTATCCCTGCACCACTACAAAATTGACCATGTCAGTGTATGTTGTTTTTTTGTACCTGTCAACACCAATTTTAATTGCCCCAAGCTGTGATTCATAACGCAGACGACAATTTATTTGATTAGTTGTAAGTCCTTTTTTCTGCATCGTCATTGGAACTGGATAAAGTATGTACATACCGTAGGGTGTCACATTTTCCGCAACTTGTTACACACTTCATTGGACAATCACATGTTTTGATGGCACTTATTAGTATAATGTTTCATTAAGCATTACAACCGACAAAGTATCAAAGACTTGTTAATTTTCAAGAACGGTTGTCACTTATTTCCATAAAACATGCAAATTTCCAATGGCAAATTTCGGATAACAGCATTACATTGTGCAACCATACTTCATCTAATTGGTGTTTAAAGATAATCTATTCTAATTGTGGTGTCTTATCTTTGATATTGAATTATGTGACACACATTCGAGATGAAATCTCCATTTGCCAGAACAGTGTAAATCTTTTGAAAATCTTATTCAGTTTATAAGTGTTGGACTATTATTCTATAAGTTCATATGAACATCTCCCAATACATTTAGATAATATTGCAGCGACAAGTTTATTATGAGTAAAAGCCTAAGAAGTTTAAGTAACAATCTGTTGATTTTGTTAAAGAAACAAAAGAATGGTATCATAAAAAGGAAAATTTATTCTCTACTAACAAATGGATTTAATTTGCTTCAAATTTTATTTAGACACAAAGGGTATCAGATAAATAAATTTGCCAAATAAACTGTAAGGGTTGTTGATGCAGTAGAACCTCGTTATCACAAGGAGTCATCGGACCAGACTTATTGCTCCAGATAAACCTGGTGCTCGTGATAATCGGGTTTTGTTCGTTGAATGAAAAATAAACTGAGTATCAATACTATCACGCACGTTGACGGGCGTATTCACAGTAATACTACGAAATGCACAGAGTGCCAAGGTGAGTTTTTAGGATCGAGCTATGTTCGTAGTCTGTCCGTCCGTCGTCAACAATTTCTTTAAACAACATCTCCTCCTAAACCACTTGGTCAATTTCAACCAAACTTCACAGGTGTGTTCCTTGCTTGAAGCTCTACCAAAGTTGTTCAAAGAATTCCATTCCATGCAGAACTCTGGTTGCTATGGCAACCAGAAGGATTATTTTTGAAAATCTTCAAAAATCTTCTTCTCCAAAACCAGAGGACCTAGAGCTTAGATATGTAGTGTGTAGCATTGTCTAGTGGGCCTCTACCTAGTTTGTTCAAATTATTGCCCTAGGGTCAAAATTGGCCCCGCCTCGGGGGGTCACTTGATTTATATAGGCTTATATAGGAAAATAAAAAAAAGCTTCTTCTCCAAAACCACAAGGCTTAGAGCCAAGATATTTTGTATGTAGCATTGTCTTGTGGACCTCTAACAAGATTGTTCAAATTATGGCCCTCTTGTTTCTGTTTATTGATTGCAGTAAGTGAATCATAGATTTATCTGCGTACATGTATTGTAGTGATGTTCTGATTAATCATTTATTCAACGAATCATTGACGAATGGTCTTTGACGTGACGATGCTCCAATTTCGTCAACGGATTATTGATTTATGTACATAGTTGTCGTTCTTGACCATAGTACTGCAGACCTTTCTCGGTTTTACTTTAAAGATGATGCTGTTCAAGCTGTATCTTTAAATGCAGCAGAACTCTGGCCCAGTGTGATTTATTTAATAATCAGTATATTAAGAGGTGATGGTTACTCAAACATCTTAATAATGTTAAATCATTTAATATTTCAATTCTTAATGCTTTTGTGCTATTCCATTTGTGTAAGGATTGTTAAATGCATGCAATAGTAACATATTTGATCATTTCTTATTCAATCAGTTTTAATCGATTAATCACTGACTTTTGCCTCTGATTAATCAACGAAATTATCATGGACTGATTACAATCACTAATGTATTGGTATCTGCTTTCCAGTCTTGCAATTAAGTTCTTATAATTATAAGATCTCTTGATTAAATTATCACCATAAAACAGAAGTATTTGATACTTAAAAATGACTGCAAACTTACAATAAACAAATCAAGTTTCATTGTCATTTAAGTCACCAGTGCATTGTCCAATTTTAACGAGGTGTGAAAAACAAAAGTACTCAATTAAGACTTGTTCTTTTATTGCCCACTTTATACAGCGTGTAGAAAAAACGGCGTTCGCTGGTTGACATGCAGGTGTGAAAGATATCCAATATGACCCTCCTCGAGATAATCATGGTAATTAACGCTTAAAAATTAGTCAAGGGACGATGATAAGTGCTCGAGATAATGATGCTCGTAGTAAACATGGAAATTTATATACAAGAAAGAACAAAAATTGTCTGGGTTTTAAGATCTCCTCGAGATAAGTCTAGTGCTCATGATATCGATGCTCGTTATAACGAGTTTTACTGTAATTCCATTCCATGCAGAACTTTGGATACCATCTTCAAAAATCTTCTTCTCAAAAACCAGAGGACTTAGAGCTTAGATATTTTGCGTGTCTAGTGGATCTCTACCAAGTTTGTTCAAATTATTGCCTTAGGATCAAAATAGGCCCCGCCTCGGGGTTTACTTGATTTATATAGGCTTATATAGGAAAATTTAAAAAATCTTCTCTAAAACCATAAGGATTAGAGCTTTGATATTTTGTACGTAGCATTGTCTTGCAGACTTCTACTTCCCAGGGGTCACTTAATTGTACATAGGAATATTTTCTGCAGTTGATGATTGGATTGGTTTGAAATTCCATTTATATCATCAGTTAAACTCAAAGGGACGGGATACGCACACTGTAAAATGCTTTTGTACAGAATATGTATAACATCATAAGCCTTGAATTTCAAATATTGGTATATTTTACAACGCTTACCCTCTATCATCGTGATAGTCAGATAACCAACCTTTGTCTTTTAATAAAATTTATTATGTTTAATTAACTACTTGACAGTTGGGGTAGAAAACTCTTTACTACTACAAATAACTTACCTTGATTAAATTATCCCTTAGTGTTACAATTCTCAGGTGAGCAATATAGGGCCGTGATGGCCCTCTTGTTTCAAAGTAGACCCTGCTACCGTAATTCTATGTTTTTTTACAAAAAAAAGTACAAGTTTGTAATTTTAGTCACCATGAACTCTTGATTTTTAAATTCTAAGTTTTGATTGAGATTTGTTCACAGAAAGATAATTCTAGCTGAAATGGCAGCTTTTTTATGATGCCTGCATATAGAAAAGCTACTTCACATATTGCTTATATTTTTATTTGATGTCAAAACATGATGTAAAATATGTAACATCTCAAACTTAATGATAAAGATTTTATATATTTTCAGATCTGGGATTCAAGGTCTCATGATGGTATAAAAAGAACAATTCATGGTCCTCATATTTGTGGGGATGCACTGGACTTAAAGGTGTGAAATGTTTAGTTGATATAAACACAGTGTTGGAAACTAAACAGTACTGTTTGTCATTTGTTTATTTTTGAAATGTTTTATTATCTTAGAATCAATTCTACTTAGAATTAATTCAAAATCTAACTGTCATCTTTATATTTCTTACTACCCCATTTATCAGTTCCACTCATGACCATTACTACTAGTGTGATATTGAAAGTTTTAACACCTCATTATTTAGATCATCTTGGGGACCAAAGGAAAATGGTTGTTATATTAAAGGTACCGGTAGTCTTAATAAGTTAATATCAAGTTTCATTTTTGGAAAAAGATAAAATCCGGTTAGAAAGTAAAATTCACATGAATCAACAAGTAGGAAAGTATTCTACCTATTTTTACTGGATATTCCAAAAAAAAATTGTATCTTGTAGCTCCTGAATTGATTACTAAATATCTGCAAAATAGACTCATTAGACTTTTTGAGTCATATTTATTACTTGATTTAGTCAGTAGGTTTTACAGATAAACATAGTCAAATTACATTGCCTTTTTTTATAACTATCAGGGGTATAGGATACTGAGTGGTTCTTGGACTGGTCAAGATGCGTTACAAATCTGGAACTATAGTACAGATTATGACACTGACAGATCTAACAAACCACAGGTCGTAGAGTTTCCTGGTGGCAAGAGTGGACCATTTTTATATGCAGCTCAATTCTGTGACAATGATGTTGTCGTTGCTGGAGGTAGTGGTACAAATAGTGCTATGGCTATACACACTGAGACTAATAAGGTCAGTACTACAACAAAGGATATAAAACTTAAAAAGATAATTTTTTGAAGCCAAGATTTTAACAGATTAGTGTCCATGATTATATCTCCTAATGGCTTACAACTACAAAATGTAGTTAAGTCGTATGATGCCATTGTTGTAGTAAATATCATGGAAAAATGTGTCTCTAAAAGTGCTTTTCTAATAATATGAACCCAAATTTGTGTCCTTCAATTTTCATATTTGTGAAAATAAATTATTTTTCAGGTTCTTGGAGAAGTGAAGTTTGACCATCCAGTGCAAGCAATTGATACGACAATGGGTGGTCGGTTGTTTGCCGTTGGTGATGGAAAGAGAAGCCTCAAGATGTGCAGTTTAAAATGATGAGTGCCTATCATCATTGTCTAGTTGTAGCAGGATGCAAATAATTGCCTATGCATTTCCCATCATACCATACATCTCACATTTTGTTAATGTGGCATAAACACTAAAATGGTTACATTTTCTATGAATCGTATTAAGACATATCAAGACAGCTTGATTCAGAAGTATATTTCCATGGTTTATGAATATGTAATTGTATGTTAGTGAACAAGTGTGTAAAGAAAAATATGGAAAGAAAAAACATGTACAGTGCAACCTCTACAAAGCAA
Source organism: Lutraria lutraria (assembly GCA_964023205.1). Taxonomy (NCBI): domain Eukaryota; kingdom Metazoa; phylum Mollusca; class Bivalvia; order Venerida; family Mactridae; genus Lutraria; species Lutraria lutraria. Next base: position 38,655,361 of record OZ026836.1, read on the forward strand.
CACCCTTTGGGAGTAGTAAAATTATGTTGTTGTTAAGAGATTGTTGCTCTGGAGAGGTTAAATTAATATTTAAATCATGCAGTGGGGAATAATCATGCTGTTGTTGAAGGGAGGTTGTTGCTCAAGTGATGGCCTTTCTGGAGAGGTTGTACTGTATCTCAGAAATTATGTCAAAATTAATTTATTGTTGATCAGTTGCTGTACTTCGTTTTTTTTATGTGTGATTACATGGAATTATATTTGATACATTCCTTAATTTTTCACTCCTGATTGTCATTACATTCCCCTCTTACCATACTGTAAAACTGGGTATGCCATAGGGTGCTAGTATATTGAAGGAATGGTGTATTATTGTTTATGAAGGCCTAAAAAATGGTCACACAGACCAAAACACAATCCTTTCATTGTGCTACACACCTACCATGTGTGATACTAGATGTATACGGCAAGATTTCTGTGATGTTAGTTACACATTTGTGAGTAATATATCAATGAAGGTTATATCTTCACTTAGACATACTGCTGTCATATGTTAACAGTTACTATTCTCAAGTTTAGACGGTTCTATTTGAAATTAAAGTTATAATGCAATTTTAAATACATAGTATGTTTAAAGGTGAAGAGTTGGTATTAAAGTACTGTACTGTACTGTAGTGACACAAAGATTCTGCGAGCCTTAATTTGATTGATCTTGTATTCTTCATTCATCTATGTTTTTGTTTGTTTAATCATCATTAATTTTTTTGTATACATTCCATTATAGTATTGAGTGTTTTGTGATAAAACAGCATTCCGTCCAGCATTATTCATAGAGAATTGTATGCAAACTTAATATATACACAAATACATCCTCAAAATGATCTGTATTCTCACATATGTTCTGTCTGCTTTACACTGTATATTCTGCTCATGAAAACATACACTTTGTTCAGTTTTGTTTATGTACTTCTGGTGATAATAAAATATCAATATTTGTTCCTGTATGTCTTTTCTGATAAACTGATTCATTCTTACACCAGCTTGCCCCCAAGGTCATTGACACTTCTTGTCTGGACCGATATTGCAAACTGCAACTCATTCGAGACATATTCGATTTGGTTGAGATCAGCGGATAACGCTCATTTCTAGATAAGATGCTCCTGAACAACATGAAGACGGGCATTATTGTCCTGCATGAATCTATGGTCAATGGCAGCTTCATAAATATGACCAGTGCAGCCAGAATCTCGATCACTAGTATACCACTGTTCAGTCAAGCATACCATGGTCAAGAATGATATAGCAATGTTTGCTGTCCTCTCCTGGTCTTCTCCGTACTCTAAAATACATACAATGCAGAACAGCAACTCATCTAAAAAAGAGTAGATTACTATCCAGCATGACCCATTCACTATCTTCACTGTTGATGATTCTGGGACAGCAAAATTCGAACACGGTCAGTCTTCACTATCGGATTTGCCACCACACCCAAAACCCATCCACATTCCTGAAAATTTGGGCAAAACACAATCTATCAGTGAGGTACTGCTTTGTAACGGTCGACAATGTGAGATGAGACATCTCATTGATACCATATTCAAAGCAATAATACCTTTGGGCTTCAATCAGCGACGATCTTTCGGAGAAATCATGTTAACGCCACGTTTTCATAGGGTAATCATGCCCTCGGCTTCCTAAGCAGGAATCTCCGTGGCTGCTAATCTCAGGTCAAGGCAGCCGCATGCATACACAGCAATCGTTTGTTCGTTTTGGAGTATGTATCCTCCATCTACCGCTACAGATGCCCGCACACTTGAACAGGTCCAGAGAAAGTCTGTCGCTACGTCACAAACCGTTACACTGACCGTACTAGCTGTGTGACCCAGATGATTAAAGATCTAGGTTGGAGGTCTCATCAGTACCGACGCTACATAGCACGAATCACCATGCTGTTTAAAATCAGCTACGGTATCGTCAACGTGCCCGAGAGCCCAATCACCAAAAGCGATAGCTGGACAAGAGGAGAGAATCATTTCTATGAAGTCCGAACAACAGCCAACAACCACAAGGACACTCCCGCATACCGACTGGAATATGCTTACACCGAGGATCACAAACTGCCAGACCATTGAGGGATAGAGCGCAGTAACCGTTTCGTTCCCACCCCACCAGTTGCCTATATTTTTAAACTTGTAAATAGACAGGCGTTTTACTCGACACTGAATGTTTTAGTACAGGGTTCTAGACGTTCCAATAGAATTTCTACCCTTATTCTGGAAGAAGAAAAAAAAAACAAGGTTGCATGGTCTTTCAACTTGTTTAGCGGTAGACCACCTTTTTGCAACATTGAACTGATAGCCTGTATCAAACAAATTACATCTGGCCCATTCTTAAAAGCAATTTTAGGTGGGTTTCTATGCCGAAGCAGTTTTTACATTGCTGAATGGTCAAAAAGCGGTCTTCAGCTGAAGATGTTGCCCTTTCTGTGCCAACACCAAGTCGTTTTATTGATGTGTCATAGTGCTGTAATCTTCACTTACTTGGCTCCAGATGGTGACCATAGAATGTGCTAATCTACGGCTTTCTTAACCTGTCAACTAGTTGCACATTGCTGCACCATCCAAACAGTACTTCCATTTACTTTCACAAATATTTGCAATATTCAAAAGTTCTGGTTGAAACGGTGTTTGAATGCTATCATTAACGTAGACAATACACCATACAATACAGCCAAGGGATGCATGCTTTCCATGACTTAAAAAGTCTGCCCGTGAAGAGCACCATCTCAATACATTACTGAACAATAAAAATATTTTTAAAATAAATCCCATCTTACAAAAATTACAAACATTCATTCGATTGAGTTATAATGAATAGAACGCATTAAAATGTATGAACACTTTGTTATATACTCTGAGCGAAAGGTTCTTCGATCCTATCGCTTGTTATACATAGTTTCAGTTGAGACGTATAATATACGTCTTGATTTCAGCAAAGAATGTTCATACATGATGTATGGTAAAAATATAACTTATAATTGTTACAAAAATGCAATATAGAACAACAACATAGTTTATGCGACCTCCAAGACGCACAAGAAATGTTCAAAGTAAAAAAGTCTGGGAGCATGCACCCGGCCGTCCTAGTGTGACACTGAACACACAAAGTGCCTCGACTTTTTTTATTTTGGCTACGCAACGTGCATAACATGTACTAATGATTTTTTAATAAATATAACCGTACGTATTTTCCGAAAATATATACATGTTTGCACTGAGTCCACGTATATTCACTAACTTGATTAACATTCTCAATAATTGTTATTACTATTGTCTAGATATCATGAATAAGATATCATCACTGATAAATTCACTTGACACATCCCTGGTACCCAACAATAAATCAAAGTACTCATGGAAACTAATTTAAGGCGGATGTAGAAAAAGCTGAACTATACATGTATATCGTTCGGTTTCCAAAAATGACTGGATTGGATTTCTCTAGAAATTTCAGGTAAATTGTTTTCATTAATTTTAGTGACTCACGTAAAACAGATTATTCACAGGACCTTGAAAATCACCAATAGGCCTCCAAAAAACATATAGTCCGAGCCTCGTTCATAGACCAGTACAAATATAAAATCAGTCAAGGTTGGGGCCTATTGGTGTTATATGAATAAATTTCAAGGCCCTGTTGATTATTATTGCGTGTAATTCACAGCATTCTGGTAAAAAAAATATGTTATCCTAATTGTTACCGCTGTAATTTGACTTACTACTTGATCATGCACATTTATACAGATATAAGATCTATAGTGGATTTGTCTTGTATATTTACTGTTAGTACGTAAAAAAACGACTTCAAACCGAAAGTAGTTCCGAATCAAAGCAGTTCTTTCAGCACTTTGATCATGCATGTACATGCTGAACTAAAAATGGATATTTCGCCATGATAACAGACAGGTTTCCCTAATTTTCGTATGCAAGAATAAGATTATTTGTCGATAAATGAATCTTTGGATTTGACTTATATATCAGGTATAGACTTGTTTTTGTCATAATGAATTAAATACCGAGCTGTAATATTCATAATTGATATATGATTCACGTTCATTATCTATATTCATTCACGTTGTTCGACTATTACTGAGAACACTAGAAAACTTGTTTGTGGTAATTCAAGATATTCATTGGCGACATACATGTTCTTGTACATATATTCACACACTTTCTATGCAGATAAATGCACGAGTAATAATATGGATGAATCAAATGACGAGGATCATTTAGATGACTTTCGATTTCCGAATGTTTCTAGCTTCGGCGTTGTACAAAACGAATTTGTACGTAAACCCATTGAAACATTCAGATTCCTGCAAAATGAAGCAGGCGACTACTTCTCTGAGGTAAATAAACGTAAATTCCACACTTTCGTTCTTGGTGCAAGAATATCTTCCATTCTCGTCTTATTTCGTTTTTGCCTGTTTCGATAGTTATATATTAGACTATTTGTGACAACGAGACACTTTTTATTTGACCATGGCCCTTTGGAATCGTTTATGAAATCGGCAAACCGAAAATCGAATAAGTAAGGCTAGTATACATTGTAGTTTTTATGCCTCCGGCATCTAATGCAGGGGTATATAGTGATTGACTTGTTCGTCCGTTCGTTCGTCCATAGGAGATTAACTACAGTTTACTAGTTGTTTTGTCTATCACTTACTAGTATACAGTTTTTGCCTTAGATTATTCCAATTCTTCCATCATTAGTCAGTCTTTATTTCACTTTGACTGGATTAGGACTTAATACTTTCTTAAATGGACTATTTCTTAGTTAACTACATGTAGAATTAATTGCTAGAATGCTTTAATTGATACAATGTACTTGATATACAGTTGTTGCCTTAGACCATTCCCAATCCACCCAAATCGCCCAACCTCGAATTGATCTTAACCTTTCAAAAATGGACGTACACAATTTTAAATGGGTAATTTTTGCGTTTTAAATACTGGTAAACATTTATAACCGCCGCATGTCGAAGATCTCCATTTTCACAAATTTGCAACCATTTTTATTGTATATTAATTTCATCCATTAGCATCAACGCATTGATGTTGAAACGAGTGTATGGCTGAATAATAAATAAACTTGTTCGTCTGGCAACAATGGTGAGTGAGACTCGTGGTTAAACATTTATTCTGTTACATCTAGACTGTGCTGCGGGAAAAATTGAAGGACATATCCAAGTGGCTAAGATTTCGAGAGAGCAGTCCAGTACTAGATGCATGGCTGAGATGGAATGCCAGTTCAGAATTTAAAGGTTTGAATTAAGTTAATTGCTTAAATAAAACATTAAAATATTAACTGCGATGAAAATTTTACGTAATTCAATTTTGCTCGTTTGTCAGTTAAAGTAGATACAGCATTATTTTGATGTCGTTTCAAAAATGCTATCTGCATTAAGAGCATATTAATATATTATAAGCAAAAAAAAACTATATACATGTATGCTTGTTTTTAGCTCACCAGAGCACTAATGTGCTCAGTGTAAGCTTTTGTGATCGCCCTGAGTCCATCGTTCGTCGTGAAGTGGCGTCCATGTTTACTTAAATCAACATCTCCTCCTACACCGCTATGCCGATTGCAACCAAACTTTGCTGGAATGATCCTTGGGTGGTCCCCTTTCAAAGTTGTTCAAAAAATTAAATTTCATTAAAAACTCTGCTTGTTATGGCAACAAATAGAAAAAACTTAAAAAATCTTCTTCTCCGAAACCACAAAGCCTAGAGCTAAGATATTTGGTATGTAGCATTGTCTAATGGAACTCTACAAAGTTTGTTCAAATCATTGCCCTAGGGTCAAAATCTACCCCGCCCCGGGGGTCACTTGATTTATATAGACTTATATAGGAAAATTTAAAAAATCTTCTCCAAAACCGCAAGGCCAAGAGCTTAGATATTTTGTATGTGGCATAGTCTAGTGGACCTCTACCAAGTTTGTTCAAATTATGGCCCCGGGGTCAAAATTGGCCCTGCCCTGGGGTTTATTCTAGTTTATATAGGAAAATTAGAAAAATCTACTTTTCCGAAACCACAAGGCCTAGAGCTAAGATATTTGGCATACAGCATTGTCTATTGGACCTCTACCAAGTTTGTTCAAATTATTGCCCTAGGGTCAAAATTGGCCCCGCCCCGGGGGTCACTTGATTTATGTAGACTTATATAGGAAAATTTAAAAAATCTTCTTCTCCGAAACCACAAGGCCTAGAGCTTAGATATTTTGTATTTGGCATTGTCTAGTGGACCTCTACCAAGTTTGTTCAAATTATGGTCCCGGGGTCAAAATTGGCCCTGCCCTGGTGTTTATTCTATTTTATATAGGAACATTTAAAAAATCTTCTTCTCCGAAACCACAAGGCCTAGAGCTAAGATATTTGGTATGTAGCATTGTCTAGTGGACCTCTACCAAGTTTGTTCAAATTATTGCCCTAGGGTCAAAATTGGCCCTGCCCTGGGGTTTATTCTATTTTATATAGGAAAATTTACAAAAATCTTCTCCGAAACCACAAGGCCTAGAGCTAAGATATTTGGTATCTAGCTTTGTCTAATGGACCTCTTTTAAATCTGTTCATATAATGGCCATGGGATAAAAAACGGCCCAGACGGGTCACTTGATCTTATTTGGACTGGTATAGAAAACTTCAACAATGTTCACCTCCAAATGAACTTTTTCCTGGTGAGCATTTATAGGGCCATCATGGCCCTCTTGTTTATGAGATTGCATTTATAGGTACGTATTTTCGTGAAACTTGAATACATATCTCCGATGACATTATTGAAAAGTAATATTTCTTCCTTTTGTTATTTAATGACATTTATTTATCCTATTTACCATGTAATTTGCTAATTTTAATGGGAAATTAAAGAATAGATATCTGTTGAAGACAAACTATCGATGATTGTGCCGTTTTTTAATATAGAAAGGGGAAGTGTAAACAGAGGTGCGTGATCGCGCTGGCTAATATGATCTATTTGGAATTTCTATCGAATTAAAAAATGATACACAAACCAGGTCTTTTAAATGTTATTATGTGTAATCCACGAACAAAGAATGGGTGGAAGCCATATAACAGTTTTGCCCCCCAAAATAAACATGTCACGAGTCCTAAAAAAGTATTTAGACACGCCACTTCTTGAAGGATCGAAATGGTTTAATCGCTGTCAATTCATTGTCAAAAGTCGGATGACTAAAACAGCTACTAATGTATACACATACTTTTGTGAAGGAATATCCTTTCTTGTCACATTCAGACACAAAAGAACGATATCTTGTTTTAATTTTCTTATAGAACGCTGAAACCACATTAAGGGAATTATGGTAAATTTAAAATGTTACCAGTAGTTCATAAAAAAAAAAAACATATCTCTTTCAGATGATGAATTATGTTGTTTACTGAATGTTAGTACTACTAGCCGTTCTGTTCAACTGGTATTATCGTACATGCTTGGGGAAACTGTTAGTATTTCGATCGAAGAGTTAAAAGATGTTCTGGAAATATCTGATATGCTCCTTTTGGAAGATCTAGCAAATTATTGTAAGTACCGAATTCAGAAAATTGAGCTGAACGAGGACAACTTTCTTCAGATTTTAGAAGTGAGTTCTTTGTACGATTTTGTTCATCCTGGTTTGAAACCATTTGTTACCTCACATCTGACGTTGTTGAATGAAATGGACGGTTCAGAGTCACTTACCTATGATACGGTCATTTTTCTTCTCACGAACGATGTACTGACTTACTGGAGCATGGAAGAAAGGTTTCATTACATCACAAAATGGTGCAAAGCGTCATCCACACGGTTCACATTGTTTTCAAACCTGTTCGAACAGATTGACATGAGCCACTTAGACAACGATTTCATAAAATCGATTGTTCGAGAAGAAACGCTCGTCCGGTCGTCTGAGTTATGTCTTCGTCGGGTAGATGATGCCTTGAAGCGAGGCAGTACAAGTAGAACAACCGCTGCCCTACTGATTCGTGACGCTGGTGGGTCTACTTTATTTGCTTATATTCTAGAAAACAGACGATCTGGTTTCGTCACAGTTCCGAAGAAAATTGAGGATACTTGTTTTGCTACTTGGACTAGCGTGTTACCTAACTCGCTCGTCTTTATAACGCATAATAATCCGAAGAAGCGTCGTGATGTTGTCAAATATGACGTAAACACAGGAAAAATCGAAATGAAGAAGCTGGTCGGGAGTTCTTTATGTAAAGATAAACTAACTGACCTCGTGTGGCAGGACGATGTGGCTTTCTTTATTGGTCATGATACACGCCTCGTAAGAAAGAAGAAAGAACTCAGTATCGAATATAAAAGGATTCCATTTTCTACTGTATACATGAAATCCAGGGAAAAAATTTACATGGTTTCCTTCCTTCCCTTGATGTCATTTCACTTCGAATTAATTCAGATATGTATATTCAAGTCTAGATTGTTACTTAGATCGCGTTCGGACGAGAGCTTCCTCCATTTTAATTGGGCAAATAGCACATTGAAAAAAACTACAATACCTCAAGACGTGTACTCGCCGTCTACCCTGATTTCATTACTTCCGCGGTATGACTCAATTTTTGCTGTATTCAAAAGTTACATCATTCAACTGATCATCGATGAGAATACTGAAATATTGGAGTCCACCCGAAAATTTTATATAGACATAGGTTCTGATCCATTTTACACATTATCAATTGAAGATACTCTTGTTCGCATTGATAACGAATACGTTCATGTGTGTGATACAATACAAAATCCAACATCGTGGAAGTCATTCGAATTTAACAACTGGACACTAACAAAACGGAGTAATGTCTGTCATGGTTTCCTGAGAAGAAATATTCGCTTGTGTCATCGTGATTGTCCACATTGCTTTCCTGTCTCTGATCAATTTGAGGATGAAGATACAGACTTCGCAGGATTGTACAAAGAAAAATTACAATTAGAAAAGGAGATACAACTAGCAAAGTTGCTCCATAATTTTGACCGATATGATTACTTTGACAAGTATGATTTCTTTGAATATGATGATGATGTTGATGATGATGATGATTACGATTACTATGGATATTCTGACGATTTAGCTAGTGATGATGAATGGGGCGAAGAATGGTAGTAATCATAAATTAGTGAATCTATGTTACTTCTTTAATTACAAAAGTACAAAAATGTAATTGAATTAAACACAGATGGAAGTAAACGGGTGTGAACGTTCTGATTTAAAGATACTCAAACGCTGATTGACCTCAGGTAGTAATGAAGACTTTCTACAGGACACATATGTCGATTTTTCTATTGTACTGGAACATATCTGTTTATACGACCGTTTGAAAAACGGGTCGTATTATGAGAACACCCACGGCGGGCGGCGTCCACAACGGTGTCCGCTCTCTAATTCAAACGGTTTTATTCGGATCCTCACCAAACTCGAAGGAAATGTTTATGGCCATGAGATCTCGGTCAAGTTCGATAACCAGCCCAATCGGCCAACGCTCTTAATGTGTTATGCCCCTTAATTGCCGCTTCGAAAAATGATTTTGTACGGGCGTATTTTGTGACTGAGCACTCTTGTTATTATGTATACATATGCAAAGTTCGAACTTTATTTCAGCAGATTTTTATTGCGTTACTTAATTATAGATAAATTGCTTCATACGTAGGCAGCATTTAATTCCTGGATACAGATGTTTGTGTTTTTTTGCTAATAAATAGGTTCCGACTTTTAAATTGCAAATGTTTAAAGTTCATTTGATCTGTCAGGTTGTCGTCATCTTCATGTTTCATGAGTTCAAATTGCTAGTGATGTGATTATGCGCGAACAATTCATATTTGCCATGTTTATGTTTCGTATGGATAAAGTTTCATTTCTATATCTAATTTATGAACTATTGGAATATTCCGATGATCTTGTTAACTTTACTTGATGAATCAAAAGGTTATTCATGTTAAACACAAGCCGAATAAAACCAATGGATTCAAAGTGCATAATGTACATTGTTTTACTTAGAAGATTTGCTTTTTACAGCTCTTTTTTTATTTTAATTTACTATATGAATACATTTCTACTAATGAATGATATACAAAGACGTAAGTCTATATTGGAATGGCACGTGGCCAAAACGTCTAGTCTGTTAAACAACTGGCACGAAAGTCTAAATTATTCAAGAATTGTGAATCGCCAGGCAAATCCAAAGGCCCTGGTTGCCTTACAATAATTTGCATGTTGAATGCAATCAAAGATTTATGCAATTTAATAAATAATGTCATTTATGTGAAATATTTTTATTTACTGTATAACTGCAATAAAAAATATTAACAAAGACCACCCTTAGCTTCTTTGGAAAACATACGATCGTTAAACTGAACCGACGATTGAGCGGAGTGGTCCAAATAGAAAGCATTTATGCGACGTGTTCGAGTTCAGTACATATTATAATGATCGATCAAGTTACGTGATCTTCAAAATGATTTGTTGACTCGATGTGAAATATAGGATCTCCAGGGTTGATGCATGTGATACAGACATGTCTGACTTACAACAGTGCTGACGTTAAGGAGGAGAAAGTATTTTATGGTAAAAAGTGTACTCCACTCATGACTTACTGTATCTCATTCAGTTGGAACAACCGCTGAAGAATTTGAAAATGTCAGTGTGCAAATCATCAGTTTCTCTGCGCCAAGATATGGGTGCCGGCTTAAAATCTTAAGAATGGTATCCGAGCTTTAATCTTAGTTTGTGCTTTCAATTTTCTCAAGTTATTTATGATAAGATTATAATACAATTCAAACAGAAATTGAAAATACATGTATGAAAATATCTTTCATATACTGCGAATGTAATTAATAGTCTGATATACACCAAGAAAGTAATTGAGGTTTCAGCTCCGATGTCGATCTCGGGTTTTCAACATCATATAGTCTGTATGGTACGAAACTTGAAATCCTGTATATTCTACGATATTATCCTGAGCATTTCTTTTGAATTTGATGTTGATCAAAACTTTCAAAAAATGTCGAAACTATAACAGTGTCCTCAAAATTCACCTGATCTTATTAATGTCCATGTATCATGTTATTGATCAGATCTTTTATCGTTATCAGAGAAACAGAAATGTATATGCAGGTCGAATTTTATCGAGTAGAGATCAACATAGCGTGATGTTTACATATTAAGTAATTATGTAGGCCGTAAAATAAAACTCGCGAAATGAATCAGTTTACATTAGTGATTCAGCAGCTGTGCCACAATTATCAATATCTGTTCAGTCGTGAATAATAACTGAAGATGAAAACGCTGTTAAACAATGACATTTTATGACTTAATGTTCAGTTACAACGCACACACATTAAGAAAATGTTAACTGTTACGAAATCGTGATTATAAGTAACCATGGAATACAGAGGACATTTTGTGTTCTTTTTGTTGGCAGTTAATTTACCACTGGGTTTCTGTACACGGAAAAATGTGTTGTTTCTAGTAGCCGACGATATGCGACCTCAGATTGGAGCTTACCTCGGACCAAACTTTCCATCGCCGGTCCATCCAACTATGTACAGTCCAAACTTGGACAAACTAGCGTCTCGGAGTTTGCTCCTAAAAAGAGCTTACGTTCAACAAGCTTTTTGTTCTCCGAGCAGAACGTCTTTGCTTACTGGACGCCGCCCGGACACAACGCATGTCTACGATTTAGTACATTATTTTAGAAAAGTTGGAGGGAATTTTACAACTTTACCTGAGTACTTTAAACAGAATGGATATTCATCTATTGGAATGGGTAAAATATTCCATCCTGGTGAACTCGCTTCTGGATTTGATGACCCTATTTCTTGGACAGAACCATTTTTTCACGGCATTCCAAACTTTGAAACCATAAATAATAGCTGGATAGCGGTGCCCGATGAGGAATTACAAGACAAGCCACTGATTGACCGACAAATTGCGGACCATGCCATCCAAACTCTCCAAAGGGTAGCATCAGCTGCGGGGTCTGGAGAAAAGAACTTCTTTGTCGCCGTAGGGTTCCACAAACCCCATTTGCCATTCGTATTTCCTGAATCTTTCATGGACAAATATTATCCAAGCGATGAAATAAGCCTTCCTCCGAATCCATATGCTCCAGTAAATATGCCCGACCTAGCGTGGTTCTCATATACTGGAATGAGACTGTATAATGATATACAAGAACTAATCGTAAGTGGGGCTATTAATACAACTTTGCCGAATAAGACGGTGCTTGAACTACGAAGGGCATATTATAGCGCTTTGTCTTGGACAGATTCACTTGTTGGAGATGTTATATCCGAACTTGATAAGTTAGGACTGTCCAACAACACAATTGTATCATTTTGGGGAGACCATGGTTATCAGCTTGGAGAGCATGGGGAGTGGTGTAAACAAACCAATTTTGACATCGCCACACATGCGCCGATGATGATTCACATACCGGGAAGGACGGATATGGGCGTAGAAACAGATCAACTAACAGAATATGTTGATTTATTTCCAACACTAGTTGAAGCAGCCGGTCTAGATCCACTTCCATTGTGTCTTAATGATTCATCCGCAAGCGAACTTTGTCGTGAGGGAATGAGCTTGATGCCATTGATAGACAGTCCAAATAAGTCACTGAAGACAGCAGCTTTTTCTCAATTCCCGAGAGAACAAAATGTGATGGGTTACAGTATGCGCACAGACATGTTCCGCTATACAGAATGGGTGGAGTTTACATACGCGCCAGTGTATGTGCCTAATTGGAATAATGTCTTTGCTGTTGAACTTTATGATCATTCTGCTGACGCTGAAGAAAATTACAATTGCGCTTTAGATGAAAATTATAAACAAATCAGATCTAAGCTAAGTCAAAAGTTACATGACGGTTGGCGGAGAGCCTGAATCTATTGGTAACATAGTCTGCCGGATTTTGTATCATTAAACACGCTGCTGCTGTAGTTTATGATAAGAAGATAAATCAATTTAAAGCACTGAGCGTACTGTCAGGAGCGAAGTTTTTAAAAATGTGTTAGATAAAGTCATCCTTAATTAAAGTTCTGTAAAATCATCATTATGCATTCGAATTTGAAGGCCATGTGTATATTATTACAGAAAAGCTACACATGTGAACTGTTTGCCTGGAAGAAATACTTCTATTCCTAATACTAAAAGTCATGACATACAGTGAGAAATAAGCTACTGCACATTTTGAAACTCAAATTCAGTGCCTTCAGTGCTTTGATCTTTATACTGTGACTATGTAAACTATACGTACCCCTATAAACCATCTGTTTACACTATACTGTACTTCTTACCTTGTCTTATTGCATTTTTTTTCTTGATTTAATTTCTATTTGATTCTGGTGTGAATGAATAAAGAAATTATTCTAAAATTAACAATAAATAGTATTATATTGTCATTTAATTCTGTCTACTGCTTAATTATTGCTTGCACATTTCTATAAATATTGCAATTAAAAGAAACAGAAAAACAGAGAAGAAAAAGAAGAGCTTCTTGTTTTTAAATATGTTGTAGTGTTTGTTGATAAAGAGCTAGGATAGTGTAACTCAGAGATTTCAAAATCCCTTTGGTTTGACCAGCCGGTACGTCCAAACGTACTTTTTTGTAATTATAACATGCACGTAACATATCGAGTCCCCGGTTTGACTTTACATACATTTGTATAAAAATACGTACGTTTTGATTTAATCAAGCCTATTATAATGTTGTAGCATCTTGAGTTCGCTTACTGTGTATATTTTTTATAAAATATGTTCGTTTTTGGTTTCGTTCTATTCATTCATCACGCACTGACGCTGTAACACAATCTGGTTGTACAAGCATATCTTTCTGAAGTTGGAGATACAACTAATTTTAGCTGAAGTTGAATCATATCAAAATATGTTTAATTAAATCAAGAATTGTACTATAGTGTGATCCAAAAAATGGCCAGATACAGCCAGTGTGAGGCTACTAACATGGGAGACAACTGCGTTGAGTACTTTAGACACATCTGTCACAGTTGCTTCCCGTTCATATAATGCTTTGGCGATGACGTTCCACATAATAAATGACCACATTAGCGTTAAAAGGTACGCGTTTGTTTCTGGCAAGGACTTATATACATGTATGCATATAAGTCCTTCTTCTGGTTATAAATACATGCTGGTCTTATTAATTATGGTAGGTAGGTCGGATATATTTTGACTGTTGTAAGCATTTGTAATTTTAAGATAAAAAAAGTGAGAAAGTAGATCTATCGTTCTTTGGGTCTAATAAAATGTTAATAGTCTAGGATTGTGGAGGAAAATTATATATAGGGTAGATCAGTTAATCAGAAACAAACTCACCTAAGAGTAAACATTAACTGGTTCCCGTTCCATGTTGCGTCTCTCAACAGCCAGCGTAAACGGGAACCAGATTAGAGAGAGTGGCTTCATGCAAGGGGCGCAATTAAAATCAACCACGTGTAGTGAATTATTATCTCTCCTTTTTAATTTGATAGAAAGTTATCATGAATATATTCATACTAATAAATTACCAATATGTAATTTGAATGTAAATAAACAAATAATATTTTTGTATTATAACAGTCAAATTAATTCATTTACATGATATTAATTCCTTTAATTATCACAAAAGTTAATCATTTCCTGATATGTAGAACATTAACTCTATGTATAGCTTTATTTTATGCCTATAATAAGTTCAACTTGCTCAAATTAAGTTAAGACCTTACTCTTAGGGATCATTTCTATAGTAAGTGTCGCCAGGACGTCAGGTAAAACTGACGGGACCTAAAACCACGAGGACGAGAAACAGTGTCCCCTTCTGAGCGCGAAGCGGGCAAGTGCTGTCACCTTCACTGGAGACTCGGCACTTGTCATTGATGAACGTTCCTCTCCTCCCTAAGTGGGGAGTTGGAGGAAGGGGGCACATTCTGAGTGGCTTTTTTTATTATTTTTAAATAACTAGCAGTATCATCAATTCATTCCAGTAATTTGGTGAGTCGATGAACTGAAAAATGAGAAAGGAAGCAATCTGACTAAAGAATTCGATCTTCCTTACGGCAAGATCTGATGACGGCCTATACCAGTTTCTATTTTCAAAAGTCGGAATTTCCATTATCACTATTTATATCTATTTATAATTCAGCCAATCGTATAACTCGTTTCATCGGTACTTTGGCCGACCTGACGATGTAATTTAAACGTTAGTAAACATTAAATTACGTATAACATATTTGTCTGCAACCACTTTTTGATTTTTTTAGTAATCCTGATCGATTTGACCGTAGTAGTACAGAAAATTTAATAAACACGCATGTCACATGGGCGCTACCATTACATTTAGTTGCGTAAGAATAGGTGTTCGTGATAACTACAAGTCAAATATTGTTTTTTACTGCGGTTAAAAATAGAATCAGATCACTTTCAGAATTATGAAAGTAAGGCGCTGATTGGCTAGTGGAAAAGGTCACCTGAGGTGACCTTCTATAGGTCGTCTTCAGATCCTCATAGCGTAGCGGGTTTGAGGATATGATTTTAATCAGATTGAGAAAGGAAGGAGCTTTGATTCGTAATAACGTCAGAACACTATTGTACACATCTCAATTCAATATTAACATATTTAAAAGTTAACACTTCTTAGACGTCATGATTTCAGTCGAACGGATTGTTTATAAGTTTTTAAAGATCGGTTATATTGATAACTTATTTATATATTCTAGTTGTTTTTAATATAGACATATTATAGGCAAATTCGTCTCGCAAATAAGCTAATTTCGAGAGACAGAGTCCGGTATTCCGCAACTTATCTATCCAGTAGGCGGAGTTACGGTGTATTACGGAACCTACCTCTACAGTACTACTTGTGTCCTCGCTCTACTGGTGACTCTTTAGCCATAGCCCATTTCCGGTGTAAGAAAACAATTCCTACGATTCAGTAAAAATAATAGCCACAAAATGGCCTGCACGTTGTTTACATTCTGTCGCCGTGCATTTTGGAGGCACCAGTCTCAAATAACAGTAAGTATTTTGTGTAATATGTAGATATGTGATTTTCTCTTTGACTTTTAATCTAGACTAGTTTTCTGTTGTCATCTTTGGCACATTTATGTCAATTTTTATTCTATCCGAAACCGCACCAATCCGAAACGGTTCTTCGTTGGTTTATAACAGTTACAACGTGAGGTGTTCAGAACTTCATTTTAAAGGTTCAATACAAAAGATTCGTTGATTTGACAATACATTGGCATTTGTTGTATTTGTAAGAAGAAATATGTTTTGTGTATATGATTATGAGTGCTGATCAGGTACAGTACCCACATTCAGCCAGGAGGTCTTAGACGATGACAGATCTATACGTATACATAATTGCATTACATTAAAGGGGCATGCCCTTGAACTAAAGCGTCTCGAATATCAATCAAATTGGTATCATTT
Source organism: Lutraria lutraria (assembly GCA_964023205.1). Classification (NCBI taxonomy): domain Eukaryota; kingdom Metazoa; phylum Mollusca; class Bivalvia; order Venerida; family Mactridae; genus Lutraria; species Lutraria lutraria. The sequence goes on from OZ026836.1 coordinate 38,671,828, forward strand.
TAATGCCTAAATCAATTAATGAAAGCCATGTAAAATATTTACGAAATATCCCACTAGTTTACTCAAAACAATTTACCAAACCTGCCGATTTCAGCCTAAAAAAGTATTCGGCATTTTCACAACTCGAGCCTTTCAGGATCTGTCAAAACCAAAAAAAATGCGGGAAAAATGTCAACAAACTGAAATTGTAAGTAGTGCTCATGTTATGTTCATTCTTGCAACATCAAGCTTATCTATCAATCAATTATAGGTAAATATCAATGCTTCCTGCTTGAAAGGCAGCGCGCATGCTTAATTAAAATCTCAGACACAAATCGGAAAAATCGTTGTCGTCAATAAAAATAATGTCTGCCTTTATTTAAACTGACATACAAATACCGACTTGCGCATATTCTTTTTTGACTTTTCTGTAATAATTAGTTTTACAAGTGATAAACATATGTTTGGTGTATGAAAACCAAGACACAGCACTGAGCAGTTCCAGGGCATGCCCCTTTTAAATGGTCAACAAGACAAAATAAAAAAGTAATGGGACCCAGAACTATCAAATGCAGGGCCTTTTTTTCAAGAATTGGGAAGGGACCTTACATGTTGCCTTTCATTTTTGGAAATTCAAACAAGATATTTGGCCAAATTTTGAGAAGGTTAGACAACCAAGTTAGTATAGCATAGTATTTTGGGGAATTTCTTGCCTCAAATTGGGAACAAAACAGCCTTTTTGCAATTGGGAAGTCACCGAATTTCCGCCTCTGTTATAGAAGGAAAAAAGGCCCTGAGGGGTCAAAAGACCCAAGACCTGAAAAGCCCATACATGTACCTAAAAGGTCCACCTGATGATTATATCATTGAATGCCAAAACTGCGCCAATCTAAGCTTTATCTCTGAAATGCTGCATCAATACAATACACATATATATAAATAGAAAATATTTACTTACCACTTAATTATAACAAATTTACTTCAATATCAAGAAAAATCCCTTATCATAAATATCATAAAATTATGTTTTTTCTCCAAGATAACATTAAACACATTGGAATCAAATACAATGCAAACATTTTTTTGGTGCTAACTGCACCACATAGTGACATGTGACGTCATAACAATTGCAAGGAAAATTAACAATAATTTAGGCAAAGTTATTCATGTTAATAGGTTTTAGAATGAAGCTTACTTAAAACAATGTACTATTTAACTTTTAAAACTGTTTTAATGGTTATCAGTAGGATTATAAACATAGTTTATTCCTCCTGTTTACAGTGAAGATTTAAAAAAATGTCACCTCTCTTTACTTCTCCAATTGGAGAACAGTATTTTAATTAACTCATAATTTTAAGTTTTATTTCTCTCCTTTCACAATTTCACGAATGTCCACGTCTTCCTTCTATAAGTTAAAGTATAACAGTGCTTGAATGAGTGTGTCATTAAAATAATTTCTTGATCTTTGTATGTTTCTGGTGAAGATTGAGAAAAAAATAAGGTTTCAAAGCTCTTACCAAGCTAAAATTAACATCTACAAGGGATCAAAAGGTATTTATAAGAATAGGCACTGCCTTAAAATACGACTATGGTCACATGACTTTCATTTCGACGATAGTTATAGATGATAAATGTTTTTTTTTGTCTGATATAACTACTTCGCATTGATTCGTGATGACTTTGCCTTGGAAATGTTCATAGGAATTATGTATTTTATTGTATGGCAAATTTATATCAATTCTTACTTTGTCCGAAACCTCTAACCAATGTTGCAGGTTGAATTTTGGCCCCATTCCCCTCAATGAATGTACATTTCCCCCTATTTTCTGAAAAAATTCACCCCCCAGAAAAGCTTTTGTTTAGTGTATTGATTTAACGACTTGTGTCCCAGAAATACATGTGTAAATTTTTATGCAAATTGTTATACAGCTGCATTAATTGGCTTTTTGTAATGTAAATATGTATAACTGATACATTTTATAGTATTGTTGCTGAAAGACAAAATTCCCTGTTTCTTCAGGGCTCGACACTAACTTATTTTCCATGGTGGCCCAAAGGACTACCAGCTTTTGAAAACTGCCAGTCCAGCAGAATTTCTGGTGGCCCTTCCGCCTATTAATATGTTATTTGTTTGTTTACAGTAAAATATTGATACTCCTCCACGAATTTTCAGTGGTCCATTGGATCATTCAAATTCCACGAGTTAATGGTCCTGCACAAAAAACACTGGTCTCGAACCAGCGGATCAGTGTTAGTGTCGAGCCATGTTCCTCAAAACAATGCGAAATTCCCTGTGGCCCCTATAACCTGAAATGTAATTAGGGCACTGCATCTGTCACATGCTACTGTACCAGTTAGGACTGTAATCAGTCCATGAAATTTTCATTGATTAATCAGAGGCAAAAGTCAATGATTAATCAATTAAAACTGATTAAATAAAAAATGATCTAGCATGTTAATACTGTATAACCTTTGCAGCTCTTACACCAAATGAATAGCACAAACTCAATTAAAATAGAAAAACTTAATGCCTTAACTTTATTAGATGTTTGAGAAAAATAACATTAAAATAGAAATCTACTATTAAAAACACGCTGAACCAGAATTATGCTGCATTTACAAATACAGTTTGAACAGCATTACACCAGTCATTATAGCTTATCAAATCAATGATTTAGGTATTTAAAGTGCACACCCTTTCAGCAAAGTGTAAGGTACATTGTACTACTAGTACTATAGTCAAGAATGACAACTCTGTACAAAATCAAAATTTCGTTGATTAAATGGGAGCATCGTCATGGTCACGTCAACGAACATTCGTCATTGATTCGTTGAATAAATGATTAATCGAACATCACCAGTACCAGTATGTTGTCTGGAGTGGAACATACTTCACTATTACAAAATCCACTAACAAATTTAATTTTAATTACAAAGTCCTTACAAGCAAAATTTAATTCTTATTATTGCTATAGTTCAAATAATCAACTTTCATAGATGACATTATGACAACCATTTTCTGATATTAGATCTTTAGGTTTTTCATCATGTGTGATGGAAGTTCAATCTGAAATCCCATTACGGTATATGATTACGAGATATGTTTTTTTTTCCAGAAATGTTGCTCAGCATACTCTACAAAGGCTCGCCAAAAAAAGAAAGTTCCAAAAGAAACAATACATGTTGGATATGAGGATGCCAAAGAAATTGTTCTTGATTTTTTCAACAAATGTGATCAAGTGACCTTGAAAAAGCTGATTAACTTAAAACCATTTCAGTTTGAACAACACGATTTTAGTCACTTGCATACCAGGGCAATTTGGTTATCTGACAGATTCCCAAGTATTGATGACTTAATTTCAACATATAATTTGACTTCAAAAAATGTTCAAAAAATGGCACAATCAATACTAGAGCTTCAAGATGTAGAAAAGGGTTCATTTGGAATGAATGCAATACAACCAAATTTTATCAGAAAGGATAAACAGGTATTCTATTTTTCATTATTCTTTTTAGGTCAATTTTGCAAAAAATCACATCAGGTGGCTCTGATAGTTTTTATGGTGAATATTTAAGACTAATAATTTAAATGTAGCTAATGTATTTCTTACTGAATCATTTGTATTAAATATAGAATTTAGATTCATATTATGGAAGTAAATATTCTATTAACAGAGTCCTCATATAACAATATCTACATTTTCTTTAAAATGTTCTAACTCTTTAATTAGTATTTCAAAGGTTACTTACTTGCTAAATCTAGCCCTGGTTCTTTATTGGTATTAATTAATGTGGATTTTTAAATTGTTATATGTTGTCGAATTCATTGCTAGACACACTCCTCCACAGTGTTGGCACTATTTCCTAGCAAACTATTATTTCTTTACAGATTATTGACAAAGTAGCTGTTTTATATGTAGTTCGTAAGAATGTTTCCTGGTGTGTCCGATCTACAGCAGACCATTCAGTTCAGGATCTTGGTTTTGAAGTATTGAATATACCAGATAACTATGATCATACAAAATACCAACCAAAGGTAATTTCCTATCATTTATTTCTAATGAGTAATGTTCAAATAATGTTTATGGAGATCTTGTACAATTTCTTTGCAGTGTTGATTGTAACACCACAAATTAAAAAACAAACGATTCCATGAATTATTTTTGGGTGGCTTTGTGGTGAAGTGGTTATTGTCTCTGACTAGAGTTCACTAACTCTTTCAGCTGTGTGTGTTTAAATCCCATAGTGGACATTATTTTACATTTGAGAAGCTCTCCAGCTAGCAGGAAGGTGTACTCTTGCATTCTTAAACTTAAAAGCTGAAAAGTCACAAAATGACCATGGCTGTCTTTTTATCATTGGACCCAAGTAAAAACCTGAATAAGTAGGAGAAGTTTTAAAAACTTTTTTTGTGGAAATTTCTTGATTGATTAATGAAGATTTGTTTATATCCAGCTCTTCTTTGATAATTTTGTCCCTTCATTTACATGTAACTGTTGAAAACTATGTTAGTAAATCAATGGCTGCAAATGATTACTATGGTTTAATGTTATAAGTGTTATCTTTATTTATGAGTTTAAGTGAAAGTGGGGCAAAAAAAACAGTATTATTTATTCTAACCTAAATTTGACTATTGATTTCACATACGACTTTGTGCTCCAGATGAGCTTTAATGATCAGTCTTTGTCCAGCGTTATGCACCAGTCACCAGGGCCAATTAAGGGAAAACCTTGTGAACACTCTAGAAATCACTGTTTTGATTGGATCTTCATGAAACTTTGTCAGAATGTTCATTTTAAGATATGTAGGTCAAGTTTGAAAATGGGTCATCTACAGTCAAAAACTAGGTCACAAGGGCAAATTGCTGGAAAACCATGTTAACTCTCTAGATTTCACAGATATGATTGGATCTTCACCAAACATTGTCAAAATGTTTGTTTTTATGATATGTAGGCCAAGTGCAAGTATGGGTCATCTCAGGTTTATAACTAGGTCACCAGGTAAAATCTTTAAAAAAACTTGTTTACTCTGTAAATGTCACAGTGTTGATTCAACTTGATTGGATCTTTGCCAAACCTTGTCAGAATGTTTGCCTGTATGTGGGTCAAGATCAAACATGGGTCAGCTGGGGTAAAAAGTAGGTCATCAGGTCAAATCTTAGTTAAAAACCTTGTTAAAGCTCTAGATGTCACGGTTTTAATTGGATCCTCACCAAACCTTATCAGATTGATTAATGATATTAAGGACAAGATTGAACATGGGTCACCTGGGGTCAAAAACAAGGTCATCATGTGAAATCTTAGGAAAACCTTATTAACACTGCAGAGTGTAGATGTCAAATTTTGATTGGATCTTCACCAAACTTTGTCAGAATGTTTGTTTTAATTATGTGTAAGGCAAGTTCGAACATGGGTCATCTGGGGTCAAAAACTAGGTCACATTGACAAATCTTAAGAAAGCCTTGTTTACGCTATAGATGTCATGATTTTGATTAGATCTTCATCAAACCTTGTCAGAATGTTTGTCTTATTGATACGTAAGACAACTTTGAACATGGGTCACCTGGGCTCAAAATCTAGGTCACTAGGTCAAATCTTAGGAAAACTTTGTTAACATTGTAGATATCACAGTTTTGATTAGATCTTCACCAAACGTTGTTAGAATTATTGTTTCAATAATATGTTGGTCAAGATCAAACATGGATCATCTAGGGTCAGCCACTAGGTCACCAGGTTAAATCACAGGAAAACCTTGATATCAGCAGACCTCATGACACAGGTTCAAAACTGTGTTTTAATGAGTATGGTAAACAATGATTGTCATGTGAGCAATATAGGGCCATCTTGGCCCTATTGTTCTTCCTTATTGTCAGACTTCTGATGAGTGAAATGATTAATAATTTGTTGTCATTATTTCAGATTTCTGAATTTTTACAAAATCTTCCTCAATCAGATGTGTATTTACTGCACTCTGTATCCAAAAGAAACAGAGGTAGACAGTTGACTTATTTCGCACTTCAACAAGCAATAGTAGAAACCGTAATAATGACGCTACTTAATAACCAACATTTAAATACTGATTCAACTGGAAGCATGATGAACTTATCAACAAATGATGATAAGTCAAAGAGAACTTCTAGTGATAATAAAATTACATGGGCGAACCGTGTTTACTTGTGGGATGTGCTAGCCATGAAAGATTTCTATAATATCAACTTCAAAGGTGATCAGTTACCTACGAGTAGTATAATAAAAGAATTATATCAAGAAAGAGGGGATGTTATTAATTACTGGAATATGGACACCCATGATGTCAAAAATATGTTTTATAAAGATGGATCTGAACAGTTATCATTATGTGTACTGATGTCGGATGCATTCTGTCGATGCTTGAAGAAGATGGATGATAATTTCCCTTATGCTTATTCATGATATTCTTAGGCATTTCAGATTGTATTGTAAGGATATTAATGACAGCTATATTGTGTCAAACACGTTTTTACTCTTTTTTTTAACAAATTTGAATGCTTTGTGATATAAATGCTGTGGTTTATATTCTCCAGGGAAATTAAGATCAGTTTTACATAAGACTGAATATTAGAGCATGCTACTACTGCAGATAATTAAATAGTGTTTTGAATATATGAAGTTATATTTGTTATTGTTTATTTTATAATAAACCATGTGCATTTTATCGTGCACCTTAGTTGTTGTTCTCTGTTCACTAATACAAAAAATTATAGTGGTGCAACGATATACCGATATATTGCGATACAGCATCTGGCCGATACATAGCAGTAAGACATTCATGTGGCACAATATTTTCTTCAATAATTGAGCACATATAATAAATCCATCAAATTTTTAGTGTTGTTTTGAAACATCAAAGACTGATTCATCCCTCTGAATAACAAATTACAATTAATGTATTGATTATTTGCAGTTTTTCCAAATAACATATATTGGTAGAGTGTATAAAACTGATAGTTAATTTATTAATACTGATAAGCCATTGAATGAACACACCATGTGACTTGACAGTGGCTTTAGTTATATTGTATTTATCATTACTTCTCTGTATTGCATTATGTATTGCAATATGGGTTGACTGTATTGTAATATATCGTATTTTACCATGTTATTGCACCCCTACTTATATATATACAAACAAGAAATGTCTTTGAAAAGGCAGTTGTGAAGTGTCTTTGATGTTACGATACATGATTTTTGTTATATTCCTAAATTGCCGTCATAGTACTGTGTGAACACCACTTTTCACCTAGCAGTCCAATTAGGTTACGCATTAAAATGTTGATATTAGGTAAATCAGCTAAATAAATTATGCATTTACTCATATCTACTGTATATTGATTCACATAAATGTAAAATGTTTGTCAAGAACTGTTAATAACTTTATTTCTGCCACAAAAGAATACATTTTCGTACATTTTTACTTTACACATTTTACAACCACAATAATACACACTAAACAATGCAGACTCGCTATAAGTCGTCATAGTCTTAATTTTTTCTACGCTTGTAGATTTCAACCAATGGAAGGAAGAAACATCCAATAGAATGAGGAATTTCTTCTGAATAATTAATATGTCATTCCAAGAAATATAGGTCAAATGTGAGCTTAGACACATTTGCGAAAAAGTCATGTATATTGTAGTGCAAATTTTCAGGTGTGGGCAATTCCATTGTTTTGGCTGAGTTACTGACTTTTTAAAGTTTAATCTTATATTGCTTCTACGGACATTTTCTCCTACATTTTTATACGATTTCCATCAAACTTAAAACGTTAATAGGACTGTTACCATTCAAAGGGATTTGGCACATAAATTCTGACGGGGACAATAAAGATAAATTATCTCAAAAAAAAAAAATCTGACCAATATAGTGTAAGGTGATTTTTTTGGTCAGAATTGTGTATTTGACACATATCTTTTTTTTTCTATTATGCCCAATCACATTTCTTCCAACTGGTGATAATTCTATACATATTCAGAGACAACATAATTGCAACTTAACAAATCTTTTTCACTGTATCAAAAAATTAATGCCAAATTCGTTCCAAAACTCTCAGAGCTATTTCTGTCACAATTAATCATTTATAATCACTTTTGTGCTTAGTTTTGAGACATAAGTACATGCTTACACATTGATACTAGACTTTTTTCATCCAAAACAGATGAAGGTTTTAGAACTATTTTTGTGTTTTCCGTCCGTTGTTTATATTCCGGGTTTCCATTTATATATCGGGTTTTAAACTAGTCCACAGATTTAGCGGTGTCATGCCTAAGGTCTCATAAAAGGTCTTCGCAAGATAAACATGAGTGGGACGGTTTTAACTGCATTAGGATCCCAAAATACATATAATTCCAAACCTCCCGAAAAAGGAAGTTTTCCTCTCGACCACGATGGTAATATAATATTCCATAATTATCTCGATATCCAGTTGTAATATATATTCGCGACTTTATGTAATAATATCATTGGTTGGTAAACAGGTAAACAAGCATTGATGACATTCTTTGACATTTGCTTCACTACCTCTGATGACTTGAAAAGATAATGCATCGATTTAATATTCAATTAATGGTTATGTAATGCTGACAGACTCGGCCTGAGGTGATGAACAGATCAGTGATTTATACATGTATATAGATTGTCGAAGGTCTTTGACGTATTTTCGCTTTTGTAAACAAGAGCTTGTTATCCCGTTGATTCACATGTTAATATCGCGGGATTTGATTACTTTAAACTGTTAATACAGAAGTTGCGAATCCATGTATCATCATATGTATATAAGTCCTTGACGATGATACATATGCATTACATTGCAGTTCATCATCAAAGCCACTTGTTCTTTAAAAGCTAACAGGTAAACGACTTAATCTGAGTTGCGTTCGTTTTCCTATTTAACACACAAACTTCTGTAAAACTTGTCTTCAATTTGATGAATTCTTCTTCCAGAGTAAGGGTAGAAATCCTATATTGGATAGTCTAGTACCCTGTGATAAAAACTGCAGTGCCTGATAAAACAGCTGGCTATTTACAGGTTTAAAACTATTTACAGTAATCTGGAAGGCTACTGATACAGGGTTCTCAATAACACAAGGCTGTAATGAAAAAATGATGTACAAGGTCGTTGCAAAAATGCATGGTACTGATATAAACAATAATACATGTTAAAAACCCTGTTTGGCTCTAGTTGCGGAGGACAACAAGAATTGGGCTGTGTGACGTGTTCCGGTAGCTGGTTCCACAGATGAATGCCAGCTGGGAAGAAGGAGTTCTGGTATCCTGCTGTCCTGCAAAATGGCAGCACATATTTCATCATGAGGCCACGGATGGTATTTGTTGATGAATGTAGGCACTGCCATTAGGGGATGTCAATGAGGCCATGTATGATTCTATACATCATAGTGAGTGTGTTGTCAGTTCTCCTCTGCTTTAGGTAGGCCCGGTCTAGTGTAGATATCATCTGACTGTTACATCTGGTGGTCTTAAACTTGTTGTCACCCTTTGTGAATCTGGCAGCTCTTTGCTGGTCTGTTTCCAGTTGTTGTATGTTTCTGCTTGTGTGGGGGTCCCGTGCGGATGATAGGTCTGACCAGACTCATATATGGCATTAGGCCTTTGTATCTCTAGGACATCTTGTTATGTTGAGTCTGAGGGAGCCAAGTGTGGCTTTCTTGGTCTTGTCATCGATTTGAGCATTCCATGTGAGGTTGTTCGTGATTGTTACAACAAGATACATGTGTTTCAAACTTGCCTAATGGGACCATGGCTAAGTCTTGACTAATGATAGAGTATGTGGCCTAAATCAGGTTTCTCTTTCTGGTTATCCTTATAACGTCACATTAGGTGGGGTTAAAAGCCATCTTACAGTCCTCCCACTTTTGCAGTGGTCCAAGTCATTCTGGAAAGCTATTGCATCCTGTTTACAGCAGACTTTTTTGTATAGAAATTATTGCATCCTGGTCACAGCAGATTTTTTGTATAGTAAGCTATTGTGTGCAAAGAGGGTGGGGAAGGAGGACGCTTTCTCTTGTAGGTCGTTACAAAAGGAATAGCAGAGGGTCGAGGACTGTACCTTGTGGTACACCTGTAGTCACTGGTGCCGGAGATGAAGAAAGTCCCTCGACAAGAACCCATTGGCTGCGGTTTATAATATATTAGTAAAATAAAGTTTCTGACTCTTGAGAATTTGTACCTAAGAGTCAAATTTACCCTACATTTATATATAGTACATGTACACCATTTCGATTAGTGCACTCCCACCCCTGTGTATATGCCGTAACAGGCCCTTTAGAGTACTTATGAGATTCAGATGACTGGAGTTCAAGATGACTGGAAACCAGGTGCCTAGCAATGAATTAAGGAACAATTTGCACCACACAAATTATGCATGTGGGCAGTGGGTTATAGATAAGTTTAGCCTGAATAATAAACTATTATGAACCTAGCATAATTTCTGTTTATTTTATCAATGATTGAGATTATACATAATTATGGAATTATTCTGAAATATATTATTGGTACAATATTTATCTATTTTTCTTTTCAGGTGAATGTAAAGCATTTATGGTAAAATATCTTAATTGTCTTAAATGGAAGGGAAATGACAACACAAAATGCCGCGAGCAGTCAATGGACTACCTTAATTGTAGAATGGATCAGTAAGATAATTTTAAATACTGTTCTATACCCTGAAATTAAGTAACCAAAATGTGCTGTCACAATGTAAGTTAAAAGCACACTCGTACATGTTGGTATAAGTTGTTGAGCATCAAGGGCCTTAAAAAAATTTGTTCATGCAACGTATATTCATTGGTTATGTATACATTAGAAGATAAGTATTCATTCAAATGTTTGACATACATTTTCAAACGTTAAGTATGCGTTGGTAATGCGCCAGTACATTTACTAGTGTTCGCATAACATGTTTTAAACATATGGAGAGCACTCATGAAGCATGTAGGATTGACTATTTTCCCAATGCTATAGTAACGCATGAATAACGCATAAAACTTTTGACGAACGTTCTTACAATTTACCAAGACATAAAGAGTGAAAATAAGGGCAATGCTTATTCTTAAACTGTATTTCATGTATATATACATGAGAAAATTTACTAATTAAATTGTGTACATGACTAATATCTTTCTATCACAACTATTTATCAAACATGACTGATACTGAGCGCATACACTTTGCTGTTTTGCAACCCCAGCAGAATCTTTGAAACCTTGCCCAGTACATATGTCCAGCACGGAACTAGGAGTAGAAGAATGTACATTGTACATACTCAGTCTTTGATGGGGAGACGGTGGGAGTTTGAAATACAAAAACAAAATGTATATGAATACTGCTCTAATTCACTGCTATCATTTTGGAGCAGTTGCACAAAAGTTCTTCACTCATTATGAGCGTAATGCACAAGCCTAGCACACGCCAACAAAATTACGTGGAATTCTGTATTCACTATGTGTAAGTTATAATGTTTCACGGTTGTTACTCAAAGGTTTTGTATTTGTTAAACGCGTCTGAAAGATGGTTTCTCTTTGATGTTTTTTACGTCCACCAGCGTATTAGACAAAATCGAATACATTCCGCAATTGTTGGCTTAATACACTGTACCGTGACAAGTCCTTTAGTAAGTGAGAGTAGAGTTATAAAGTAAGCTTGGTTACATAACTTTAAGGAATTAGATTGGCATAACTTGTAGGGCAAAGGGTCAAACTATAGAGTATTACCAATGAAGTTCAGAACATGAAGTGGTGTAGATAAGAAATAGCCATCTCGTTCTCCCAAAATATTTTAATTATCCTTTATAATTAATTTTCTACTGCCTTTCTTTTCAAATGAACTTTATTTAAAATGGTATAAAAAAAAGCATTACAAAAAGAAATGTATTTGCAACTTTACCTCATTTCAGTAAATTGATGGTGAGAGAATCTTGGAAGAAATTGGGATATGAAGACTTAGCCACTAAAGAAGATGCCTAGTCCTGGATATAGTTCTGAAGATATCTGTGGTAGCTCATGTTCGTTTAAAGCTGACTGTGTTATATATGTGGCAAACTTTTTTATTTGACTGTTAACATTTACCATGTGACTCAAATGACTTGAAGGTTGAGTATTAACAATTCTTTCAGAATTTTTGAGAATGCAACAAAAGGGATTTTTTCTGACTTACTTTTTACATGACTGTTAAAAATGTGATTTACATGCAGCAGATGGCTGATTATATTAGGACTTCCAGTAAACATCTAAACTCAGTTGATGGGTTCAAAAATATATTGCCAAGTCTGTATTTTCCTTTAAACTTATATTGACCTTTTGCATAACTTATCAAGTTTGTGATATTATGTAAATTAAGTTGATCAGAGATTCTTTTCTACACCTCTTAAAGATCATCTTCAACATTTAGAATTGTTCACATACAATGACTTCAAGCTGTTGGCTTACTGATTCATACCTGTCTAGTCACACACATTGCATAGATCTGTGTCTCATTTCCAGTCTGAATCAAACTAACTTACCTAAGTGTATATGGCACTTGCAATTTCTGCCGTTAATGGTATTTTTCGATTATAAATTATTTATATAGGCTTGGGTATATTGTTAGTCTTGTCACTGACTACCTGTAATCTCTCTGAAAAGACTTTTAAATACCACTATTTCATGAGCATTCTGGGTGCTTCCGTAAAAAAGTCACTCACCTGAGACTTTGCTATGCTGATTTTCATGTCATTTATTTGATTAACATGCATTGACATTTTTATCTGTAAATATGTTGTTAATAAAATTCAAATAAAGTTCTAAAATGCATTGCTTCATTGTTGCGTTTTTCAGAAAAATGATCAGCATGATGAAGAACATAATTGGCAAAAATTAGAAATTTATACATGTGTTTTGTACCATTCATAAGGCTGAATAATGCCTTGCTACCATTAATACATGTGTACCAAAATGCGGTAGGTCAATAGTACTTTTTTTAGTTGAGATACTGATCAAAGGCACATGAACAAAGAAGTATTGCCATGAAAAGAAAGGACTAAAGCAAGAACGTCAAGGGATAGCAGATAGTAGATACCAGATTTATATAGCGCCTTTTTCATACTGTTCGCACGTTCAAAGGCACTTTACATAATTATGTTGCAGCCACGAGGGCGCAGGTGCATCCTCTACCAGTGCAGATACAGCATGATCTGACAAGAGGGACAGACAGAGAAAGCCCCCAGAAGGGAGAGAAAGATATCAGATACTGACGGATAAAAATAAAAGAGTCAATTATTTCATTCTAATTCTCAGTGCCAAGAATTTCTGATGAATTCACAACTGAAAATAACAGTCATGCCCGTTTAACTCAGAACGAGTGTAATTCATCCTTCGGCAAAAAGGTGTGAGGAACTCTCGTTGTGAGCACCCACATTGCATGTCAATATCAAGGTAAGTTTTTCGAAATTATGAAGAATACAGGCCTTTGTGTAAAAATATTGAAATGCATTTAGCTAGCTTTGGGTTTTCTGAGTATGCCCTTGTATAAAGATAATGACCATGATATACGTTTTGCATTCTTTATTTGGTCAGGAGAGTTTTCAAGCCACCCTGAGTGGCTGCATTGAATGGTTTTACCATCAAATTGTCCACCAACAGGCAAACCCAAAGCTAGCTAACTGCATTGCGATAATTTTGCGCAAAGGCCGTATTTTCATAATTTTATGGACCACCAAAGCACCCATGCAAGAGCTTAAACAATGTGCATCCAGAACTTCAATAACTTCATATAAAAATATTTTAAGCTATATAGCACTCGGAAAATGCTCTGATAAGCTATGGTGAAGAAAGGTGCCTACACATTATTATAGGACAAGCTGCACGGACAAAATGTATAAAAAACATGTTTTTATGGTAGACTAAACAGACCTGAACAATAGGTAGCCATGCTTTATATATAGGAAGAAATAGGTAATAGAAAAATTATGTGTTCGGAATATTCAAATACATTAGACGTAGTTTCTCACTAAAATGAATCATTTTACAGCCTTATATATACTTCTACATAAATAATATTCTTAAATAACACCAACAATTAGTGATAAATTACCCGATATAGTGTGTAGGGTTATTCTTGTTACCTTAATATCTAAGGGAAACAACTCGAACTGACTTTTGAAAGCAAAATAAATTTTCCCACGGTCCTCAGACACATCTTTACATAATATTGTTTTTGTGATTATAATCAGCTAAATAAATGTTTGACTTTTAGATAGGGATATTAGTAAGGATGTTTAATTAATGATTTGAGGCAGAAAAACAGGAAAATAAAGTCATAATCACATTTTGTGGTTTTTAATAAGGGAGATAATTTGAACGTAGTGGTATGGTAATTTTGTGCAAAATTCTCCGTAATCTGAAAATAATTTCTTCAATATTTCTCAAATTCTTTGTCTTAGGATGATATTAAATGCATACTCATATAGAGTTATCTTTAAATAGTCTATACAAACAGTAAAAATATCGAATTTCAGAATTTGAATTTGAACAATATTATAAGCATTTGAGTGAAAGTTATTCTTTTCATAATTTTTCTTTTTCTATTTATACATGTTGTTATATCCCGGCAAACGAAGTTTGAGAAGGGGTATATTAGAGTTACTCTGTCGGTTGGTAAGGGAATAGAAACAAGAATGACAGTTGAATGCAGATCTTATTAAATGTTTGTTACTTTCGTGGAAAATCATTTGATAATTGAAAACTCAAAATGATAAAATCTGTCAGGGAAAAATCCAAGATCTTCATATTAAAATAAGTTATACGACTATAGCACACCGGATCATGCGGCATAATTCGTCTCTTGCAATCTGCGGTTAAAAGATGCTCCAGACCCCCTTAGATGTGACACATTATTATAGGACAAGCTACGCCCCTGTTTTGTATCTGCAACATCCGGATAGAAATAATTATTGAACTTTGAATTGATCGCTGAACTGTGAGTAATTATTTTAGTAAATGTTTCGATGTAATTAAAATACTCACATGCACAACTGTTATATTAAATTAATTATGAAAATATTCCAAACTTACGCAATGTTTGACCTGTGGCGGATACTTTCATGCTCAACATTTTTAATCGTGATAGATAAAAGTCAGTCTATATACGCGGTTGTTCATGTCAGACAACATTTGAGCAATTGTTCATTACACAGCAAATATTTCTGCTTTTATTATACAGTAAAACCTCTCCAGAGCTGCCCTCTGTTGAGCAACAACCTGTCTATAACAACACTTTCAAACTTTCCATAAGTTGATATTTACTTTAAATTTAACCTCTGTAGCGCAACCACCTCTAAACAACGGCCAATATTTGAAGCTCCCAAAGGGTGTTGCTTTACAGAGGTTGTACTGTACATGCAGTTTGACAACTTTTGTTCAGTTAAAACTAGTAGACATCCTAAATATTGGGTATCTCATCCATGTTGTGGTCGGATTCGCATTTGATTAATGCGCGATTTTACATACATTGTATTTATTTGTCCTTTGGATGAAATTAACCTTAATAGTGACCTATGCATTCAAGCAATGGATTTATTACTGAGCGACTCACGTAGGAACCATGCTTTGCTTAACTCTACGTTTTGTATACATTACATATAGGATACTCTTAACATAAAAGTGCGTCGTTTGAAAACAGATAAACCTGCTGTGTGCCAAAGTCTTTAAAATCCTTTGATAACTGACCATAGATATCGTGATTTAATTAGGCCATATTTAGAATATCCCGGTCATATATAGATATATTCATTCGTAGAGAATTAACGATAAACATGGTCGTGTTAAGAGTGACAGTGTTCGTTATTTTCGTGTTAGGATTTGGTAAGCCAATTATTTATGTTTCACCCATTTAAAGAGTCGCTCATTAATTCGTGTCACATAACATACATAGAATTAACGATTCCAACTTATGGATCAATATGTCTATCAATATTGAACGCATAATCAATATCTATAGCTAGACATTATTTTTAGATCCTAGATGATTCACACATTTTAAGGATCCTAGATGAGTTAATTGCCTTTGCTATCTCACACTAACCTACCTAATGAATGTTTGTGATTAATGCCCCACATCAAACAGTAGCCGAATTAGCACTGAGTTTTCTAGTATTCTTACACGTACAAACCCAAGTGTTATACAAATCCAGACATGTGATAAATATGGAATCGTGTACCATACCAGTGTTTTGTCCAAACATCATACAATCTTTTATACATGGATTACGGATGATTCTTAGCACTTATTTCTGAGGGGTTGTGGAAGAAGAATTTATAAATAAAATTCTCTTAGTTTAGATATTAAATTAAAACTCCGTTTTTACAGCACATATTTGTATAACCTTCGTTACATGTCCATTTCAGCACAGTCTGAGAGGTGCTTCAACTGCCAAAATGTTGACCATCCAAATAACTGCTCAACAATAACTACATGTGATTCTACTGAGGTATTATGCCGGTAGTTTATTTCAATTTGATAGACGGAACACTGCAGAAAACAAATCGAAAAGACAATTATTGAAAATGTTTGGCACCGCTCCGTGTTGGCAGACAGAAACATTACATTACGTAAATTCTGAATTAATAAAAAATAGTGCACAACATATTTCATTTATTATCTAGACGTGAAAGACATTTAATATTTGGTTTTATATCATATAAATGTGTTACGGTGTACAACGTGCCTAAATCTGGTTTCAAACTTATATAATCTCAATTAACTGCCCTGTATATACTACTGGCACATCGGCGCGGTTGGAGGGACAAACGTCTGAAGAATACGTTATGTTATAACGAAAATGTTCAACGAATTTGTCTTATTTTTCAGCAATGCTCTGTAAAACAGTTTGTCACTGCTGAGGGAAAGTTGTTGTATAGTGTGGAATGCTTACCTAGAACAGTAAATAAACCTTTTACAGAATTTCATTTCGCATTGGGTATTTCCATACCCTTGTCCTTCATATCACTGATTTTTGTTAGCGTTTCAAAGTCGCACTTACATGCAGCCAGGTCATATGGTATACGATCTTCATAGTTTTTTCTGATAGAGACAGTGCCCGAGTGTACACCAGTTTAAAATCACCGACCTTCCGTAAGCTGTAAGAATATTCATTGAATGTATTTTTTTCCAGATTTATTCCCCTAGTTCACACGCTGCTCAATGAATAGTTTCTTTGTATTTGGGTGTTGTGTAATATTATAATGTTAATTTT
Source organism: Lutraria lutraria (assembly GCA_964023205.1). NCBI lineage: Eukaryota > Metazoa > Mollusca > Bivalvia > Venerida > Mactridae > Lutraria > Lutraria lutraria. Next base: position 38,689,087 of record OZ026836.1, read on the forward strand.
AGAATTCAAGATTATACTTATTAGAATCGATTATAATTAAAAAATATCATAACTAATTGATAGATATGTCAGTCACTTAGTAACATACTTGGCAAGAAAAGAAGCGAAAGAGCAGTCACTGACGTCACAACCTGCGAAGAATGTTGCACAGGAGATTTCTGTAATGACAAAGGATGTGGCGAAACTGGTATTATACATTTATTATACAATGACTTTCATAGTTTTATTGAACCAGTCAAGTCGTTAGTGCTTTTAAGTCTTAAATGGATGGCAATGTTCTTTGAAAATACATTCAATATTTCGACATTCCAAATCTATTAAAGATACACAGGCTACAATATAGCCCTGAAAACCATGCACATACTAAATGCTTCCATATGGTGTAAAAGTTAATTTGTAAAAGAGAAGTAAATCAAAATCCGGGTAAATGCAACATTACCGACTAAAGACATTGTTTTACAAATTATTGGAAGAGTGCAGTTCACAGATTTACAATAATCAATCAACATATCGACTAAAAAGCAATTAATGTAACAAATATGGTACATATATGTATGTATAATGTTTGCCTATGCATGCTAATTGTTGTCATGACAACTATTTTCAGACACCACACTTCGAGGTCCTATCTGTTATGCGTGCGATTCCGCGGATCATCCCGATACATGTTCAACAGTTAAAACTTGCGCAAAAGGAGACGTAATTAAACTTTAGTGTCTTCTTGTAGATGGTATTTCATTAAGATGCTGATTACAATACAGTTAAAACAACAACAACACGTGTTAAAAATTTCTTTATGTTTCTTAACGTTTCGGCATTGAGCCTTCGTCAGAATAATACATAATAACAAACAACGGACGTGACGTCATGTAATATTTGACGTTACGTTAAAGGACGGAATATATATTATATAAAATAACATGCATGAATGAACAAATTAATGTGTCATTTAGAATTGAGTTTTAGTACTATACGGATATAAAATACAAATATTTCCTATAGAATTATGATATATAAAAACCGGTAATAGGAAAAAACGTGATAGTACCTAACTAAAACAAAAATTAAACATTTAACATGTATTTTACACTGTAAACAAGGTTTTTGAATTCAACCCGTTAGGGTGAAGCGTTTGTAACTTATGTATCCAAAAAGTTTTTTTATTAAGATGCTGAAACATTTCGCTCGTAATGTACTCATGTATAGTTTTCTTAGAAAGGTTGTTCCCTAGGAGCATTCAACATGTATTTCAAATTTGCCTCATAATGACTTACATGTGGTTACCTATAGAACCTTAAAAACATCCAAATGTAAACATGACAATTTACATTTCATTAAGCAATTATTTTGAGCATATGTTTAAGTTTGTAAATACAAAAAAACGTAGTGGTGACGTAACAAATAATGTTTACTTATTTTCAGCAATGTTTGTTATATTTGTCGCCGGAACTTAGCACCAACCAACCAGTTTATCGAAGTATGTGTGAACCTGCTATTGTGAGTTGGTGTTATTGCTTGTGCTTTGTTTGGCTTAAGCTCTCAATATGAGCAAAAAACTTACTATCAGCCATGCCTTATTCACGGTCATGAAAATGTTTATAACTGACGAGTATATTTCTTTTCTTTTTACAAGTGATTAGCACAGGCGTAGCTTGCCCTATAATAGTGTGTAGGCACCTACTTAAGGGGGCCTGGGACATCTTTTTCCCCGCAGATTGCATGAGACACATTCTGTCGCATGATCCGGTGTGCTATAGGTTAACTTAATCTTGCATTTTCCCCTGATATATTTAATGATTTTGAGTTTTTAATTTTCAAATGATTTTCCACGAAAGTTGCAAACATTTAGTAAGATCTGCTTTCAAATGCCATTCTTGTTCCTATTCCCTTATTAAACTGTTTTGTACACACAAGTCAACGGGAACCAGTTTATTCTCTTATTACCTTAATATCTAAGGGAAACAACTCGAACTGACTTTTGAAAGCAAAATAAATTTTCCCACGGTCCTCAGACACATCTTTACATAATATCGTTTTTATGAGTATAATCAGCTAAATAAATGTTTGACTTTTAGATAGGTATATTAGTAAGGATGTTTAATTAATGGTTTGAGGCAGAAAAAACGGAAAATAAAGTCATAATCACTTTTTGTGGTTTTTAATAAGGGAGATAATTTGAACGTAGTGGTATGGTAATTTTGTGCAAAATTCTCCGTAATCTGAAAATAATTTCTTCAATATTTCTCAGATTCTTTGTCTTAGGATGATATTAAATGCATATTCATATAGAGTTATCTTTAGATAGGCTATACAAACAGTAAAAATATCGAATTTCATAATTTGAATTTGAACAAAAAAGTGTAGGCACGTGCCTACAGTGCCTATAGGAAGCTACGCCTGTGCTTAGTGTTAGTCTGATTAAATGGTAATTATATATTTGTTTATAAATATGTAGTATTCGCTGCATATAATTATCTCTCCATTTCTATCCAAGGCATGCACAGCTATTTCATCAGCGTACCATAACAGCCTATGTGCTCCCAACTGTTGCAGCGGGGACCTGTGTAACAACGAATGCGCACCACAATCAGGTTTGTACCAATTAAGCATTTCTTATATTGCCTAAGTGATTTTCTTTGACTGAGTTATTTACTAATATTCTGTAGCTATACAAACAATAACAATTCTCTTGCCGTCTTGCAACCAAAAAGAAATCGCAGGCACAGCTTATATATACGTTATATAAAATGTTCTAATGGGTATTAGGTAACCAAGCAGTGATACTTTTATTTCTTATGTATACATACATGTATTCAAATATTAAACTGAAGAAGTATTATTTTTCAAAGAAAGCAAATACATTCTATTTGATAATTGAAGTATGCCTATATATATAGTAACTCGACAGTATGTAATGTACATGTATGAAATAGCTATTATGATAACAAAATAATTACTAGTATCCCAAATCATACTAGTCGTCTTCAAAATACTAATAGCTAGTATCATACCATTATTAAAGTTACATTCATTATTATCCATATTATTTCTGTCAAACTAAACAGTTACATGTGACACCAGTGCTGGTTGGCAACAATGGACTCAGTCATCAACAACATTGTGTGTGAAGGTGCACTCAGAGCACGCTAACTGGGATGGTGCACGTGCTAAATGTCAGTCTGAAGGTGGAGATCTGGTTACACTAGATACAGTCGAGAAAGCTTTACTTGCCAGACAGCAAGTAACTGGAGATTCTAGTGGTAAGATATTAAATGTTTATGTTAGAAATAAAATAAGAAAAGTATGTCTTGAGAAGGTTTCAATGTTTCCGTAATGGATACTTGTCTCCAAGTCGTTTCTCCGTTGACAATTCATGACTTGTTTTGCCCATTCCGTTGATTCAACTTGTTTATTCCGTGTCTTTTATTTCGACCTTTCTTTTTTTCTTTTATCTAATTTTGTTATGTTTTTCTCAGTGTTTTCAAAGTTTGGCGCCATCATCCATTTCCTTTCACTGATAAGTGCAATTTCAACTACTATAATTTATAATTTCACTTACAAATCATTTAATCATCGATATACTGCTGGTAAAAGAAATTAACCTAGAATTTATTCGACAAAAGTATAGTCACAAACCGTTATTGCTATCTTGCAGTCAATCACCAGTCTGGACTTTGGATTGGTGCGAAGGACTTTGATTCTAACAACCAGTTCCGTTGGGTGAGCGGCAAGCCAATAGTTGTGGCTGAAGGCGACTGGGATAACAATCAACCAAACTTCCATGATGGCGGACATGAGCAAGATTGTGCTGTAATGTGGAGAGGTTCAACTACTTCCTTCCAGTGGCATGATGATTGGTGTGACAAGACATTAGCTTTTATCTGTGAAATGAGTTAAAAACTTAATAAAAGATCATGAAATGGATGTATTGTTTGTACCGTTTGTCTCCAATGGCGAGAAGGTAACCGTGACAATCACAAAGCAAAGGCTTCCGACGCAAGTTCGACGAAATCTGAAATGAAAAGGGGAAAATACAAAACCAAACAAGGATATGGAAATATACGACGCTTAGGGTGTATCCATACTATAAAATCACATAAATGAAAGACATTGTGGACTTTATCTGTATTATACATACATTTGTCAAATAAACACATAAGGTGCTTACAAAAGGCGAATGACGGTTTAATCAGATATACATACATGCACATGTAGTTCTAAATTCTGAGACACATATATATACTACAATGACATCAAAGACCGATGCAATATAGAACTAGGTTAAATAGATAAGAATTAGGACGTACAACTGATTAAAATAAAGATATTTAGTAAGTGTTATAGCATATTACCATTTACGGTAGATTATTTCAATGAGTTTAAAATGTGGCCATGTTATAGATTCGTTTTTCTGGTATATATTACCTTAGATATAATTGAAATGTGTGAGTTTATTTATTTAAATTATTTATCAATCTATTTTAATGTTGAACTGTTACGAGCTATGAAATGAAATAAGGTGTATTAGAAATGAACTTATATTAAGACGGTTCTTTGTCCGACCCTTCGCTTTATAAATACATGTATGTACACATACTCGATATAATACTTGACTTTTATAGGCATTGCACTCAAATGTTTTGAATGTAGTAGCGTACCATTTCCAAGAGACTGCGCTCGAGTGAGGACTTGCGGAACACATGAGGTATTATATAATCACTTGTTCATTGAAAATAATGAAACATACATTTTTCCCACATGCCTTCTATTTTGATTTTTGCAGTTTTTTTACTTATATTTCCGAATACATGTAATTGTTTTCAACACTCTTTAATTCTAATTCTCGTATAACTGTTCTGTTTTCAAATTAATTCTAACTTATAAAGATACAGCTTTATTTTCATTGTTTAATGTTTGGTTCTGTCTTTTCATTGTTTATGTTTTTGTTCCCAGATGGGTTTCTATTGCTGCCATTTTAACTCCTATCATTGTGAATAACTTCAAGTTTATTTTCTTCTACTGAGGTTTCGTTGTCACTCTGTTCTTTATCTTGCAGTATTGTCATGTTGAACAATATGTCACACCTGACGGGTCGGTGAAGTACAATTCAGGATGTATAGACAAACAGGTACATATACTTCGTATTGCCTCTAACGCATCCATACCTCAGTCTAAGCAATGTTTGGTAAACAAGAAATGTTTCTATATATAACATAGTAGGTGTTGTTTGCCAATGTTTTATTAGTATACTGTGCCATTCAAATAGAACACTGACATTATCTTTAGTTCCAACAGTTTTGTTGGCGGATTTTGAAGCAAACAGGATTAGCCATATTGAATTTTTTACCCCTATTCTGCTAGGTTGTGTATTTTGGTTGGTGACAGTCTGGATGATTTGTTTGTGACTATGGGGTAAGTTATACATGGTATTTTCTATTCATAGCGATGTCCAGTAATGTCATCTCCACTCGTTGGAAGACGATCATATAATAATATCACAGAGAAGCGATCCACAGATTTGACCACGTGCTCGCAATGTTGCAATTCCGACTTTTGTAATAACAAAGGATGTGGTACATCAGGTATGCTAATTTCAAACATGGGTAACTATAATTCAGACCAGGACTATTTGGTACACGGAACAAATATTTATACACGCATAAACAAAATGTTTTATATGCATGCACATTGTATTCTATTGAACTTTTTAGCGCCGTTTTATGAGAGCTCAAAAAAGTCAAATTCAGTAGTTTGCTTATATATAAATGATTCGTTCAGATGATGTATAAGTTCGCAGTCAATATTAGATCATTACATGTATAATTATGATAATAAAACTTTGAGGCTCTGTAACTGGTCGATACTATAACAGAGAAAAGCGCAGCTGTAAATATATCGCAGAATGTCTAAGTGAGGGGTGTCGAGAAGTATGTTTTGTTGTATGAAGCATAATAAAAGAAAACACGTGAGTAATGTGAAAACAGGGTGTAATAATGTTTTGATTTATAGATGAATAAGTTAAGATGACAATTTCAACTTACAGATGTGCCTCGATCAACACGTGGGCCGTATTGCTTTACGTGTTATTCTGCGGTTGATCCAACAATGTGTAATCAAGTCTCCATATGTCCTTTAAATGATGTAAGTGGAAATCTACATACATAGGCATAATTTTATTTCAGCTTTTATCTTGACAATCATGTAATTCAATCAAATGTTTATGACAGTTGGCTATAAATTTCTAGCGACATTTACTCGTACTATCGTAAATATAATAAATTATATAACTCTTATAAATCAGGACTGTAAAATGTATTACATGTAGTTAAAAATATTCTAGCATGTCTATGAAATTGGACTATGACATATAAAGATTATTATAATTTAGTATTACTATATTTTCTCTGCTTTATTGGATGAAACGTGTTAAGACTCTGCACCGTGTGTGTGTGTATCTAAAACATTCCTCATACTTGAAAATCGAATCGAAAGTGATAGTAAATCATGAATATTATACTTTACTATCCTTATTGGCTCCAATTCACTTGTTATGTCCATTTTATATAGTTTTACTTCTTGGAATGCAATAATAGTCAAATCTGTTAACATGTATCACCAATGGAAACAGAGAAATGTAGCTTTTGTACAAAACTGACCCTAATTCTGAGTAATTTGTTCTGATATAACTATAAATGCGTTTAAGAAGTGTCCCCATTGCTCGTATCTCAGGTTAGACAGTAACGTGACGTATATTGGCTCCGTTTATACAAATGTTGAAGTCACAATATACATGTACATGTATTACGTGTTTGCTTACTATTTCAGTTTACTGAATGTATATGTTTTATTCTGTTCTGTTTTTATTCCTATTCAGATCTGTGTATTGCTGTCCCCACTTGATTTAAACGGATTACCAGAAACTCTATATAGAGGACAATGTCAGAGTAAAGTGGTAAGACAAGTATCAATATACTGGAAAATAAAAAAATGTTCATTTCAGAAAAAACTAACTTCCACATGTACTACTAAGTAGTTACAGAAGACATAAGAACGTTATTACAATGACACTACAAGTACCTATCCATGTCTACATTTTGTAATTTGCATTCCTAATTGCTAGTTTTGTTAATTCCTAACACATGTACGTGTTCCTCAAACATTATTGCAGTCGTGTGCTGTTGTAGCCACAACGAACAGAAATACGGTTTGTCCAGTACATTGTTGTGATCAAGATTTTTGTAACGATCACTGTGGAACATTTTCAAACATCACCATGACAACTCCACAAGCAGTGGTCACTCCATCTACGGCTAAACAAACTTCATCAACAAGTATACAACCAACAACAAACGTTCCTGTACCTACCAAAGTCACAGTACCTACAACACCTGAACATGCAACAGGTAACTTTGTTTCTCCTTGGTAGGAAACATTGGCATGAGACTTTATAATGAACAGAACAGAACACAACACCACATCACTTTATTTTAGGCCAGTACAATGTCAAAGTCCATTAAGTACATAGTAAAATAAATACATTACATAAATATACGTATCTCAATATGGTCACAGGCTTCCGGCATGTGACAATTTTATTATAGCAAAATAAATTTTCAACACAAAAAATAAGACCAGGCTTTTAAGAATCGGTTCAGAATTGTTACAACAGGACCTCGATGAACATGACCGGTGTGATTTCTGAGCCCAGGAGTTCTATACCTTTACTCTATATTTACTCTTTTTTTTGAAACTTTATTTTGCTGTTATCACATGCCGGTAGCCTGTGAATATGGTCATCTTGGCAAGACATTGAAAATAACGTCAAGATGGGCTTAATATTGTTAAGATTTAACAGCTTAAAAAGGTAAAATTAATTACATGTATATGCGTCAATGAGCTTACCTAATTAGTTGATCAGATGATACATTCCAACGGACCAGTGTGCAAACATCATAAAGATTAATGTATAACATTTATTTTTCAACATTCTGAGGGAGAGTAAATTTGAGAAGCGTTTGTTAGTAATTCTTCTAAATAGTTCAATGTACTATATAGTAAACACCAGGAAACGCTACATGCAGAATGAATTCGCTTTGTCATATATAGCCTATAAATAGACCATACAATCACATATGTATATAATTATGTACATGTCTTCATCTGTATTTTAGTTCCTACATGTAAAACTGATCACCATTATGATGACATCACTGGGATGTGTATACAGTTGTTTGAATCTCAACAAGTTACATTTTCTGTTGCCAAAAGAACATGTGAAGCGATTGGAGACCGTCTTGTAGAACCTAACTCGCACGAGAAAACAGTATTTGTTGAAAATACTATAATACACAGTTCAAGTATGTCTTGATAAAAATGCAATGTGTGTCTCATTATGTTTGTAATAATTCGAAAAGTTGACGTCAACTTTTTTATCAAGTCGATCTATTTCGTAGTGACGGGTGTCTCTTTAATTTGTTTGAATTGAGCTTTACACTACTCTTTGTTAACATTAGTATAGTTATGTTCGGCATACAGTTTTTCGGGGGTTACCAACCGTTACTTAAAGGTATCTCTTCGTATTGTATAAAATTAAATTCTGTTCTGTATAAAATTGTGTTTCTGACAGTTAGATTAATTAAAAGGCGTTAGACGGTTGAACATAGGTACATTTTTGTACTACATGTTCTGCTAAATTATTGTGGACCACTTTGGCAACAAAACAATCGGTCTTGATAGTTAGATGTGTGTGAAGTTGTCAAAGCAACCGATAATCAACATTCGAATGTCTAGCTAGACAGTACATTCGATAAACAGACAGTATGGCCATCATAGTAATGCTAGATGAATGCCGACTGTCTAGCTATAGACATTGAATATCGATTGTCGATTGCTTTGCCAACTTCACACACAAAGTGTTTAGATTGATTGGTTTTTAAGTTGAAGCATAGAAAAATATCGAAACCAGTGGGAAAATAAGTGGTCTCTGTGATGAGATGGGCATTATACTATAGTGGTCACTTAGTGAGATTTTACTGTTCAAGGCAAGTTTCTTATTCATTGAAGGTAAACATCATGTTCAACATAGAAATTATTGGATTGGAGGGTACGACAAGCATAACAATTCGGAGTTCTACTGGCTTAGTGGTCCCAAAATTTCATACGTAAACTGGGGAGGGGGGGACGAAGTTGCCCCTAATCAGCAACCGGATGATATAAAGACGAAGACAGAGGATTGTGTATTACTGTATGGCTCTGACGGGTATAGGTGGTCAGATGACCATTGTTGGAGTGAATGGTATTTCATTTGTGAGGATCCATTAACTTTGAAGCCTTCAACTCACCTATCTAATGGTAAGACAATTGTTATTTGATACTTGTACTACATGTATACATGTTTTAGATTCATCCATAGTGTTTGTAGATTTTTACCTTCTTCATCATGAGCTACGTAAGTTACGTATATTCCACGAAAACAAACTAACTTGATCATTGGTGAATTTATTTAAAATGTATACATGTATTTATAACATTTTGACGCGATGACATAGCTCTCACGTGTTAATATTTCAGGAAAGATACTAGTATACACGAACTTTCTTTTAGCTCTAATTCTATCGGTTTTAATTAATAGGCAAATCATGCAAGGATGGACACCATTATGATGATGAAACAGGAATGTGTATCTATCTCGGAGAAATCAGTAAAGAGAATTATAAAGGTGCAGTACATGCATGTGGCCACCTTGGTGACACGCTGGTTACTATTGACTCCCATGAGAAGACGATATTTGTAGAGAATGTGTTGTTGCATCATTCAAGTAAGTGCATGTTTCGATCAGACCCAGTTAGCTACTAGAGTTTTCACTGTTTGTAAACGAGTATGTATAATACTGTTTAATGTATTGTAATAATTAAGGAAATTATATTCTCTAATTTTGTGTATTTGATAATTACGGAAAATCTTCTTAAAGACCACTTATAAGCATTAAGACCACACCATCATAAAACATTTATTTTATGAATTTCAATATTTTCTATATATCTACATAAAAAACTACATGATCAAACTTTAATTTTTCGTTTCGGAGAGCATGTCTTCATATCGAGGTTTACTGTTTTTAAAGAATACATATACTTGTGTATGTGTAGATCTACTACATGTACGTAGTATGTTATTTACATAAGCACTATTGATTATATATTGTCTAATACGTTTGTATATACAAATGCATGTATATAATAATTATGTATCTATATGTTGATACTTGCAGCTGTTTCTAATGTTGATGACAGAAAGTATTATATAGGCTTGACAGATGTCACCAACCATGACCAGTATGGATGGCCAAATAATCATCCTCTTAGTTATACTAACTGGGGAGGTGCTGATGAGCTTTATCATGAAAAACAACCTAACGGAAATAATGACGATTGTGTGGTGATTTATGGAACAGATCACTACCAGTGGCATGATGTGCATTGTTCTGTACATACATATTATGTATGTGAAGACAGATCTTCGCTTAAAAGTACTTAACATGTTCACTATTGAAGGCGATACCCACTGTTGAGTTTAGACAATTTCACATTTAATAAAGTATTTAACTATTACAACGTGTTTTTATAGTTTTCAATATTGTTATTTGAAATATACACAGTATGCAGTCAGACACACACATGTATATGAATGTCATTACACACGTGGCAATTACTTATGTTTCATATCAAATTATACATAAATTGATTTAATTAACAGACAAGATAAATCCATGTAAATTTTAAAAGTATTAGACAACAGATGTTAGCATTTAAAATGAATTTACTCAAAAGTGCATGCAAAGTTTCACAAACAAACACATCCTTATGCCTACCCTTGTGTTACAAAAGTGAAAAATTATGAAAAGAACAACTTTCACTGAAATGCTTATTATATTGTTCAAATTCAAATTCTGAAATTCGATATTTTGTCTGTTTATATAGCCTATCTAAAGATAACTCTATATGAATATGCATTTAATATCACCATAAGACAAAGAATCTAAGAAATATTGAAGAAATCATTTTCAGATTACGGAGAATTTCGCATCAAATTACCATACCACTACGTTCAAATTATCTCCCTTATTAAAAACCACAAAAAGTGATTATGACTTTATTTTCCTGTTTTTCTGCCTCAAATCATTAATTAAACATCTTTACAAATATCTCTATCTAAAAGTCAAACATTTATTTAGCTGATTATAATCATAAAAACGATATTATATAAAGATGTGTCTGAGGACCGTGGGAAAATTTATTTTGCTTTCAAAAGTCAGTTCGAGTTGTTTCCCTTAGATATTAAGGTAAAAAAGGGAATAGGAACAATAATGATATTTGAATGCAGATCTTACTAAATTTTAGCAACTTTCGTGGAAAATCATTTGATAATTGAAAACTCAAAATGATAAAATCTGTCAGGGATCTGGAAGATCTTCATATTAAATATGTTAGGCTGTAGCATACCGCTAGTATTTATATGCATTGGTAGTCATAAGAGCGAACGTGGTGGGTGGGGTAATTTTTCTAAACAAGTGTCTGTGGTCTAAGTCAGATAGAATTCTCGTAACTGATGACTGTGAAATTTACGGCTCGCTGCGCTCGCCTCTAAATTTCATAGACAACAGTTACTCGTGATCTATCCTATACATAGACAACCTACAAACATGCCCTTAAATAGGGCAGTACATGTACATGACAATCATTCAATAAAGAACACACCTAGCACCACCGAACGTCACGTTGTTATGACGTTATACTATACTCAAATGGTTTATTCCGAGATAAGTATATAAACCATACTTATATAAACACATGTATTTAAATCAAAGATCACATTCTCACAAAGTGTAGGTCAGAGACTTTTCAGAAGGATAACATGTGGCACGGTCACTTATTTCTGGTATTTATTACCGTACTGATAGATAGTTTACAAAACTGTGAGTATACGTTTCTTTTTTGTTAAGAAAGTTTAGGATCTAAATTGAAGCCCCCTTTTCCTAGATGTAACTTCGGGACATGTATGGTTTCTTCATACGTAATCTCAACGGCAATTAAGTGTCACTTTGATTCAGCAAAATCTACGAATATAACAGCATCGAATAAAATTTGTCATTTTCATAAATTCGAAATTATTTTACATTTTTAGGCAACGCACTCAAATGTTTCGAATGTAGCAATGTACCATATCCAAGAGATTGTGCCAATGCGAGAATCTGTGGCGCTCATGAGGTTAATATGTCTAACGTGTACATCATTTCTTCAGTCATTTTTTTCTTCGGTATAAACACTGTGATAATATCATGAAAGACACGTGGATGTTGGATAAGAATATTCTTGGTATTCTGGTAAACCCTTTTTGCGTTATGTGCTGAGAATTGATACATTTTAGGCTTTACACACCACATACATGCTTCTAGCTATTATTCTGTTTCTTTAAACGGTGGACATTCAAATTGAGTTTATCTTCATTAAAAAATTTAAGTACATTTGTACGTAATTAATGTACCAAGTGACATTCTTGTAGAGGTGTCCATGCAGGTTACTTCACCTCGCATGATTCTGTTGTTATATTACAGTAACACCTCCATACTAAACAAATCTTTGAGACGAAAAGGTCTTAATTAACATTGAGTTGATATCGGGTATCCAGAAGATATTTAGAAAGTCGGTCCGAATGTTGAGGTTTTTATAGTGTCTTACTTCGAGGTTCTCTATGCGAGAAGACGTAAATGTAATAGCAATAGTTGTTGATACATGTACATGTATTTAACAGTCATGTTACACTTCAGGCAAGTATAATGTAAATCATGCACTACATTATCTCTCATTTTGAGCACTATTTCTTCCATATACATGTACTATCTTAGCATATCTTTTATTACAGTATTGTCATGTGGAACAATATGTTACGTCTGATGGATTTGTGAAGTACAATTCTGGATGTATGGACCAAACGGTAAACACTTGCATTGTACATCAATACTGTCAGTCACTATACTATGCTATGCTATGCTACTATGCTATGCTATGCTACTAAATACTATACAAATATGCAACTGTATTCTAAATTGTTCAGTGTGTTTATCATTTTCCCAGGTATTTACTTGTTGTTTTTCAAGATCCATTACCAGTACTTTAATTATTCACTGGTAAAGCGGAAAAACACTCGATCATTTATTTCATGTTACATATGCTCATAAAAAATAGGGTAGGTGAGTCGGGGCTTTTGGGGCTCTTGAAAGCGTGTGAAACGAGCCTAATAAAAGGTCTAGGGTCGCGGGGGAAATAAGAGTAGGTCGGTTAACCTGAAACAAACAATGTTTACGCCCATGGGTCGTCTGTTTCCACCCATGAGTCGTCTGTTTCCACCCATGAGTCGTCTGTTTCCGCTCATGAGTCGTCTGTTTCCGCTCATGAGTCGTCTGTTTCCACCCATGAGTCGTCTGTTTCCACCCATGAGTCGTCTGTTTCCGCTCATGTGTCGTCTGTTTCCGCCCATGGGTCGTCTGTTTCCGCTCATGGGTCGTCTGTTTCCGCTCATGAGTCGTCTGTTTCCGCTCATGGGTGGTCTGTTTCCGCTCATGAGTCGTCTGTTTCCGCTCATGGGTCGTCTGTTTCCGCCCATGAGTCATCTGTTTCCGCTCATGGGTCGTCTGTTTCCGCCCATGGGTCGTCAGTTTCCTTACAATCAAATTCTAATTTCTTCCTTCGAGTTCGGAGAAGAAAATGTCCAGCAAAATGAACATATGCCCCTTGTTCTCACCACATCATTTTTAACTACACGTACAAGACATTTTATTAATAGCGATGTGCAGAAACGAGAGCCTCCATTATTGGTAGAAGTGCGCACGACGTGAAAGAAGAAAGATCGACGGATATCGTAACATGTCGGGAATGCTGCAGTACGGACTTTTGTAATAACAAAGGTTGTGGGGCAATAGGTGAGTAACTGTAGACGTGTTAACAAAAACTGCCACTAGGCAAGCATATTCATAACTGACGTAGTTGTAAATTGGACAAGAATCCTGGTCGAGACTTTGAAGATTCACAAACAAACAAAAACATCTATCGTCATAATCATTGTCTGAAGTCAAATCTTTACTTTCATAAGTAGGCCATGTACGTCAACTTGGTGATTGAACCTACAGCACTGCTCGGCTTTAATAACAGTCTTGAAAAGTTATAGCGTCTGAAGTATTTGTTGTCTAATATTCATACAGAAATCCGTTTGACAGCATCAGAGGATGCAGTTCATTGTCGTATTCATAAACATACTACATTTTGTAGTACTTGCCCTTAAACAGGATTGTCATGTCTCTTAATACACTAAAGAATGAAGTAAAATCTTGTAATATTTAGATCAGTTAATGACACTGATGCTTTGCCTCATTACTTTTTCATGGCAAACTCGACAGTTTGTTCACTACTATATGCTTACATAGAAAACTGTGTATCAGTGATGTATTTCTACTGTCGACTACTAGTATATGATGGAAGATATGGGACGATAAACTTACTTCAGAAGGAAACTAAATGATCATTGAGGACAGGACAGGAACGGTAACTCTGGAAAAAATAGCAGCGTGTTGTTTTACTTACTGGAATTATTTTTTAGATGTTGATCGATCAATGCGTGGACCATATTGCTTTTCTTGTCAATCAACGTCAGATCCTAAAAGTTGCAATGAAGTCTCGATTTGTCCTATAAACAATGTAAGTAGCCATCTTCATTTATACTCATAAAGGAATACCTCGACAAAGATACATGTACTTACAAAAATGTTGAAACAGTTGCAAATTAGTTAGCAAATCAGTAAAGAATAGTATACGTCATTCTTTGTAAGCAACACTACTTTGATTGTTAGTTATTTTCATCATTCATGTACATACACGTATGTTATATTACATAACTACAACTGGTACCGTTTTGAAAGAAAGTGAAATAAAAAAATGACTGAATATGAGTCCTGCATATGTAAATATAAATGTACATGCAATACAAAAACTAATGCATGTATACCTGTATAGTAAATTGTTTGGTTTCGGAAAATCGTATAAAATTTACTGCAGGTTTTTGCATGCATTATTTTTATTCACTTCTTCAAGTATAAATACAAGAGAAATCTTGTTATATAAATATATATACAATGTATATATACATTTTACATGTATCCTCTGTCATATTCGACGACAGACTAAATAGATTATTTTATTGACTTCTCAAAACTATGGTCTTCATTTTGTCGTACTTCGCAAAATATGATTTATGTAACGTTTCAAATGATACAGTATTAAACTCTTACGTTGTAAAATGGTAAACAATGGAGTCATTTGCATAACTTAATGTTTCATAGCTTAATATTACCTAGCTTGATATTAATGTTGTCAAGGGGTGTTAATTAAGGCAATGTCATATTCGTGGACTATGTAAATGTATTTATAACTGTCCTGTGCTACTGTCTATTTTCTGTGTGATGACAAAAATATAACCATGTCAATGAAATGACAAGTTTGGTTTTACTTAATTTTCAGGTTTGTTCATTGCAAACACCTTTAGATCTGGCAGGATTACCAGAAGATCTATATAGAGGACAATGTCAGACTAAAGCGGTATGGAGACAAATAAACATATTCTAAGATATACTGGGCCCATTAAAAAGTACTACATGTACATTTAGGTTTTGGATACAGAACCGATTAAGATTAAGAACTTATTTAACAATAGGGAGAAATAACCACTCTTACTTCATACTTAGATGTATACAAATGAATGGTTGTTCAATGGTTTAAAATGCTATGTGTTGAGCATCACTCTTTGCGCTAATTTGGTTGGCAAAGAAGTATCTAGATACAATTATACTTCAAATATTTTAGTTATGTGATGCCGTTGCAACAACAAACCGAAATTCAAATTGTCCAGTATATTGTTGCGATCAAGATTTCTGTAACGATCATTGTGGCACCTTCTCTAACATCACCATGACAACTCCAAAAGCAACAATGACAACCGTGACATCTCCAAAAGCAGCAATGACAACCGTGACATCTCCAAAAGCATCAATGACGACCGTGACAACTCCAAAAGCAGCAATGACGACCGTGACAACTCCAAAAGCAGCTGTGACGACCGTGACAACTCCAAACGCAGCAATGACAACCGTGACAACTCCATAAGCAGCTGTGACAACCGTGACAACTCCAAAAGCAGCTGTGACAACTGTTACAACTACGCAGCGTTCGTATTGCTTCTGATTTTCAAATTCTTTATTCACAGAACATCCTTTTCATCCTTTACTTAAAAACATGTCTCAGTACAAAAAGTAACTGATCTCTAAACTTCCATTCGACCAGACATCCCATTTATAAGTCAATGGCTTGATTAATAGATGCAGCCTAACATATCAGTCTTCTTGTTTTCTTTCTAACTTATTTATTGCGTCCTAGTTTGTCCTCCCACATTGATCAAAAGAAGAGTGTTAGGTCTGATTCCAGCGGAAAGGTTGGTACTAGCGGAAAACATAAGCATTACTGGTAAACAATCCTGAGCACTGGGTAGGTTCTAATTAACTGTTCACCAGTACCTAACTGAAAGACTTTTGAAAACAGGCGCAATGTCCAAATAAATATTAATTGTTTTTACAGCATCTCTGTGTAAAGCTGAACATTATTACGATGATATCACAGGAATGTGTATAAAACTGTTTGAATCCCGAACCGTCACACTAACATATGCTGACGCAAAAAGAGCCTGTGAAGAAATCGGGGACAGGCTTGCAGCACCAGACACACATGCGAAAACTATTTTTGTTGAAAATATCATTTCACATCATTCATGTAAGTGTCTTCGTTGTATAAATATAATAAATATATAATATCTGTCTATACTTTCGTTAAAATACGAGATCAATAATTGAAATGGGCCGGCTAATAGCAACAAAACCATTGAAACAACAAAGAACATTTTGTCTTATTGAATTGATGTTATACAAAACTGTATTAACTGAGTGACTGAGTATATACGTACTTACATGCCTGTATCATATTTCTCGTAAATGTCTTTATAGCTCGGTACATATGTTGAACTAGTTTAGACATCGTGATCCAATTAACCTTCATGATTTTGGTTTTATGTTACATGTATTTTAAGAATATCAATGCGCTAACTCTGAGAAATAATGATCAGTTATACAATGATTAAAAGCTGGATATATGCAATCAAACTTTTATACATATTCGTATGTAAATATTTACTGAAAAGTTATAACATTATGAATATTTTTAAGTGTTTCATCTACCGTCGAATAGAAATTTATGGATAGGAGCATTTGATACCTATAATTACTCAACGTTTGACTGGCCAAATGGTGAACGATTAACGTACACAAACTGGGGCGGAGGAGACGAGGCATATCATAGTAATCAACCGCAGGGCCCAGAAACCAAGAATGAGGACTGTGTGTATATAAATGGACGTGACAGTTATAGATGGTTCGATGAGCATTGTTGGGAAAAACATGATTTTATCTGCGAGGATCCTAGAAGCTTGAAATCTCCTACTCATTCTTCCACTGGTGAGACAGATTTTGGTATTTCATTATTTATTAAATAACTTGTGATTTTGATTTTACTGTTGTCTATTCAGTAAGTATGCGGTGATACAAAAAATCCCACATGCTTATTAAAGTGTAAGTAAACCATATGATAAAACAGTGTTTATATTTGTGTTACCACTTGTGTTAACAATATTTGACGAGTTTAAAATAAGACCCTAGAGCAGATGGTGATTGGTTATTTACTAGCAGTGCTACCTCTCCAAAGCAACACCTTCGGGAGTGGCAAATTATGTTGTTGGCTCTAGAGAGGTTAAATTAATAGTTAAAGTGTGCAGTGGGAAAGAAGCATGCTGTTGTTGAAGGGATGTGGTTTCTCCATAGAGGGCCACTCTGGAGAGGTTGTTCTGTATTTGTAAAATTGTTCTACAAGTAAGTCAACATTGGTGCCGCCTGGTATCTTCCGTATTATTTCATCCAAATACAGTAATACTTTGCAATTAAGCCCATCTTTGGGATCAAAGGAAAATTCTAAATATTTAGGTGGTCTTGTTATTGATGTGACATATTGCATGGTTTTATAAGGTTCTCCAACATATCATTGTAAATAAAGACTAAAACTTGATGGAATTTATTTCGATTATGATCGTTTGGATGCATTTGTGCCCTATTGTGTGTTTTACGTTGTGACTGACTGGAGAGGCTAGTAGGATCATTGTGACATTTACAGAATAATAAAAAAATAAATTCTTTAATTAATCACTTATAAGGTTTTAAAAATAGTTTAAAGCCTCCCTAAGAATTATGCTGTCTATAATTAGTCGTCAAGTGAAAGACGTACTTTGATGTCGATGGGTGGTGAGTCACGTGTTGACTTTCTGAGATGGTAGGAATTCCATTGGCCTTTTTTCTCAACAGGAAACTCGTGTAAAAATGGACACTATTACGATGATGATACAGGCATGTGCATTATGATTGGAGAATTGAAAAAACTGACTCGAGATGAAGCCGTAAAAGCTTGTGACAAAATTGGTGATACTCTGGTCATTATTGACTCTCATGAGAAAACTATTTTCATTGAAAATATGCTGTTACATCATTCAAGTAAGTTTATCAATTGATACAGAATTGCCGTTCAGTATTTTTCGATTTAAAGGTGACATAGACAGACACTCACATATTTACAGTCTATTTTAAGAAATTTAGCACAGCGATCAGTTAGCCAAACCAGTGCTCTTTGATCAATTAACAGCATCAATGTACTTCCATTTATTAGTGTAAGCATCTGAGGATAGAAGCAATTCTAAACCATACAATGAATACATTTACCTAAAAAATGTCACCAGCAAGGCGGTTATACCCAACCTAACCTATTTCATCCTGCAACCTTTGACTTATAAAATTTAATATCCCGAGGAACTGAAAATAGACTTTACATTTCCACATCCTTCCAAGGGCAAAATAAATATATAAAGCCCTGAACAATATTCACCAATTTTAATGAGCCCCATGTGATCAGAACTATTTCTAGGCCTAAGCATGAGCAATTTGAGCATCAACAGCATCTTGATGTCTCAGTACATTTATATTGGCGGCCTGAACTAGGCGACTTCTGTTCTAAAGCAAAGAATCAAATTCAAGGGCTGATAACTCAAAAATGAGATAAGTGACCGCCATTTTTTTTTCGATTAAAATGTTTGTTAACGTACGATATGATTATGCAGTTTAAAAAAATTATGTTGTACTGTTTTCATTCTGCTTATGTGACTATGTGAAAAGTGTGGCAATGTTTATGGCGATACCAAATTGGTAATACAAAAATTTTGATTTATCTTCCATCTTTATTTTACAGCAATACAGGACATTGACGAGCAGAAGTATTACACATCTTTAAGATTTAATCATGGAGAGTTTCGTTGGCCACATGACAGTCATAGCCCACGATACACTAACTGGGGTGGAGATGACGAAGTTAGCCATCGGAAACAACCTGATGGACATGGTAATGAAGGTTGCGTTATGTTGTATGGAAAAGATCATTATGAATGGCATTACATACACTGTGGTGATCACATATATTACATATGTGAAGATCAGCATTCACTGAAACACAAGTAGGCTTTTCGATCAAGGTCCTTGGAAAAAATTCGTACTGATTTCAGAATTAATAAAACATTTATAGACATAATTTGTTCATTTTTTCTACAGCACAGATTTGGGCCAATACATAGATGATTTGGATGTTGAATACACTACATTTAACTTTTCCAGACTGAATCATCTTATTAGAACATTGTAACCATATTATAATGGTTAAAATGCTTGTAAAAAACTGCAATGACTCAGTGTTATCATCTTTGTTGAAAACAAGTTTCAAGTCAACAACTTAAGACTACAAAAACAACTAGAAAAACATAATTTTCATAGAAATTTATTTATCTGTTGTTTCAAAAGTGGATCTTTTCATAACTACTAAAGTTTTCATAATATAAGTTGGAACATTGAAACATTTAGTAAAGAGACCCACAGTATAGTTGACATTTTGTGTTGTTATATCATTTTAAATACAAATAAAAACAAAGAACAGACTTTTTAACACACATGACATAAAACAGACAACAGTCTTTACATTTCTTATATATCTGAGCAAAAACTGAACAAGGTGCACCATTTATCAGTAAGCCGGGCAGTGTAAAAATCCACACTAATCTAAACCATTCAAAATCCATTGTCTCAGTAGAGTATGTTTGTACATTGCATGTTACAACTGTCTTAATGTTATTACAAATCCTTGATCAACTTCTAACTAACTAGAAATTCCATTTTAGTTAAGCATTAATAAAAGGCAGTATAGGATAGTAGTATATACCGTTAATAGTGTTTTAGGAGCTAAATTAGTAAAGCACACATCACTTCATTCGTGTATTTTTGCTCAGAACAAAATAAGACTGTGCAATTATGTCAGAATTTACCACAATCGAAAGACTTGATACATAATTAAATAGTTGTGTTGGGTGAGCACGTATCAACATGAACAAAGTCACTACACAGGAATGTGAGAACTAACACAAATAAACAAAGACTGAATTAAATGGAAACACGTTTAGTTAATCATACACTTACATGGACTGAAAGTAGAAGCAACCCATCATTGTTCAAGAACAAAGCGGTTAAATCTTTCACGATAATAGAACACATGAATTTCTAGTCCAATGGTAAGCTTAACATTAATTTTTACCAGTTTTTTCATTGTTCTCGTGAGTTTTTGCATAGTGAGAACGTTTTTTGAAACTTTTTTTTGTTTATTTACTTAACAGATGAATGCAAAGATTTGTTAAATGAACGCAAAGATAAATTAATCGGCAGGTCAGTGTAATTCATTCAAACTTACACAAGATAGAACAAGATTTGTTACATAAATAATTATTTACATGATAAATTGTAATGAAGATGAACCATTCACAAAGCGTTTCGCAATAAAAACAAACACAACACAAGTATAAAATTCAAAATAGACGCACGCTGTCAAAGGAGACAGCCAAAAAAACCACACTCATATACAGTTGTACAACTCATACATGTACATGTGAATCTTCAGAACAAAGATTTAGTATTTTCTTGTACAAGACGAGTACAAGCATGGAGCAACTACAGTCAGTCCTGAGAGATCTAGGAAATTCACTTCAGTATAAAATGAACAAATAATTGTATAGAGAGAAGAATGCCATTTTAATAAGAAAAAGTGACTTAAACCACCTAGCTGTTTGATTTTTCTAAACAGGAAAAAAAAGAGATAAAAGCAAGACAAATTTCTAACATAGTCTGACAAGACAAACTGTTAGACTAACATTATCTACTTTAGAATCACAAGAGAGAAATAATGATCATTCAATACAGATATTGTGAAAAAAAATCTGAAAATCACTTTTATAATGATGGCACAAAGTAATATATACATTCCAGATTGACGGTCGATGCCAACAAGTCAGTTTTCCTTTTCAATGATTTCCCTTAAAAATCCAGCTTAATATACAACAATAGAAATAACTGTTCTTGGTTAAACTTTGATTAAAACTATTTAACAACATAATTTTGTATATATCAGGTCAGTACACAGATAACAGTCTAAACTGTAGAATTTCATACAACAAAATAGCATTATCACAACTGTTTAAATACACAGACCATTCACAGTAAGCCCCAAATTTGTAGGAATATATCAATCAATGGCAAATTTTGATGCAACCTAACAATTGGACTTAAACATTTAAATTAACACAGTAAACAACATGGTATGTGTTTTAAACACAGCAAATCCAACAACAAAATGCTATCACAATAAAATAATCATGAATGGAGAGTACCCAAGTCTTATTCTCTATCAAACTTAACTTGTTCAAATAGGTTTACTATTGTCATGTACTAATTTATTCTATCAAATGCATACCAGATGACTTGGAGCTAAGGTATAAAAGCTAAGAAACTAAAATCGATCAAGTCCAAAAATAATAGCAATGCCAATTTTAAACAATCAAAATAATGACACTTTTATGATGTTTCTTTTTCAATATAACCATAGTAAACATAAGTACATAGTCCACTACAACAGTCTGTATCTGCTAAATACTTAGATGTTCAAAGAATTCACAGATAAAAAAACATAACTTAAATTATCTTGTTATCATGGGAACGATTAAACGTTGTCAAAAAAATGAGACATTTTTCCAGTTCAGTAAATAATCAATGACATCAATCATTTTACAAATTTCAAACTTGAGTTAAGACAAAAAATTCAATTCAACAGATACCAAGCTAGTTGTTGACAAGTGAATCTATCAAGCCCTACCCCAAACTCAATCAAAGCTCTTCAAATGAAATAAACATAAAGACAGTGTATGCATACAAGTGCATTACTATTGCCTAGAACTTTTATACATGTAATGACTTAAATGCAAATGCATAAATAGAAAGCGAGTATTCAGCATTAATTTAAATGTTTCACAAAAATAATCTATTATGAAATGGTAACAGACCAATATCCATTATACAACTGGTCAAAAAACAACATAAATATTAGGCTTTTTATGCATTCAAATCATGAACACTATATGTGACAACAAGTACTGATTGGAAACATATTTAGGATGAAACTTTTGCATTTTGAAACAAGCTGCTTTTTTATCTTTTTTTTGGAGTTTTTTACAATATAGATCAAACAATGGAAAACCTGGTCAAGTGACATGATTATAATCCTTTGGCAACCTAGAAAATATTTCAGTGTAAAAACTATTCATTTACCCCCTCCCAAGATAACCCAATTATTGAAAATATGCAATTCTGCTTTCAAAAAGCACGAACGGACACGCAGCACTCATCACACACACATTCTTACCAGGGATTCATACATGGACAACAACAAAAATGACAGATATATGAGACGTAGTTTCAGAATGCTTGTGTAATGAACATTATATATGTACAATGTCAATGAAAAACTGTAAGTATAAATTATTACTCCAACATTTGTATAAAATAGCACATCGATTAATTTAGCTCCCTTTGTGAACATAAACAATGCTCACATACATTTATATATAGAGATATATGATCATGGTAACTCCTAGTCCTGATTCCACAACATGACACCCAGGTCGTCAAGGTTGAAATAAATTAAAAGAGTATAAATATGTGTTAAATTCACATGCAACAACCAGCCATCGACCACTTTTATCACACATAAACACTGGTCGTTGGGGCGAGGTTTAATTTTTTGTATGATTTTGCAGTCTTGCTGGACACTAAGTGACAATAATGATATGTCCTCACATTTCTCAGAATTGCATACTTTCTACACAGAACTAAGCACCGACACATCACACCTCAACGACGTTGGCCTGACATTCCACCCCCTCTGTTGACCCCGCCTCCTCCACCACGACCATCACGCATCCCAGGTGGACCACCACTACCCCTGGGACCCATTCCACGACCAGCACTACCGCCGCGACTACCAAATCCACCACCTGCACTTCCTGATCGCTGTGGGGCACCTCTGCCAACTGGACGACCTTCACTACCTCTAGGTTTCTTCTCTTCAACATTCAAACGATGTTCATGAAATTTGATGGGCTGCAAAAATAGTTGTTATAATTCAATATTGTTAACATCCAGACAGATGTGCATGCATTCAACGGAAGATTATCAACTAAGGTATGGTCAAGCTCAGTTCAGGTTATCATCAGTAGAGCAAGTCCTGCATTATCACAGTAGGCAACTGTAGCCAGGCTTGTCATCTGACGCAAATTACACACATCATTGCATTGGCTGTTCAAGTCTTGTCAATAAACAAATACAGAAATTAGAATACAGACTTTCTAGATTAGGTCAAACCTGATCAAATGGGCTCAGTCAAAGTTATCATCAGTAGAGCAAGTCCTGCATTATCACAGTAGGCAACTGTAGCAAGGCTTGCCATCAGACGCAAATTACACACATCATTGCATTGATCAGTTAACACAATGTATGGCAGGAGATTTTATGATTATATATTTGTAGCTTGTAGAGGGTGCATTCTCCTCTGAAAATTTCATCCAGACCCCTAACTTTCCCCTAATTTCCAATTTACTCCTTCAAATTCTTTACCCCAAATTGGTTTTAGACGAGAATTTACCCCAGGAGGCTTAGACCTGCTTATTTCATCCCCATATTAAGGACTAGAGTTAAGTATGTATGGTCAAGCTCAGGTCAGGTTATCATCAAAAGAGCAAGTCTAGCATTATCACAGTAGGCAACTGTAGCCAGACTTGTCATCTGACGCAAATTACACACATCATTGCATTGGCTGTTCAAGTCTTGTCAATAAACAAATACAGAAATTAGAATACAGACTTTCTAGATTAGGTCAAACCTGATCAAATGGGCTCAGTCAAAGTTATCATCAGTAGAGCAAGTCCTGCATTATCACAGTAGGCAACTGTAGCTAGGCTTGTCATCTGACGCAAATTACACACATCATTGCATTGATCAGTTAACACAATGTATGGAAGGAGGTTTTATGATTATATATTTGTAGCTTGTAGAGGGTGCATTCTCCTCTGAAAATTTCATCGAAACCCTATAATTTTCCCCTAATTTCCAATTTACTCCTTCAAATTCTTTACCCCAAATTGGTTTAGGGGAGAATTTTCCCCAGGAGGCTTAGACTTGCTTATTTCATCCCCATATTAAGGACTAGAGTGAAGTATGTATGGTCAAGCTCAGTTCAGGTTATCATCAAAAGAGCAAGTCTAGCATTATCACAGTAGGCAACTGTAGCCAGACTTGTCATCCGACGCAAATTACACACATCATTGCATTGGCTGTTCAAGTCTTGTCAATAAACAAATACAGAAATTAGAATACAGACTTTCTAGATTAGGTCAAACCTGATCAAATGGGCTCAGTCAAAGTTATCATCAGTAGAGCAAGTCCTGCATTATCACAGTAGGCAACTGTAGCAAGGCTTGCCATCAGACGCAAATTACACACATCATTGCATTGATCAGTTAACACAAGTATGGCAGGAGTTTTTATGATTATATATTTGTAGCTTGTAGAGGGTGCATTCTCCTCTGAAAATTTCATCCAGACCCCTAACTTTCCAATTTACTCCTTCAAATTCTTTACCCCAAATTGGTTTTAGACGAGAATTTACCCCAGGAGGCTTAGACCTGCTTATTTCATCCCCATATTAAGGACTAGAGTTAAGTATGTATGGTCAAGCTCAGGTCAGGTTATCATCAAAAGAGCAAGTCTAGCATTATCACAGTAGGCAACTGTAGCCAGACTTGTCATCCGACGCAAATTACACACATCATTGCATTGACTGTTCAAATACAGAAATTAGAATACCGACTTTCTAAATTAGGTCAAACTTGATCAATTGGGCTCAGTCAAAGTTATCATCAGTAGAGCAATTCCTGCATTATCACAGTAGGCAACTGTAGCAAGGCTTGCCATCTGACGCAAATTACACACATCATTGCATTGATCAGTAAATACAACATTTAAGAAACTAGTTATGGCAGTAGTTTTCATCATCGTATAGATGTAGCTAGTAGAGGGCACGTTCCCCTCTGAATGATTCTTTGAAACCATGCAATTTTCCCCAAATATCAATTTACTCCTTGAAATTTCATTCCCCATATTGATTTCAGACTAGAATCTTTTCCCCAAGGTCTTCAACCCTCTATATCATTCCCACATTAAGGACTAGGGTGCTTTCCCCAAAACATAGATTAACCCCTGTATGGTCAAGCTCAGTAAAGGTTGTCATCAATAGAGCAAGTCTAGCATTATCACAGTAGGCAACTGTAGCCAGACTTGTCATCCGACGCAAATTACACACATCATTGCATTGACTGTTCAAATACAGAAATTAGAATACCGACTTTCTAAATTAGGTCAAACTTGATCAATTGGGCTCAGTCAAAGTTATCATCAGTAGAGCAATTCCTGCATTATCACAGTAGGCAACTGTAGCAAGGCTTGCCATCTGACGCAAATTA
This sequence comes from Lutraria lutraria, assembly GCA_964023205.1. Classification (NCBI taxonomy): domain Eukaryota; kingdom Metazoa; phylum Mollusca; class Bivalvia; order Venerida; family Mactridae; genus Lutraria; species Lutraria lutraria. The sequence goes on from OZ026836.1 coordinate 38,715,220, forward strand.
CACACATCATTGCATAGATCAGTAAATATAACATTTAAGAAACTAGTCATGGCAGATGTTTTCGTTATTATACAGTTGAAGCTTGTAGAGGGCATCTTCCCCACTAAAATTGTTTTTTGAAACCATGTAATTTTCCCCAAATTTTCAATTTACTCCTTGGTTTTAGACAAGAATCTTTTCCCAAAAAAAAGTTTCAACCCTCTATATCATCCCCATATTAAGGACTAGGGTACCTTCCAGTATGGTCAAGCTCAGTAAAGGTTGTCATCAAAAGAGCAAGTCTAGCATTATCACAGTAGGCAACTGTAGCCAGACTTACCATCTGACGCAAATTACACACATCATTGCATTGACTATTCAAGTCTATTTAGGTAAACTTGATCAATTAGACTCAGTCAAAGTTATCATCAGTTGAGCAAGTCCTGCTTAATCACAGTAGGCAACTGTAGCCAGGCTTACCATCTGACGCAAATTACACACATCATTGAATTGATCAGTTAACTTATTTATTTCATCCGATTTAACACCATTTTCAAAATTAGTTCAGTTATATCATTGCAGGCAGTTATTCTAACAAGCTTCCCTATCTTCATTTAGTCCTTAACGTGGTTCTGCAAGCTAGCCCACATAATTCAGAGGTGGAGGACAATTTTCCATAGGATATAATATCTTCTGTCAAATTTGTCATGGACAGGTAAACCTCATCTGGGGTTCAAACTCACAACCTCTTGATCAGTAGACCAAAGCCCAAACCACAGAGCTAACTTGACAGCTGATCAGTTAATACAACATTCAGGAGATAAGAATTTGCCTAAGTGAACTTAGAGAAAGTAAAATACAACACGGTAGTACTTGTATTTTTGGATAATTCATGAACAAGAGCAGTAATACTCAATGAAAAAACATTTGTATACACTTACCTTACTCTGAAGTACCTGCTGTACAGGCTCAGGGTTATCAAACACCACAAAACCAAAGTTCTGAAATTGATCATAATCAATCAAGTTACTATGACATACTAATGAAAGATATTATCACACATTAACAAAATCAAGCCTCGACAAAAACATGCATGTCTGAATGAATGTTTAAGCAGAAGAGGTAAAACCAATATGAGTTTAATCGATCATTAAAATAAATTATAAACGAACAAGATTAATGACTTGAATATTCAATGTCCATTACCAAAACACATGAATACTACAGAAAGATATCACAGCTCTAAAATTCTCGGACTTTTCACAACCGTTTCAACAACTTAAAATCTTAGAAGCTGACTTTTGGTCAAACTAGTCTCCAACTATACTGTAAAATCATCAAGATTTGAATGGATTAAGATTTCGTGGATTTCCTATAAATCATTATGTACAGATGAACATCAATAGATAATGAAAACATGCAACAAATTTCATTAAAAATAAGTCTAATATACTTAAAAATCTCCTTAATGACAAATACAATTTTCATTTTGAAGACTAAAAAAAGAAACAACAACAAACAGAATATAAACAAACAGAGGAAGCAAAATAATGTCCACGAAAGTTAAACCAACGAAATGACTTGACAGTACTTACTGGTACCTTACTGCCGCTGCCACCTTTAGTGTTGATTCGCAATTCGACAACTGTTCCGAATTCTGCAAAGTCAAGAAGGATTACTTTGTACCTTTTATTTTGCATTGACAACTATATATTGTACACTTAACACAGTCATTAATGTAAATTCATTAGCTTCAGTTAAAACAAATAGCAGCATGATCAACCATATCAAAATTGCAGTTGGTAAGCTGAGGACAATTGTTTTTATAGTTTTAATATTTTATTTCCATTAGAATACTAAAGACAATAGAGTAATTATGAATAAGTACTACATTAAAAAGAATGAAAACATGTTTTTGAGGTGGATATTTATTATTTCATAAAATTTTACCTTCAAAAAAGGTCTTCAGTTCTTTTTCAGCAACATTGTGTGGTAGATTACCAACAAACAGTTGGTGACTGTCGGGGAATCTAGTTCCACGTCTGTCCATATTACCCTCACCTTCATCCCGTGACAAACTGACACGGTCACGATCACGTCCTCTTTCTGGCCGATCTCGACCTCCTCTACAATTATACAAAAATGAATAAAGATTTAATAACTACTAGGCTTTAAGCATTGAAAAATGAATAATTATTGACAAGATCTTGTTGTCTTGGAAACATTTTTGATACAGTTTTTAATAAAATCCTACACTTAGTTAAGAGGCTCGTCACAAGTCCATAAAACTAGTCAAAATGCTCTTTATTGTCCAAGTCAAAATCTAAATAATAGATGCAGTGTAGTACCATGCTCAGTAGTTAGCATCATCATATGTATGAAGTGGCATTCTGACAGCAGGCAACTGTCACCAACTTCCACATCTGACGCAAATTACAAACATCATTGCAATTATGTGACAAGCAATAAAGAAACAAGATGTGTTCTTGAAACCTAAGGGTGACCTTGACCTACTGACCTTAAAAAAGCACAGGTCCTGTGGAGGTTGTCATGAGGAATCAAGATAGGAAGTCAGAAGACAGTAGGTGGAAGTGTTTTGATTTTAAAGGCAAGGTAAAAGTTTGGTACTAATGATAGACAGAAAAACAGACCAGCCAAAAACAGTACAGCCCCGATACGGGTGCATAAAAAACTTAAAAGAGATCATTTATTTACATAAATTACAAGCTGATCCTATAATAAATATGTACCTTGGAGCTCTTTGTTCCTTAGGAGCTGTTGGACTTGTGTCTTGTTTTATTTCTTGCCGGGAACCAAAACCTGGTGCAGGTTTGGTACTCTGTGGTGCCGATTGTGCTGGCATCTGTGAGACAGGTCCTCGAGTTCCTTTACTAGCAAGATCTGCCCATGAGAAAGCCTTTCGTGGCTCTTCTGAAATAACAATAATTACTATATTAGTAAATATATTAGTTTGAATAATGATGAAAACAACAACAACTACAATTAATAAAACATTTTCAATTCATATATTATATTCCTGTCCTTTTTTTAAATTGATGCAAATGTCACACTGCCATTAATTCATCATCCTCACTGAAATTTGAAGACACACATGCAGCCTTCCTAATGCTAATGCAGCTTAAAACAGCCAAGTTTATCGTCTCTTTCTGAACTTCGTGTTCAACCAATGATCAAGTCAGACCTGAATTATCAATTCCAGCTCAATGAAAGTTGTCATTTACTGGACAAGCTTAGCATAATCACAGGACTACCATCTGACGCAAACAACACATCAATGCATTCATTTGTAACTTGAAAACACTTATCTCAGAAAATTAACAAATTATAGGCCAAGAATCAGGTTGAATACCTAAATATCTAAAGAGGTATAACTAAAATAGCAACAAAGCAAAATTTGAAATATTGACTCAAAGACGAACTTAAATCATATATAGCTGAATAGTCTTCTGAGAAGAATAATTTCAGTATACAGATCATATACCTGGTACTGGCTCCTCTGGTTGTACAGGTTCAACTTTAGTTACACAAATACTAGGTTCTTCTTTTGGAGGTTCAAATGTTTCAATCTGTGCTGGTATTTGTTCTTCCTGTTCTACCGGTTCTTCTGGTTCAGACTTTGGTGAAGTAGGTGTATCTACTTGCTCTTCCTCCAAAAAACCAGTGCCATTGCTGAAAACAGAATAATCGTTTCGAATTGTACCTTAAAGTGATGAATACTGGATGCAGGCAATGTACATTCTGCATAAATATGATTATAGAAAAAATGAAGGTGCTATAATACTGTAAACAAGCTAAAATTTCAGCAATTCCACCCATAATCAAACTCATCAAAGACCTTTAGGTTATACACATTCACTGTAAATATGCTCAGGTTTAGTGAAGAATTGAAGGAGCAAATCTTCTTTTCCAAGGGCCCATAAGTCTTGACTTTGTGGTCCGATTTCACCCATAATGGACTTGTCCAAGACCTTGAGGTCATACACATTCATTGTAAATATGATTAAGACTGGTCAGAAAATGAATGTGCTAGAGTGTAAAACTCAAATATAGCAATTTTTCGAAGTCAATGGCCCATACTCTTGAAGTTCTAGTCCGATTCCGTCCATAATCAACCTTGTCCAAGATCTTTAAGTCATACACATTTACTGTAAATATGATTAGGATAGGTGAAGAAATGGAGGTGCTTGAATGTAAACAAGCTAAATATAGCAAATTTTCTACGTCAAGGGCACATAACTCTAAGTCCTTGTACGATTTTGCCCATAATCGACCTTGGCCAAGTTGTAGCCAAATACATTGTGACCAAGTTTGATTACGATAGGTTTAGAGCTGTGGATAATACTTTTGTTAACTTACCTCAATGGTGGAGCATGGGCATCGTAGAACTGCTGGGTATCACCAAGAAGTTCTTGTTGGACACCAACTGGCTCAACAATTTCACTCTCAGAATCTGTAGAAGAATTGTACAAAAAATATTGCCATCAAACTATACAACAAGCTCAGGATATACAATAAAATCAATGATAAATAATTTCTTAAAACTAAGTTCTTTTGGATAAATTGAAAACTCTACACACTGTTCAGCAATTTGTTACACTACTAACTTATCTTAGGATATGGTTACAAGCTAAAAATTATTTGTTGAAAAAACAAACTGAAAATCATGAAGGCACAAAGTTAAGTAACTAAAACTTGATCTTAGTAAACTCTCACACAAAGTGCTCTGCAGTCAATGTTTATAAGAAGGGCTTCCAAGTAGCTTCCTGGAATGTGTATTTATAACAGTATCCAATAACTATACCTGGAGTATCTTCCTGGTTTTCTGTGTCGGTATCATTGTCATGGAACACCTCGTCCTGGTAGCGGAATATGTCATTGTGTACATAATATTTCTTTGGCGACTGTGGAGCCAAAACAAAGGTCTGCATGAATCGACGCATTTGCTGACCACTGTTCGACAGTTCACCAGTAACCTGTGGAAGTGATTCAATGTTCATGTAAGAAAAAATAGGTACAAATTTGTTCAATAATGGAAACCATTTAATGTATTATAAGACCATACTGATTTTGTTAAGCAAGGCATACAATATCAAAATATATTAAATGCTTCATAATGGATAAAAAAATTCATTGATTATTTTAGTTTTTATCACATAGATCAATGATGGGACTGATCGCAAGTCCCAAGTATATATATAGCCCAGAATATAACAAAATAAAGCATAACTAGAACTATCACTAAAGGTGATGAATACCCCCAGATGCGGCCTTGACACAGTTATTGTTACATTTTACAGAGGGAAATATAATGCATTTTCATTTTTTAATACCTGCAAATTGTTGCTTAGATATATCCTGACCAGTTTCTAAATATACATTATATAAAAAATAACAAAGGGCCATAACTCATTAAAATTTACTTGGACAAAACCTATTGTGGACATGCACAACTTGGCAAACTACTTATCACTTCTAAGAAGTTTCACTGAATTCCTGCATGTAGTTGCTGAGAAATGGTTTGGACAAAATTTACCTAATTGTATAAAACAAAGGGCCATAACTCAGTGAAAATTAATCCAAACAAAACCTGGTTATTGCATGCACAACTTGGCTAACTGTTTATAACTTCTGTGAAGTTTCATTGAATTCCTACGAGTAGTTACTGAGATATTGTATATACACTGTATAAAAAACAACAAAGGGCTTCTGAGAAGTTTTATTGAATTCCTGGCAGTAGTCAATGAGAAATAGTCAGGACAAAATTTGCCTATTGTATATACTGTAGAAAAAACAAAGGGCTATAACTCAGTGAAAATTAATCCGAACGAATAATGCTTTAAGCATGCACAACTAGGCTTACTACTGATCACTTCTGTGAAGTTTCATTGAGATCCTGTGAGTAGTTGCTGGGAAATTGTCCGGACAAAATTTGCCTATTGTATATACTGTATAAAAACAACAAGGGGGTATAACTCAGTGATAATTAATCCGAACGAAAATTGCTTTAAGCATGCACAACTAGGCTTACTACTGATCACTTCTGTGAAGTTTCATTGAGATCCTGTGAGTAATTGCTGAGAAATTCTCCGGACAAAATTTGCCTATTGTATATACTGAATAAAAACAACAAAGGGGTATAACTCAGTGAAAATTAATCCGAACGAAAAATGCTTTAAGCTAGCACAACTAAGCTTACTACTGATCACTTCTGTGAAGTTTTATTGAAATCCTGTAAGTAGTTGCTGAGAAATTCTCCGGACAAATTGTGTCTACAGACGCACGGACCGACCGTCAAGCGTGAATCCAATATAGCCCCCATATATTTCATATCTGGGGGTATAATAAAACCCATACCTGTACAACAACAGCATTGCCCACAGTGGCTTGGCTGTCAACCTGGCGTATCTTAGCATGACAATCCCGGAAGTTCAGGGACATAATCTTCTTATGTATAGCCTGAAAAAAGTCAACATTACATAATTTTTAAACCAATACAATATAAAAACAGAAAAATTTAAGATTTCTTTATTTGCTTCAAAATGACAAGGAATATTAACATGACTTCACATGAAATAAATAGTCTTTAAAAAATGCTTTACCACAGGGTTAAGTCAATATAACTAAAATAAAACACACTTGTTGTCCCATGACTGGGGGCTGCTCTTCGCCTGGCTTCTCAACACCACCATGAACAAAACTTGAATTATGACTGTAAAATCTGAAATTGAAAGAACACTGCTTATTTCATTTGTGATCAGATTCAGTGAACACAGAATCGTATGCAATTTTTTTCATTGGGTTTTTGTACTAACAGCAATGGTCATTTGGTGACTGTTCCAGCTTTTTAGGTGGTATACGCAGGGTGGAACCTAAGACATTCTGTAAAATGGTCTAATTATTACCATACCACTCAACCTTAAGGGCCCTGATTAATATTTGTAAGATGACAGATGTAATAACTATTCCAGGGCTTGACAAGAGGTAGTCGGCAGGACTACTTGCATAGAAAATGAGGAAGTACTTGCAAATTATATAGTCCTCATTTTGATACGTAAAATATGTTTGTCATTTTATTTCAATGCCTTTATTTCAAGTGTACTTTATTAGAATGCAAGACAAGTATCAGGGGTTGTAACAGGACAAGATTGTCAATCCTGAAAATTAGCCGGGGGTCTAGCGAGCGCAGGTCCCCAGCAGGGTCGAGGGCAGAGCCCTTGTGGGGGGTTCATTGGGGCAATGCCCCCCGATGCAAAACGATTTTTAGCATTTTCAGGTTCTTCTGTAATGCATTTCGGCAATACAAGTTCATGATATTTTTTTTCAAAACTCACTATGTTTTTCTCTCCATATTTCTTAAAAAGATGATAATAGTTAATACACAGTGATTTTTTGGGTTAATTTTTTAGCTGATATTGGGTCATATTCCCATTTAAAAATAGTATCCTTCTTTTCCAATTCACAGACAAAAATTCCCAATTGAAACTTCCAAAAATAAAACAAAAAAGATACTAACTCAAATCTCACAAAACAAGAGATCTTTCACTGTAAAAGGCATGTAATAAATGAAAGTTCCCATTATGGTCAGTGATAGTGTCAATTTATGTGTGTGTATTTCAAAATCGGAATAGCACATATTTTCCCAATATCTAACAAAACACTGAAGAAATTACCAATCCCAATGGTATGGGTCATGTTCCCAAAATACTGGGGGGAAAGATGGAAGACTTAATCCTTGGAACTTGCTTGAAAGACTCTTCAATTTTGCTACCCCACCCACTATTTTTTACAAGTTAATACATAGGAATGACATATCAACCAATTCATGTTTATATCAAATTATGTGCACAAAATATTTCCATGACAAGGTCATAGGGATTGAATTCCTTCACAATTTCTTACCTCGATTAATGGGGTTGAAATAGTTCGGGCCGAGTCAGTGTCAAAATGTATTGCTACCTATGTTTAAAAAGTTGCTGATAATTATTCATTTTATGGACCCATTAACCAACAAATTGTCAACGATTTAAAAGTTCTTAAGCTTCGATTAACTTCAAGTTTTAAGCTAAATATTCGTTCTGCAATTGCAAATACTCTTGTGTATATAGACGCTTGTTAACCAAGTGTTAGTGAATAGGAAAAACGCCCAAGTGATCCAGATGCTGGGATGTGCTAACAGCCATCCCAATCCGTACCCCCCCCCCCAAAAAAAACTCGGATTTACATCGATCTCAAAAGCGCCTCTGGCGGCTTTAAATCCGGATTTCCGGAATATTCCGGAATATTACAACCCCTGAAGTATAAACATCAGATTTTCACAAATATATTGAACAAAGTTATACAGGTTACATCACGTCTGATCTAACAAAAGTTTGTCAGCTTTATTTCTTGATTCACTTAAATTTATAGAATTCAGGTCACCCAAATTTCAGATAGCCGACAGGATACCCAACTTGGAAACCTAGGTAGTCCTTGGAGAAAATAGGTAGCCTCTGGCTAACGGACCATTGTTAGTGTCGAGCCCTGTATTCATACTAAAAAAATAATTACCTGTGAAGATGCAGTGGGGCCTCATTTAGCAATGTGTAATACTGCCTCACAAATTCACGGCCAACGCACTGAGGACTAGGAGTTTCCATGACCATGACTTGCTTTTTAAAGGGAGCAAATTATCTGAAAAGTGAAACCACATCTTTTTGTGTTAAGAAAATAGAAAATTCAGTATTTAACATGTATCTATTTGGCATCAATATGCCCTTGTTCAGTCTTCAAATAAAACAAATTTAGCTAAAACTAGCGAAAATGAAAATCAATTCATAATATGAAACACTTCCACCATATATAATACTAATAGATTAAGTATAAGCACTTGGTAAAATGGGTGAAACGAATGCGGACCAGGGCTGCACATTTCCATGACTGAACAAACCAAAGACAGTCCAATTTCGATTGTATTTCATGAGTAAAATGAACACATGTTGTATGACAAAAGTAAATTGTGAATGCCAATTAAAGATACAAAAATGTATATCGTGAATACCAATTCCTCCCACACACTTTTTTAATTTAAATTAGTATTATACAAGTAATATTATGTAGCCAGGAACCAGGTTAGCACAGGTATCAAACTTCTCTGATAATTGATACATACATCAAAGTTAGTTTAAACAATTAACATGACACATACATGCGAAATCAGCACATTTTTATGTGTAAACTTTGAAACTATCAGCAGTAATTTGAGTACTACATACTTAAATAATTGGATAATTTAATAATGCATCAAACATAATAATCATTTACAATTAAATTTATTAGGATCAGTTTCTGCTAGTGAATGTAGAGTCAAAATGGGAGGAAAATACTTCATTCAATTGGAAATAATGGTCAAAATCTGACCTGTAAAAATCTTAACACACAATCAAATGTGCTCTGAGCAAGACATCAAATAATATCACCATGACAACTTGTTTAGGAACATCTCCCTTTGTACAGTTCTAGACAAACTCGCATTGTTCACAGCAGAACCAAAACTCAAGATAACGTGACACAATGAAGCGAACTACATGTGTAAAAATCAAAATGTGAACCACATATAAATGAGAATTACTAGCATATTAAACTTTCAACGTTAGTTTAGTTAAACACAAGGTTTCATCATTGCCAGACTGAGTGATGGCTATGGTCATGCTTTCGTGAGAAAAACGTCAAATTCGTTGAGAATGGAACTTTCGATTTTAGTCAATATTAATTCATTCAAAGTTTTGGGAAGAAACAGGACAAAAGCATAATTGTTCACCCTTCAAAAAAAAAGAAGTTTAATCATTCAAAGTACGATGTGACCAGTGATATCAGAAACTAAACAATATCACAATTCATTCGCGGGGTCGTATCACATCTTGGAGGTGGGGAGCCGGTAGCGGATAACCAAAACCGCGATCTATTAATTCCAAAATAAATTGATTAAAACTTACCTCAAACAATCTTATCAATGAACGACGGATAAATGTTTACACATACATCAGAAAAAATAATAATAAAGTCTATTAAAGAAACAGATAAGTTTTATTTCAGTTTCTTTTTCTTCCAAGCACATGCACGTTTGCGCAGAAATATCTTCTTGACCCACTGCGCAGGTTTTTTCTCTGACGACAGAGGCCCCAAACGAAATGTGGATAAGTAAAATACATCTAGCTTACTTATTTAAATGATTTTTTAATTATGTGCGACCTCATTAGGAACACTCGAGCTTTGAGTAAATGTTATGTGTCGAGTTCGATGTACGTGTATTTTTTCATCAATTGCGGGAAGTTTATCTGACCATAGTACTTTTATCACATTTATGCGCCTACAAAATTTTAGGGGCCTAATCGTAGCCGTTGTTACGAAAACATAATATCTCATATATCTCTTAAACATTATATGCTAGGTATAATATAATAAAGTTGTATTTTCTGCACTATTCTGTAATTTCATGATGCAAAAAGTTCAACTTTATATTTACGAATATTTTATCTACTAAGAATTTAATTTTAATGACTGCGCATGCGCGTTGCCACCAGAAACGCTGTACACTTAAACAGACTTTGTGGACTTTCACTTTGTATTGTTACCTAGACGCTAAAAATACATATTATTGGTTTACAAGTCAGTGACAGTTTAAGATTTATCCAAAAAAGAATGGCAGGGGCATACTACCACAACGAGGCATTGAGAAAGACTAGAGTTCTTGAAAGGAAGGCTGAAGCATTAAAAAATATGATGGATCAAGGGGGTTCTTTTGGTCAGGTAAGAATGTTTTACAATCAGGATAATTGATGCTTGAAGTTGTTGCATGCGATTGTTTTGTAATGGAAGGATTTGAAATCTAAAGTGTGGATTTGATGAAATATCTACCAAAGCTACGACCATATAGGCTTTTATCTATCCCTGGATACTGCCAACCCCTCTTCAGAGTGTTATAGGCAGGATTAGTGCACGTCTGAATTGTTAGTGATGAAATAAAAGACCTGATAATGAATATTATCAAGACAGTGAGAGACTTAGAAGATCAAGTCATTGTTAAAATGTTTTAATTGTTAGTAAAGAATAGATTAAAAAAAAAAAACAAGGCATGCATGTCAACTAATATTGTATCCTAACCACTGCCTGCTTGAAATGATCAAGGTCAGACAGGGTAGCAATGTTACTCGGAAGTTGGTTCAAAAGGATGATACAGTGGGGGAAAAAGGAAAATTTATGATAGCTACTTGAACAAAAATTTTGATATCATTCAATAAAAAAGGGATTTATTTAAGTATTCAAAGTATGCATTTATCTATAATATTTAATGTAAATTGCGTAAATTTTCGGCGAGATGTTTTTTGCATCCACAAACTTACCCAATTCTAGGATATATTCTAAATTATGGTAAATTTTAAAAAAACATTATAAGTCTGAAGTCCAGTCTGCGATGTTTGAGAGAACGCCAGCCAATTTCTTTCTGCATGCATGTTACAGATGATAAAGGGGAATAATCCTGCTTCACCCAATGTATCGCTCACCTTTGCACCATTTCAATCCTTTGAATATTTGCCTTAGTATATATACAAGGTCTGGGGTATCCAACAAATGTCTTACCTTTCTACCTTAAAATCTGGTAATGTTTTGTGTGAAGGGGTGCATTGGAACCTTAAATGAAAGAATGGTCATGAAAGAAACTGCGAAAACCAATTGTGGTGGACTGATTATCAATAGTAATTTTGGAGTCTGATACCCAAAACTACTAATAGGGAGTTCGATATATTCATATTTTGTGTATGTTTGTGAAACATAATGATTACATTACATCACATACCGGTTTATGAAACATTTATATACTTACCGGTATGCTAAATTCTCATTTGCCAGAATATTTTTCCTGTCTCATGAAAATCAACATGTTGACACTGTTAATTTTAATATAATTCTTAATTATCCTAATATTATATTATCTATACATGTCATTTTCTTTATAGCATCTCTACTCTTTGTTAGCCATCTTTCTAAGTTGGCATCATTAACATCTTTATACAAGCTTAGTTGAAGATTTCGGGACTATATTACAATGTTGTTACATGTACCTGAGTACATATTGTTATATTATACAGATGAGTAACAATATGCACCAAGTCAAAGGATATCAACAGGCACCCATTGTATTCTCTGAGCAAGGACATTATGAGCAAAACAGGTTAGTAACTTTGTTTGAAAGTGTTGCAAGTGTGATTTTGTGTGAGTGAAATATTTTAACTTAAAGCTTGATAAAAAGCTAGAATATTTATATATACTGGGTATATAGTTTCATGAAAATGCAAGAAGTGTTTCCAAAATAGTCATTTAAAAGCAATTCATAAATGTCTCTTTCTAAATCAATGGGCTAATCTGTATATAAAGGGACTGTTTCTACTTATCTGTACTTAGTTTAAGAAATTTATCAAAAGAAAACATGAGCTATGAAAATATATTTTCCACATAATTTTGTGCATTTGTAAATTTGTGTAAATGAAGTGTATATCAATTAGTTCATGTTTATGTTTGCCCAGCTCAGTTTTAGATAAACATTTGTGTCACTTTAGATGTATACACATTTCGAGGGCTCAGCGCAACACTGTCGTAACTTGTTCTTATTTCAATATGAGTTACGACACTGTTGCGTTGAACCCTCGATTTGTGTCGCAAGAGTTGTGGATTAAATATCATGATTGACAGCCATTATAATATTATGTAGATCAAGCGTTAGGTTGTTTTTTACATTTCTTTGATTTGAAATATTTATATATATAACCTCCTATAAGATTTATAGTCTCAAAAGCATGATGCCATCTGGAAGCTGGTGGTGTATAATTAAGTGCAATGTATATACATAGAAAAATGGTATTATGTGTACACAAATTTTATAAATAGTTTACATTTTCTTACTGATTTAGCTATGTTTATTTTGTGATAATTTTACCGCTGAATATTGTTTGATCGTTGATTAACTGAATAAGTTTTTTTCATAGCTTAGATATGTTTGAATTATCAGTTTGAGAAAAGTCTGTTCCATTTAAATTAAATGATGTATACACATGTCATATTCTTGACAGTTGTATGTATTGAATTGTGTCTATGGCATAAACATATAAAACGTTTATTACATTTCAATTGAATGATCTCCAATGAAAACATTAATTCATTTAGTGCCTATAAATTTTAAGTTTGAACATATCTATTCTAAGTTGAAAAATTCCATACATTGAGTAGTTTGGTTTGCATTAAAATAATGCATAGTATGAATGTTTTGATTTTGTTTTGTGTGTACTCTTTTTAATGTTACAGTCAACAGTCCAAATTTGTAGATTTCTCTCTCAGCTCTCCTTTGTTTCTCTTCACCTTTATAATTTCCCCCTATTACTTCGTAAACTAATTCACTTGTGCAAGTTTCCTTTTTACATTTTCTTTCTAGATCCGGTAAATTTGACAGAAATGATGTGGTTTTTGAGGAGGTTGTGCATGATCCAAATTTTAATTATAGAATACTAAAGGAGTCTGGAACCCCACCGTTACATGTCGATCCTATTTATCAAATTATGTATCCAGGCGGAGCAAAGAGAAAGTAGACCTATTGTCATGTATGTGTTATTATAATCTTGTTTGTTATTTCATCATTCCAATTTTTTAAATGTCTCATACCACATCTCAATCATTTGTTTGACATATTTTGTTGCTTCTTTAAAGTTTCATTAGTATATAACTGGTACTTGTAAATAAAATGTAGCAGCATAAAAAAGATTTCCATGTAGCTTGTATTTTGTTGCAATGACTTAGGTCACATATTATGTACTTAAATTTCTGTTATCACAAATGATATAACAAGGTAAAATTCCATTTACTTGAATGTCTGCTCTGGTTCAATACCGTACATACAATTTTAAATTGCCATAAATGGAATCACATTCAATATTGTTTGCAAATAAATGATGCCATTATTTACCCTGAAAAAAAAAGTAGTATTTAAAGTATCATTTCACACATTTATTAACACTTTATAATGCTGGACATTCACATTCATATTAATTTAAGCACATTTGGTTTGTGAACTTACTCTAATAAATGTTTTATTGAAAATCTGATTGACTAATTAATACAACATGTTGTATTATGTAAGATTGACAGCTTTGTTCATAATTTTGGCCTTTGTGATTTCAATATACATGTAATAAAAATAATGACTCAATTCTTCACATTAGAATCAATTAAGAAGTAAATGTATGAGATTGTTTATCTCTGAGCTGTTTGAGCAATGTACAAAACCAGTATAAATGACATATGTATTAAAACTATAGACCTGTTTAAGAGACAAATGCTACCTGCACATATTGATTACTGGTATATGTATGGTTGATTACATAATGTTAAAAAAAAATGAATCAACAGAAGTCATCATGAAGTGTGGCTTTCCACTTGATAGTAATAATATTCAAATCAATGTTAATTTGGCAAAGACTTTGATTTTATGGAGCACACCTCCTCAAAAGTATATTTTCGTTTGCACAAATGTAAGTCCTTTTAGTTCAAAACTCAATCAGTTAATTCCTAATTATAACAGAAGTGCTTCTTAGCAGTAACTTGTAAATTTGTCATAACTAAAAGAAAAGATTTTTATTTGATCCCGGGTGGTTTAGTTAACTGCAATTCTTGTACTTTGTATTACTAAAACAGTGTTGTTTGGTTTGCAGTTGCCAGTTTGTCTGTACTTTGTTTAATACAAATCTAATACATACATGTACAGCTGTTTGCCATATCATGCACTTTTTAAAAAAATTGTCATTGATTATAAAATCTCAAGAATAGACATACTTTAAGAAGTCATAGCAGTAAACATTATATATTAATGTGTAATATGTTTTAGCATGTCTCACTAATTTTCATATCTCACTCATACTTCATCTAGCTATCAGTTAATAACGTATTGCAAATTAATATTTAAAAAACCTGAAAATAAATATGGCAACCAATATTCAATAATACCGGTACACAAGTATGAGTGCGCAATTGAATTAAAGATCTGCCTCCCAGTCTGTGTTGAAAGTGATTGTTAGTTTAATTACCATGAAACAGATAATCTCATTATTTTTCTGCTTTAACATATCAACACACTGAATTCATTCAATGGTAAAATGATTGCAACTCTCTGTGTTTATAGAGTTTTCTTATAGAGCTAGAAATTTACCCCTTTGTTTCCAATTTTCAGGGTAAAATTGGAAAAATTTCGTGTGAACTCAGCTGGTTTTGACAACAGATATCGCCATAGAGATGATCTTAATCCCCATTGTGACCTTGCCCATGCTGTTGTTTATCCAGGAAAAGACAATTCTGATTATACTAATGATGAAAATAGAAACAATAGAAGATTAAATAAATATACTGAACAATATGAAATAGCCAGGAAAATAAACGGAGAATTTCATGTACAAGTTTGTAAAGAAACTCAAGAAATGGCGTAACTTGTCTGTTATTGTATTGTTTGATCTAAGGTTCTCTGTAATGCCCCCGTCCCCCTGTGCTACTATATATACACTGTGTGCTTGCCTCTGTAAACATAAATCCAGTCACTATTTACTTAATGCACACTAAGACTAACAAAAATGTTTTGTTTGGTCACTGTTTGTAATTGGTTTGTATCTTGTTCTCACAGAATACATACGCTTTTGCTTTGTGCTTAACTCACTTTTTTGAACATTATTGCAGAGAGTTTTCAAACTTTCCCCAAGAACAAAATGGTTGTAGGAAATTTAAACGCCGTCCAAAAGAGGACGTCATCCGAAAACCAACTCCTGAATCTGTGAAAAAAATCCAACGTGATCAAGTGTATCATATACTTCATCCAGCCAAGTGATTTCACCATAATGTGCTAACTTCACCGCATCAGTATTATGCTTGCTTTTTGATCTTCATTGATGTTTATTTCTATCATTTGTGAGCTTTGCTTTACTTTTATTGTCAAAGTGCACAGTATTGTTTTTGTTACTTTTCATTTGTTTTGGTGTTTTTTGCCAATTTTCCATTATTGTGTGCAATTTTTTAAACTCATTCTTGTATATTATTTTCCCCTTCATTCCAACCACATGGCTCATGTTTTTCTTTGGCTGTATATATACATTGTTGATATTAGGGTAAGAAGGATAGGGTGGTGTGATGTTGCACTTACACATCAGGCAACTTAATTTTAAACAAGGGAGAGGGAATTGCTTTATTGAAACGCTTGTTGCATTTTTCATTTTTTGTTCTTGAATCTTTCTGTTAGAAAAGTTCTTGTGTTAAAGGACATTTATGTCTGAACAGAGAGTTTACCCAACATTTTCTGCTTTTGTAAATTTCAGTAGTGATAGTAACCACAGAATTCACCATAGACGTTGCCGAGCACTAAATGAGGGAAAAGATAAAGTTATGCCCCTTATGAACCCTCCTGAGCATAATTTTCGATTGTCATTAAATGAACTACCTCCTCGAAAACCACACTTCAAAGTTTGAAGTAAAATTTGTGGACCTAGATTTTTTTCAAAATTGTGTAAAATAGATTACCGTAGCAATGATACTGTATTTTGGTGTTACTTTTGTTTTGAAAATATATGTTTATAGATTGTGAATTACATAACAATTGGTTCACTTAGATACATATTTTACTATCTTTACTAATTGGCACTTTATTTTTAGTGGGTATATTTTTTATTAGAAGTAGTTCCAAGTTTACCATGCTGTATCTTTTCCATTGCACATGTACACAGTCAAGTCGACATTTAACCACAGCACTCTTGCCTTCCCACATTGTATTGAGAATAATTTTCAGATTTAGTTTGGTATAAGTATATTGGTAATAGACAGTATTTCTTAAGAATTAAATATAATTATTATAGATGTACACTAGAACTAAACCTATGTATTTTCAACCAGGCTTAATTACTACAAAACTGGACCAACAAGGGAAATGAGGCAATATGACCATAGTCGTACTGGACCTGTTGTCGATAAAAGTAATTACGAATTGAGACGAGAATTCAATTTTCTTGGAAATAGCCTTTCAATGCTGAAGAGTGATATTGCACCAGCACATAAGCCAATTCCAATGTGCAGAAGATTCTAGAGGTTAAGACTCATAATTTTGCTATGGTGTTTTCAGATATTACATTGTTATCAAAAGATTGTAATTAAATGGAATAATATACAAATGGTTCATCAAATACATGGAATCTATAATTAAATTTCCAAAATGGACTTTTGATAAAAAAAATGGAAGGCTTATGAAATGATTTTCCTCTACGATAATTTACACTCGACTAAGTCTGCATTAATTTTTTTTTAATGCGTATGGTTTAACTCATTTATAATGTTGCTAATCAGTAGTGACATTAATTGATGTTTCACCAGTCTTCTTATTGTTAAAAAAGCATATCAAATATGGTTTGCGGTTATTCAGTGTTTGCTTGTATTATAATTGGTTGCGGTTCATTGTTGTTATAAGCAGTATAACTGTTGCATTTATAGTTGATGGGTATTATTCACTTTGATTTTTTTATTGTTATTAATTTTGTTGATTTTTATGAGTGATGGTTAAGGTTTTTATTTTTTGAATTATTTTGGACATTAAAAAAATCATTAAATATTTGAATATGCTATTGTATGATATGAAATTTCTAACTTACGTCAAACATGATTTTCCTTTGTGAATTTACAGAAAAATTCTACTGATCATGTTGGATAATTGAAATCATGTATAAGGGAATATTATTTGTATGCTTATTGTTGAAAAGGTATGGTTTGATTACAAGGAATTGTAAGAAGTAAAATTTATATGTTAGAAACAATAATGTCATATTGACTGGTTTAACCAGCTAATATTTATTGACTAAATAGAACATTTAGCAATGTATAATGTGCAAAATTCTACTTCTTTCTTTTTATGATTGTGTGCTTATTTTTGACACTTCTTGAACTATGCAGCCAAAGAATTTCATGATCATTCACAGTTTTTGTTGTTCTCTTCATGTGCACCTTCGTTGTTGCTAATTTGTTTGCCAATATTGTAAATCAATAACAGGGTTTGTGATATAATATAATCATGGCTTACACAAGCTTCGCTTCAAGATTTCTGTATAGAATGATAATTTGATGTTAAGATGTGCATGGTCAATATTGTTTATTTCAGATGTACAGTTTTATCCCGACTTGTAAATTGTTCACAAACATCTGGCCATGTTTTCTTCAATTCATATTGTGATATAGCTGGATGATATCTGTCAGATAGTTGATTTAATGAATAATTAATAAACTAGTGATGTCATTGTGTATAACCTTTCAACTGTTATAGGAAATGTGTTTATGAAAATATTGGTACTTCTGCTGTTTATTTGTTAATCAAGAACCTGGAAAGTTCAACAGTTTCTGTAGAATGCAATTATACTTATATACATAATTGACAAAGACAACCACTTTTTTAAGGAAATATGTCTTGTAACAGTTCATTTTAATGCTCAATAATTATTACTTTATTGTTATATATCAGTACTTGAATTAATTCTTAATTCATTCTGTAGTCAGTCTTATTACTAGTACATAATTATATACTAATACCTTAACTAGTTACATGTTTTGATGTTTCTTATTTTGACCAGTTGTTTAATAATACTTGATCAATGTCTTAAAGAAAAAAATGTTTTTTTGTATAATGTAGATATTTATTGATTTAGAATTATTTCCAACAATTTGTTCAGATTTAGAGTCATCACCAGCTTTTATTCTTTCTTTTCTCTCTGTTTGTTAAGTTTGATGGTAATTTCTATCTGTATTACAATTTTTTATATTTTTTTATTTGAACTTTTATTATATTTGTGTGAGTTTTACTTAATATCAGTATTATTGCCATTTATAGAACCTGTGATTATGGAATTCATATTTATAACCATTATTGTTAGGTTTGAAAATAAAGAGCACTTTCATGCACGAAACCCTGTTATGTTTCTTTATGGAGGGATAGCTGTTATGTAGATGAATACTGCTATATAAAACATTGAGTGTAATGATTGAAAGAAGTCATTTTGTGTATTTGGTTCGTGACAAGAACTGATGAGATGAATCCTTTGTTAGGATTGAACTCACTGGTCCACACCTTCCTTACTGATGTGAAATGGATACAAAGGAAGCTCAAATACATATTTGTATACATAATATAATTATATACACACGACATTATACTTTCAACTTATACTCAGAATAGTACAATAATGTCAATTAAAATGATGAAAACTTTTATGATAAATCTGGAGTTCTCTGCAGAAGTTTTCATTAAGGTTTGTTAAGTCATGAAAAGACAAGAAGTAAAAAATTTATACAGTTTTTAGAGCATTTTAATTTAAACAATTAACAAAAAGAAATAAAGATAGTCACAGTATATAATAAGTAGCACACATGATCACTTGATTATAACTTTTAAAACATGATTTTTTCACCAAACTATTCCACCCTGAATGTTAGAACTTCAGACTATTTCTTAACAAGTCGAGTTTATTTTTCAAGATAATAATCCACTGCACTTAAAAATAACTGAGTAATATTATACAGTACAACCTCTCCAGAGCGACCCTCTCTTGAGCAACAACCTCCATTCAACAACTGCATGATTTTTCCCATTGCAAGATTTACCTATTGATTTAACCTCTCTAGAGCAGCAACCTCTAAAAACAACATAATTTTGCTACTCCCAAAGGGTTTGCTTGGAAGAGGTTGCATGTACAAGGGAAAATAATGAGATGAATATTTATAAAGAATATCAAAGAATATTCTGCTGGAGTTAACAACATAATGTCGGACAGGTCTGAATAATTTTTGGCCTAATACAAAATAAATTCATTCAAGTTTTGATAATCAACAACCCTGACTTAATTATATACAGGTAGGAGAAGTGTGTAAAAATGACTGGATCTTAACATAGGATAATAGACTTCAATCAAAATTTGAGAGAAAGCCAAGAGTATAATAAATTGGGGTGTCAGATAAACATCATCACGGGATAAAATCATCACACAGATTTAAGTAGACAAAATGTCTTAACAACAATAGGTAACAAGATCACAATGTGGTCACAAAGATGATAATACATTTTTGTACATTGTACATAATTTAAAAGCAAATAAATGTCAATGGTAGAGCATGCACATCTGTAGAATGACACAAGTTTTACAATAAAACAAGCGCTGTGAGCGGTGCCAACGCTCGCCTGTTTTCTGCCTCAGTGAGAGCTATCCACCTATGAATTTTCATGTTGCTGTATGAGTTATGAGCTACACTGTAAATTAAAGTTTTTGCAATATAAATACGGACTTCAGATTGGGCCGAATAATTCTATTGAAATAAATAAAAAATATCAAAAAAATAACACTGAAATAAATTATGTTTATTTTTCAAGTCTAAATGGTTTAAATAAATCACATCATGTTAAAACGGATTAGGTTTCAACAGATGACTTATTAATGATGTTTATTTGTGCTATTCCTTATCGTCCTCAACTGGAACACCAAAAATCATCTGGTAAAGTGTTGAAAATCTTTTTCTTACCTGAAAAATAATGGCAATGAAATTTAAAACTATATGAAATGCATATATACAATCATTACAGATAATTAATATGATGTTTAACTTGTTCATATCGATCAGTTTCTGTGTAATAATCAGTGAGTACTAAAATGACATGTTCACAGGTTAGCACCTTCCACAGGCCAAGGAGTGTAACAGAAATTAAGCTATGTGACATTTAATTTAGATTCACATAGAGCATTATCCATTTCACCTCTTAATGGGGACAGTAACTCACATTTCGACAGTAAATTAATGCCTAAGGAATTTATATGTTCATCACTAAATGTAATCTATCATTGTTCACAAAATTACTATTTTGAATAGTTATGCATGAAGGTCTGTCAATTTGAATTTGATAGAAAATCCAAAAGTGCCTATGAAGCTTTTGTTCTTTTTAAACCATAACTTAATTATTCAAGTTTTCAAATACAATGTAATGTCAGGCAGACTCCTAGTAAGCCATAAACCTAACATAATATTCCATTTTATCATTGATTTTATTCTATAGCTGTCATAAAGCATGCAATCTGACACACTGTTAGCAAATACCACAAAATATCATTCTGAAGGGTTTAAATTTACAATGAGGATTACTAAATAATTTGTGAGCTTACTTGTTTGGCTGTGACATTTCCAATATGCCTAGCTATTCTAGTGAATGTTTTATCTTTTATACCATGAATTTTACATGTTTCTAAAATGGTCTTGTCTGTTTCTCTGAAAAAGGCAAATACATGTAAAATATCATAGAAAATAAAATCAGTGCAGTTACCTATACAAATGAACGAAAAACATTATCAATAACTGTCTTTACCAGCTTAAAATCTAGACATTCTAACATCTTCAGTAAAACCACACTTTAAGACCATCTCAATATCCAGACAATCTCATTATAAGAACTAGTTATTTTAGACTGGATTTCAACTAAATATCAAAACAAATGAGATAACATCAACATTAATACTTTGTTTTGGTCCCAAAGATGATTTCAATATCAAAGTTATACAGTACAAGACAAAAAGAAAATCGGTTGGATTCCAGATTTTATAAACATTTCATTTCTGGTCTCTAAGCTTATCACTCAAAGATTTAGAAGTACAATAGGTATCTAACATGTCATTTTTAATAAATATTTAATAGGAATGAACAAGTACTGGTAAATGAAAGTTACTAGCTTACTTTGACCATTCAGGCTCTAGCTCTAAGTCATCACTGAGTAATGGAGACGGGGATATACTCTGTGCTCCTTCATCAGCTGAAATAAAAAGATTGCAGAACAAAAATAAACATTTACTTATCAGGTTTTTGAAAGTGTGTCCATTTTAAACTTTGACCCTGCTCTTATTCTGACATCTATAAGTGTCCATAGGAAGTGTACACAAACCTACCTATGAAGTTTAACCATAACATGGCAAAGTCATTTCCATAATGTATATCATGATGTGGCTTTTCTCCCCCCACACACCAACTATAGACCATAGGCAATCGATTCCGTGACTTTTATACGTTTACAGACGTTATTTTTCGATTTAATTCAGCAAACAACGCAAATCTGTCGAAAGAAAAATCTTCAATTTTTTCCCTTATTGAGTGTATAAAAAACACCAAGGTAATGCATTTGCCATTTTTTTCGATTGACGGAAGTGACAAAAATAAGCGTGGGTCTCAGCTTTCCTTCTAATCTGCACATGCTTTCTGGGAACCTTGCTTTCGTTGTAGTGTCCCCCAACATTTAATGCTTTGACAGCTTTTAGAAGGAAAGCCGGGACCCATTCTTATTTCATCACTTCCGTCAATCTAAAAATGGCGATTACACTACCTTGGTGTTTTTTATACACTTGATAAGGGAAAAAATTGAAGATTTTTCTTTCAACAGATTTGTGTTGTTTGATGAGTTAAATAGAAAAATAACATCTGTAAACATATAAAATCATGGAATCAAGTGCCCATGCTACAGACTTGATGTAATGCTGACTTCTTTGTGACCAAATGAGACTTAAACTTTCATGTAATATATTCCAAAATTGCATTCACTTACATCCAAGGACTCATCAATAAAATATTTGGAGAAGATAAAAAATTTTATGCTGGTTATCTAAACCAAGATTTTATAGGAAATTTGGAAAATATGATCTTAGCACCGATCATCACTGGCAGTATGACAGCCATGGTTCTAAGATGAGGAAACAGACACACATCTGGTACTGTAAAAAAGGGTGATCTTGTGACAGAAAATGTCCATAGAAGTAAAATGAAGTTCTATGACAACTGAAAAATGGTCTTTCTTCATGCACATTTTGATGGTACAAAATAGAAACATACCTTTCACTAATGACTGTGAAATTTCTAAACTTGGAGTGATGTTCACTGGGCTTGTGATACGCTGTAACAATGGAATCAATAAAATATCAATAAAATACAAAAATTGTATTTATACAACATATTTAAACAAATGTTGCTTCAAGTCA
Source organism: Lutraria lutraria (assembly GCA_964023205.1). Lineage (NCBI taxonomy): Eukaryota > Metazoa > Mollusca > Bivalvia > Venerida > Mactridae > Lutraria > Lutraria lutraria. The sequence goes on from OZ026836.1 coordinate 38,738,316, forward strand.
ATAAATAGATAAAATGTATACATGTACATGTTTAATGTAAAACATCAGAAAGTGTCTAGAACAGAGAACAAAATGTAGAAATTTGATGCACAGAGCAAACTTCAAAATATTAATCAAATTTTAAAGCATTTTATAAATACAACTCTCAAAGCCAGGGCATGCAATATCAACAAAAAAAGACAATTTTTTTGCTAAAGCTGAAAGTCTGAAACATATTCCTCAATGGAACTTTGTGAACAATTATTCTAGCGCCAATAGTTTCATTCAAGTCACAAAATCTGAATTACAACAGACTAATATAATTTTGTTTTCAGTAATGAACATATTATTTGAGATATTCTTTATCCTTCTCTTATAATGATTACAAATCAGGACTATGTATTTCAAAAGCACTGAAAACATCAACAATGTGTCAGAGGACCATACTAAGAAACATCATACATTTTTTGTAATTTATATTACCTCTTCCACATTATCTGCAACTGATTGTTCAACAGATGTATTTGTTTGAACAACTTCCAACCCTTGTTTCCTTTTCTTCTTTTGTTTGTATTGTTTCGGATCATCAGCACCTCCTCCCTTTTTTCGTTTTTTCTTCTTATTGTCATCTTTTTCAGATCGATTCTTTTTATGTTTGGATTTTTTTCTACCTTTACTAGAGGTATCACTCAATGCATCACTAATACTTTGAACGTCTGATGTTCCTGAATATTCAAATTCACCAGTATCTGCTTCATGTTCAGTTTTCACTTCAATACTATCTAACTCAGTAAAAACACCACCACTTAATCTAGTATCAGGATTCACATTTACAATAACACCAGAGTTGTCAATGACACAGTTATTTGAAATATTCTGATCACTATTAATATTTTTTTCACACACATCAATAACATCGGAACTGCCAACTCCAACAGAAAGTTCTGAAGATTCACCTTTTATAATTCTCACACAGCCAGTTGTAGAACTATTTTCAACAATATCATCAACTTGTTTATCAAGGTCCTTTCCTTGTAAGGATCTTCTTAACTCCCTACGTGACATTTTAGATTTTCTTCTGTTCTCATTTTTTCCCATTGTTGTATTTACATCTTTGACTTCATGAATCTCATCCCCACTTCTATCATTACTTGAAGATAAATCACTTACCTTTGGTACCCTCACACCCTTAGCACTAGAAAGCATCACTGCATGACTTTGGCTTAAACCAGCATCATTTTTATTCTCATTTATATTCTCTACATCATCAAGCTTTAATTGCATTTCATCATGTCTCATTTCAGCTGATTCCCTTTTATCAGTTACTATGCACTTAGCTAAATCTGACATATTACCTTTTTCAGGATTACACTTATTTCTAGCACTTACACTAGCATTGTCCTCAGAATGCTCACAGATTTGGTAATTTGAGGCTGCTTTAATCTCATCTTTACCTTCACTAGAATGTTTAGACTGATCTTCAAGAGCATTAAGTATATTAGTAAGACCAGACACTGTGTGTAAGGTATCAGTAAAATGTGGAGGTTTAGAAAGACACTGAAATAAACTTTCCTCTGACAGAATTCCACCTGATTCCATGCATGTTTTTGAGGTTGACTTTGGAAATCCAACATTTGCATTGTCTGAATGAATATCAGGTTGACTGATTGTAATACTACTGAAAGCTACAATCGATGTCTGTGACGAAGATAAATCAACATTGTTACTATTGCTACTGCTGGATTTTTGTGACAAGTTTTCACCTTTTTGTGAGCTTGAACCAGAGTCAGTCCCAGTAAATGCAGAGATATGGTTCCCACTCAATGCTTGATTGTCTACAGGTATTATTGGTGAAGCTGTGTTACTGGTAGAATTAACAGTGCGGACTATATTAACATTACTCTGAATAAGTTTATCTACTGGACTGTTGGCAGAATTAAGCTCAGGTAACACAGGTGAATTCTTAACCACAGTTTGAAATGCTAAAGGTGATTCAACAGATGCATCTGCTTCTTTGACAGGTATGGGAGTGATTCTTCTGACTTTGGATGATGTTGACAATGACCTACAAATACCAGGACTGTTAACAGCAGACAAAGGACTCTGGGCAGATGTTATACTCTGAATTTCTTGCGCAAACGGAGAAAATGGCGAGAATGGTGGCGACCTGCTACCATCAGAAACCACATCAGACTTCAGAGAAAGTGGCACCAGAGTTTCTACTTTCTTCTTCTGATTCTCTATTTTTTCTTTTACTTCAATACGCTCGACTCGTTCTGAACCCAAATTTGAAGAAAATGGTAAAGCTGAAACTTTTGAAAAGGAGGAATCTGTTGAAACACGGAGAGTACTCAAACCAACTGGAGCAGACATAATTGATGATTTTTCAGAACTTAAGGGGAGGACAGTCTGTTTCACAACAACAGAAGACACCAAGGAATTCTTTAAAACTGACTTGTCTTCCATTTCATGAGATAGATCAGGAGTCAAATCTTTTCTGCTCGTAGGACTTTGATCTTTTGTACTAAAAGGAAAACATAAGGAATCCATTGATACTTCAGCATTTAATGCATTAGTAAAAGCCGTCGCTAGAATATCATTAGTGGCCTTTTCAACACTTATCACTGTCTTTGATGTTTTCACTGTCAAATCACTTTGTTCAGATATATTGTTCTGTGCACACTCCACAGTTTCTTTTTTATCATTTTTTTCTGATTCTCTGGTTACAGTTTCAGCTGAAGTAGACATCTGCTTATCAGTCAAACTTTCTTCTTTAGGTAAATCCTCTCCATCGTTAACAACTTCCAATTTTTTTCGACTAAATGAAACAAGCACATGCTCAGATGGTGTTAAGCTTTCATTTACAGAATCAATTTCCATGGCTTCAACACGATCTTCATTTCTACATACAATTTCTTTGACACTTGTTTCAACAATTTCTTTTACAACTTCTTGCTGTTGATCAACAATCTCCAGAGAAGGTGGTGACATCTGTTTCAACACAGGTGATATTCTTGTCTGCTTATCTACTGATTTATTTTGAGATAGTTTACTGATTCTTTGTAAAAATGTTTCCTTCACAGGAGAAGATTTTTCCTGAAAAAAAAATCAACAGGATGACTAAGGATATCAAAACAACAGAAAGAAGCATTTTGATTGTTTTGACATATCAATCCAGTCTATGATTTACAATTCACTGAACTTGTATATTTCTAGCACAGATAAAAGTAAATACTCATTAGTGGCCTGAAAAACTAGTGAGGTTAAACTGAGAACACTCATTAAGAAGTTCTGTGTTAAAGCCAATACATCTAGAATTTTGCACCAAAGCATACCATGAGCAAAGGTGAAAATAAAGGAGCATTTGAAACCCTTATTCGAAGGAACATTTCTATACGATTGATGAAAAATTGACATTAATTTATGTTTTATGAGTGAAGTAAAACTTCCATATTAAGTCAACTTCTGGGACCAGAAAAAGTTGTCTTAACATTAAAGTGGTCACATTAATGTTAAAATATAGAAGAAAACCAGACCAAAAATTAAATGCTTATTGTAAAGTAGTGATCTTCATACAAAACTGGTCTATGTGAGGCAGAACAGTAAGTTCCTCACTAAGATAGGCTCATAAATAGACAGAAATACTGTCTCCTGCATTCAGAACGACTTCACCAGCCTTCGTTTTACCTTGCTAATTCTTCTATCAGGGCAGTTTCTTTCATTTTGGATTTCTTCATTGAAATGTTCAATGTTCTCTTTTTCAGCAGTAGCAGAATCATCTTTGAACCAGTCTACATTACATGTGTCCTGGCTACTTTGAACTTGTGTTTCATTACAAGACAGGACAGGTTCCTGACCCAAATCCTGGACTGGACCACTGATTTCATCGGATTGATCACCGCCTGTTAGACTGCTGATTTTAACGGACGGGCCAAATTTTACATTAATCTTCTTTATTGTGGTCTTGTTTACTTTATAAACAAGTTCTCCATCTATCACCTGTTGATGATTAAAAAGAATTCACTAATCACTAAGAATATCCCTTTTAAATCAAACTCTTTTACTTTTAACAGTAATCAAATTAATAAAACTATTCTAAGATAACAGTAAAGATTTCAAACACCTAAAGTAAAAAAAAAATATTCCAATTTATCACTTATGATGTTCACTTTGTCACTTGAATGTCATACTTTAACTCTGTAATGCTAGGATTAAACCACTATAAAATGCTCATGAGTTATAAACCAACTGGGATATATAATTACACATATTTTATCATATTCTACATATAATCAGGGGCAGGGTGTGAGGATTGGCTCTCAAAACCAGTTTTAACTCTGTAGATTTACTGCAGATCATACAAAGGTGGTGTTTTGTCCTCAATTTTTTGTAAGGTCTAATATTTTGTTTGGGTTGGGGTAGATAGGTTTTTGGAAAAGGTGGGATATTGTGTATGTTTTTTCTTCTTTTTAGAATCCTATATCTGATCAAATTTTATAAGCAGGGTTAAACATCACAACCTACTCACAGTTAGACCACAATTGTAGCAATGTTTCTTCTTCTTTCTGTAAGTATCATCACCAGAATCATGACAAGCACATGTACATCTCTTAGTACCCACGACTTCCTCCAGATCTAACAATTCGATTTCCTCAAAACTACTTTCCTTGTCTTCAACACAATTATCACCACTGTCATCTAGATTTACTTCCTCAAAATCATCCATTAAACTGAAAGGAAATTTAGAAATGAATACAACAAGGAAGTATAACAGAAAATTGATTAACCATAAAATAAAACATAACACAGTGCAATGCTATCAAATCAAAATGTGACAGTTTTATTCATAAACCTGTATAGTTTAATGCTTTAACCACATAATTAATACTAACACTGGATTTGAAATTGAATAGAGAAGCCCAATATACATTATACAAATGTATAATAGAATAATTATAAAAGATAACAGTAATCAAAAATGTTTTAATCTACCTTTCACAAGGTCTATCATCAGGAAAAAAGCTTGCAAATTCTTCCAATAAAAACTTTTGACCTTTCAGCATAGGTTCAATCTGTTCTCGTAAGTCAGTGTCATGTCTTCCTGGCTTCTTGTACCATCGTGAAAATGTTCGCATCACTTTCTGAAGCTGGTTAGGATTCTTAGAAAAATAAACCTGAAATTTAAATCGATGATAAGAAATGTTTATATAGACAGTTTTTTTAAATAAATGGCTAATTAGAAATGTCATTGCTATGAAATACTACGAAAATATAAAACAACCAAAAATGTCAGTGACAACCGTAATAACCACAAAATTATAAAAAGAAAATCAATACATCTTCCTCTAGACGGTTCATTGCCTTCCTAAGACGTAACTACAGAGACTGACTCAGATAACTAGCAATTAACTCCAGAGTATGGCATGCAAACTTAATTAAGGGGAATAGATCCTAAAAGTAAGGAAGAGTTACGGTTCTTGAACACGACACTTCCCCTCAATATTCTCATTACTGTATACAACTTGAACAGACTGCTATTAACTTTTTTTGGATTACGCCATACAAAAGTGTAACAGAAGAAAGATAATCATTTTCTACATTACGACCGTCCTGTGATAAATAAAAACTTTTTTGTTTTTATTATTCAGGTTGAAATCTACCAGCGTTTGAAGAGAAATTTGCTGAATAAACATATGAGTATATATTACCTCCAACTTCCTAAGGAAAGTTCTAGCTTGGTGAAATTCTAGATAATGTTTATAACAGCCACATTCAATGGCTTGTTCTTGTTGAAGAAATCCAGCAAAGGCATTCATCAAATCAGGATGATCAGAAAATAGATCCTTCAAGTCACCATACAACTGAAAGGATAATCATACAGGCTTATAATGCTTTACTGTATCTACTTCATAGAGTATCTGATAACTTAACAAACAACTCAATAATGATCATAACTCAGCTAAAAACATTTAAGCTACATAGCTAATTATAGATGTTTTCCACAGCTTATATTATGTTTACTACCGATTTAATATCACATATATAACATCTTTATAAGGTAAAGAGACAGCATAATTATTGACTTCAATATTGCTATAAAATCATAAGGAAAAGTTTGATCCGTTAAGTGCTTACCTTGATAGGTGATTCACCTTCTTTACTGAAATTACACATAATTTTTAGAAATGCTTCTAGTTTATCCACATCATCCTTCAAAACTTTCTTAACTTTGTGGATATAAGCCTGCGCAAATAGAGTATCCCGTAAATCACGCTGGAAAATATCAAATACAACACTAACATGGAGTTACAAAATACAACAGTACATGCAACAGAAAAGATATATTTGATTGAACTTGCATCAAGATAGTGTATGATACAGTGTACAGCATTTCAAGAGCACACAAATGATTCTCTAAAAGCTAACTGATAGTTCTTTCTAACAAACTTGCTATGAAGGAAAATTATGTTTGACTGAAGAAAAATCAATCGATAGAATCCATCGGTCAACATAATCCGAAAACATATATCATATAATCTGTATCTACTACATAGATGATCAGAACAAGTTATATAACAGTCTTATTTGTTATCCTATTGGCATAATAATTGCATAAAGAAATATATATGTACAGTACAACCTCTCCAGAGCGGCCCTCTTGAGCAACCACCTCCCTTCAGCAACAGCATGTTTTTCCCACTGCATGATTTAACTATTAATTTAACCTCGAGAGAGAGACAACCTCTCAACAACAACATAATTTTGCTTCGCACAAAGGATGTTACTTTGAAGAGGTTACACTGTACTGGTATAAACTGGAACAAACTCTTTACCATTTGTCCATAAAGATAAAGAAACAGATCAAGTCTTATGTGACAACACAATAACATCAGACAAGTCAATTGAACAACACAATACAAATGCAGTTAATGATTATTTTATTGGAATAATAAATTTATGTAAAATAAACTGTTACCAACCTGTGGGTCAGATTCCACTAAATCAGGCTCCATTAATGCCAGTGTCATATCACGATTTTTATCTTTTTTGACATGACGCGCTCGACTGTATAAATAATCCTTGCTAGGAGCATAACTGGAAAAAAAAATATGTTGAAGTAACCAGTAGTAATTTTTTTTTAATCTGATAAAATGAATGGAAATAACAAAATGCTAATGTTTACATGATATCTTGCCATGTAGTAAGAATCCAACTATTTGTCATCAATTTCCAAACAAAACAATTTTAACTATTAACTAAAACCAGAGATGGCAGCCCCCTGCAAAAAAATGGATAAAGAATAAAACGTCTGAACATTCAATGCCTCTGAAGGATAAATGAGCCAAAACTGCAATTAAACCTTAGACTCATTAATTAGAACAAGAAGTGTTTGTAAAACATGGATGCCCCCCAAGGCCAACTGGACAGTAAGACCTTGACCTTATAAACTTCAAATCAACAAGGGGTCATCTACAGACGATGACCAACCTCCCAACCAAATCTGGAGAGCGTAGGCTGATATCAATCTCTACTTATTGGTCGGACAAGGTTTGGTTACGGATGGACCGATCAACAGACCTACCGACATGTGCAAAGCAATAAAGACAGTGAAAATCAAATACCAGTCTTAAGTGGTTGATATTTATGATTGAAGTATTCACTAATTGAAGTTTTACTGTATAAAAAACTGGACAATACCACTTACCTGACAGTTGTACTTTTTATAAGGTTATCAGTGCTAGGTATATCATCTTCTTCCTGGCTATCTTGACTGTCACCATCAGTACCATGTGTAATATCTCCATCATCAGTACCCTGTGTATCTATATCATCACAATCTGTTCCCTACATGGACATTACATACTTTTATAAAAATAAGGTCCCCAAAAAGCATACAATATGTACACTACTCGGAACACATTGCATTTCATCAGTAAAATAAATACTTTTTGCTTATATTATGTTAAGATCAGAAATTTGTTTTTATCCTTTGATGATATTTTGATTGGCTGATTAATAACTGCCTGTTTCAATTACATGAACTAGAGTTATCATTTTACAAAACTTAATTTACACCATGTTACCTGTGTTTCATTTCCATCTTCACTTTGAGTATAATCACTCTCAGTATCTCCACATCTATCATCATCTTCCACAGCAGATGCAGAATTAACAGGTTCATTAATATCATCTTCAATCCAACTATACTTGTCTAAATTCTGAGTATCATCGCTGGTAACTTCATTGGCACTGACAGATTTCACCACAGTTCCAGATCTTTTCTTAGAAAATGACCTTTTTGTTAATTTCAATATTTCAGGTGATTTGTGAGAATTAGGTGGGCGCGGTAAAATATTCCGAAACCCATGAGACTGGTTGGCAACCTGTTTAGCCTTATCAACTAAAACTGAAGCAGCCTTCTTTGCCGGTGATGTGTCGTATGTGCTTACAACAAAACCTTTAGGTAATATAGTCTGGGCTTGTTGCTGGAGTTGCCTCTTTCGTGGACTAAACTTAACTTTTGATTTAACATACTTTCTAGGACTACGATGGAAACTTAGAGTACTTGACTGCTGACTGACAGGTGAAGGCTTTGGTGCAATAGCTTGAAAGCGATTCTTAGTGGGTGTGGTCTCCAGTCTCTGTTGTTCCGTCAAAGTTCCAGAATTTTGAATTGGTGATAAGAAATATGATGCCAAAGAAGCAACAACATCTACTGAAGATTTAGGAGACTTCTCTGAGCTAGAAGCATCAGAGCACACATGCTTATTTTTCGGAGTCTTTTCTCCACTGTGTGGACATTGTATGGAAATATTTGATTCACTATTTGGTCTATCATCACTAGGATCTTGTTTAGGAGTGCTTGAGCCTTCAACACATTGAGAATCTCCACTAGTCAATGCACTTTGATTAACATTAGCAGCGTCACTGTCTGAACTACCGGGAAGATATATATTTGTAACACAAATAGGAGAAGTTGCTATATCTTGATACACAGCAGATACCCTCTCACCTGATACAACAGTCTCATTCTGCGGTTCTTTTGTAACAGTAGAAGTTATCTCATTTGATTGTAAATCATGAGTACCTAGCATTACAGTATCAGCACAAGCACTGGTTCCAGTCTTCTCAGAATTTAAGTTTTGAGGCAATGTATCATTTTCCTTAGACATATCAAACTTACATGACTCAGTACCTAATACAGATTCCATAATTGGACGACATATATCTGCAAATGTTAGATTTTGACAATCCATTTCACCAGTATCGGATTCAAAGTCAGCAGTTTGAGTGATAAGATTCTGAGAAGATGTATCTATGGGCTGACCACTGCTAGGCAACAAAGCTGATGTTGCCATTGGCACGTCATTGTTAATCACAATCATAGATGGGGTAGCACTCACAACAGGGTAATTTGTGTTTACTGGAAAAGGAGTGGCTCCTGGCTCTAGTTGAGAATTATTCAACACACATACAGTGACTGAATTGTTTTGAGGTTTAAATGATTTTCCACCAGATAAAGGTAAAGGAACAAATGAACTCAGCAGAGAGTTGCCAGCATCTATAACTTTACTAAAGTTTAAATTCTTTCTGCTTTGTCTTCTTTGCCTAGAATGGAAGATAAATACATGAATATCTGGCATTATCAAAGAATTGTCATAAAATTAACTAAGTATTAATCCCTTAGTCTGTCAAGAGTGACTACAAGCCAAGTCAAAACCAAATATGACTTTAGTGGTTATTTATTGGGCATTAAGCCAATAAATGAAAATATAGTTCACATAGATTAAAAGGGTAAATCTCAAGATTTTCAAACTAGTCTATGACCATTACCATCATAGCTATTAAGTATTTTGCTAAACCTCTACTAGAGACAAAATAGTGTTAGTAAATGTGTATTAATTTTAAGCAAGGAGTACCTCTTTCTCTTCACAGGGGATAGTTCAGGGCTTGAATCAGAGGAATCTAACAGACTGTTATCAGTAAGAGACTGTGGAGTCACTGGTGCTGAGCCTGCAGGTAAGAATGGTGAGGTGTTCTGAAAAAAAATCATATTCATAATCTGATAACATACTGAAGTAGTTCTTCATAGCAGCTTTGTGTCTTTCATTCATAGTTAGTTTTAACATGATGAATGCATTTATAAAATTAATTTACACACATAGGTCCTAGAAGAATAGAAATGATTCTAGAATTCACAATCTTGAAACAAAATATCTGCATAAAATCCAAGGCAGGATATGGATTTCCACATCTCATTGTCACAGATTACAATAAACAAAAATCAAAACCAATTTGATATCATTGTTTCAGACACTCTGTTAGTCATACATACTACATGTAAGACCTACCATTGTCTTTACTTCAGGTTCTGAGTAGCTTGCAGTTTGTTTAGCTTTCCTTCGTTTCTTAGAAGTCAAGCGGCGTTGTTGTTGATCTCTGACAGACTCATTCAGACTCGAGTCTGCCTCGGGGCAGAAAAACTGTAAGCAACAGAATAACATACAATCCAGAGTTTAAAGGATGCAGAGAGTTTACATCTCAAACTTCCCTTAACTATAATAATGGAAGTATTTGCACAGATAATTATAAGTCCAATATATGTGACCAAATATTCATTCAGTCAATAAATATAATAGTAATTTAAATTCTGAGATAATTCTACTATAATAATATACAAAAAATGTACTATCAAAACTTCATTTTTCATTGAATATTACATTCTTAATACTAACAAGACAAGTATATCAAAGACACAAATAATTATTTGATTATTTTGTCAATACAGATCCAAGTTTTAAGAAGATTAAAGTACTTGCGCAAAATTAACAAAGAGACTTCTGATTTCTGAATATTCCACCAAAGTCATTGTTGCCTGGCCTGATTACATCTGAGGTTCAAGTATTGATAGTAAACTACAACTTACCTTGCACCAAACTGGTAATTCGTGCCAGTCACAACCACAATCTTTAGGTGCCCTCATTGAACTTGGGTCAAACAATGGAGCATACTGGGGGAACTTTGGTAATACTTTATATGTACTGAAAAACTGTAAACAAACATGTAAATTACATAAAAAGGCAGAATTTTCCGCACAAAAAATATTGTAAATTCAAGTAAAAATATTCAAGATTATCTATAAATATCATCAAGTCCTGTTGACTTGGTCTGGTACCACAAAAGTCTTAGTAAAAGTAAAATGAATGACCAGTATCACAAGTTTACCTCTGATTGAATAGAAAGAAAAATTGGCGGAAAACCTCTGCAAGTTCTTAGCTGCATTGTCTACTTCACATTACTGTAATCATAACCAATTAATGCATCTTCTAAAACAGAATTCATGACTAACTCCCATCTGAAGTAGGAGATGACAAAGAGTCTAAGTCTCACGTTAATGCGGAAACTATCCCAAGAATAATAAATAAAACGTTCTTAAAATAGTACAGCTAAGAAACTGGCTAAAAAAAGAACTACAGAAATACATCCTTCACCTTTACAGGATTATCTTTAGCAGCAGTTGCTTTTAAGTTTTTTATTCTGATTTCTATCTGTTTCCTAGATTTACAAGGTAACATAAATCGTTGAATATAATCCTTTGCCTCTTTCTTCAAATGCTGGAACTGTGCTATACCCATTGCTAGAAGGCTAAAAAAATTAATAACAATTTAAATAAACACAATACAATAACAGAAGATTTTACCATACAGAGCCAACTTTTACAAGCAGTTCTTGATTATTGCACATAAAAATTAGTGGGCTTAAACAGTGTCCATGTAAAATTAATGTCAAGATTCATTTGGCAAACTGTATTCTTGTTCTAATCTAGTAATTATTTTTTAAGGTTTAACGCCATTTTCCAACAATTTTTCAGTAATATATGATGGCCGATTCCCCTCAAGTTTTCTTGGATAGTATTTTAACCAGTACTAACTTACCATTCCACAAGGAACCGGTAATTACTTCACATGTAGAGGAAAACTGATAATGTTGTCATGACCTGTCACGACTGAGAATCAATCTAGTTCTAATAGTTACTGGGTCACACATAAAAGCTATAGCATTGATTGCCTGAAGCAAGGTGTAATTATTGAATTTCAACTGTTGTTTAAGAAATGATGATCTGAAAACAATATATAAATCAAAATCTAAATAAACAAGGGTAGATTCAACAAAAGGAAATACTTAAATAAAAACTCACTTGTCTTCAGATTCAAGAAATCTAACTCTTAATCTATCTTTCTTAATATCAACCACTTCAAAAAATCCACCATGAGGTAAAAGTTCAGGAAACATGAAGATCTGTGAGTTCCACATAAGATGCATTTGTTGATAACTAAATGCTGGCAATGGTTGAAAATCTGAAATAATCAAGAAGTATGAAAATATTTGTTGGAAATGTTTTCCTGCATATAATAGGAAAAAATAGTTAACAGGAGATGACATAATTATGACTAGTAATCAGGATAAACTTTTGATATTCTGACAAGTTAAAGTTACGTATAAATGATAAGATAAAAAATTCAAACATTGCCTTACCTAACTGGAGCCATCTACTATATGAATAATGAAGATTGAAATTTGACGAGAAATTGTTTGGTTTTAGTCTGTACATTCCACTAAATTCAGTTTTGAAACTTCTTTTCTGAACTATACCATTTCATTAAAAATTTCTTTATGACTGTAATCTTTAAAAATAAAAATTACTAAAAATTTGATTCATTAAGTTAAATACAGAATTAAAACCTCCATATAACAAGTCACACAGTAAAATATATGATAAGTATTTCTGTCAATACTGTCAAAATTACAAATCTCTTTTTTTCTAATTCATTGATGGCTTTGATTACTAAATACACGACAATCCCTATAACACAATAGCAACATATACCATATTTAAAAGCAATAGCTTCTATTTTTTCCCTTTCACTATTGGTAGGTTCTGGGTACTTAGTCCAAGAATCATCATTCACCAATACTAAAGCAGGTCCAAGGTTGCTTGCAGTAAATGCAGACTCTCCACACTGATATATGGCTTTCTTCCCAAATGAATCTAATTGATACTGTAATGAAATGGAATAAAACTGAAATTTTGTGAAACAAAAGCTTCATTTAAACATCCATTACTTGGAAAAAAGTTATTCAGAATGTGGAACTGATTGGATTAATTAACAATTCATACTGACTCTAGCATACAAAGTAGTCAGTATGTGTCCTTAAAGCCAACCATTCACTTTTGGTAAGTTTTGTATGGGCTAATACAGTATTGAAACATTGCATTCTTTTTTTCATATTTCATAGATTTTTCAAGAACCTAAATGTTCCAAGTAATTTAAATATGTTCAAAAAATAATCATAAATTTTGGGAGGTTGTCATCTTAAATCACCTATAAGTTTGTAATCTAAGGAATTATGTCGAGGGTTCAACGCAATAGTGTCGTAACTCATATTGAAATAAGAACAAGTTACGATAGTTTTGCGCTGAGCCCTCGATGTGTAATGAAGAAATGATAAAATAGATATTTACCAATAAAGATTTAGCTGTTTCGCCGTACATATAATGCTCTTCTATTCCATTCTGTGTCATAACATATGTTTGAGTTAGCTGCTGAACATGCTGTAAATGATGTATGAATAAATGTTGAATAAAGTATAAGGTTCACATCCCTATCTCAAGACAAGAAAATCAAACGAGTGACTAGTTTAACATACGATTCTGAATCTCAACCTATCAATGTATACTGTCCAATAAAACTGTGGTAGCAAAAACTCTTAAACTTACTTACATCTTAGACAATATAGAATTTATAATAGAAAATTATTCAAGAAATACACTATGAAACTTATGAACTCTACAATGTACCAATATAACTTAATTGTGCTGCAACAGTATATAATTACCGGTACTCTTATTTGATTCTCTTTTAAATCCCTTTTAATGACAAATCAATATTTATAGTTTATCAGAACTGAGACTGTACTAAGCAAAGAGATTGAAGCAACAAATCCTAAATTAGGCAATGAACATCATATTTACAACACTATCACCTAAATTCATGTTAACATATATATTCGCTAACCTTTCTTAGTTGATCATCTATTTGTCTACGCTCATATTCACCTATCTCTGATATCAAGGATTGTTGATAAACTTTCTGTTTCTTCTTGTTACTATCAAATCTGTTTTTTAAAAAAACAATTTTAAACTATACTGATAGTAAGACCTTATCTTTATAACTACAGATGCTAGTTTTTAAATATTTGATCATATTTATTAAGCCAGTATTAACAGAAAACACAGAAAAATCTAACTAATTAATGACAATTGCTGATGTATACTTTTCAGGCAATTGATCATATATCATAAATGACCCTGACATGAATAAGTAACTATCATAAACAAAATTAATGATATACGGTACATACACTATTTTCTCAGACTGTGTTTTTATGGTAATCTTGTATTGTTCATCTATAGCGTTAGTTTCAAGTTCACTATTTAAAATGTCATCCAAAAGTTCATTCACTTCCTTTTCTGAAATTGTACAATATTATCAAATGTTACATATTACACTGTTATACAACTGAACAGTAAATGAAGTTATTATTAATGTACAACACATGATCATAGAAATATAGTTTTAAGTGAAGGGTTTAAGAAAGTCAAATAATCAGAAATGATATAATCCATATTGTCAGAGGCTTCCAAACATGTAAAAATGGACTTTAATAAGCTAATTAGGTTTCTCTCATTTCAAATAAAAAAAAATCATTAAAACTCACTATTTCACCACAAACACAAAATTTCATGATTACTTGCTTGACATATTAAAGTTATTGACGAGTGAAGCTAACAGTGAGTAATACAGTGAGCTAACTTTATTTAACAAAGATTACTTACTGGACACTTTGACAGCTCTGTCATCCCTGAAATCCTCTTTATCCACTTCTATGGCATTAGCATCTTCTATATAGTTGTATTCAGGATCATTCTCTGGATCATCAACATCCACAGGATTGTTCTTTATGTCTTCTACAATGTTTAATTCATTCCATGAGAACAAATTCATGCAACAATACATTTTTTGAAAAAGAAATGCCAGTCTTGAATGACAGTAGTAAACTTTTTTTTTTAATTAATACAGACCAAACATGTAATGAAGGATATGCTGGGACTGACTATAGATAAAACCTCTGTTAGCGGCCACTCAAAGGATAAAGAACATTCTTTTGAAAAAGCATCATTATTTTTAGCAAAATGCCCTCTAAATAAAGGTCACTTGTCTGTAAAGACAGTCTTATGTCTTTCCTGAGGGTGGCCTTTTTAACAGACTTGACTCCATACAAAGGCCCTTTTTACAAGCTACTTTCATCTAAGAAGTAATTGTTGTATCCTAAAACTAATCACCTGCAGGTATAATACAGCCAGCCAGAAATTCTCTCCAATCATAATCATCACACGATGTATCATACAAATCTGGAGTGATATCTGGAGCTACAAAGTTAGCCTCTATATCAAAGATAGAACAATCATTGAGTGGAAACTTGGATCGTGTTCTCCGGGCAATCAGCTCCTCTTCTTCCTAATCATACAAAAAATAGCAAAAATAGCAAATTCAGCATTAAACTTTAATCCTCAAAATATATCACATGAAAATCATAAAATCCTAAAATCACCTAAGAGCACATAAATTATGTAATTACATCTAATAATGGACCATACAATTCCCCATGAGAATGAAAGATATTGGAGGTGAAAACTGCAGCTTCTTGAGGAAGCACATACATTTGTACAGAGTAATTTAGTATAACTAGACTAACGAAGTCTTACTGCGGTACATCTATACCATACCTGATCTTGAGTGAGAGTATCTTTCTCCATTGCATCTTTGTACTTCTGTCCAAGACTGCTAGGTGTCCTGTTAGATTTCGGAACATTGGTCTGCAGAGGGGGTCCCATTGGACTTAAAAAACTTTGCTGAATAAAGCAATAGTAACCAATTCAATACATGCCCACATTATATATCATATAAAGGTAAAAACCAGAATCATGCTTCAACCAGTGATTGCCCAGAACTGTTGCAGATGTTTCACCATTATACAGGTAATGATTAGCATAACTTTACAAGGAATTTGTTATCCTTTGCACGATTTTGAAAGGCAAAATTATTAGCTGAAAAATCTCAGGATTAAACTGTGCCTGATACTATTCAGTAGATTTTCAACAAATTTTAGCAGACAGATGAATAAACAGAAAGATGTGATATAAAATTAATTAGTCTCTACACAAACATTTATAGGCACAAGCCTACTTACAGAACTGTTTTCATTGTCAGTGGAAGATGGAGTAGTCTTATTTAGTGATGTAGATGGCTGAGATACATTAGGAGTTGATGGTTTTGACTTTGGAGTGGTTGGTAGTGGGGAACCAAGATCGCTGATATAAGATGAGTGTACACTTTCACTGTCTTCATCACTTTCTTGTATAAGCTAGAACAGATGTTAAAACAATTAACAGCAAGAAACGTATCTCTTCATTATTTCACAGAAATAATAATTTCATCATACTGGTTAAAAACTAATCTGACCAAAATTCTAAAAGATACAATAATAAATTTATTAAAATATGCATGCTCTTCAGATTGCATTGTAGGAATTCCAAATAACATAAGGAATGAAAGAGAGGTAACAAGAAGTTTTGTCCATTTTTAATACAATGTTTTAGTAAACAGAAATAAATCAAGAATCATTGAAATGTTCTGAAAGCCTCATCTGTAAACACTAAAAAGCAATAACAATAGAAAAGCAAATAACTAAAGATAACCCAAAGAATGTTTGTAAGCAGTTCCACTATACAAGTTTGAATGATACTATATATATATATGCTGGTGCATGACTGATTTAAATAAATGTGTTTTTATTCCAAAGCAGACTTACTTTATCAGGGTTAAAGTCTTCATCATCCTCTTCATCTTCTGGTAATTCCATATCCAGAAAGTTGGGTGAATCTCTCTTCTTTCGAGGTGATAATCCCCAAGTTGTAGGTAACTAGAATACACAAGAGGGTAAGTTAACTTTCAATTTTTCGCAAAAGAAAACTGCAATTTGGAATTAAATTGGTATTTCATACTTTCATAGTTAAAAACCCAAACTAATAGTCCCATGTGGTATCCAATACCTGAAAATTAACTAACAAAGAGGTCAGCTCTCTCAATTGAAATATTGTCCAAAAAAATCATCATTAAATGTAAAAGATGTCAAGAAATAAACACAAACAACGACAAAAATTGGAATTAAACAAAAAAGATTTTGGAGGCCAAGCTCAAAATGCAATTTTGCTGTCTGTATTTTCAGAGGTCAAAAGAGCAAATTTTAAAAATTCAAAATATTAATAAACCATACAATACCTTTAAGTTTACGACCAATCTACAAGCTATTTTTACAGCCTATAGTAGAACCTTTGCTGACGTGACTTATGACAGATCTATACTTACATGCCCCCTGGCTTCAAACTCCTTTAGTTTGGATCTTGTCAGCTTTGGTTCAAATTTCATTTCATGCTCTTCAATTTCTTCCTGAACGGCTTTACGAACCATTTCAACAACATTCTCATTGGTTATGATTTTCTGAAATGCCATTTTCATAGTTTATAACAAGAATGTATACATTTTATATAAGAGTTTTTTTTATTTATTCAAATATGTAGTTTAATGAAGTAAAAAGTCCATTGTAAGCATTCTACTCAAGGATCAGTAATTATAAACAAATTATAACAACACCAATGATTCAGTTCCTGTGAGTCAAATGGAGTGCTAAGAGGTTTATATTCATCACCAAGAAATTCAGTTATTCACTAAGATGGTAATTTACCAGGAAAAGGATAAACATACTACTTCACTTAGTACTATATATTTATATTTTATCAAATCACAAAATGTACAAACTCTATCTATGATATCAACTTACATGAATGATCGATTTAACATTCATAGCAGAGAGACTAAACTTGGATGACTTATCTTCCAGAGTATTGTCAATATCATTGTTAACTTCCTCCTCAACTATTTCCCACTTATCTTCCTCTGAACTGTCATCACCACTAGCTTCAACTGTAAGCATAAATATTATAAAATATTGACAAATAAGACATGGGTAACCGATATGAATGACCATGAGAGATATCCCTGTATCATTTTAAAAAGATTTCAACAATCAAAAGATGACAAAGTAATTTAAATTAGCAAAATATTTTGTCATCAGCACCATACAGACAAACTTACATGTAGAATAAATAAATATAAAATTATAACATCAAGCAGTCAATGTACCTTCATCCATCTTGTATAGAACCTGTTTGACTCTGTCTTTTACAGCTTGTGGGGATTCGTCGCTGTTGCTAGTGGTGTCATCTTCATTATCTTCATGAAATAATTTGGTTCTTTTGGGAGCAGGTCCAGTTAATTTTCTAAGAAATAAAATGAAGTAGACTTGAAAAATTTTGTTTGAGAAAATATACAATTCCAGGCCTTTTTTATGCCACACATGGAAAATGGATACAAACTTGCTTAAAATTTACTGACTTTTCTTGAAGACCCCACTTACTAAAGAGAATTTTTTTAGATAAAATAACAAGAGAACCGAAAGAGGTGCTAATGCTCGTCTGTTCACCGCCTCAGTGAGACCTGTTCACATATGAAATTTCAGGTTGCTACTTCTTACAGTTTCTGAGTTATGAGCAACAAAGTTTTTGCAAAGATGCAGTGATCACACAATAGTTCAACTTTTTCTTTGAATACAGCCGAAAATGAAAATGTTGCCTCAAGTTTACACTGTTTGATAGTCAGCTAACTGAAATTATTTAAAAAAACTATCTTCTACCCATTTTCATTTCTTAACTTAATATAAAAAGATATTTTGTGAAACATAGTTTACCTTGGACTTCGCTTGACACTACCTGGGTATGCATGGAAGGATGAAAACCTCTTGAAAGGCGATATGATTCTTCCATATGGACCGGTGTATAATTTCAAAGACTTTTCGTCCTGTGTAGCTTGACACAATAAATCTAAATCTCTTGCGATAGTTGAAAATGTCTCTTTCTGGTTAGGTGACAAAGATGGATCATCTGCATAGTTATGAATACAGTTTGTTTTCACTGCTATGCATTCATTATGTTCTTCTGAACCAACTTCATTGCCAGCACTATTAAGACATGGGTCATCCATCTTGGCTCACATTGTCATGAAGTATAACATTATTGCATATCCTTTTTTTGCAAAGGCTCTCACGCCCAAACCATGAGTGATCCAATTTCAGGTCATTTCAAGATTTTAGTATTTGAGTCTGGCTTCAATGCGAGTCATAGGAAAGGCCATGCATCACACATACAAAAAGAGAATTATTCCTTTTCACATATTTCAGTTTAACTTCTAAATACAAAGGCTGCATAACATTGCTATACTTCCATACATGTTGATCATCTGAAATTCATTTATACAAAACTTAATGTGGGGTAATATTGATGAGCAAATGTTTTCTTCAAAATAAGAATTCAATGGCATAACAATTTCAAACATTCAACAGGCAAGGATACATGGGTTCTCTTTATTATATATTTGTGGAGAGTAAAGGGGCTGGGCACTGTTTGTGATGACATGATACTTTTTCCACTTGGCCCCATCCCGCACAGAGGATGGCCTTTCCGTATTTGTTCACGAAATCAGCCAACCGAAAAGCCGAATTTAGTAGGGCTACCTTCCCTTCTGTAAATTTCTTTGAAATCATGCGATTTTCCCAAAATTTCAATTTCCTCCTTGAAATTTCATTCCCCAAATTGGTATCTAGCACTGTCGACAGACACTCAAAACAAGTGGCTGTAGAGTTAACCCAACTGTAAGACAGTTGAAAAAAGGCCAATATTCCTACTATCAGTATAATCTTCATGAACAAGGCAAGAAATTTAGACCGAATAAATGATGGGTCGAAACGGTAAGGGACGAATTTATTCGAAGCAACAACTACATCTGAATCAAATGTAATATACAGGGCTATGTTAACTCTACCTCTTTCAATCATAATTGAATCTGTGCACAAATGTTATCCCATAAATAAAATTGATAACTACTAAAACAAGCAAACAGCGCAAAAAGTCGATCATCATATTCCAGCTTTCTAAAAAAGCCAGTGTCCCTGCTTAACAAAACATTAAATTGATTAATTATTCGCATGATTACATCAATGTTTACAAGGGGTAATACCTACAGGTAGCAATTCATAGTACTGTAGAGTTTTATTTAAAAATGACACGATTGTCCGTTTAATGTAGGTGATATGACAACAATAAACTAATAAAAGATCCACCAAAATATACCGCCATCTAATTTCAATGATAAACACAAAAGCATTTAGAATATACGGGGAGATACTATACGCCGGTCCCGGTCGCATCCGGTCCCGGTCTCATCCGGTCTCGAATTTGTTTGATGGGCAGATTGACAGTAAATTGGCCGATGGGGTATGCATTATTGCAGACCTGCAGGTAATTATTAGGAAGACATACAAAGAGTTGTCATTCTTCTGCATGACCCGGTATTTAGGATAACCTCAATCTAACATTTACTGAATGCAAACCGAAATCAAACTTCATAACCGAAATGAACTGTGACAATAAAATCACACAAAGTTTCCTACTTTTATCTCCAGATTATGATATTATGGTGTATTTGTGTATAGCATACGAAATTTGAGAGCAAATAAATCAAAATTAGTGATTTGAACAGTTGATTTGTGTGTTCCCCATGTGAATTGTATCTCTGGTTACATATTAATCAACCGAAAACAACTTACTTACTTAAACATGTAATATTATAGACAAACACTATTTTTGATTATCAAACATCTTCATAGAGAATATAGCAAAGGATAGATTTGTCTTCATTCGATTTTTTATAAAATTTAACCTAAACTGGTTCCCGTTCCATGTTTCAGTGCACTAAAGGCTTTGTACACACAAGTTAACAGGAACCAGTTTATTTGGTTTGTTGAGTGAGAGAACTAATGGAAGTAACCACATATGTAACTATAGGTTAATGAAAACTGAAAAAAAATGAATAAAATCATTTTAAGCCAAAACTATTCTCTGGAATTTTGCTGTATGATCGATTAAGAAAACAAGTCACACACACCACATATTAAGCGTATCTGTCTAACTATCACAGTTTGATTTCAGTCGTGAAGTTCGATTTCGGTTTGCTTTCAGTATATGTTAGATTTTAGTTTTCTCAAATCCCCCTTCATGACCAGGTAAAAATGTCACATGATAAAAGCTTTCAAAATCACATTCTGAGATAATCTTTAACAGTATTCTTGTCATTTTTATATATATACTAAATCTGAAAATAACATTATTTTTATAAGTACAGTCAAACCTGTGAACAAAAGCCACCCTGGGACAGACAAAATGTGACTTTTATTGACAGGTGGCCTTTATCGGGAGGCTGTTTTTGTTCTAAATAATTAATGCTGTCAATATGGTAATAAGTTAACGCCTCATGCAATCCAATATTTTTCATATTGAACAATCTTAGGCTCATATCTATCACATAAGTTTGCTCATTTTCTTATGAAATTTATGCTCATATTACCTTTTCAATTAAAATTCATAGTGGATTTATACAGGGTATAGAACAGTGTATGCCGATCATAAACATTTTCTATGTTTGCTGTGTTGATCTAGGAAAGTGGAAACTTTGTTATTTTACTCTCCATTGGTAGAGAATAAATTTTCTGGAAATAATTATCAATTATTCATGATCTGCATTACATTTTTATATATACATTGTATAATGAAGAGAGCTGTGACAGCCAGGCAGTTTTGTAGCAAATATTTAAATTATATCTAATATGATCCAAATGACCAGTGAAAAAAACAAAAAAAACATTCAAAATATCCTCACTTGAATCAAGTTGATGCTCATCTGTTAACTGGTTAGATTATAAAAAGTTATATGATGAGTACCTGCATCAAGTCGTATGTACACATCATGAAAAATAAATTTTCAGTGACAAATAAAAATAACAAATCATTTGTTGTTTCATCATTTTATTATGACAAAATGTTAAGGATTCACACTTGGCATGTGTAAAAAAACAAGGAATATACGACAAATTCTGAGATACGCACAACAAGAAAACAAGTTTAATATGACTGAAAAATCAGACAATACATTGGTTTTTAGAAACATAATTTAAATTGATGAGGGCAATGATGACAACCTTTCTAACTACATTTTTACTGTATTTCCCAAGTTATTCTTTTTTTACAGATTTCAACTTTTAAAAGCATGAAAGAAATTTACTGTATGCATTCTTTACAAGAACTAAAAAAATTGCTTATCACGATTTTTTATAAAACTTCAATCATTCAACCTGGAAATTTATTTCTAACAGAAATAATCCTTTATGTTATTCATTTCATTAAATACCCTTGATGTTGTTTCAGTTTGTCTCAATGGGCAAATATATATAATTTTGTATAACGCACATATTGTACTTACAATAAAGTTAAAAGGATGAAAAATACTTAAATAACTTATAAATTATCTATGTTCCAGTGATGAATGATTTAAAATCATTGACAGATTTGAAACAAAATCATGAAGAGTTTAGTACTTATCTGGAAACATGCACACATCATAAAGTTGGCAAAAAATGTAATCAGAAAAAACTAATTAAATCGTCGCAATATGGTTGGATGAATACATCTATGATTCCTAGCATAGGATATTTAATGTCAATTTCTATGAACAATCAAATCTGTGTTAGGGACCACCCTGTGGATAAAGGCTATTCTTTGAAAAAAAATCATGGATTACTTTGAACAAAATGACCTTGTAATAAAGGTCACATGTAAACAAAGGTCACATAATATGTATTTCCCAAGGGTGGCCTTTGTTCACAGGTTTGACTGTTTACTAATTATAAGAACTGGATAAAGATATCAGGAAGTATGAGAGCATATAAATTATGAAAAAGATCTTCAACCAAAATATATACATTGTATGTATTTCAATAATATTAGACTGTTCAATTCAATGTTACAAGCATATTAACAAATTAATGACCATTACTGAAAAGATTATTTTTTTGCTATAGATGAAACTTCAACTATTATGATTGAAACTAAATGAAACCCGTGTTTATTATTATGGTTAAGATAGATTTACATACAACATACCTAAACCAAATTGATTATGATTTTGACACAACATTTGTGTTATAAAATAACTGAAGTCCCCTATTCAATGTTCTAACTTAAGTGACCAATTTTTCTGATACAAATTGCACTAAAATGTCTAAATGAATCATAACCATGTTTTGCAAACATACACATGTACATTTATTTAAAACATACATTTTACACAGAAATTAAACTAACACAATGCCACAAGCACTGTAACAAGTTATGTGCAATAAATAAATTTTCCTATTTATATTTACAATGACAAGAATATAATAAAGTATCCGAATAAAACAATCAGATTAAGTATGATACAAGACATTTTAAAATTTTTATACAACTTGTGTATTCACATAGGTAACATACATAATGTACCAGCCAACGATACAAAATACATTATGCTTCAGTAAGTAGCACAACACTAAAATTTGATATAAAGATTATAAATGGTAATTTGAAGAATAATACATACAACTCAAAAACAAGAGGCCTAGGGCTTGCATTATTCCTTAAGTAATTTTGAAATGTCATCAGGTAGTTACAAATCCTCAAGAGGTAAAGTCACAGCAAAACCTCATTGAATGTCCAGTTAAATATTAGACTCATTATAATTATCTCATTATAAAAAAACATTAATTTGGGGCCAGTTTATGATATTTCTCCTATGCATTAATTCAATGAGACTATCTATTATTTGTACATTTTTTCTCAAAAATGGTTTTAATATTTATGTTTTACTTAACTACCTGTCATCACAGGATATCATAAGAAATCAAGGTTAAACCAAACGAAGAAAATTACCATTGCACTTTACATACCATGGCCATCAACAAGGTGCATCATTTCAAAACCTGTATATATTTTTAATCTTTTAAACGAGGATGTTGTTAAATTTTGGGATCAAATGGATATGCTGGTCCTAGAGAAGAAGTGATGTGAAGAGAGCCATATTTCATGAACACACAATACATGACCCCAATAGCTCATACAAGATCCTTTAAAATGAAGTGTACTGATAAGTGAACATAAAACACCATACTAATGTAAAATATAACCTAAATACAACAAAAATATCAACACATGTAAAAATACAATGTATATGCATTTAGGATCTTGTTAAGTGACTAACTGGTCAATACTTATACATTTGTAGTAATTTGCAAACAAAAAATGTTATAAAATGCAGGTCCCAGTTTCACAAACAAAATTGAGTAGAAACTCAATAATGGACTCAAGTGTTTTTTCTGTGTAGCAATCTTGCGTCTTTGACCAGAAATGTTACCATTCGTTTCCTTATTTACTAAGAACATGTTAAACATGCCAGCATAAAGTATGGTGGATTTGGCAGACAAATTAAGTCTCAAAACCCCTTTTTCATTTGAGTCATAAGTCAAATTCCCAATAATAGACTAAAAACAGTCTTACTGAATTATACCATATCAACAAATTGTAACTTGATTGAAATTGTGGGAAATTGTTATTAGACCATTTGTGTACCTTCTTTTAATACTGCATTCTCTATTGCATACAATAAAACAAAGAAATATACGATTTAATAAATAAGTTGAGTTTGAGCAAAAACTTAAGTTTTTTTGTGAAACTGGGGCCAGATCTTCTTAAATTAGAATGTAGTATTGCATACTATTAATCAGAGCATTATTTGTTAAAACAAATTTTCAACTAAACCCTGGATTTTTAACTGTTTTGCACATTAAGCTGTATTCATTTCACTTAATGGTGAATATATCAATTTGTTACTTTCATTCCAAGACTTCAACATTGCAACATAAAAGAAAGGTAAAGATGATAAAATATGTGAAAGAACAGAAATGCAATCAGATATATGAAATATTTGAGGCCATACTTTTAAACTGGATAACATTTATGGCAAATATCTTGTTTTCATAGTAGACAATATGTACAATTTTTGTCTCAACAGAAATTGAGCAAAGTAATTTTTCAAAAAGAAATTGGCAAAAAAACTTGTAAAAGGACTTATTAACAAACATATGTTTTTTAATAGGAGCGGACATTCCAGATGAGAAAAAATATAAGAGTAGAAGTCAAGTAACATTGACATGAATAGATTCTGTCTTAAAACTACTGTAATATTGCACATTTCACGAGTTTATTTTCTCTACATGATTCAAATAACTGATTGAAACACCAAATTCATAGAATATAAAAGATATTTATAAATATCACATACTCATTGAACTAGATGATATCTTTATATAACATATCAATTCAGAGTCCATCGAAATGTAGGTAGTCCAACAACTAACAAAAATAACATACTGAGTAAAATCTGAGAAGTTAAAGGTGCTTATATTGTGTGGAATGTGTATGAACATTTAAATATTTAAATCAAATGAATTCATTTTTAATAGAATTTAGACTACAAATTTGGTACAAAAGTAAGAACTGCTTTCCCATCCAGAAGTACTTACATATACCAGATAATCACAATTGCAGTCTTTATCCTAAAGCCAGACACAAGTAAATTCTAAAGTTACAGTAATTGTAGAGAAATCTAAATTGATAAAATAAATTGACAAATCAGAATGATGAAGAATCTTCAGATTCGAAAGTGATTATACAGGTGAGAAGAGGTTAAGGATACAAGATTATGATCATCAAAAGATTAATTACTTGAGTCAGCAAAAATCATTTTAAACAAAGGTTAGAAATGTTTAAACTACACTGAATATTAAGTTTCATAAAGAAATGGGTGGTGTTGTGAAAGAAGCATATACCATCATCACCAAGTTTGAATAGCAAGATAAATAGACCACACAAGACAATTTTACCCCCAAATAATGGAGTAAAGTTCACATATATTCATAAAAAATTCTTTTAATTTACTGAGCTGTTGAAGCATATATCAGGATAATAGACAGTAACGTTTAGCCCTTGTTTGGCTATATGCATATTAGCAACCAACAAAGATAGCATTATCAAGATTCTCACATTCTTACTGCCATCATTTACCAACAAGTCTATCCATGTTAACTTGCTTTAACAATACAACCAGTATTATTTTGATCATATATAACACCTGCTTCAAAACAAAACTCTTCATCTGACTTTGCAACAAAGTGTGGCAGCCTTTCTCTGGTCATCCTTCCAAGCGCCGATCACAGATAAACTCAGAATATGCCAACTTAACAACAAACAGACAATGCAACATGTGCCATCACATACCATACTGTATGTAATTCCATTATCTAATTCTTATAAACCCTGATTAAGAGTCATTGTGGTGAAGTGTTTTAACACAGGGATGACATAAAAATAGTCTGTTTATTATCACTAGCTATATATCTTTTGTAACTGATCACAGGAAGGTGTTTCCATATTTTGTGCACGTTCATATAGTTTTGCATCTGCATAATTTCTTGCCCTCCATAACATATTTTCTTCTGCAAATATACAACACAGTACATGTTAAAGACCTCTAGTTACATTAATGGACATATAAATAGAGAGAACTAATCAATATAAAAATACATCAATCACAAATATCCAAACTTAGTGATTGCCAAGGGTTACAAAAATACAGAACATTTGTTGCTTCCCAAATGCCTATCAATAGTTCTGACAATAAGTTCTTATTGAATCTTGTTCTCTGATATCATTAACATCAACTGATACACAAATACTTGAGTCAATAAACTACCACATACTCAAAGTCAAATCTTCAACCTAGTAGTACATGAACCATAGAAATCATTTCTAAAGCTTACAGATCTGCTCATGTCATTAATAATGAATTATGTAAAGGCCATACAGGATTCATCATAACAATTTACTTTAATTCGTACTTACTATAACTACGCTCCCGCCAACAACTCTGACGCAAATTTGACACAAATTCCTCCTCCACTTGACGTTCAATTCTCCGTAAATCACCCGCAAAATTTGATGTAAAATCTTGTTTCACATAATAAGGTATGTGCAGCTGTGTTGTTTTTCTCTGTGCCGAATATTTACTGCAGAAAAGTTGGACAAAATTAAGTATGTGTATTCTTTCAAGTTGAAAACTTAAAGCAAAATTTAGGGAATGTATAAACTAAAAAAAGTAAATATAAAGTGTATCTTTGAAATTGAAAAATATCAGTCTTAACATTAAGGTGGTCCATTTCAGTTGATGACATAAATTAGAAACATGAAGTGTTCGTGAAACTTTAATGCCCCTTAAAGGCCAACTCGATAGTATGACCATGAAATTTAACCTAATAACCATAATCAATAGGGTCATCTACATGTGATGACCTACCTCCAAACCAAATCAGAGGAGCTTAGGCCAAATAGTTCTCTTGTTATTGCCCGGACTAGGTTTGGTTACGGATACACCGACATGTGCAAAGCAATATACCCATTTTATAACCTTCTATAAACATTATTATGTCTGAGAGGACAAACATAAATACGAATTTATCAAGTCTAATTGTACAGTTAAATCATTGTCTGAACAGCAAAGTACAGTATCATTTCCTCTCAAAAACAAACAAAGAATGAACAGTAGACTTGAAATAATTAATAAGCAGGTACTTACTCTGAGCGGTTAAGACTGAATACAGGGTCTGACACAAAGAAACTGCTAAGTAGAGATAATACAACTAACAATAATATTGGTGCTAACTGTAACAACAATGTGGCACTTCCCTGAAAGACAAAAACAATAAGAATATGATAAATTTACCAGACTAGATTTTATTTCACAAGTGATGTTAAGGATAACAGACCCTGATAAAAAACTTTAATGACTATGAATAAAAGTTACAAGTACTGGTACCTGATCCTTATAAATTTCAACATTTAAACATAATCGATTACTTATCAACTTTCAAAAATACAATATTTTGAAATATTGAACCCAGTTCAGTTATATTTGAATTTATATCATTAAGGGAGGTAATATTACTAACTAGTTCTCTCCCTTTTCTATGATTATATAGCATTTCTAATTTCACATTTAGAAATTCCAAAATTACACAATTCAGAAAAAACTCATGGTGAATAATTTATGAACGATTCATTCTACATACTCAATCAAAAATAAACAGGTTTAATGGTGAGAAATGAATGATTGTATTACGGTCTATAGTCCTTAACTAAGATAAGACTCAAAAGTCATATTTAAGTTTAGGTGGGTTTGGTCATGTGATGACCAACCTCCCAACCAAATCTGAGAACCTAAGTTATTTTATCCTAGTTATTTTTCGGACAAGGTTTTTTAGTTGAAGGTCACTCTGAATGTGACCTTTGACCTACTGACCTCAAAATCTACTTGTGATGACCTACCTTCCAACAAAAGCTGAGGAAATAGTTCTCTAGTTATTGCCCAGACAAGGTTTGGTTATGGACGGAACGACATGTGCAAAGCAATATACTCCCTTTTCTTTGAAAGGGGGCATAACATGTATAATCATTCCCAGACAACCAAGACTGACCCATCAAGACATTCCTTTTTCCACAATATAAAACTGCTTTTTACTGAGCAAGTTTATACATCTATACCTTTATTTCCAGACTGTTTTTAATATTCTTAATGCTTTTGTTTTACACCCAAGTGTGGCAGTATTTACTGGTATAAAAATTCACTTAATTATCTAAAAATTAAATGCATTAAGAAATGGCTTATTCATTGATTTTTAAATTGATAAAGGCAGAAAATAAAAGTCCTCAAAGATTAATACAAACATTTGAAGATTTGTAATATGAAATGTTTTAATACCAAGCTTGTCAGATATGATTTCAAACTAGAAGTAAATATATTTTCTGCAATATCAAGCAATTAAGATATAAAATAATTTCACAGGTTGTCATCATTATAAACATAATTTTGATGAAAAATCAGACAGGGAGCAGACAACAGAATTATGACTAACCTGAAATGCATTCAGGCACATGCAAAGTTTTCACATTAGACAGCAAAATATGAGAGCAACATGTATACATGATACAACATTTAAAAATTGTTAGTTATTTATAATGTTATAAGAGACATTGAATAAAGATAGCAAAGAAATGTCAATGAATCGTAGAGCTACCCTGTAGATTTCCGGTAAACCGATTATGAAAGTCCAATTAGCTACTAATTGTGTCAATATTTGTTAGCTGATCAATAATCCCAAATACAAATATCGTCATATATTTAAACCTGTTATTATTACATTAAAACAACAAGCTTTGAATTGAAAAAGGACAGATAAATGTCATGACTTCATGTTTTATGATATCAAGCTAAACATAAGGTTAGTGATATTAAACAGCCTTATTCAAAAGCAGAAGGAATCCAATATTCAATACCAAGCACAAGATGGGAGTAAAAAGCAAAATAAAAATCTTTCAGTCAGATATAGCCCCCTTCCAGATAATAGTACTAAAAGGTGAACAATAAGTAGGGTATGCTGTAAATGGAACATAAACATACTTGTCAGATAATTAGTATAACAACATTTAAAGCAAATCATATACCGGTACATGGTTTTTAAAGACTGGTGTTCGAAATTAATAGATTATGATGCAAAATATATCAGGGCCACAAAAAAATTGTAAGCAGCTGCTTTAAAATCGAATTAGCTTTGTAGGGAGACACAGTTCTTGTCCAGCCTCTGTACAACTTACATCATTTGAAGAGGTTGTTTGTCTAGTAGTAGAGAATCTAAAATGCTGCCGAGGGTGCATATGTGAATGTCTGTTTCGTCGTTGATTAACACTTCCTGAATACAGATTGAATTGAATGTACAACCACATACCAGCTAGTTATAGTTTGTTGAATGAAGCCACTTATCACTGTATCAACACATCTTAGAGCAAGTTTGAACTCCTACCATACAATGTGTGCCGTTAAAACTTAATATGATTTCCCGTCTTCAAATTTCATGAGAATGATGAATGACTTCACTTGAACAAACATGATACTGTCATAATACAAAAACAATTCTTGGTTGATAAACAATTCATTTAATTTTGCTTTAGTTAAACCTTCATTATATTTGAAAAAAAGTACATCCTAGCAGACATTTTATCATTACTCAAATGCATTGCACACCAAGAATTGTTGCATTTTGACAAGTATGTATACATATTTTACTACATAGTAAGAGCATGCAGATTGTCCATGATGGAACATAGGTACAGTACCTCATCTGAAGATCTCGACTGTTGTCTAAATGAATGACGATGATGATGACGTCTTACACCTGCTAAAAAAACATCAGCAAACAAAACAATAAGTATGTGAAATAATTCTTTGAAATAGAAAGAGGATTTGCTGGTGGATTGTACACAATGCTGCTCTTTACCAAGCCATTGATTAACACTAATCTCTTGTAGTATTTCTTTCAAACGGTATATATGTAGCAGTTTTTTAATGTTCATGTATTTATACCAAGATTACAAAATGAAATCCACACTAGTCAAAGAACACTGTATCACAAGCATGTAAAAATATAAAGATATGAATGAGCAGGACAGTAATAAAAATTCTGACACTTGAGTATAACACTTAAAACACCCTTAGTTATCTTACCTGAGGGAAATCCACCACCAAAGAACATGTTGAAGAGTTCTTCAGGTGAAATATCACCTGTAAAACAAGATGAAGAATATGTTAGAAATGATAACTGGACAATTTAGAAAACAACACCTTGCAGCATTGCACAGTGGTTAAATTGGCAGAGGAAGAAATCATATATAAAATCTGTATATGAATATTTACGCTTTAGTTAGTATAAAAACTGTATCTATCAAGATTTTAGGGAGTGGGATGGGAATTATGTTAATTACCTTCAAACCCGTGTGAATAATCATATTCATTTCCGCCACCTCTACTACTTCTTTGTTCCTCCTCAGGACCAAACATATCATACTTCTTTTTCTTAGCAGGATCACTCAATACAGCAAAGGCATTACCAACAGCTTTATGCAATAGAAAACACACAAGTATAAATACCGCCACTAGTCTTTATGAATTAAGAATACAATGGATGCCATCATATGGTCAAGAATAATCTTTTGAGTAAATCACATTTATAAATATTTATCTCACAAGTCATTTTCAGATGTAAGGATTATGGAATCTTCTGAATATTTTTAAAGGGGTAACTCTCGCTGGTATACCAGCGAGTATTTGTGGGTTGGGCCATGTGAACTGATATGCCTAATACTACCTGTCAATTAAACTCTCTGTTGTTTAAAATAGCACATGAATGTGTGAGTCATCAACTGATCACTGGTTAGTAAAGTACTCCTGTTATATAGAAAGCATCGGCTGCTCAACCTTGCCACGTGCCTCTGTTTACAAACAGAGACTTTATCAGCAAGCTAAGCCACGCCTCCGAAGAAATTCAAATTTTTTCTGTTAGACAGGTTTAAACTTTTTCTCAAAGTAACACTTAGAATTAATATATTACTAAGATTTTTAGATGAAATGTATTGACATGGAATAATTTACCATTGTGTGAATTTTCAAAGAATATTTTTCTGTAGTTTATTTAAAAATTAAAAAAAGGGCTCTCTGATATGAAACATGCATAAAATTTTACAAAAACCCGCCCCAGCCCCATCTAGTGGTTTATATAGTCCTGTTACCCCTTTAAAGAAAGGTGTATACACCACTGTATAGATCTGTTTTTTAGGACTGTGAATGTATTACAAAACCATACGAAAATGCAGGCAATTAATTACTGAATAAGGTACCTTTAAATGCATCTGTGGCACCTGGTGCCTTGTTCTTATCAGGATGCATCTGTAATGCCAATTTTCTGTAAGCTTTTTTCAAATCTGCTTCTGTTGCTTCCTTTTCAACACCTAGGATTTCATAATAATCCTTGCATTTCTTCACTCTGCAATAAGAAATGATTCTGTAATTCATTGTCCCTGTTACATTTGTCTCATACATTCTCCGAATCTTAGAAGACTAATACAAAATTCAGGAACATAAACATTTTTCTTACTGAAAATTTGATCTGTAAATCTAATTTGGTTAAAATCACAGGAGGTAGCCAAAGGAGAGTGATAAATATATTTTGCAAAAACATTTTAGAAATTAAAAATAATTTATCAGACTTTTAATTACCTTTTCACCAATTCCACTTGTCCACTTGTGTAATCTTTTTCTTTTGGTTCACTGTTTTTACTAGAGTCAGTGCTGTTTTCCCTACCCAAACTTCCTCTCCGCTGACGTACCCCTTCATTTGTGGCAGTTTTGCCTCCAACTTCATCACTGTCATTCATTTTTTGTACATGTTCAATTAAGTCTGCAAAAAGTGTGTAACAGTAAGTATACTATCATTACATAGCCATAATAAGACTGATACAGTGATATTGTAACTTTTAAATATATTTTTTGCAAATTGACGGACACGCAAGCTTTCAGGAGACCATTCGTGTTCACACCTTTCTATTGACATCATGTTCATTATGTAAACATGATTTCAGCATGATATGACCCTCATATTTCTGTCTCCGTAATGTTATGCTACTAGTAAATATGTGTAATTTATGAAAAACTTTATTCACATCACAACACTTTCTGAACATCAATGTTCACACTTGTCAACAACAAGCTGTAAAAATGAATGCACTGGTAAAATGGTTAGTTTAAATGCCAGTAAACTAAAGCCATTACTTATTGGTTTTGAATTCCAGTTTGGTACTAAACTAGCAAGATCTGGTCACAGGTGTATTTTGAGTGAAACATAAACATGATCTAGTCTAATTTATGAGACGTACAAGCAATCCGTTCATGATTTTGCTATTTCATCTATTGCCCGTAACTCGAAAGATAGACATCAGCAATTGAAAAATGTTGTAATTTAGACATCAAAAGTTGAGGGTCAAGACTTAAGTATGACCCTTGACTGTTAATTATATAAAATAATAACTCAAGGAGTCAGCAAAATTTCAACTATTGTAATCACCAATTTGAAAGCCCTATGAACTTAGTCTTAATTCTATAGGGCTTTTTTTCAGTATTTTGGGAACAAGACCCGTACCCTTAGGATTTGGAATTTCCGCGATATTTTGTTAAAAATTGGGAAAATAAGTGTGACTCCAATCAAGGACTTATATACATACATGGATTCGCAACTTCCGTATTAACAGTTAAACGTAATCAAATCCCGCGTTTATAACATGTGAATCAACGGAATTTCATACTCTTGTTTACAAAAGGGAAAATACGAAAATATCCGTGATGATCCGAATGTTAATAACAGCGAAAATATCCGTGGTATTCCGAATGTTTAATCTCAGAGACGAAAAGGATTATAATAGATGTCTGCCATCTTGGAATTTAAAATGTTCGAATGATGCCTTTTTCAATGCTTATACTTAGACTTTATGGATTATAAATATATCTCAATATCTTTAAGGAATTTGTTGCATGCTTTACCAATTTCCCGTGCCCAATTGCCAGATTTTTTTTGTATAATAAATTTCGTAAACACCCGATTACAGCTGTCGGACATTGCCGAGTATAAAGCAATGCATTGTGGGATCGTCAAACAATATCGTTTGAGCTATTTTTAGCAGTTTCGAATCCATGTATGTATATAAGTCCTTGCTCCAATTTAGCAATATTTAAATGTACATGTGTACACAATCACTACAGGTCCATAATGGAAACTTTTGATCATTACATGCCTATATTACAGTGAAAGTTCTCTTTCTTTCAGAGATGTTAAGTTATTTTTTCAAATCCTTTTTTTTATCTGTCTTCCATTGAGGTCAAACCTCCTTTTTTTATCTATCTTCCATTGAGGTCAAACCATCACGGGGCCTTAGAGTTAGACCTTGCACGCGTCAACCAACAAGAGAAATTAGTAAGAAATTGGAAAGTAAAGAGATATATAAGTAATATATAAGTACTAACATCAGAAAAGGTTAAAATAGGTTAAAAACAGGACAGGCTGTATTATGGTGAGATATGTTCAATCTGGCTTATAGCTTGACTGAACTGATGGCCTGGCAGGTTAATAATGCTTGGACCGCTTGGAGGGAGAGCATTCCAATGAACAATGGTAC
The DNA here is from genome assembly GCA_964023205.1 of Lutraria lutraria. NCBI lineage: Eukaryota > Metazoa > Mollusca > Bivalvia > Venerida > Mactridae > Lutraria > Lutraria lutraria. The sequence continues at coordinate 38,772,568 of OZ026836.1, forward strand.
AGGGTAGAAGGAATACTTATAAATGGTAGTCTACTTTTCGAAGTTTCATTAGGGAATTTATGACTGTGAATTAGGAAAAAAGATACTATTTTCAATACATTGGGAATACCCAACATCGGCTATAAAATAAGCCCAAAATCCCTGTTCTATGATACACTACTGTACAGCCAAGTGGTCAAACTAAGAGAAAATAAAAGTAAACAATAAATAACGCTCATAGTATCTGACAGTTTCAGTCTACACCTTCTTTGAGAAATGAATCGGTTATTAACAAGCACAATAACAACGACGTCCTATACCAAATCGGTACGCCGGTAACTTCATTCTCGATAAACTTGCTGGACATGGGATATCTTTCACGCAAAATTACGGGTCAATCTATCGACTTTTTGACAAAATTATGGACCGATCTCGCCTAACCTTTAGCTTTTTGTGTAGGGTAAAGTCTCTCCGCTTTATTTAAAAACTTCAGTGCTTTTTCATAGGCGCCAGCGCCAATACATTTCTCCGCAATAGAAATGCATCTCGTACTTTCATCTCTATTGCCTTCCATATTTAATCGACTATCTCGTCTTGTTGTAGGATATAACGATTGCGTTGATTGGCTTATATTTCTGTCAGAAAAGGACACTGCTAATAGTATCGTCCAATCAAATTATTCTTTACATCACCACATACGTTGACGTAGCTGTCATTGTAGACTGGTTCGAAGTTTCGAATCGCACCTTTCCACGAAAAGGGTTTTCATGTGCTTAGAGCCTCACTTTGATATTGCGAAAAATAAAAACACTTACTACAAATTTTATCACTGACTAAAATGATTACTTTTGTTTTAGATACATTAATTCATTATATAACGTAGAATTTTATTATTATTGAGTCGTATTTGGGCGACTGAAGAGTTATTGGGGTGTTTCATTCAATTGGCCGATGGAATGATTACCAACTTCGAACAGATCGACGATATTAAATCATTGCCATTTAAATTGGGACCAACCTCCGATGTACATGCATATGTATACATATAATATATATTCTTAGAACTATTGGATCAGCACTTTGAGTATTTCACCAGACTGTTAAAGCATTGTCTTGCAAATTTATACATTTGTATCACTTTTACCCTCATATCCATTCTGCTTTTAAATCAATTCATTGCACAGGCGCGCAACGGCACAAAAAAGATAGTCTACCTTTATGAGACGTACGAGCAATCCGTTCATGTTTTGCTATTTCATGTTTTGCCTCTGACAATAATGAAAAAATAAAAGAAAAAAAACAACAACATCAATACATATGCGTATCAAATATCAAAACTTTTAAAAATATAACATTTATACTAAATATATAATTTATATACAGTAAATAAGATAATTTATACATCATAGCTAATCTAAATTGAAAAGTGGTATATGTATACATTTAGAATTAAACTCAATATTTTTGTTTATAGCCTTAATTAACAGTAAGTACACTGGAGAAAGTCACGTATAGTTTAATTATTAGGTCAGCAATGTTAATTTATGCACGGACCTTTGTGTTTATGTATATATTGGGGGCGTGTCAGACCAGATTCGTCAGGTACCTGAGGCACTTAAAATTGTAAATGTATAAACCATTTTATTTCATTCTGGAGTCTTCGGATACTGTTTCAGCCCAATTCAATACATGAGATAATCTACATGTAATCAGTTACCATTCCGTATTATATATATTTCTTTTTGTTGCAGCTTCTTTTCGCTACAATATCTTTTCGCTCGCTCGGAAAAGAAAAGGATGTACGCGTGTGTGAAATCCAGTCTAAGGCTTTGCGTTTATTTCGTCTTTGTTAAGCTGATTTGAAGTCGATTAAAACAGCAAAAACATGGCAGATTTTGAAGAGTTCGACAGGGAAGTGGCTCAAGTAAAAGGTATTTTATTTGTAAAGCCTTATGCTATTGATGGATGTTGTACGACATTCGTCAAATTTTCAGCCTTTTTTTGTCGTAAGTGGTATGATATTCGGACAAAAATATTCGGAAGTAAACTTAGACGTTAACTTACACACCAAATCTCACAATTTACTGAAATAGACTTGCTTGGGTCTTTATTGTTTTTTTTAAATAGATCATCATGATGAATGTTACAATGTATGTTCATAACTTCCGTGTGTCTTTTTAATTAATGATCTTATGACATTTTGTAGAGGAGAGAGATAAAGAACGAGGAGGTAGAAGATCACGATCAGGTTCACCATCAAGACAAAGAAACAAAAGGTCCAGAAGTCGTGATAGAAAACGCAGATCAAGATCACGGGAAAGACCTAATAGAAAACACAGGTCCAGGAGGTAAAATCATTTTTGAGTAACTGACTTCTAATAGTCTTATCACTAAATCAGGGCACGAAAAATCCACTTGTCTGCTTGTATTGACAAATGAATTCATGGTCCGGACAAGTTGAAAATTGGCTCCGGTCGTCCTATGTGCCGAGCAGCTTTTACCCTATAAAGCCAATATAAAAAATCGATGAAAAATAATTTCTTGTAGTGGAAAAACGATACGAAATGTCTGTTCAAAATTTCTTGTTTGACAGATGAAAAAAATAGCCATGATACCGGTTTGGAGTCGGGGCTTTTTTTCCTTCTTTAAGAGACGCCGTTAAACGGCGCCTTCCCCAGGCAAAATATTTGTCTTTTTTCCCCAAAATGCAATAATTTTTCCCCTCCAGAAGCATTTTTCGCCACCAAAATGAAGTGAAACCCTTTATGTCTACATCAAAATACGACGAAATCAAAACCGGAAATTCGATCGCTTTAAATTACCGTAACGGTCATTATTTGCCGAAATTCCGCGATTTAGACGGCCTCGTGGGTTCTTTTTTCGTGAAACCATACCCATTGCGGTTAATTATTTTACGACATTACTAATTTTCGGCAAATAAACAAAAAAAAATATAAAAAAACGGATAATAACACCCAATCATTGACGTCTTTTTTTAAAAAGACTTCAACTGAACAAGATGCGTCTCGCTCCTCGGTTTATCAGCCTTTTTCTGTTGCAAATGATTCCTAGACATTGTGCAATGACGAACCGAAGGCGCAAGTTGCACTGCAACACTTACAGAAATGGATTTTGATCTGCTTTTAACAGCCTTTATTGATAAAAGACCTAGGGAGATGGCTCTCTTAGTTCTAATATTGTTTAAAACTGAAAAGAAAACCAATAAAAGGAATAATTACAGAAAGAAAATGTATCATGGATCAAACTAGACTAGTTTTATTTTTTCCCCTTTTTTCCAATATGCCGCATGTTTTTTCCCCTAGAAAAAGGCTACAGGCTACTTCCCCAACTCATGAAAAAAAGCCCTGGGAGTAAATGCCGCTCGCCCGGTTCTCTCCGTGGGCGGCGAACAACTACCATCATATGGACAATACTCAATTAAATTTATTCTTCATACGCATAGCGTAATTTATATGTAACATAAATGTGAAAAAGACCTAGTTAGCCTTGGAGAAATCTATGGAGGTACTTAATATTAATACTCGATTAGCCGGTTCGTGATACCAGGAAAACGGCCCAGTCTGGCATTTATCCGGACTGTTCTCCGGATGTTTATCAATTATCAGTTTGCTGTCGTCTGTTTCAATTACATATTCAGTTAATCAGCTGTATTTAACTCCATTCTTACCTGATACTTTTATTGTGACAGCTTACAATCTTTAAGCATGCATTACTAAGACATTGTAACTGTCAATAATAAAGTTGTTAATTGGCAACCTTGAAGAGTTGTAACTTGTAAGATAGTGTAATGTCAAGATGTCATCCAATGCTCCAGAAATGTACTACATTAGGTTGTATATTCGGCTGTTTAAATGATAAAAAAGGCTCAGTAAGTGTTTGTATTACTATCATATACATTTACTGTTTAAGTGCTTGTTTAATTTACCACTAGTGGTAGGACGAGTGACATCAAGGGCAGGACAAGTGGGTTTTATATGTAACTCGTCCTGCAGGAAGAGTGACCCTCAAAATATTTTTCGTGCCCAGTAAATCCTTGATCGATGTTCTTCTATAAATAAGTATTTTCATTGTTCTTAAAATATACAGCAAATGGTGCATTATAAAATATATCAATAAAAGACATGGTATGTTGAAATGACAATAGTGATAGCTTCCTAGTTTGATATTTTTAGCTTGCTACAACTTTTATTGATAAGTATTCTTTTTTTAATAGCCGCTCTAAGGAAAGAACAACCAGAAAAAAGAAGGCCTACAAATATTGGGATAAGCCACCACCAGGCTTTGAACACATGACTCCAATGCAATATAAGGCTTTGCAAGGTATGTTCCCTCTGTTTCATGTAATCAAGCAGAGTATGTTGAAGTTCGATAATTGAACAATGTTATGCAGGTAACTATTATTTAATGAGAGTTTTTGAAATAAATTTATCATGTTTTAATGTTGCCTATATGTATAGCACATTCTTCAGTCACTGTTTATTAATAGTCATCTAAGCATATTAAAATAATATAAATGAAACTTGGAAGATATATGGCTAATTTGTTTAGGTCAGTAAACATAAAGAAACTCTATGTTGATGATCTTTTATCACTTTCAGCCGCAGGACAAATTCCACAGGCTATTCCGGTCCCACAGACTAACATTACAAATACAACTGTGCCATTTGCTGGCAGTGCGATCAGTAGGCAAGCTAGAAGATTGTATGTGGGCAATATACCATTTGGTGTGACTGAGGTAAGAGTAGGAAATAAGTTGCACTTTTCTGTCACTGTTTTCTATGCTTTGTTGATTCATTATTTCTTCATATAAATGCAAAAATTGTCCGGGGATTTCACTAATGTTGATGAATGTTTTGAACTTAGAATTGGAGGAAAATAAATTGTTTCACAAACTATCTTAACATTTCATCTAGTAAATGATTTTGTTGTATGTACAAATGTATATATTTTTCATGGAAAATGTGCAACTGTTTATTCAAAATACCATTGCATGTAAATAGCATAAGGCTTGAATGTTTGATCATTGATAAACTAAAATGATCAATATGTTTATTTTCAGTCTGCTATGATGGATTTCTTCAATGACCAGATGAAGCTCAGTGGTTTAGCACAGGCAGAGGGTAATCCAGTCATTGCTGTACAGATTAACTTAGATAAAAACTTTGCATTTGTTGAGGTATGTATAATAAATAATTCATTTTATGTGTACCATTCTCATAAAATTATAAGCTTCTGATTTCATGATCTAGCACTGTTTCTAGACCTGCGTTTAAGAATGTCTGAAATGTTCTGGAAAAGAATATTTGTTAAAACTTGTCTTGCTGTTATGAATTTCTATAAAAAAATGTTTGTCTAATTATTGATGTATGTTGTACTGACAATTGCTGAGTAGATTAAGTTATTTTCATTTCTGTTTTTTTTTAGTTCCGATCTGTTGATGAGACAACTCAAGCTATGGCTTTTGATGGCATAAATTTTCAAGGACAGTCTCTCAAGATTCGACGACCCCGAGATTACCAAGTTCTTCCGGGGATGTCTGAGAATCCATCAGTTGCTGTCCCAGGTTGGTGTATACATAGATTAGTTTAAAAACTTAATACAAGAATGTCATATGTCTGTAGTTGGTTACCATTATTGAATATGAAAAGTAAAATATCCTTCTAATTATTGTCTGATTTAAAGGAATTAGTGACTCTTGTAATAAATATATTCTTTATTATAAAGTTACCCTGTCTTTCAGCATAAACTATCCTGGTTTACATGATTCTAATAGCAATTTTCTCTGCTGAATTTATTGTAGGTGTCGTGTCTACAGTTGTGCAGGATTCTCCAAACAAAATTTTCATTGGTGGACTTCCCAACTATCTGAATGAGGATCAGGTATGTATATATGTTACCCTGATACAGGTGCATTGTGGGTACTTTGTTGTCACTTGATGTTGCAGGCAGCTGGCAGAAGATTGGAGCATCTAGAATGGTTTGTTTTGTTGCAGGTAATTTCAGGTATTGGAATGAGCGGGGGATGACAGGGAACTAAATTTACCATCAAGATACAGTGCTATTCTTCAAATCCTATTATTTCAAATCATAGTAGGACTATCAGTTACATAAGGCGTTCGTTAAAAAATTCAGTATTGCAAAATAGGCAGAATTTGTTTTTTTTTCTTCCCATGTTTATGTTTGCAGGGCATTTCTTCTTTCAGTCCATCCATTTTCCTCTTGAAGGCAGTATTTCAGTTTTTCAGAGTTCTTTTTCAGGCCATTTCTTTTCAGCCTTTCCTTTGCAGGAATTTTGTTGAAATATTTTTTGATGTTCAATTTAAATTTTTGTGATTCTAAATTACCTAAGTTAAATAAGTAAATTTGTGTAAACAAATAAAATTATGAAATGAGTTAAAAGTAAAATAAAGAATAGCACATGTATTTGAATAGGGCATAAAAAAAATATTGTTCGCTCTATTTTTTTATTTGATATGGTGTATTATATTTTTGCTGTCTTCTAAGCATTTATTAATCTGTATTCTGTTTTCTCTCCCCCTTTCTCCCTAGCATAGGGGAAGAGGTTGACTTATCTCTAATATGTGCAACAAGAGTGCCAGGCAAGTGCTTTCATAAAGTTTTGCATCCCGAGTTAATCATGTATCTATCTGATAATCTGCCTATTAGGTAAGAAAGAACAAATAAATGGGGGAACATTAATGTGTCTGAGGTATTAAGGCAAATAAGTCTTTGTTCCTAAGTGCTGCAAAATTGTCTTGGCCTTATTATACTTAATGATAAAAATGCTCAAGTAGGATTGATCGGAATATGGACAAAATTCAGGTCATTTACTTGTGGAATGAAAGAGAAAACGTATTATTTGTGTACGTTGAAATTTAAGGAGTTGCTTATACATGAATGCTATTTTGTTCAGTCAACATGTTTTAATCAAAATTCACATATTGGTTTTAGTAATATATGATTTATACACACTATTTGAAACCTTGAGCATTTTTATTACTTAGTAACTCGAGTTAATGTTTATACATGTACTAAATGAAGTCAAGTTGTGCAGGTAAGTGTGTATTGTTTTTCATTGTATAATATTATATAGAGCAAGAGAAGACAGCTTAGTCAACATCATTTAGCCTAATTTAAATAATAAATTTCGAAGAACTTACTGAAATAATTCCTGACTAAGAAGAGTCTTACTTAACAATAAGATTTTGTCTGAAAAGATAATTTTAAGATTGTAATGAATCAATAGGTAGTTGCTTTGAAAAACTTCATTTACCTTCTTTCCGACTACATTTCTTGAATGTGATCAATATTTCTGTAGGTGAAAGAATTGTTGACATCATTTGGACCATTGAAAGCTTTCAACTTAGTAAAGGACAGTGCTACAGGATTATCCAAGGGTTATGCATTCTGTGAGTACGTGGAAATGATGGGAGGACCTTCTATTACTGATCAGGTAATGTGTATCGCTAATTATTAGATCATTTCTTAAGTGTGTGAATCTACTTGCTATTAATTCTACACATAATTGGAATGATCAGACTTATATAAAATAATAAATACAGACCCTAATTTACCCATTCTGGAAAATAAAAATAATATGAAATGAGAATTTGTTATTTGTATACAAATGAAATACATAATACATGAGGTAGTATCAGGGGTTAATTTGATAATGGTAGTTTTCAGAAATATTATTTTAATTCTTTTTATGCTTTGTTGATATCTGACAATCTGTCTAAGTATTTCAAACTTATTATATAGTTAGTACAGGTCTCTCAATGTATCCTATTTGTAATGTTAGTAACTAGGTTTGATCAATATTACAATGTGTTTTTTTTTCGCAGGCATGTGCTGGGTTGAATGGAATGCAGTTGGGTGATAAGAAACTTATTGTTCAGAGAGCCAGTGTAGGTGCCAAGAATGCCCAGGCTGCTCCTGTACAGGTACAAGTACCAGGTTTGAATCTCCAACAAGGTTCTGGACCACCCACTGAAGTACTATGCTTAATGAACATGGTGACTCCAGATGATTTAGAGGATGAAGATGAATATGAAGGTAAGCAAAAATGCATTGAAATATACCTGTATAAGTTATTATTTTAGATATTATTATAGTGCTTCATTGCAGATTAGCTTTTCGGATGGTAAAATTGAAGTAGGTCTTATTTTATCTAGAAAGATTTCAGTAAAACTGACTTTTACCTGCAATGAAAACATTCTGAAAATTTCTTTTATACTGGCGAAGTACATATAGATATGTATTTTTCTGTATTACTGAAGTAAAAACAAAAACTGTTATTCAAATAGATCATGTATGATGCAAATTTGAAAATTAAGTTAATTTGTTAAGATCTGTTGAATCATAATTATGCCTATAACGAATTCTGGGATAATTAATGAAGATTGTTTGTATTAACTTAAGCACTTTGGTTGTACTGAAACATTTTTATTGAAATATGTGCACTGTTAGGCATTAATTTATGCTGCAAATTATATCAATCACATATGTGTGTTGTCTTATAGTTCAGCTAAAAAAAATGTTCTCAGTAATTTTAGGTTTACTGTGTTTTACACCTTTATTGTCTTTTGTTTAGTTTCATATCATTATTCGAAATGTTTTGAATTCCATTTTATAGATATATTGGAAGATGTTCGTGAAGAGTGTGGTAAATATGGCATGGTGAAAAGTTTGGAAATACCTCGACCAATTAAGGGTATTGATGTCCCTGGTTGTGGGAAGGTGAGTGTAGTTTTCTTATTTTCCTTCAGAATAAAATCAGGTGAATATCTTGATGATGCCTCTAATATATTGAAGTCTGATGTTTTGAAACATTACTTTTTCTAGATGTTCATATTTTGCTAATTCAGCTCGAGGTGAGCTTGACATGAATACCTCATAAGGGGATCTGTGTATGTAAGGATTATTTGTGTTCAGTTCTGACCTTACTGAGAGAGTTAAAAGTAATTTGCACAAATTAATGTACCTTGTGCACATATCCATGTCCACTGTTCAAAAGTCAGGTCATTTGTGGGTTTGACGTATTGCTTTAAAGTTTTATAGCTATGTTGGACTTAATTGTTTAACTCCGTTCTATATGTTGTGTTTGATTGCACTAACATGTTGACAAGTAAATTTTGATAACTTTGTACAATAGGAATATAAACTATGTATGGTATTGTATTTTCAGATTTTTGTGGAGTTTAATTCTCTGATCGATTGTCAGAAGGCTCAGCAAGCACTGACTGGCCGTAAATTTTCCAACAGAGTTGTTGTTACATCATATTATGAGCCAGACAAGTATCATCGCCGAGAGTTTTAATTTCAGCATCAATGTCGACATTTATATATCTCCTCATGAACTTACACTGAATTTAACAAAAATGTTGTAAATTTACTGACGTGTTTCATCTTGTGCTGTATCATCAATGAGACTTTGAATTCATATGATTTACAAGAAGTATTTTTATGGAAGGCTGATCAGAAAGACTGATTTTATTTTTTTCATTTCATTGTTCTATAGATACTAGAAAGAGATTTCTTCAGCTATTCATCATCTCTTATCATTCTTTTTCATATGTCATGTTATGTTTGACTTTACTGATTTTTCTAGATCATTTTGTTTATGACATTTTGCTTTGAAAACTTATTGTAGATGATATTCCTTCCTTAGTCTAAAGGCTGATGTGACATTGAAAATATATTTTTTGTTTTTAACTGCTACTTAAGTTTCAGTATGCATTTTGTTCATTAAAAGCTTCTAGACGTTTGCCTAAAGTTTCAACTACCGTTATGTAATAAAATATATGTAGTAAAACATGATTTATGAGGTAGACATTAGATATTTTGCAATGTGAGAAGGACGCTTTTCTCTGTCCCATACTTTTTGCATTATGAAATTCTGATGATTGAGTTGATTAATGTGGTATTATGTTCGTTTCTATGCGAATTTATCATTACTGACATCCTAAACTATATCATGAATATTGAAATGTAATTTGAACTTAATCTGTTAATTCATGATTAATTAGTTGATAATGGTAAGGAATATTCCAGTTGTAAAATCTTGAAGCACTTTAAAAACAAATGTTGAGTGTTCTCATAAAGCAAAGTAACAGATATTGAAGCTGCTCAGTAAAAACTGATCAATAAAACAATGTGGACAGTATTATTGCTTGTTTCTTGTTAATAATTCCTACCATACAAAATAAATTTACAGATCGCAGTTTTAGCTTGCATATAGAATTTGAAACTCGGGCATTTCACTTTAATATTAAGAAATACAGCAAAACTGTGTGAAATTGCTGCAACAGTCAGTATGTTGCACGTTTTTATGGCTACTGCACATTGAAAGTCTTGTCTTGTTTGCTGGATCAAAAGTCATGAAGTGACTAATAGGTAATATCTGCTGGTAAATTTCCCTATTGTGTCAACAAGTTTAATGATTTCTACATACAAAAGACAAACACTTAGATTTATTATATTTTCTCTTTTAGATGAGATTTAAAATTTCCTGATGAACAGGAACACTGTCTATTGTTAAGATACACGATAGTGTAGTTATTACGGTAGAACATTGAGCTCCATTTTCAGTTCTATGTAAAGATGACTAGTATGTTTGAATGAAGACATCAGAATGACACATGACCACTCCACTTTCTTAGATGTTCATATGTTAACCAGAATGTCGTTAACCAGGGACCCTGAAAAAATATATTTCTTACTATCATTGTGATAACTTGAAACATCGCCAGTCAATATAAAAATGATATTCAAAATGACACATGCCTAAAAAGCCCTTCACATTAACAGCACTACACATAAACATCACTATACAGAAATTATTTTTCCAGAAGTTGAATGCATTGATCAATGTTAATAGAGAAAATGAAGATAGCAAGTATTTATGTAAATGCAAATTGCATTCTAGAAACTTATGACATAAAGTAAATGCAAGTGAAAGATGCAAATAAGATTCTCAGTTTATTTGTCCTCCATTTAATTCTGTTAAGCATCAAGTACCAATCACGAACATCTGTCATTAATTGGAATGTAGGTTTTTAGCAGTACCTAATTATCAAATATATTACAAGCATTGAAACTTACCAAGCGACAGTAATTTGGTAAAAATCCTTTATATAAAGCCATTATACCCTCATTTTTGACTGTTTTAATTAAACAATCAATGGAATTCTTATACAACACTGATCTGTAAGTAGATATGTACCTTTCTTGACTTACATGAATACTAGTGATACAGAAGCATCTGTATACACACATTCAAAGTAATAAAAGTACTCGTGAAAACATGGACTTGCACTGCAATATGGAACGGGAACCAGTTGATATAAGCATGACGGATGCGGAAAAACATAGTTCTTTGGTCCGCATCAAATTTCATGCACGCCGAGCGAGTGACGGCTGTGGAAAGCTGAACTATCGCCCAGTTTCCAAAAATAAGACCATTGTTACAACCATAGGACATTAGCAAGCTGATATGACGCTTTATATGTCCATTATGCCCGCAACATTCTGCTGCATTGTCTATCACAGAGTAAATGATGATCTATTTCTACACATGGTCGTACTGTTGATATTTCTGCCACATAACTTATTTTTTATGCAAATTGCCATGGTTCAATCAAGATACACAAGAAGGACAGCTATTGACTTAAAAGAGTCGCTCAATGCTTTGTTATTTATGTGTACATGTATTTACCGCACCTTCCATTATCAGTGGGTTGATTCATAACACGTGTTTTAACAACATCAGCTGGTGTGCACATGACAGCAGCCACAAAACCTGAACATGCACTGAAATGTACCGTAATAACAACATTATAATAATCAACACAATAACAACAGTATAAACCATGATCACTACAGCAGATTGACATAATAATGTAACCGCCTTTATATAAGCATGTATGGCATCTCTACGTTTTAGAAATAGAACATGGGATATGAAATAAGAAATAAAAACATGCACATGAATTTTCGTACCGAATTTGTTGAATTCATTAATTAGGTAATTGTACATACATGTATATTTAAACAACAAAAAGTGAAATACGGTATGTAAAAAAGAACGCAGCCACTAGTATAATATCCAGTAGAAAAACATATTTTATGCGCTTTTGGTAATTATGCAATTTATTTCGTAAATTATCCATTACATTATATAGCGAATAACACACAGTATACCTAGATATTCCATGAAGAATAAAGTTGTCTGGTAACGTTGTTTTGAGTAGTAATTGTCGTTTTAAGGTGTCGTATGTGACTAGATCTGTAAAGGAAATATACATGTATGTTAAACTGAACTCCATTTCATTAAATGACACTGATACACCTCACGGACAACAAGACAAATATAGACATTATATTCGCGTGATTACGATATGGCGTTTTACGTTTTGACCAGTCATTATTAAATGCCAAAAAATACCACATAAGCCTGTATAAACTTGATTGAACTTATCTAAATAAATTACAAACGAAGCATGCAGTAGACCTATCTAAGAACACAGATAATACCAAAAGCGAATTATATATAACATTAAAGTCAACATTGAATGATTATTATAAACGTGTTCCTGTATACAACCACCTTGCGAAACAAGAACCTCAATGTTCAGTTTATAACTATACTAAAAGTATCTAAGCACCTGACAAATAAAATTATTACAGGTCATGTCAGATATGATTATGTTTGTAAATACGTCTTTTGATACATGTATACCTATTTGTCAAAGTAGAATGTTGAAGTCAAGAGAGGGGTCTAAATATTTTGAATTCTGATATTACCTCCCACGTTGACTAGTATAGATCGATTAACATTTGGTACCCATCCCCGCCATAGTCCTCTTATTCCAGATTCTTTAAATATTGAACGAAATGCGTGACCCGTGTTTTTTATTCTGAAACACATGGAAAACAAATCAGAAACGAGCCTGTTTTACAATGTACACGCAGTACACGATCCTGCAGATGTAATGTCACGTGGTATGACAGCAGATGGTTCTCATTGGCTTTGACTGTACGAATACAACATGTCGGGTATTGCAACATGGAACGGGGAACCAGTTTAAGCGTTTGGTCCTCGTGCTGTCGCTGCATCTTGATAACGCAATCGTACTAAATTGAAGTGGTATCGTTCGTATCTGACGAAAAACAATTGCTTGAAGGCTCTGACAGCACTTCGCACGTGTATATTACTTTAGATAGTCTTAAATGAAATGGTATGTTTCATACAATAGAAGCAAGCAGTTTTGCACAATAGTTCTTCATACCTAACTGGCTTTCCTTCTAGTCGTCGCCGACCTTCCATTTGCATCTGTATTTTTACGAGATCTAATGGGCTGGCTGCAAATTGTCCCAGGGCTCCACACGTGGCACTAACAATTACCGATTTCCTTTAAAGTTAATAAAAACTTGTTTATTCGTTATTTTGCCAATTATCTGTCTCACACAATCTTCTCAGCTAGATAGAAATGTATGATATATTGTCTTTCGACAAAATAATTCAAACATAAGCTTATTCTTTGAATATTTATTTTGCTATTTTAGTTTTCATTGACACGCTGTGGACAAGCTATCATTAACAATAAGTTTCCGACAGTCCGTTGACTCCTTTATGAAATCACTAAACAATTTGCTTTTAATGTGATATAACTTTTAGTATAAAATGCACTCTAGTGTTCAAAGTGTCAAGTAACTCAAAATATAGATTTGTACCACAATGGAAACGAGCCATCCGGGTTCTTTGTGAATACATGATCACGAAGTCCTTCATATATAACCATACGGAATCCAGAATAGACTAAAAGAATGAAGAAGTTTTACGTTGTGTTATAAACAATGCCATTGTCGACAAATCGAAAAAGTCACGAAATACTAACCCAGTAAAGGCGCATGTTTTGCATCATATTTGTCTGGAGATAAAACGACATGGTCATTTGTCTCCCAAGTGAGACTATCACATCGCACAGAAAAGTAAATTGAGTGTTGCTTTAGACATGTATTGATTTTACACACGACTTTGGTCTTTGACAATTACAATTAAACCATTACCCGACACAAGAACATGCACATGTATTTTTATGTTCAGAATAGGCCTACTCGGCACAAAATTTTATTGCTTGTACTTGGTAATTTCCTGGAAGATGACGAAGATCTATACTGGAACAAACATAAATTACGGAGGTATCTGGAAGTAGAGAAGGAAATGATACATTGTACGTGTACATTTGTATATGGTTATCGCGCAATAGCATTTTATGCCAAGTAACAACAGTAAGGTTTTAACGTAGTTAACTATACAAGGGAGTCCAAACATACTAACTGATTTGTCGGTAAAGTGCTGGTGGAATACCCTGAAACAGTTGTAGAAATCCCTCTTCAGAAACTGAAATACACATCAAGTGCAAGATATTTTCTCCATTACTCACATTTCACTTTAACTTAAAAATTGCTGTGGTTTTGTCGGTATATACTTTCTGGGACGTTTTATTTACTTGTTGTGTACATATGTTCGTAAAATGCGTAATTATGTTACATATTTGATAGAAATTTGATGACAATGACCAAAACCTGTCCAAAAAGACCACATTTAAAACTATCTAAAGGATATGATCAGTAGAGTTGATAATTACTATACTATTCGAAGGTTAAGGGTTGTCTGGAATATTTTAATCTGATAACGTAATAAAAAATTAATGCAATTTTTATATAAGTAAGCCGTTTTCTCCTGTCATCTTTATCATCGCTTTAATTGTATTTACCAATGCCGCTCATAATTTTTATCATTCCTCTGTTAGAATACGATACAGTAGTGCCAGTGAGATTTATCTCCCCTTGAATTTGTAACCTCGTTCTGGTCAGATCTAATGGGTATGTAACTGAAACGATAAACTCTTGGCGATTACTTACTTAACTATAGTGTGCCAAGATCACAAAATGTACGAGGGCTGTCTGAAAAGAGATTTTTCCACATTTACCACATAGCCTTGATCTCTCTCCTAGTGACTTTTGGTTGAATCCATACGAACGCGCAATACAATTGGAAGCGATTTTTACCAGAGTATAAACAGTAGTATGTCAGTATACATAAAGAGTACTTCTAAAATACATTAAAATTTTCTGAATGGCTTTTGCGCCTAGAAAACTGTTGATAGTCACGCGTAGATTACTTTGAATGTTTCACACACTAGTAACTAGTCATGCACGCCGCTGTTGCCACTGCTTTTTTAAAAAACAATTCTAAACATTGTCAACATACATATTACAAATGTACTTTAAATTGATTCTTATATATACATATTCAATGGCGGCGTAGTTTCCTATAGGCACTGTAGGCATGTGCCTACACGTTTTTAACAAAAAATAACAGTGCGAAAAACACAATAAAATGAATGGTTAGGGGCTGGAAGAATGGACCATCACAGTACCCAGACAAGGTACATGCAGAACTGCAATACATGTAACTTCATATAAAATATTTTAAGCCAAAGCACATCGGAAAATGCTGTAGAATGCACCTCCAGTAATCTTTGATGAAGAAAGATGCCTACACATTATTATATGACCAGCTACGCCACTGACAGTCACAGACAATATTTATAAAAAGAACATGTCTTTATGGTAGACTAAACAGACACGAACAATAGGTAGCCATGCTTATACAGTAAAGTTCCGCTATTAAGACCACCGGGCGTTCTGACAAAAAGTGGTCTTATTAGCGAGTCGGTCTTAATAGCGAGTCAGTCTATATGTATACAAAGTATTTCATAGTTACCAAATACATGTAGAAAAATAGTGTTTGTTGTTGTTATATCTGTTACTGTGGCATATACAAATTACCAAGGACTTATATGTATATAAGTCCTTGAAATTACATTCAGAAAACAAATAGTAAACAACTTCATAAATTTATTTTAAACTGAAACTACATGTATATAAAAAATTGTGATGACATATATACAAAATAAATTCGCGATAGTTTCATAAATTTCTTGATAATATTCATAATGAACGTTTGATATTGTCTATTTCACGATTTATCTGATCATGTACGTGTGTCTCATCACCATACACCATTTCTTTTACTGTTCATCATTAAATGATGTAAGCAAAATAGTACGAATGTGCTTAATTGCTTTAGTAATTTAATCCAATCTGAATCGTGTAAAATACTGTCAAAATCAACATTAAACCAGGGACCACGTGTTTGATAACACCTCTCGATTTAATGTCTATACGATCAGTCCGATAATCCCCTATGATACTAATTAATTGCTTAACAATTCCACATTTTAGACCCTTCTCCACTACAAACAATAACAGCATATCATAAAGTAGTCGCATGTCGTAAATACCGTAAATTAGTCTATCAGTGTATGTCGTTAACAATAAACATACAACAACAACCAGACCCCTGCGGCTAGGTGTGAAATGTATACAGACGGATAATTATCGACTTGTTCACGGTCGCTTTAGTGGGACTTAATACTGCAGTAATTAACAGATTGGGTCCAATAAAGTGGTCGTAATACGGAATAGCGGACCGGTCGTATTTACGGACCTTTAAATCATTGAAATGAGAAGGGATATTTTTGGTTCTTTAGAAAAGCGGTCGTAATAGCGGAACGGTCTTATTATCGGACCGGTCGTTAGGTGGAACTTTACATGTATATAGGAAGAAATAGGTAAATTTGAAACCTGATAGAAAATTACGTATTCGGAATATTAAAGTACATTAGACGTAGTTTCTCACTGTTATGAACCAATTTACAGCCTTATATATACTTCTACATAATATTTATAAACAATTAAATAACACCAACTAATAGAGATGAATTAATTACCCGATATGGTGTGTAGGGTTATTCTTGTTAATATCTAAGGGAAGCAACTCGAACTGACTTTTGAAAGCAAAATAAATTTTCCCACGGTCCTCAGACACGTCTTTACATAATATAGCTTTTGTGATTATAATCAGCTAAATAAATGTTTGACTTTTAGATAGGGATATTAGTAAGGATGTTTAATTAGTTCTTTGAGGCCGAAAAAGAAGAAAATAAAGTCAGAATCACATTTTGTGGTTTTTAATAAGGGAGATAATTTGAACGTAGTGGTATGGTAATTTGATGCAAAATTCTCCGTTATCGGAAAATAATTTCTTCAATATTTCTTAGATTCTTTGTCTTAGGATGATATTAAATGCATACTCATATAGAGTTATCTTTAAATAGGCTATTCAAACAGAAACAATATCGAATTTCATTATTTGAATATTGAAAAGAAAACTCGAGAATAGCTCTTGCATAAAGTGTGCTATTTACAAATGTGTTTACAATAAAAGGTACCTGATTCAGCAGTCATTGCTGCAATCGCTGACAACACAAACTTGTAGGCCAAATTATCTCCCTTTGTCGGCTGAATTTGGACATCGTCATCCGCCATTCTGTTGAAAAAAAGCGATACATTATTGAAAGCTATGCATTTAATCAGTAAATGTTATGAAGGAACATCGATGATTAAGACTATAAGAAGACCACTAGCAAACCCATTTCGCACTAATCTTATTTTTGTTTTAAGCGGTCGTTATAGTGAAACTGAAGTGGACTCTAAAAGAAGTTTTACTGTATAGTTCTGGCATTGTTCATTGTTCTATAACAATTAAAAGTATCTCGTTTCACGTAAATGCACTTAACCGATATTTAAGCAAAGCATGATTACAACTTTTGCCAGTCTGTGTCAACAAAACTTTATCTCGTACAAAAACTGCACTAAATAGATTGTAAAATTATATGAGAACGATTAAATATTTTGAACGTAAGAGACATTGATATAAAATGAGTTATTTAGGTCAAACTGAGTTTTAGGAGTGCGTGCATGCACAATATTAACACCAATTAACGTATGTGTGTGATGTTATAGACAGAAGCGTACGTCGACTTTGATGGTAGCTGTCTACTGGCTGAGTGTGATCGCGAGCTTTATTGTTACATAATGCGTATTTGGCAGGAACTATCACAGAGATTTCGACGAGAAGTTGTTTTCGAGCAGTAATTCATGCAGCCGGTGGACACACGCGATATTGACAATATGGAGCGAAAATGGGTGCACCTTGTGAAGATGGAGTCCGACAGTGATCTTCTTTAGAATGACATTCGGGATGTTTAATGCGTATTGTGTCCAAAATTCATAGCTACCAAGTCGGGTCGAGTCGGGTCAAATAATATATTGACAATAACATTTTCGTAGTAAAAACATAATCACATTGAAAAGGTATGTACTACATAAATAATATAAAACAAATAAATATGGTTTATTACGCGTTGATATTCAAACATTTACCAGTACATATTATAAATACATATAAACAAATACATATAATAAGATATGGTTACAAACGGACATACAATAATTCTAGTAACAGAAAGACACGAAAATATTATTTATCCAAAGTTATTCATAAAATTTACTCTCGTTCTTTCAATGCTTTATGGATAAATGTTGCCAATCTTTTAATGACATGAGCACGGTTTTTCAAGGTTCTTGATGTTATTTATTCAATGAAGGCCGAGAATTTTGATATTTAGGTAAGTACGTATTTTTTTCCAAATTTCATAACAATACGGACATATTGAAAGGAAATGGTATTCTGATTCTATTTCTTTCAAATGACAAATTAACATTGTCTTAGAGGTTTTTCTATACTTCTGAATTTATTTTATAATTACTTCACATTTATAGACCATGTATTTATAGTATCACCATTTGTATTTTTCAAAGAAAATAGTTCATACATAAGATAGTTTGGGGCCTTCATAATTCTGTACCAATATTGGAATATTCGTATTTGTCTTGTAATCAATAATGGATATCTACCAAATTCGCCGTATACAGAACAGCACATAATTATTAAGTGACGTATACATATATATCTTGTTACAAACATGAAATAACAATGACAAACACGTGAAAAAAGAATTTACAAAGGATTTCATTAAGAGAAAATAGAGAACAGAAAGAATATTCAAGTCAATGAATAGAAACATTATTCATTGAGGATGAACAAAAAATAAAAAATCTAAAAACAAAAACAAAAATATGGTAATGAAGATAACGATTAATTGGTGCTGATATAAGCATTTACGTTACTGCAGATAAAGTAAGCAGCATAGACAACACTCGAGGGAATCATGTATGATACAGATTCAATAAAAAGGCACATATCATGTAACAGATAAACAAACTACAAAAAAAATTGTAAAACTGATTGAAACAACATGTATAGTTCCATAACACTTTATGGCAATAATCAAATATTAGATCATACTGTGAAAGAATGCCTTAAAAGTTGGAAATTGTACCAAAGCTACAATGGAAAATGAATCGAACAACTGATCCTTGCAATAGAAGACTGACGTAAGGAAAATGCAAGATATGTAAACTTAGCTAGGTTGATTACTTAATTTAGTTTTAATTGATTGCATTAATTGTATAAACTTAATTAAAACACTTGGACGAACAAAACAATAAGATTTTATGTACTGTTTACGAATGTTCTTGTACAATGTACAAAGAATAACGAAATGGTAATCATCTTCAATGTCAGTAGAATTACAAGTATTACATGTACGAAGATTACGACCAATCCGTTGGTTACCATAACTTTTTCAGAAATATTCAATTCAACATTGTCAAAATGTGAATTAAGTGAGAATAGCTTGAAAGAAGGTTTTCTTCTTTGACTGATAAAAAATGCTATTTGAAGACAAAGTAACTCTCAAATAACTACATACACAAAAAGTCTATGACCACCGAAATATAAAAATACATCTTCATTTCTAGTACCCTTTATAAAAGTTTTTATATTTATTTCGCAGATGTTACAAAAAACATCTAAATTTTGGTATCGAAGTGTGTATCAGTAGAGTATCAATTCTGATTGCGTTTAATAAATGTACTTCAGAGAGCAGTGAATTAAGCACGAATATGTTGGAGTTAATTAACTCGCCAAATATACCTGTTTTTGACTCAATGTTTTAATAACCCACCGTAGCTTTCTTTAATTAGGATCTGTTTAAAGCTAATTTAGTTCACACTATAAATTATAGTAAATGATGTCGTGTCGTTGAATTTTCTACGCGCGTATACTTTGATATTGTTTTATGACGCACCGACGACTATAATGGTCATGTAACGAATACACGCTGGACCGTATACACATTGAAATAAATAAATGAGCAAAATTGTGTTCACCTTAGTAGCGTATAGTTTCATTTACGTAGAATCTGAACTAACAACTAAAAAGAAAAAAAAAGAGTTTTGAATTTAATGTTTTCGTGAAAGCGAAAGTGTTCCTCCGTTAACGAAAAAAACGATAATAATGTAAACATACATGACGCACATACATACATATTTATATTAAATATTATATAAACTTCCTTCTTAAGCATTTCTTTCAATAAAAACAACACTTACTTAATATGTACAGTAATAATCTTCACGATGTTCAGTGGTCCACAATCAATTGTGTACATCATACAATCAAAGTAAGTTTATCCGTCGCTCATAGTCTGACATGATAACCGAACTTTGCACAACATAAGTTTATTTTGTGACTTATCACATACACGCTAATAACTTCATAAACACATTCTTTAAGTCCAACGTTTATTATTTCTGCCAGGTCAGTATCATGAATTTAGAACTTGATAATTTAATAATTTTAACAATATTTCAAAACGATTCTCGGTTATCCACTGAAAGCAAAAGTTACCGCTCAAACACCATAAGTCAAAGCCACGGAAATGTCATTTAAACAGTAGTGTTTATTTTCATTTCATGCGTGTATACTATTTAAACGCAATGGAAGCGTGAATGATATATTAGATCGATTGTATGCATGGATGAGAAGCATGCACCTTTTTTCGATTTTGTCGCCCCTGCCAGGGAGATGAACTAAAAACAGCAACACGTGTTTCTTTGTCAATAAACTGCGTGGTACATTGTGGCCAGTATGGGACATGACCATATGGTATACTAAAATCAAACATTAGTTTATTATTGTAATGAAATCATAAAATGGAGGTTAAATGTAAGTTATTGAATGATATAATGATAAATGACGATGTTAAATGAGGACAATATATTATAGTATACGATGTGTAGTCTACCGGAACCGTTATGATAACCTAGTCTAAAACCTTACCCTGCAACATAATATACTGAACACAACTTATAGCCACCCCATTACATTAATAACGATCTATCGGCATTTGCTCAAAAGACCATTGATCTATTTAACCAAATGTTTATAATATATACGACTATACACCTCGTAGTTAAGCTATTCAAAAAGTGTCTTCTTACATATACATGTTTCGAAATTTCCAAACTGGTAAATAACATGTCGTTCGTCACTGTGTATAAAGCGGAACGGGCGCTGTATTTTATGTAATTTGCCTCGAAAATCGCAAGCGTAACAAAATATGCGGCGGGGTTCATAAGTTTTGTTTAGTATATATTTATGCGTGTAATGACAAGAATGTTAAGTGTGTATTGATTAGTGTAATATGTGTACGTATTCTTAATGTTGTCAATCATCATGCATATAATAAAATTCAGACCTGTTCCTTTATCGTTTGACCAAACTGTGTACGTACCAAATGAAAAATACACTGCATGGCTTCCTGTTGTACAAAGGTATTTGATGCGAATGTTACAGTAAACTGTACAGAATACGAAGGATCGAATGACAGCTATACGTGGAACATACACATTTCCCGCTTAGCATGCGCTATGTGTCGTGAACATTGCAATTGGAATAAAATACTTGCAGCATCCTTTCTCGTGGCTTCTTGCAAGAATATGTTACCCGCACCATCCATTTGCGACGTCAACAGTCACGTGGGTTACCACGCTTGTTTAATAAAATGTTAAACTCATGTCGTACTCGTATGGTTTCGTGATATTTGGGAGTATTAGTCAAGTATAATGGACACTGGTAAGTGGTTTATCCTTTATTTTAAACAAAGGCTAGTTGAAGAGTTCAGACTTGGAGATCGAACATTGATAACAACAATGAACTATTTAGTTTACTTGGACAAAGAACTCGATCGTAGGATTTTTAACAAAATCCGTAAATCCATACACAAAAAAATAAAAGGGACCCGCGGGAGGGAGTATTATGAACAGCCCCATATATGATGTCTTGTCAGTTTTCATTGTGGCTGAACAGTCTTATTATTTCATTTTACATGTGCATGTCGCGTAATGTTTAACATTGAATAGGTTGCCTGCATACATTTATACTGTTGTCATTTACAATGTCAGGTATTAAGCAATTCATGTCCAAACACAAATTATGTAACATTACACAAGCCAGCACCACCCTGTACACTTTTATGAAGACATGTATACCAGTGAGATCTCACTTCCTATTCCCTCAACTCGTTTAAATAGTGTAAAGTTACGCACGAAATAACGTCAAAAATATTTACGATTCATTAAGAATTTAAAGCTGAAAATACCGGACGTGCGTATCAGTAGATGATGATGCATCGGTTGAACCATTTTTTGGTCGTCTGATTCTACTACTAACTTGTGTGATTTATCTAGTTTGCCAGACTGTGTATGGTACTTTGTATACGGTAAATTGAATGTCTAATCTTTATTTAGTTACATTCAGTTCCTTTGCTTCTAATTTGGTTGAAAGGCGTTGTTCATCAATTTCGTTTTAGTGCGGAAGGCAGATACATTAATAGTGACAAAAATTATCTTATATTTGATGTTATCATGATGGAGTAGAAACAAATAATGCTTGAAAACCGGTACGAAATATGTGGTCGTTATTACATGATGAGAATAAAAACGTCGAACATGTACTGGCCCATACTTTTGAAAAATTAAGCAAACGCACGATTTACGTTTAGATTTATTCACTTGCATGTTTTACAAAATTCTAAATAAAGAATCTTGTAAAAATATTGGCCATGCGAAGACTTAAATTATGATACGACAACCTCAGGACTGGCATAGAATAAATTAACACACGTATCAACCCTTTGGTACAATGACACGTGACAATAATTGTCACATGATCACAAAGTGCAGGTCTTGTAGCAGAAATATTAAAATGAAGAATGTCCGGTCCACTTCCTTAACTTCTCATAAACAATCCAGAATACTAACGACCATGGTGCCTGAAATTGATTTTCTGTATTTAGTTGTTTTAAATAAATGACAAAATATTTTTAATAATAGTGCAATCCAGTATTAAGCAACAATTTGTTATATAACTTAACTTTACTGGGGAAAATAGCCTTGAATCTGGATCAACCGCATAGCAGATAAACAAAGTAAATACTATTATGATACAAGTAACTGATGTCATGAACTTGCACAGCGAGCGCCTTGATTATTTTTTAAATAATTGTCACAGTCACATAGTCCCTTTATGTACTATCGTATAAGTACATTTAACACTGACATCCCAGTACCACACAACCGAAACTCGTAGCGAACTGATACCGAAAATTCGAACGTCGATCCGAAACCTACACGAACAACTATATATAACAAATGCGCTGTACGTACACTCACCGAATAGACTGAACGTTTAACGAACACCCAACGAATCACGTGTGACATTCGATCGAAATTCCCAAGTATTCCCGAAACATCTCTGCAAAGCAGATTGCATTAGCTTTTTGCAAAGCCCAGTCCCATTTGAGGAACGAACTCTTAATGGATACACCATACTTAAATCGGTACACGTTCGATGAAATTTTCGGCTAGGTAGGACAAGACAATAAAGCTTATTGTAATTATTAAGTTAATTGGAATAGAAACTCACCATTCGACAATATGACGGCAGGAAACCTTTATACAAGGCGAAAAAACCCTCCTTTTGAAATGTTTGTATGAAACAGTCAACTGTACCTTTGTATAAAAGTGGGCTGGAAAAAAGACTAGTGTTATCAATTTTGGTTGGGTAACAAACCTAGTTATACACTATTATGTCTCATCACGTGTTAAGGCTAGAAAAATATTGTGTTTTGAGTTATATTTTTTATAAAAAATATGTTAGATACAATGTAGTTCGAAAACGTTCTCATACAGTTCCGTACTTTGGATTTTGCAGTAAGAACCATTAGAGTCGGCGCCAAAAGGTAGGGCCGGCCAGGTTACCGTCGTCACGACTGGTATTTTAACGTCATGTACGAGTACATTCTTCACAATTTATTGTTGTGTTGTCAGGAAATATCTCTTGACTTTTGTGACTATGCACATTATCTTGAATGTATACTTGAAATCGTATCCAATCTTCAAAAACAAGGTCAATATTGTACTGTTTGCCTTAAAAAATAATTGATTTAATAAACAAATATCGTAGCGAAGAGACGAAGAGTTATCAAAGAATGTTTTGACATTGGTTACTCTCTCTTTGCTAATCATTTATCTCAAAACATCAGTACAGTTTGGTCGTGTACATACCGTCCATCTTGCGTTGGTTGGTTCATTACTCTTGTTTTTACAACATCTGCTGGTGTACACATAATGGCTGCCATCAATCCAGCACATGCGCTGTAAGAAATAACTGAATATTTTTTTAAAGTACTTGGTTCAGCTTCTCAGGCTCATGGACAAGAGATGATGAAGGTGAGCTTAGAATAAGTACAAATTGTGATACTATATAAATGCATGTATAGTTCTCAAGAATTTCGACAACTCTATATGCTCGTGTTGGTGTTTCCTCATTGAGCGTTGCAGGCGACAATCATGCTGTTTGGTTCATACAAAAAAGTAATAACAATAACATAAATACAAACATAAATTACTACAGTAATTAAGACATTACAGCATCGTTAACATTCATTGACAATCACAGACATTGACAAGCTTACCTCGCGATCCCATGAAGTACAAAGTTGTCGGACATTGATGTTTTTGTTAAAAGTTGTCTTTTAACAGTATCGTATGTAACAAGATCTATGGAAATAAAGATATCACTAGTTACAAAGATATCTTTTAATTAAGAATCACATTTGCTGAGAGTATTGTTAACGGATTGGGGGTGGGTTTTGTTGAAGACACCAAGTTATTGTGCGCAGTTCGTTTCCCCAACAACAGTTTATAAGTTCCACTTAAAGCACAATCAGGCATGAAGTCTTCATAATCAGAGGAAAACGACATGATAATTACACGGTGTCAACATCGATTTAAATTATTGAAGAAACATAAAAAACGACCTGAACATATGTCAGTTTTACAATGAGGGGCCGTAAATTTGAAGTGACTACAGAGTGAGGCTTTACTCTTTTGCTACCTAATGTTTTGATAAAAAGTATAATGTATGTAATCATAAAACTTATTAATCTTATCGCTTTGTTGCATGAATCCATTCTCCTCTATAGAGAAGTATCATTAGGTTTCTCAACAAAATGATGACGTTTACCTGACTTATTCAAGCTAAAGCAGCTGTTTTGAACACAATGAATCACACTATTGTTCGGCCTTTCAGGCAATTACTTCATTAATTTCTACCGCTGGCAATTAGACCTCAGACTTATTATTGGATAAAACAAATATATTTTACATGAAATGGGTGGCACAAGTTTTAGTTTTAAAAAACGATTGTCTTAGCTAAGATATCTTGATGAAACGTCATGAAGAGATCTAACCGTATTTTGTTACATATTCGGGAGATTGTTGATTCTCTTGTAATTGGGAAAACTGAATGAATAAAACGGTGTTGTTCACAAACAACCATGCGCTTGTTGATGGAGAGTCACTTGATGCCATTGTTAATAAGACGAGATGATGTTTACTCTTAATGCTTTGCATGTATATACAAATTTTATAAATTTGACATGTTCGTTATTAGATTTCAGCGGTGCGCAATGACGCTAATTGCATGAGACAAGTCAAGTAAATTACTTATTAAGGGTTTGCTAGAGTAGCATATGGTTTAAACTGTTAAATATTTTGATTTAAGCAAGCAATCATACGAGGGGTTGTGGATACATTTTGCAATATTTAAAACACACCTCCTACATTACAAAGCACAGCTCTCTGGACATTTGGTACCCAACCTCGCCATAAACCACGGACACCTGACTCTTTGTATATAGTACGGAATGCATGAGCGCAATTTTTAACTCTGACCGGCTTTCCTTCCAAACGTCGACGACCTTCCATTTGCATTTGAACTTTGACGAGATCAGTGGGACTAGCAATTAACTGTGCGCATGCGCCACACGTGCCTCCAACTATGACAGACTTCCTACAAAAAACGATAAAGTGCACGAAGAGAATACATATAACACTTATTCATGTTATTAAGGCTGAAAATAATTGCACACAAATTAACTGGTCAAAGGCACATTGCGTACATGGACCTTGAAAATTAGTTTATGTTCACGGTACTTGTAAGCAATAAACAATTTATATGTTATATGCTTCCTGCATATCATAAAACAGATATTAGCAAATCATTTAAGAAGCTGATCAGTTCAGTTTACACTTGTATATGACACGAGCTGTATATATTCTGGAAATGTGAAATACTGTTCAGTAGAAAGCTTTAATTTGTCAACGGTTTTTTCGGCTTGCTCTCTAATATTGCTTTTGTAATCAGTGAGTGTTTTTCTACTGTGTACAAGCCGATCATTAAAAAAAAAGATATTTGTAACTGATTTCCTCACCACAATGGAAATGTGCCATCATCATTCTTTTTGAACACATTATCACGTAGACCTTCATATATGATCAATCTTGACCCTGAGTAAACTGAAATGGAAAGAAAACAACACTAGCCGAGCCATCTTACGAAAACAATAATAGCTAGTCATCATAATTGTGAACACAATAATAGTCGAGTCTTCATATAAACACAATAATAATCGATTCATCATATAAACACAATAATAATCGATTCATCATATAAACACAATAATAATCGATTCATCATATAAACACAATAATAATCGATTCATCATATAAACACAATAATAGTCGATTCATCATATAAACACAATAATAATCGATTCATCATATAAACACAATAATAATCGATTCATCATATAAACACAATAATAATCGATTCATCATATAAACACAATACTAATCGATTCATCATATAAACACAATAATAGTCGAGTCTTCATATAAACACAATAATAATCGATTCATCATATAAACACAATAATAATCGATTCATCATATAAACACAATAATAATCGATTCATCATATAAACACAATAATAATCGATTCATCATATAAACACAATAATAATCGATTCATCATATAAACACAATAATAATCGATTCATGATATAAACACAATAATAATCGATTCATCATATAAACACAATAATAATCGATTCATCATATAAACACAATAATAATCGAGTCTTCATATAAACACAATAATAATCGATTCATCATATAAACACAATAATAATCGAGTCTTCGTATAAACACAATAATAATCGAGTCTTCATATAAACACAATAATAATCGATTCATCATATAAACACAATAATAATCGAGTCTTCATATAAACACAATAATAATCGATTCATCATATAAACACAATAATAATCGAGTCATCTTACGAACACATTAATAATCGAGTCATCTTATGAAGTTATGAATACAATAATAGTCGAGCCAACTTAGGTGTACCAAACTAGTCAGGTCGTGTTAGGAAAACTATTAAGCAGAGACATCTTAGGAATATACGAAAATAAAGACAATTATCAAAGCCTGTTGCTTCAAATACAAACAATCTATGTTGAGTTGTCTTTCCTTATACGCATACACACCCCTGTCAGCATCTGAAATGTTGTTCCAGTAATAAAAAAGTATTTCAACCGTGGACCAAACTTCCTTTGCAAAGCTTATAGTATTGTGCAGCGTGGAGTTATGATTGAGTCATAGGATTTTTTTTTAAAAACCTGGTACACGAGACTAGACCTGTAAGAGAATAACATCGTGATTATGGACAACATATATGGTATACTTACTTATTTGTCGATACACTGCCGGTGAAACTCCCTGCCATAGCTTTAACACGCCCTCTTCCGTTGCTAAACATAAACAAGAAATTCATATGATAGTATATCATGAAGAGCTGAGTTTTAAGTTTTGTAAATGTGTTCGGAGAAATGCAAAGTACATGTTGTTTATGAATTGATTTCCAATGGGCTACAAAAATCTACGGAATAGGTTCAGTGTCTTAGCTTTAATTAAATCATTGAAGTATATCAGCACAAGGAATTAATAATTAAAATGACTTTTGCGCTTATTAGCTAGATATAAATAATATAAAAGCTAAAAGAAGGCAATGATTTACCGATTCCATACATTATTTTGACCATTCCTCTGTTAGAATGGGACACGGATGTTTTACCCGTTAGATTCTTCTCCCCTTGAATTTGGAGGCGGGTTCTGGTCAGGTCAAGTGGATACGTCACTGTAAAATAAATGTTCGTCTGTTTTGCACCAACTTTCAGCATTAACTTTGTAACGAGTAAGTAAGTCGATCGAAGCAATTCAATTCACATGGACAAAATCACCAATTTGTACTTATAGGGTCTACCGAGAATGACAATGACTAGTTACAGTAAATCTGGTGTGGAGGACACAATTAAGATGGCAATGTGACACACTGAGTTATAGAGATACAGCTGCAATGAAGAATCGTTCGCTAGTTCCGGTAATGAAGGAGGTTTTTGTCGCGTTAAAATATCATCCAATGTTTTAACTTTGATAGATTCATCAAGCATAATGTTTTGTCAATCTCTCCACTCAGGCTGACAGTTTGTAGAGCGGATATTGCCGGAAATAACCGAGTTTTGTACGATTGGTGTTAACTAGCTAGGTGCATACCCGCATACTATTTCACAAGATGTTGTCGCTATAAATGCAGTATTAAAATGTATTTTTTGCAATTTTTACCCTGTACTCGAATACGGGATGCGAAGAAAAAGCTTAAATATTTATTTCGTCTACATTGCCATACGATACTTTACGCATGCGAAAAAAAATAATCGTGTGATATAACCGCAACAATGGCGATTATGTAAGATAAAACATATCGACTATGATTTCATGTTATCAATACTTAGTGTTTACTGTAAACTATCTACAGTATGAAAAGGTATACAGTACAACCTCTCATGAGCGGCCCTCTCTTGAGCAACAACCTCCTTTCTACAACAGCGCCATTCTTTTTTCCGAAAGTACAATTTAACTATTAATGTATCCTCTATAGAGCAACAACCTCTCAACAACAGCATAGTTTTGCTACTCTCAAAATGTGTTGCTTTGGAAATGTTGCCGCGTGACTGTATGTTCGCTATTAATAATCTTAATTAACATGCAGTCAATTCGGAGTCAACGGCCACATTGACTTTCCCTTAGGTGGTCTTTGTTCACAGGTCAGACTGTATAGTCTTAATCTGGTAGTTTTATTTCAATTATGCCAATTAATCTACTGTAAGGAAACAGAGAATGAACTGTTACAATAGGGTTTATACGTTGGAGATAACGGACGAAGTTGTATAGATGTATAATGTAGTTTATGCCCTTAATATCAAGACACATGTATATACTCTCAGTCATTAATTGTTGAAACAAATGATGCCGACTTTTTGCGAACATCATGATCAATAGCAGCGACAACAGCAACGATGTACGACGTCAAGTTTAACCGCAACAGCAAAAATATACAACCGTACAAACTACATGTATATGTAGCCAATTATGATATAGTAATATTGTATATACAAAATGTAATAACTTGGGCCAATATACACATTGGTCCTAGATAATATTTACCAGACTCAGCCACAGCAGCGGAGGCACCAGACAATAGAAACTTATAGACCAGTCCTCCACTTTTCATCTGTAAGTCCTCAATCTGAGCGTCATCTTCTGCCATGGTTACTCACACCAGTCTCGTTAAACGTTAAAAGCCCACACAGTTTCTGGTAAAGTGATGTCAAACTCTTAATAAATGCGAACAGTATCTCCAACCGCTATGTACTTTATTCTATTGTGTCGATTTCTAGTTTTAAATAAAACATGTGTACACGGGATCGTAGCTAAATAAAATCGTTTCTAGTACATCTATATATAATGTAATCATGAAATGAGATAGTGAAAATTATAGAGCGAAACCCACGTGTACACATATGATCTTATATGGATATGTGTTTACCGTTAAAAAAAATCTATACCGAATACACGAATAGGAAGTTATTGTTGTATGCGAATATCTTAAGTAAAAAAGTATACTAGCTATATGTTTTGCTTAATTATAAATATTATAATGATATAATATCAAACAGGTGTTTGTGTGAACAAATCTAGGACCAATTTTATAGGCATAGTTTTACAATTATTTCAGTTAAAACGTAATAAAAAACTTAATGCCTATTATATATGTTAGTTTTACTAACCTCTGTTCACAAACTTTTGATTTTCTGTATTATTCTTATATCATATCTCATTTAAGCTTGGGATTCTACATTACATAATGTATATAATGACTTTTCAACAAACAAAGTCTATCAGAAAATGCAAATTAAGTTCAATTACATGTGTGTACATTGCTACAGGGATGTTATATCATATATGTAATATATTGTCCCTAATTGGCGTCGAAATAGGACAAGTTGAAGTTTTAAAGGGAAATTGAAAAATATGTCAATTTAAAAAATGGATGTACATGTACAAGTCCGATCTCTTGTTCCATATCGCTCCGCTATCACCCCTTATTATGTATGGTACGGGCAGTCATTTTAATGGGGCATGACATGATAATTCAGTGAATCATGCATGATAGCAATGTATCTCTTATCTCAGCTGTCTACACACTTGATGACATAGTGTGCACTATATACACGAGATGACAGTCATCGTAAAAATTGCGGGTTTTGTATTTTATATCGCAGGCAGCCATTAAGGAAGCAGATGGCGCACTCTCATTAAAACTATGCATACATGCATGTATACAACTGGATGTCATTGATCACATGACTGGGCTTAGTAATATGGTTTTATTGTAGGTGAGGGAATCAATACAAATGAAATCAAAGACAAATACGAATTGCACACGTTTGAAGTCACCGGACGAATAAATCGCTGGTGAAAATGTCTAGTGACGGCTATCATGAATTGGCAAAATATGTTGTGTTGGTAATCATGCAATTAAGTCAAATAAAATGATTTGTCACTTCAATTAACATAATTTACATTATGTTTGCAGGGGCGTAGCTTGCCCTATACCCCTATAATAATGTGTAAGCACCAATCTTAGGCGGTCCGGAGCATCTTTCCGCCGCAGATTGCCGGAAACGAATTCTGCAAGCATAATCCGGTGTGCTATAACCTAAAATATTTTAATATGAAGATCTTGCATTTTTTTCCCTAATAGATTTAATCATTTTGAGTTTTCAACTATCAAATGATTTTCCACGAAAGTTGCAAACATATAGTAAAATCTGCATTCAAAGGTCATTCTATTTCCTATTCCCTTACAGTATTACCTTAATGTCTAAGGGAAACAACTCGAACTGAGAGAGAGCGAGAGAGAGAGAGAAAATGAGATAATATTGTTCAAATTCAGATCCTGAAATTCGATATTTTTTCTGTTTGTATAGCCTATTTAAAGATAACTCTATATAGATATGCATTTCATATCATCCTAAGACAAAAAATCTACGAAATATTGAAGAAATTATTTTCAGATTACGGAGAATTTTGCACTAAATTACCATACCACTACGTTCAAATTATCTCCCTTATTAAAAACCACAAAGTGTTATTCTGACTTTATTTTCCTGTTTTTCTGCCTCAAATCATTAATTTAATATCCTTACCAATATCCCTATCTGAAAGTCAAACATTTATTTAGCTGATTATAATCACAAAAACGATATTAAGTAAAGATGTGTCTGAGGACCGTGGGAAAATTTATTTTGCTTTCAAAAGTCAGTTCGAGTTGCTTCCCTTAGATATTAAGGTAACAAGAATAACCATAGACACTATATCGGGCAATTTATCACTAATTGTTGGTGTTCTTTAATTGTTTCAGAATATTATTTATGTAGAAGTATATATAAGGCTGTGAGATAATTCATTTTAATGAAAAACTATGTCTAATCTAATGTACTTGAATATTCCGAACACGTAATTTTCTATAAGGTTTCAAATTTACCCATTTCTTCCTATATATATATGCATGCCTACCTATTGTTTGTGTCTGTATAGTCAAGGAGTTATATATGTATATACATACATGTTTGTATATAAGTCCTTGGTTTAGTCTACCATAAAAACATGTTTTTTATAAATTTTATCTGTGACTGTCAGGGGTGTAGCTGGTCCTATAATAATGTGTAGATCATAGATTGCTGGTGGCGCATTCTTCAACATTTTCCAAAGTGCTATAGCTTAAAATATTTTTGTATGAAGTTATTACATTTTTGCATGTACGATGTTTAAGCTCTGTGTACTGTGATGGTACATTCTTCTAGCCCCTCACCATTCTTTTTTATCGCATTGTTGTTTTTTTGTTAGAAAGTGTAGGCACATGCCTATAGGAAGTTACGCTAGTGGTGTGTCAGGCGGTCAGTTGGACTATTAGACATCACTGGATAATTCATCAGTATTAATACGTTCAGGGATACTCGGGTGATAACTGACTTCCTATCATGTGAAGCATGACACACAGGAGCTAACATCTCCGATGAAAACTCGTTTATCATATAGTAAATACTGGTACATTTCTTAATCAACTAATTCAAACACGTAGTCATCCTTAAATACTAATATAGGGTTGTTGAAACAACCTGGACATAGAAATATAATACAGAGAATGATATTGATCTGAGAAGCATGTTTTATACATAGAAAAACAGGATCCATAAAAAGTAGGAAGATGATCGAGGATACGATAACACCTGAATAAATGGGAATATATTCATTATTTCTTATAAGCATATCAGACAGCATTATTAAACTAGGTACACGATATTCAATAATATATCTGCAGCAATCTTCAAGTTTTATCTAGATACAAAAATTATAGGTGAACAAGCAACCACAAACCAAGGCAATATACAAATGTAGTTTTTTTATTTGCAATATTCCAATCAATATACATAGAGATCTCTATTCTAACACATTGGTATTGAAATGATTCATGACTGATAAAATAAAAATACAAATTAATTAATTAGCTAACAATTAAAACACAAAATCACACAGATATGAGACAATCAGCATTCTGACAAAATATTCACTTACAAATGAGTCAATCATATAGCATCGAAGTAAAACAAAAATTGAATAACAAGTGTCAGAGACCATCCTAACAGAAGCCTATTCATAGCAGTAAGTATATCAAAATATATTTTAGTTAAATCACAAAACTAATCAATTAAAGTCAAATAGAATGAAAAAAAATTGAGTTAATATGCATTAAATAAAGCACTCACATTAATATACAGAAAACACATTACAATAGAAAAATCTTAAACCAGCATTAATGTAATGATCAGCAATGATTGTTATGCATGTTTAACTGTACTAATTATCACTACACAAGTATGTGTACAGAGTGGAAGACACCACATCACACGAAGATTGTCAAACAATAAGATGATCAATAACATAAGCACAACATAAAATAAACCGCTAGTATCTTTCAACAACAACATCTATCTTAATGAGCAGCATGATAAAATTAAAAACAATTTCTAACATTGATTATGTGAATGAAAGTCAACAATATTATGGCAATGTTACTAAATACACAAATAATGACAAATTAAGCACTTAATACCAGAAATCTATATAATTATAGTAATTGATATGAAGTACATATATATTGACTAAAATATCACATTTATCATAAAACATATGCAGGATAACATTCATAATTGCTTCAGAGTGTGAACACTATTTTACCTCCATTACAGAGAGTAGCATACAGTAACAAAGATAAAACACATGGTATTATTTCTGATATTGAATTTTCTTTTACAGAATTACCTGACGTTTTTATCATCATAAAAGCAACAACATGTGCATCTATCACTTATAAATTACAATATCAGATAGGAATGTTATTCTTTTTTCAAAATTTCTAATAAGAATTTCATGAAAGCTGACTGTGTATTTTGCAAGCTCAGCGAACTAAGTTTACATACATGGAAAATAGTTGCACAAGTTTTTGAAGTTAAATCACAAATAATGTTCCTGAGAATATTATAAAGTTCATACAGAAATAGTTTATCAATCTATAATATTGAAATATCATCACAAACAATAATAGTTTTAAGGCAGACTATTTATATCACCCACCATCAAACGACCAAGTTTCAAAATACCAGGTATAGTAAAATATACTCATGTAATTAAAAAGAGCACAATTTGCCCCATACAGTCAACCTAGACTTGTACAACCTCCATTGATTTAGGATCATTTGTCATAAGCAGTTACACTTTAGCATAAATTTATTGATATAACAGACCTTTGAATAAAGGCTATATTTCCTTTAAATAGCTTATCTATGTTCACATATTGTACATTATGTAACATTCAAAGACACATGGATACAAAGTGTACATAACAATGATCAAATGATGTAGAATGCTCATACTTAACAAATGAGATACTTAAACAATCTCATAGGTTTCAAACTTCACTGGTATAAGATACAAATACATCCATACATGAAGTTCATACACTAATTAAATACCATTTAAATGTATCATAGTAATTATCATATATATATTTGTATATACCAGTGATATACACAACATGAGGTGAAAAGATAGATATTGAAATTAAATAAACTAGAATTAAAGAAAATAAACATTTACCAATGCCACAGTATACTGAATATCAGAATCAACTCATACATAAAACGTGACTTTGAAGTTGTACAAATATATCATTACAGTTTACACAAGAAAAAATGATTCACAAGTTTATGCCCACTTTTGTTTATAACACAATTTATACAAAAATTAAGAACATAACAGACTTAATGTCTTTTTCACAATACTATGATTTACATCAAGTTCACATCCAACTTTCTATAAGAGACAAATGTCTCGCAAATGGTGTCAATGCTCGCCTGTTCACCGCCTAAGTGAGATCCATCCACCTATGAAATTTCATGTTGCTATGAATTATGAACTACATTAGAAGTTTTTGCACAGACGCAGACAACGCAGGTATCACAAAAGTTTGATGTATTCTTTAAAACATCCAAGCTAAAAATAACAGGCCTTTGATAACAGGCACTACTCAATTAAAACAACATGTTTTTTTAATACAGTAAAACCTCGATTATCCGAACACCGATTATCCGAATACCCGGTATTATCTGAATAAAATCTACGGTCCCGATTACGTCTCTATATATTTCAACTGCAACGAACCCCGGTTATACGAATCGGATTTTACGAATACCTGGTGTAATCCGAATACATTATTTGGTCCCTAAAGTTACGAATGCGCATATTTTCACACCTATTATTCGAACTCGTCAATTGATAACAATGGCCGATTGAGAATCAAATGTCGTGTGACAAACAATGTGTAACATCAATTCATACACGAAGCGTGTCAACAGTTTAATTATCGTTAAGTTGACCATATTGTTTGTTAAGATTTTATACAAATCGCGACGATTATTTCACTATGATCTCGGGTATAATAAGTTAATGCGTGTGCGTACCTGGTGATCTGTATGAAATTATTTGCATTTCTGCGTCTTTCAAAATTTAAAAACTGATTTGAACATAATTAAACAAAACTAACTAGAATATGATGATTAAGTGAAAAAAATGTTCCAAACATAAAAACATTACGTCTTCGATTCTTTTAATTGTTTGAGAATGTGACGATAGCGATGCCTAGTCGATCGTTAGTAAGACATATTATTGCGTCGGATTGTGTTCTGCATAATCCATAAATGCGCAGGCATTTATTGAACAAGAATTATTGTTTCATTTGTTAACTCATAAAAATTCATAAAACGAGGATAAACCAATAATAAGTGTTTGTTATACATTTTTATTTTATTCTTATTATCACTCAAGTAACGTCATGTTTGCAAACGAGAGTTAACTCCCTTGCAATATACGGACAGTACGGAATTTATCATTTCCAACCGGTACATCAGACTGAAATGGATTATTCGAAACCATGGATTATCCGAATGATTTTTCAGGGCCCAACGACATTCGAATAATCGGGGTTTTACTGTAGTTCCAAATAATGACTTATAATAATTGTAATGCTGAGAATATAATACACTGGAATTTGAAGTTAAATCAAATGCATACAAATAATATACTGTCTATCACAAAAAATTAACATATAATAAAATTTCATAACATACTGGTATTATCATCAATTAGACAAATGTTATCAAGTGAGCAATAACAAAGTAAAACGAAGTCAGTATTTAACAAATGAAAAAGGAATAAAGCTTGGATAAATAATTTAACAGATCGACATATACATACAGTACTTAGTTTTAGATAAAACATCAATAATAATATGTAAATGAAGTAAATATACATACAAACATATGTCACAGCGATACGCTATAGTTGTCTTATCAATACACATGTTGTAAAAAGTTGTCCCCGTCAACTATAACTGGTACAGTACAATTACTCATTGAAGAAACCAATATTCACTCGGTTGAATTACTTTATAGGTTCATAAAAGGTCTGCACAATCTTTTAAAAAGATGAATGCCCTGTGAACTTTCTCAGCTCTTCATAAACAATCCAGAATGTCAGTGACCATGGCGCCTACAACAACAACATTATGTCATCAAATTATACCTAAGATATGTCATGATTTTTCAGTTAAAAAAACCCAAACAAAATGTGCATTAGCAAATGGAAACAGAGAGCTAGGATACTAAATGGTGCATGGATATCAGCCTCAAAATATAGGCATCTGATTGGTTACTTCTGAGTTCAGTCTATTATCTAGCCAATGACAGGACTGCACTGGGAGACTGGTTCCTAGACATTGCATCAGCAAATAATCACTTCCATTACTCATGTTTTACTTGCTGAGGTTATTTACATTTTTCTCCTTATTTAAGTAAGGCCAAAAAAGACCTGCTTTCTGCTAACATCCCCTAAAACTTTAGGGTCCATAGTACAGCAGATCTTTTTTTCAAATATATCATTTGTAGTTCTGAGATATATACAATGTAGTTGATAATAGAATGAAATATCAGGAAGAAAAATAATAACCTGAAAAGTCTAGAATCAACAGAAAAATGATAGACTGGTTCAGTTAACTGTAACTGTATATTAGATGGACTTTGAAGAATTAATGTGTCGAGTTGTTCCATTTTTCAGTGAGAAAGGTGGGGTGTTAATTAGGACAAGGGTATTTTTAAAGAATATTTGATACCAACTTACCATTCTGCAGTATGTAGGAAATAACCCCTTATACAAAGCAAAGAATCCTTCTTGTTGGAATGTTTTAATGAAACAATCAATAGAGCCATGATACAGAACACCCCTACAATACAAGGGAAATCATTTAACACACTGTTTATAAACTAACTATACTTTGATAGTGTTACAGTCTGCCTGCCAAGCTAAATAGGTAGAGTGTCTGACATACAGAACTAGGGTTCATAATTTTACATTTAGACTATGTAGTCATCAATGTTACTTTTTGTAAAGTACAAAAGTCTGCATTTTCAAATGGTCATATACATATAAATCACTTTATGAGCACACTGAATGTCATCTCCTAGTCCCTTAATTGACAGTATTAAAGATAGTAAGAACACAAACCAAAATCAGTGGTTTTCTTTATGCATTGGGGAACATGCCCCAGCCGATAAATGGCGGGTTAAAGCCTCATTTTGGGAAAAGAAGTCTTGTCTGAAACCAATTAGGGGAATGAAATTTCAGGGAGTAAACTGGAAATCTCGGAAAATTGCATGACTTCAAAGGAATTTTCAAAGGGAAACTGGGCCCCTTACAGGCTACGACTATATTCTGAAGAAAACCCCTGAAAATGTATGTAAAAGTATTACAAAAGATGCCAGGTTAAAGATCAACATCACTTACTTTCCATTTTTAGTGGGTTGATTCATGACTCTGGTTTTAACAACATCGGCTGGAGTACACATAATAGCTGCCACTAAACCAGCACAGGCACTGTAAAAGATATTAATGTTTATATTTCAAGGCTCAGACTAGTCATCATTAAACCTTACTGCTGTGAATTTGAATTCCTTCCAGTACTAGACAAATTTCATAGGTAATGAAGCTGTCCTGTTAGCTTACGGAAAGTTGGTGGTTCCATCCATGAGTATGCCAGGCTTGATTCCTTTCACTCTCAAATCTGGAAGTCGCCGAAAGTTCCAGACTGATGATGCAACGCTAAACCCAAAACAAACAAAAATTCACATAAAAGCTACTAACTGGCTTTATACAAAATTATTTCTATGCTTTTGTTGCTCCATTCATTATTTGAGTAAATTATTTTATAATTGCAACTTTCAGAAAACTGCAATATTTTCATTACTTAAAACAAACAGCTGGCAACTACATGGTCACCTCCAAAATGGTTATATACAATAGTAAGCTAAAGGCTGTTGTCATATATTAGGAATATCAGTAAAGTACCTTGATAGTCCATGGACGATATAGTTATCTGGCAATGAAGTTTTCTTTAACAGCTGATGTTTAACAGTATCATATGTGACTAAATCTAAAAGAAATCATACAAATGTATAGTCTAGTATCAATTGGGATACTTTAATGAAGTAAGTAAGAGCAAAAAATATGAGAAAAAACATGATACACCAAAACATTCTAATGAATCTGCATTAACAGTTCTGACAGTCTGTTACTGGTAGCTTATCTTGAATAAAGTAAAACTGAAGCTCAAACATTGACTGACAAGTATCTGGGTAAATATTATAAATTTCCGTGGGTTCAGCACATATTTTCTAAGATATTTTAGTTCTGGTATAAACTGTAGCCGGTTCACCTAACTAGCTTACCTGGACTGTATTCTAACCAGTACTACCGTACACTTCCACAAGGAACCAGCTTACCTGGACTGTATTCTAACCAGTACTACCGTACACTTCCACAAGGAACCAGCTTACCTGGACTGTATTCTAACCAGTACTACCGTACATTTCCACAAGGAACCAGCTTACCTGGACTGTATTCTAACCAGTACTACCTTACATTTCCACAAGGAACCAGCTTACCTGGACTGTATTCTAACCAGTACTACCGTACACTTCCACAAGGAACCAGCTTACCTGGACTGTATTCTAACCAGTACTACC
Organism: Lutraria lutraria; assembly: GCA_964023205.1. Taxonomy (NCBI): domain Eukaryota; kingdom Metazoa; phylum Mollusca; class Bivalvia; order Venerida; family Mactridae; genus Lutraria; species Lutraria lutraria. Next base: position 38,811,957 of record OZ026836.1, read on the forward strand.
TTACATTTCCACAAGGAACCAGCTTACCTGGACTGTATTCTAACCAGTACTACCATACACTTCCACAAGGAACCAGCTTACCTGGACTGTATTCTAACCAGTACTACCGTACACTTCCACAAGGAACCAGCTTACCTGGACTGTATTCTAACCAGTACTACCGTACATTTCCACAAGGAACCAGCTTACCTGGACTGTATTCTAACCAGTACTACCTTACATTTCCACAAGGAACCAGCTTACCTGGACTGTATTCTAACCAGTACTACCGTACACTTCCACAAGGAACCAGCTTACCTGGACTGTATTCTAACCAGTACTACCTTACATTTCCACAAGGAACCAGCTTACCTGGACTGTATTCTAACCAGTACTACCTTACATTTCCACAAGGAACCAGCTTACCTGGACTGTATTCTAACCAGTACTACCTTACATTTCCACAAGGAACCAGCTTACCTGGACTGTATTCTAACCAGTACTACCTTACATTTCCACAAGGAACCAGCTTACCTGGACTGTATTCTAACCAGTACTACCTTACATTTCCACAAGGAACCAGCTTACCTGGACTGTATTCTAACCAGTACTACCTTACATTTCCACAAGGAACCAGCTTACCTGGACTGTATTCTAACCAGTACTACCGTACACTTCCACAAGGAACCAGCTTACCTGGACTGTATTCTAACCAGTACTACCATACACTTCCACAAGGAACCAGCTTACCTGGACTGTATTCTAACCAGTACTACCGTACACTTCCACAAGGAACCAGCTTACCTGGACTGTATTCTAACCAGTACTACCGTACACTTCCACAAGGAACCAGCTTACCTGGACTGTATTCTAACCAGTACTACCGTACATTTCCACAAGGAACCAGCTTACCTGGACTGTATTCTAACCAGTACTACCGTACACTTCCACAAGGAACCAGCTTACCTGGACTGTATTCTAACCAGTACTACCGTACACTTCCACAAGGAACCAGCTTACCTGGACTGTATTCTAACCAGTACTACCTTACATTTCCACAAGGAACCAGCTTACCTGGACTGTATTCTAACCAGTACTACCTTACATTTCCACAAGGAACCAGCTTACCTGGACTGTATTCTAACCAGTACTACCTTACATTTCCACAAGGAACCAGCTTACCTGGACTGTATTCTAACCAGTACTACCTTACATTTCCACAAGGAACCAGCTTACCTGGACTGTATTCTAACCAGTACTACCTTACATTTCCACAAGGAACCAGCTTACCTGGACTGTATTCTAACCAGTACTACCTTACATTTCCACAAGGAACCAGCTTACCTGGACTGTATTCTAACCAGTACTACCTTACATTTCCACAAGGAACCAGCTTACCTGGACTGTATTCTAACCAGTACTACCGTACACTTCCACAAGGAACCAGCTTACCTGGACTGTATTCTAACCAGTACTACCTTACATTTCCACAAGGAACCAGCTTACCTGGACTGTATTCTAACCAGTACTACCTTACACTTCCACAAGGAACCAGCAACTTCTCCACATATGGAGGAAAATCGGTATTCAAAATATTCATGGAAAGATATGACCTAAATATAGTTTGACTCAACAACAGTGAACTCAAACAGTGAAAATAATATTCAGATCTCCTTCTTGGATTATATTCAAGAAAGAATGTAAATGTAGATATATGATCACAATATATCACTTCAAGTCAAACAAAATGGAAAGTAAACAAAGGAAACAGCTCCACTTGAAGAAGTAAAATGTTCGACTCTGGATGGCTAGAACTCCAGAAAACTGGTACTGATTCCCAGGTGAATTAGAAACCAATGAGAATCTGTACTTACATAGTCAATACCGTACACAACAATTACAGGTGTTCACATTCAGATTCACCAAAATGTTGCTTTTTAATAAACCAATGAAGAAAAGACAGACGATTTTTTAATGAGGAAAGCTACAAAAGTATTCAATATATTATCTTACCTCCCATGTTAACGAGGGCTGCTCTTTGTACATTAGGTACCCAACCTCTCCATAATCCACGAATCCCAGATTCAGTTATTATGGTACGAAATGCATGTGCACAGTTACGAACTCTAAGAAAACAACATTAAAAGAAAACTATTATTTAATTAATATGACTCCTATGAAAATGACAAAAAAGGGTACTTTATTAGTAAAACATAATCTGAAAACAAAGCCTCAATCAACAGGACCAAAAATCATTTCCACGGTAAGTTGAAATTCATAAAAGAATAAGAAAATACTGAACAATTTTGCTTGCTATGATATGTAAAAATGATTTCAACTTCAGTTGAAATTCATAAAAGAATAAGAAAAGACTGAATGATTTTTACTGGCTATGATATATAAACAAAAGTTAAACTCATCATAGAAACCTCACCTTGGAGGATGGCCTTCCAATCTTCTTCGACCTTCCATCTGCATATTGACTTTAACAAGGTCAGTGGGACTGGCTATGAGTTGTCCTAGGGCCCCGGACATTGACCCCACAATAACACCTTTCCTAGAATTAGACCAAAGGTATGTGAATATCAAATAAATGAAATATGTCTAAGGAAATACAGCTTATCATTCATCAGACAGGTAACTATAGTGTTTCTTTATTCATTAGAATTGTGTTAACTGTTTTTTGTTGACCAGTACTTTTTCATTTACATGAGTTGGTAAGTTGACGAAACCAGAGCAGTTTGGTTATTGTCTAGTTTCAACCTGATCCCCTACATTCTGTCAGCTAGCTGCTACATTTTGTATAATATTTTAGAGGGAGACAACTAATCTGGTCATAAAGTAATAAAACTTTATATCGGTCTCTGAGCTCAAATCTCTTATCTTGCCTTTAAATATTTCTCCGTTAATTGTGATCAGACAATTATGATATTATTAATACAATAGCCTGACAGAATAATTGATCTAAATATATTTTAACCATTAATCTGATCTTTTCAACCATAATACTTTGAGAATGAAAATGAGATTTGAGACTTTTCAAGTTTTATAACCTCATGCCAGAGTGGTATCAATTCTGCACTCTGCTCAGCTGGCTTTTAATTCGATAAAAAAAACACAAGACAAAAAGATGTCAGTATTTAATAGACTCCTAATAAAAGAATGAGTCATTCCATAGATAACAAAATGTCACAAATATGTAGAAATAATTTACCATAGTGAAAATGTGCCATCAGGATTCTTTTTGAACACTTTATCTCTTAAAACTTCATAGATGTTCATTCTACAACCAGTGTACACTGCAAAATTTGAATTTCTGGGTAACAAAAAGCATCTCATAAAGCCAGTTTCAAAATATACATACATATTGTATATTTAAAACAATATATATAACTAATATGTCATTTAAAATGTATTACTTTGCATTCTTCCTCACAAAGGTGTTACATGGAAAACTGACACAGGAGTATAGTGTTCATAAAATAGCACCTGAAAATATAGTTATAAATGTGACATAGTTGTTCATATCAATTTATGTAATGAAAAGTATTAATTCTTCAACCCTGATGGTACCTGATAGAATTTCTTGGCATTGAATTATTCAGTACTCAAGAGATATTTTGAATCATACATGACCTAAAACGAACCTATATGTCTGTATAAAGCTGGTGGAACACCTTGCCATAGCATGAAGAAGCCTTCTTCTGTTACTGTAGGAAGAAAAAAGATACAATTCAGCCATAGTAATTCTTTATTGAATTCAAGGTTTATCAGTTGTCAATATGTTGTGAAACACATCAATAATATACAGTTCCATACTCACTGTAATTAACATATTGTCAGTGACTTTGTACACTATGACTAATGTTAATAATAATGAATTATAGCATACAATAAACCATAGTAAAAATAATATCAATAGTAATTATATATCAATATTAAAAATAAAATAAACAAACTGAGAATGAATAACACAGTAACACCTTTAAAAATAGAGCACCCTTCAGTGCCTTTTTTCCTTCTATAACAGAGACTGAAATTCAGTGACTTCTCAATTGAAAAAAGGCTCTTTTTCCCAATCTTTTCTCCAAATTTGGACTTCAATTTCCCAAAATGAAAGGCGAAAGCACCTCCTCAATTTTTGGAAATAAGGCCCTGCCTTTTTGTAAAGACTGGAGGTTGAATTCCAGATTTAAACAAGAGTATTTGAATAATGTCATCCTCAAAAGCATGATATATACCTATGCCATGAAGTATCTTAAACATCCCTCGGTTAGAATGCGACACTGTAGTTCCATTCACACTCACTTCTCCCTGAATCTGTAATCTGGTCTTTGTTAAATCCAAAGGATAAGTCACTGAAATTAAATGTACATAGGGATGCTAAGGTTCAACTATAGATATATAATTATATAGACATGCTCTATAGTCTATACTAAGTATTAGTAGAGTATGAAGGTTTACTAAGATATCAAATTCATACCAATAGGGCTGAAAATAAAAATAAATTTGTTTGAAGAGCTCCTACCAACTCACAAAATTGCTAGCAAATAATTTGGGAGGGGGGGGGGGCGGCATATTTTTTCACTATTGTTATGTACATGTATGTAGAAAATAAACCCTACCAGGGATTTTTTTGGGGCGATTTTATAGCCGAAATTCCGTCATATTCCCAATGGAAAATAGTATCTTTTTTTTCCCAATTCACAGACAAAAATTCCCAATAAAAAAAAAAAAAATTTTTATAAGTTCATTAACATCACTATTGGTAGTAAATACCTTATTCTGCTACTGTTCAATGGGAGAATAAGTAGAATAAGTTGTACATTGCAAAAATTGTAGTTATACATTTTTTCCCAATTTTGATTAAAACACCGCGAAAATTCCCAATCCCAAGGGTATGGGTCATATTCCCAAAATACTGAGAAAAAACCCTGAAGCCTATACCTACCCATACCAGACTTCGCAAAAGGCAAAAAAATGTGTCTTGACATTCGGACTGTCAAGCCTGAAAATTCTGTCGGACCGAAAAGAAATCAGTCAGACTGAGTATAAACCATGCATATAAATAAGTTGACAGACAGCCAGTCTGATGAGAAAAGATTCTTTATCAGACCAAGACAAAATCTATCGGACAAGTCCGCCGGTCCAGCGCCTTTCCTTATTTAAAGTTAAAGTCTGCCATACAGTGATAAAATTCTGGGTCGGAGAACTCCAAACAAACCTGTAATTGTTGAAAAAGGCTGTTAGACTCAAAAAACAATGCAAACAAACAAATACAAATAAGATTGGACTTACCTGTCTCAGCAACAACAGCTGATGCAGATGAGAGAGCATATTTATATAGTACACCTTCATGAAGTGGAGCTGTTGTCTCTGCTGCACTTTTACTAGCCATGTTTATAACTATTTGAGATGTAGTTTTACACAGTTGTTCAGATAGGACTGAATGTTGGCATTGATGGCCAATCTATGAGCGCCTGTCAGCTGTTGTTATAAGGTGATTTTGATAATTGTGCCATTTCAGGCAGCAGTTTCCTTTATTCTGAAAGAAAGCATTCAAGGAAAGGCTAGTATTACATTCATTACTGTAATTACTAAGTCTCAGTGATTTATTTCTCTTCTTTGGGAATTGGTCCGGTCAGATTTATTGGGAACTTTGGAGTTGTGACAACTTAGTAATTGGGAAATTTCATCAACAGACGATGCAAAATAAAATGAAAATAAAGAAAAACATGCGCCCACTTTCCGGTATCTTTGCACTTGGATACAAAACTTCTTGCAAAAAATGGCCATGATGTCATCATTTTGTTTGATTTTAAAAATTATTTTTCTTAAAAAGTTAAATATTCATTGGGAATTTCTCCATAATTCAGATTTATTTTGAACACTAAATGCTGTTGGGAACGGGTCCATTTTACGAACCCATCTAAAGAAGGAAAAAATCACTGAAGTCTCTTAAAGTAAAAGTGGTATTTTAATAATTATGTTTCTTTCTCCTTTCTTAACTGAGAGGTAATCAGTGCGATATCGACGGTCTTAAGAGAATAAGACCTATTTAGCATGCTGCGGGGCTCGAATCCGCGAGCTCCTGCACGCATGTCAGATGCTCTACCAACAAAGCCAATCGGGTTAATGAATATTCTAGCCAATTTTCAATATTAAATACAATATACCTGGCACAACGTTACATTCCTTTTTATTCAAAGTAATTAATCAGGACAACCACAGGTTCTTTAGACTAACCCAGCCTTTGTTTTATCCTAATTCTAACTTCTAGGATTCCAAGGATAGTCTCACACTCAAGCAGTGGCACCAAATGTAATAGGAGGAGGAAAATAATGTGAAAGTCAATGTACCCGATGCGGGGCTCGAACATACGACCTCCTGCTTGCAAGTCAGATGCTCTACCAAGTTAATCAGGCTAGTGAATATTCCAGCCAAATTGCTGCCAATTGATAAACAATATATACAAATTACGAGACCAAACAGCTACAATGCTGATCAAAGTTCTCAGACACATCAGGCCTACTTTTAGTGTCATGAAGTTTAAACATGATATATATGATAATGTAATATAAATCTATATACCTTACTTGAAAACGTAGAACCCCCAATCATATATTGGCAAATTAAGTCACTAATTCAGTGCCATATTTGTATTATATAAACCACATTTATAAGCTATATCAAGGACTTATATACATACCCAACTATCTTTACAATAATATACAGCTTGCAATCATTTTTTACATCTTATAAATAAAAAGCCGACCAGTAACGCCTTCAGTATTAAATTAAGAGGTCAATTGTTTACTTATTTTCTTATCTGAACCCTGTCCCTGAACTTTGACTGAACCATGCTTTCCATCATACATTTTGTATTTTTGACTGTTATTAATAAATCAAGGCAACCATTCATGCATTTTTTTCTACTACAACAAACATTATTTTACAATATTCACCAAATTCATCATTATACATTCTAACCTATGCATAAATGTCATGGATGCAATGTTTATTTGTCGACAGCGTCAACATGTGAAAAGGTCAACAGATCAGCTGATCGATTGTCAAATAACGAGCCTAAGCGACAAGACGACAATATGGCCTCACAGTTCATGACTGACTTAAAACAATATTACATTACATAAGAACTCTCAACGATTGTCAGAGGCAATTAAAAAACATATACCGATATTACCTTTTATCTGTACGACTTCCATACTTTTTGTACATGTGACGTCACAGGAAACGCGATATTCGTACCTAGTAATTATCGCTCCATTGCTTCGCCGCTTGTCATTTCGAGATACCTACGCGCCTTTGCGGTGATCTGTTCAAAGTCCGGCAAAGATAACGAATAATTAAGGTTTATAGATTTTTTTTGTCAAGCAAAAATATAATAAGCATCTGGGGGTCCTTTGGAATAACTGTAACCTGACATAAACTGGTTCCCGTTCCATGTTCCAGTGCACCAAAGGTACACTCAAGTCACCAGTTTATACCTGACATCGTCTGGGTTGTTTCCCTTAGACAATTTGGAATACTTAAAATTATTCTTTTGAAATTGTTTCTCGCCGAAATAACTGTAAGCAGTTCATTCAACAAATTCCTTGTTTATGAAACAAAGAAAAAAATAGTATTTAGGTTTTATTTAGGTTGACAGATGACCAGTTTTAAAAGATTGTCTTCTTGATTTATTAGCCAGTCTGAGAGCTTTATACATTTGTATCTATATAATATATATGTTTGTACCAAAGCTAGTACGATTGTACAAAAATGAATTACATTTTTGCAACCCTATTCTCTACAATATGCGGCTGTAGATATTTTGCTTGTTACATTCTGCATTCAATTTCCGTTACCAAATTTGGGAATAATATATTACATTGCTATTCTTGTTGCCATATAATCGCGAATACAGTCAACGATAAACGTCGTGATATACTGAACGAGGTACCATTCGTGGTAGCGCTAATTTTTTAATCAACATTCATTAGTCAGTCTGCGAAGTAGTCACGCGCAGTTAAAATAACGAATTAAGTTTTTTGCATGCAATTATTCATATATTTAACTGACTTAATATTGATCCTAGAGCTCCAGCAATTATTTCTATACATGTATATACATTTGTATATGAGATGTGATTCTGAACAGACAGACCTGCAATATCCATGCAACAGCGACAAGGCAGCATGCATGCAGTGTCTTCTCACTGAAATCTGATTGTCCAGCCTGCAGTCATATTTTGTCCTCTTTCTGGGCTAACAGGGCAGACATTATTGATCAATAAAAAAAGTGTCACGATTATGAATATTATTACTCGTGCTTTATGTCTAATTTCATTATATGTGTCTAAATCTTAAGGTGAGAATGCAAAAGAAAGAAGATTATGGAAATGTTTACACCGTTCTTGATGAAGGCAAGTCTCGGTCATGGTACCGATGTAAGCCAGCTAGACCACCACATGTCTAAGCATATTGTTTTAAATCAACTAACAATTAAAAATGCAATGTGTCCCATAGCCCAATAAGGTTTGTTTCCACGTCTGAAGTGTCTTTTGAAAATGGGTAGTCGTTAAGAATAGACACGATGGTCCGAGAAAACACACGATGTAACTCGTTTCTTCATTTAGAAATGTACATCAGCATGTAATTGTACTATGTATACATGTGTAGTTCAGGTATTTGGATTTATCAATATGCATGCAGACTAGTCTACCTATTTTTTATTTTTAAAAAAATTCGCCCTAATTAACACCCCAACACGATTTCAAATAGACTTCAGAATCGCACAGTTTGGAACATGAGTCGTGTAAAATACTATAGTAGGTGATGGCTTGCTTACAAACTTCATGTTTTCACATTTCTTTGTGTCACCCTGTTCAGTTATGCAAAAACTCGGTGTCATTCTTTAAAATGACACTGTTATACAATTCGCTGACAATTCACATGTATTCATGCCTGGTGATAATCATTTGTGCAACAGACTATATTTGTCAATCTATTACTGCTGTGCAGACAGATTGCTGACGTAATCTGTGAAGAACATTCAACCATACAACAACTCGTCTGGGATGACAACGCGTTTATTAACACATCACATTGAAATTGGTTGAACCCAACTAATTACAGATTATTTGGTCTAGACGATGATTATTCAAAATTAGACAAATTTTACCATTTATACAACAAAACAGCAACACAAAAAGACGAAAATGACAAATGATGCAGACATGCAATCATTGTAGAATCGGATTAGGAAGAATTAGTTTTAGGAGCGAAGCTCCCATTGCTATACACCACTTTTTCTACTTACAAGACAGTGACGCCTCTCACATCCGCGTTGAAAATAGCACCACTTGTCGTATAAGAATACATTGCAGACTTTGCAGTTTTGATAAAAGTTGGCGATATATTGCAGGATTCTGTTGATTTTGAAAGCATGGGAAGTATTTTGGCAATTTAAGCTGTATAATTGATAAGTAAAATAATTAACTATTCATCCACTCAAAAGTTTCATTCATAATCTGTCCAGGGAACAAGATTTACTACATACTGAAAATAGTTTCATTCACAAAAGTAGTACCGGAATACTATATAGAGAGATTACGTAATGACACATGGTAAGGCATTCAGTATACAGTACAACAAACTGTTCACATATTAACTGTATACAAATCAAAGCGCTGAAGGCACTGAATTTGTTTGGGTTTTCAAAATACGAAGTAGCAAGTAATTTCTCACTGTATGTCATGACTTAAATTAGCATTAGGAATATTAGAGATATTTCTTCCAGGCAAACATTTAAAAGTTGTAGCTTTTTCTTGGTAATTGTGGTTAATTGGCTTTAAATGTACATTATGGCAAGACTATGTATACTTGACCTTCAATTTCTAATTCTTAATGATGATAACACAGACCTTTAATTCTTTAAGGATGGTTTATCTAACACATTTAAACTTTGCTCCAGACAGTACTCTCAGTGCTTTGATCAATGTATATGTATCATGTAAGTAATTAGTATTGTACTTTTGTTATTTTTTACAGGGACTTATATAATTATAAGATGAAATCGATTACTACACATGCAGATATAAGTTTATATAAAGCATTAGTTCAAACACCTAAGCTGGTGTTCGCCATAAAACATTGTCTTTTACGAATGACGAAATATTCTAATCATTTTCACACATGCAGTAAAATCTCGACATAAGGCCATCGACATCCAATATCATTATTCACAATTATGTGTTTTTAAAACAATCTTCAGTCTCCTAGACTTATTGAATATATCTGATAATGTCTTAAACACTTAAGTAGGTTTTAATTCCTTCCACGTGATACCGCATAAAACTTCTCCAGACAGTATTAATTCCCAATATTCGATCTTTAACAAAAACATGCGAAAATTATGGGAGTTGAACGTACGACATTTTAGAACAAACGTGATATTTTGACACGCAAGCAAAGCATTATAGAAGGCAAGTTAACAGTATACAACAAAGATTACCAGACATATTTGAAAGCATTACAATAAACTTTACAATGACGTAAGTCAAATTAAAAGCCCACATTTTTGGTACCTGTTTTTTTCTAGACGAATTATACTTACGAGTATTTGTTTATTATAGCTGTTTGCGAGTACTTACTGTAGTGTCTATTACTAGTTTGGCTAATCCTGGCCATTTGATTGGCTAATGGTGATGACTGAATCTATTAATAGTTGACAGGTTAGTAAATCATGAAGGCATCGCCTAGATAAGTTAATTGTTTTGTGGCTATTTGGAGTTCAATGTGGTTGTATGATAGTGCTCAGATTTATGGTGAATTAGTAAACATTTAGGGTTGATTCTATTTGATTGATGTAAAGTATGATATAACCATGTGCTTGTGAACTATATACATGAGTTTATTCATTTGTCAAATACTCATGATTGTCATTATAATGTGTATTACTCAAATCATGTAAATAGTTTATACCCTTGGATTGAATTAAATATACAAACAATATCCTTTATGAAAAAAACCCACCTTTCAATAGTATGCCCGCCCGGGATGGAGGGAGGTAGGGGGGGGGGGGCAGTGGACATACACAGTACTTTAGACAGATCATATCCGACAGGCGGGAATGTGATACACCCCAAGTAGGCTCTAGGGTTGACGAATACGGTTGTCTCTTATGTTGGGGTTGCAGACATAAAAAAAGTCAAATTCCCTGGTGTCAGCCCGTCGCCCCTACCCCCGGGCGAGCAAACTACTAACAGGTGCATTACGCTCCCTGGACTCGACAGTTAAATGTATGACACATAGATCTTGGTACAGACAGAGCAGAGGTTCATCAGGAACATATCCTAGGTAATGAAATTTCTCATGCGCCCTATATCGGATGTTTTATCACGGTCATATTAATGGGTATTTTGGTCTCTATCTTTTGCATTATTATTTTAGAATTCGCTGCTTGGTCTAGTCCTGCCAGTACACAATCTAACAAAAAATAGCTTACATTGACCCGGATATGTTCTACATTGATTTTTTGCACTGCCTGTCTTATTGTGAAACTCGAAGGCCTTTTTTATATTTCCTTTGATGCAAATTAATTTGTTTAACCTTGTACATATCGATTTTATTACATGTTTTCATTACGGTTGTCAATTTTCAGACCAATATAGAACGTAATTAATACAGAATGGGTATTTTACTGGAACAATTATCTGAATAATACGACGAATATAGAAACTAACAGGTTATTACATTATCACGGCCGAGGTCTTGTTTGTAAGATGATGATATCATATAATTGTTTGAAGTGTTGAGTCTTAACTTCCGGTGTAAAGATGTATAACTTGAAATATTGTTTTCGGCTATTTTCCATTATAACTCTGACATGATTAATTTATACCAAAACACCTAGTTTGATATGTATAATATGATGTCAGGATACTGGTATATGATGTATCTGTAAAGCAGTGTTCGGAGAATGCCTTTCCCAGCAACTTACTATTTTAATGACCAAACTGCACCCTGCCCTAGATTTCTGACCGTCTTACAGGTTACTATTCTTACATTTATACAATCGTTAACACGTTCCTGCTATTCCATGCCCCTCATCATTCCGTCGCCATCCTGTCATTACAATAATACAATGTATTGTCCTCATGCATTTACAATGTACCATCCTTAGATACACATAATTTTACGTGATGACGTAAATATGTATATCCCAACATCTGTAACCGTCCGTCCAACCATTGTGTCTCCTTACTATTCATACCCTATGTGGCTTTAGTTAATATATATTTAAGATTTTAGTCAATCAAAAGAATTTCAATTTTAACTTTCAGTTTTTATCAAACTTTAAAACATTTGATTACAATCAAAAGCGGAATGATCTTAAGGTTAACATTTTGCTATTTGGGATAGAACGTGTCCACGAAACGATCAGCAACGAGTCTGCCATCCTAGTTTCCAACCCCAAACAGTAATTGATATCACATAGCCCTATCATGTCGGTTTTATAACTCACTCACACGCTATGGAAGGGCAATAAATGAAAGAAAATGAATGAATATACGATTTTAGTAGAATCATTAATAGACCTAACTAATATCATCCAATACTTATAATAACGTAATAGCGCTATAAAACCACAACACAAGTTTGTTGGAAACAACCACTTTTCAGTTAGACTGATTGGTTGTGTAGGCGTGTTAATCTGTCTCAGTATGCCTACAATCCCGATTAGAATGTTCAGCAAGTTCTGCTTTCCACGCTGGCTTAACACTTCCACTCATTGTAAACTTTCACCTTCCATGTTCTTGATCGAAGTCAATAATCATATACAATGTATTGTAAGATTTGTATACTAGTGGAGCAACATATGTTTTGATGCAGCAATCTCCTGAAAGCGTACATTTCGCATAATATTTACGCACCTCTGATGCGATAGAATTTGTGGAAAAAACTACGATAAGGGGTTGACGGAGAAAATAAACGCCAAAAAAAACACACAAAAAAACGTACATCATCCGTGTTGAGTGACTCTAAAATCTGCTGTGAAAACACTTCCTATTGACGTGAATACGTTTTTTATATTTGCATAATATTTCATAGGGATGGGTTTAACAAGACCGAACATCGGGCACGTGTTTCATACAACATACATATTTCAGCTAAGTAATATTTTTAACTGATTATAAGCTGTCAACAGGCAGCATAAACATTATACTCCGTATAACCAATAAACGTTTGTTGTCTAATTCAAAACAACTTTTCCATCGAAAAAAAACACACACACGAAAAAACCGTCATTTTTTTATTCGAACTCAACCTCACACGACCAAATCAACCTGGAATTACCATACCAGAGCCAAAAAAAAAATGTTTGATTCAGGTTAACCGACTCTCCGTAATTTCTCCCCCGTGACCCTACTCTTGACCCGACGGACGGTATGTATCAATTTTCTCACTATTTTACATTTTAACACGCTTTCAAGCCATGAACTAACTACCGGAAATCTTTTTTTGTAAACATATAACTCGAAACAAACAATTTATTTTTTATGCCTAAATACGTCTTAAAGCACCATGGCAGGGACAGGAATAACAATGCAAGTCAACCATAAATATCATTAAAATGTACTGAGGCAGCGCAGCAGAATAATCTAGGAATTTTCTTTACTCACTCACAAGCATAAAACATAACGGTTTATTGACGCATATCGGATAGAATGTACGCTCAATAGATACAAATGCCGGAAGAGTAAACAGGTGAAGGAACTTTTGCCAATTATGGAAAACGTTAAAAGATCTACGAGATTCGAAATCAAACAGAGATAATTTGTTAGTAATGCAAGTAAAGACTTCCCGATATTTTACAACTCTTGTTTTCTGTACAATGAAAACTTGGCGATATTGGCAAACTAATTGCATCTACAGAGTACCATTGTACTCTACATGATGGCGGAATGAAAAGCGGTTGGTTTTAGGCGTTTACCAACAATAAAATCCTTAAATAAAATACAAACACCATTCTGCATCAGGCATCAATTGAATAAACAATAGAGAGAACCATAAAATATCGTTTGATCATCAAGAAGTATAAATCATAGAATTGCCTTCAGTGGTTTTTGATTCGATCATTTTTTCTTGATCTTGTTCTATTATATGGCATAATTCCACAGAACTGCATTTGAATTATACCTTCCTTGTCTTTCATCCTCTCGACAATTTTCTATCAATCAGCCATGAATGAAACAACGCGTGAGTGGCCAGTTGCGGTTTAATTTTTGTGATTACAGTAAAACGCCATATGACTAACACCTCAATATTACGTACACCTCAATATTTAGACCACATCGATATTTAGCTCACCTCAATACCACGACCGCTTCGAACTATAGTTGTTAATATTTCCTTTACATTTCAACTCGATAATGACAACAACTAAATATCTAGACCCATATATTCAGTCTTTGAAGGAGGTTTTATAGTACATCTATTTCTGCATATTCTTGGTCAAACACGGCAACATGGTAATGGCAATCATGTCTCGACTTTGAGGAACTGAATTTTCCATATATCCTAATTCATTTGGGAATATCTGACACAAACCTCACATATCCCGTTTCTAGACGGATTTTTTGGACAGCTATACTCTCCATGGATTTTACGATAAGTCTTGTTTCATTCATAAAAACCAGACCAGGACGAATGTTTGTGTCTGATAGAATGAACCAATGATTATACCTTGGTTCCCGAGGAGATACAATCGTCGATAGAAAAGTCGGTCAGACGGTTGCTACCTCGGGGATTGCTTGTTACACGGAATCTCCACTCATAGTGACATACATTTGTGCGTCAAATATTTAAGAGAAACTGTATTGGCGAAGTAGATGACATTATTTAGGTCGGCTTGATATATTTCTTTCTTTCTATTGGATAATTGCCAAACTACGATCGTTAAATGTACCTTTTTATTAAAAAGTAAAGAATAATAATTATGTTCTCTACATCTTGATAATACGCAATAAAATCCTCAAGGAAAAGCGCTATTTTAGTCAATTTCATGACACAGAATTAATGTAGGTCAATGAAAAAGTAACTAGGTGTACAATGTACATATGTATTTGGCGAACCAAAGATCTTTGTCGTAGCATAAAGATTTGATACCAAAAAACGAAGCTACAGGCAAGACATAGTCACGTGACTATTATGCACCGATTATAGAGATATGAAAAATGTTGTAGAAAAATTACATACATTCAAATTTTTATTTAATGGCACAGAACCATTACAGTCGCCGATAGTTTAAACAGCATTTCGAGGGATTATAAAACCAGAATTACTCACAATACAGGCCGCGCGTGCGTGCGTGTGCTGTGATTCAGTTTGAAAAAAAAAGCTTTCGATAAATTCTTATATATACCGACCTCATTAGAACAATCACGCAGCTTAAATTTTCTGAGGTACTGAGGACATTTTAGAAATAATAACGCATGTCTATAGAAAATACAAAATAATTCAATCATGATAATCTTGCTGGTCATGGCATTGTTCCTTGGAAATGAGTGTGAAGTGTAATAATTCCAAGTCTTCATTATACTAGTTTCATTGAAAAGCTTCCATGGTCTATCATCATATACAGTGTTCTACGTCACCCAGTGATTTAGATTAGGCTCTATCTCTGTAGTTATATACAAAAAGCAACACCAACTGAATGACTAAAGGAACAAATATCGTGAACAGGACAAACAATTAGGCATGCAACTGGAATGCGAACATTGCGTTTAATTCTGATTATCAATGTGCGTTGTATATCATAACTCACTGTTTCTTTTTTGTTTTATTTTCATTAAGATGCAATAATGTTTATGACACATAAAAAACACATTTATGTCAGCAATATAATTGTAAGTTTATGGTATTTTAGTAAATATTAGTGTACTATGAATATTGCTGGTGGATTAACGGAGCTGATTCACCCTGCATGCATTGCACGTATTATTGTTTTATCATTTTCATTAGAGGATTTCAGTCCAGTTAAATTCTAATAATAAGTAGGTGTAAATGATGTGGAAATAAATAATGAGTCACTTGAAACGGATTCTTATGGAGATTGGTTATAGAATCTGACGATCACATACACATATATACGAATTATACAAACCTGCACATTGAAAACTTCACATGAATATTTGATCACGCAATATTATACACTTAAAGTATAAAAGAAGCTTTGATAAAAAATCTTTTAGCATTAAAGTCGTTGGAATGGATACATGATCATCCGCTTAACTTATTAGGTCATACATTCAACGAATCGAAAATCGACCAGAAATGACCAACGAGAGCACTGACAACAATCTAATTAAAGATAATCTTAAATTTAAAGAACATAGTCTGTTTGCCCATCAAAACATCGTCCGATCTACTAGAAGCCCAAGATTCGAGTAGGTAAACACTAAACATGCCATTTTCAGGAACTGCTTTGAAAATCAAATACAATTATCCAATGAAATGCTGACAATTTTTTGAAACTACTCGCCGATGTAGGACAGAAGACAATTATGTGAATCAATTCTCATTCCTACTGCCTGAAAAGTTAACAAACTACTATCTGACACTGTAACTAATACTGATCAACGATAACGCTGACAACATTGCCAAACAATTCCGCAATATGTCCAACCCTACTCGCTAATTAATCTAAAAAGAGAAACAAATAAAAACTCATCAAAGAAAATATTGTCAAACATTTTAAACATTTTCACTACTGTTAGCATCTTAACACAAGTCCGACCTACTTGACGCTTAAGACTCTTGAAAGAAAAGTGAAAATTAAACGGGAATGATAGCTTTCACTACTACTAGCATCTTAAAGACATGTCCGGTCTGCTGGAAACTTAATACTTAAATGAAAATCAAACCAAAATGATCGCAAAGAATGCAATTTTCCCAGGGTAGAAACAATTTTCGATTTTGTGCTTGAGTGACGCTAGAAGTTCGTCACGAGTAGGCACTCATATGGTATACAGACTACAGAGCTGGTGTGTATACCCGATCTAGTAATCGTCGCAGACATTTGTAATCCAGGTCCTGTTACTAGACGGAGATATTCCTACTATTCAAAGCCTATAACGCCTCATGATGACGAGGAGAGGTTCCTAAGGATAAATTGTGCATCCTCACTATAGCATAATGATGATATATGATTGATTATCTAGTTTTTTAGCCACTTTGCCAAAATGATACAGTCTTTGGAGGGGGTATTGGCCATGTCAGCATGGCTCATGTTGTAGCTTAAGTTCCACCTACTTAAATTTTAGATTTGAACAGTGGTTTAGGTAACATCAATAAAATATTGATAATAATGAATTAATAATCACGATGCATTTATCATTAATTCATTTTTGTTTGTACAATGCTGGTATTGCCATTAAATCAAGCGTTTGTTGGATTCAATTGTAAATATCTAGTGATACCATTATCATCTATCACCAGGCGTGGGCGATAAGTACAGTCTATTTGCATTCTACAGACATATATCAACTCCCATGTTGTCCCCGGCTAGACGTAATTGACTGATGTGCTTTGCATGTCAGAAAAGTTGGTCTCAGATTGGTTTCTTCCACTTGCATCCAGAAGAATATATATTGCAGTTGAACAGATGTTGTGTGTTTTATTTACTTCTATGAGCTATCAGGTATAGAGCAGTTCTTGGAATACGGGAACACCATAAGTTGCCTCGGATAATTTATGTTTGTTTTACTAGTCAATGACTTGATAGAAAACTTAAAACAAAAGCATGTAACAAAAGGCATACAAAAAAAAAAAGAAACTAAAAGATGGTTCTGAGAAATAGCTTGGAGCAAAGGCAATGTCGAAACTTGTATAAGTCGGTTGTATATGTATATACATTTTAGACCTATCCTTTATCTTTTTACCTTTAACTCTGCCTTGTCTATGCTTTAGTTATTGACCTTTGCTAAATGTATAACACTGTTTAAGGTTTAAAAGTAAATCTTGATAACATTAACATGTTCATGAAACGCGACTCTGCCTCTGTCATCCCTCTATCAATAAAGCTTGTACAATTACGTAAATATTTATCAGGAATATATCGTGACTACATTTCTATCGTATAGTTCAATGAACGTTGGCAAACAGTTAGTTAACAACCAACAGTAATCAGAAACACAAATAACAATTTTCAGAATATCTCTTATACAAATGAGTGTACATTTATTTATGAATAAAACTTAACCATTGATATAACTTCGTAAGTTTCTATTATTATGCCCGGAAGTAAACCTTGATTTTAGACAAGTCTTGAAAAAATGATATCTAGAAATGTTGTAAACCACTATAAAGCATAACAATGTATTAGATTAAAGTATAATAACGCAGCAACAACGTACACAAGTAGCGCGGTAGGAAAAGGGAGGCGGGTTTTTTTATAGAAGCATAGCCCCCAATAATGTCAGCTGTGATAGTAATTAAATGGGACCATAACTGATTCTCCCCTAGCCCTTTATCAAACAAAATCAAGAACTATCCACCACAATCTGACATTGCTTCCTACGGCATTGACAAGTACAGAAGCATGTTGTATGATATTGCAAGGCAAGGCTTCAATTAGAGAGAAGTTCAAATGCTCTCATCCTCACAGAACTATAGTTGTGTAGATCACCCAGCAAGACCCTCATCACTCAGCGAGCCACTCAATACAATGTCTATTTTTACGACCAAATTAATTCACTGTTAACCTTAAATGATACTATAAAGTGTAGTTCATGCTATCATAGAAAAAAACTACTGAATTATTGAAAGAGGAATTCTCATAAAGAAACAGTTTGTGTGTTTCTTCACCTTGTACTTTACGGTTCAACCTCATAAAAAGGCGCTACCATGTTACAAATGATGCTAATATACATAAAGCAATATTCATGGTTGTTTATTATCGACAAAAGGTCAAACGGTGCTTTAAAATAACAACATTTATGCTTCTTTCAACTCATTATTGTGAGAATATCACGTTTGCCAGAAAACTGAACTAAATAACGAGGTTTTAAGTGTAATATAGAGACAATGAAATAGTGACGTTTAAAAAATGATACAGTTAATAGGTTATCATGTTTTCTTCTCAAGATCTTTACCATTGCTGGACGACGTTCACAAGAGTTAGTTAACGGAACATTTCCTATAACATGAAGTTTCTCTTTGTCTAATTTTGTTAATTGTGCTTTAAACAGTTTCGGTGGAACCGTAGAGAAATGTTAAGTTAAGATATACTGATAAGACTTTGAATCATTAACTTAAAAATTTAAGTGATACAGAAGTCTGTATTGTCTGCGTGATTTGAGTGATACAGAATTCTGTACTGTCTGGGTAATTATGTCTTTATTTCGGCTAAGTACGAATTATTTCATTATTTGCGGGACCTAATTTTGACTTTTTTAATGATATATTTTTAATTGAAAAACACCCTATGTACTCTTGTCAATGACTAAGACCGTTCTTTATGTGGCTCATTTTAATTGCATTTACAAATACGCAAAAGCAGCGTTTCCCTTCAAACATTTGCTCATCCCGTAAACATACATTACGTATCACAAACATATTATTTTGCCATTCCAGACAAGCAATATTTGATTTAACAAGTTGTTTTGCTTCGAGATGTCTTACTAGACGGAATTAAACACAGTTATCTGAGAATATTGCCTTGTATTTTCTCCTGATTCGCATTTCATGATTGAGTTTGAACACAGTCGAGTAAAAGAAAAGTCCCATAGCAATCTTGTTAGGAAATGTATTCAGAGTCAAATTCAGTCAGACACTATTTGTACAAACACAATAGACGGCTGATATAGATATATAGCTGATAATTTCACTGAATGAAAAACTTGAAATGTGATGAATTCACTGTTTTGTATGTATTAAGTTTACAAAGATACTTACAATTGTTTACTGATGTAAAAATAACGTGTACGTAGACAGAAAAAAAATTTGCAAATCATTTTTTTTTATTGTCAATGACTTCGGTATAAATAGTCTATCAATGATTCAGGTTTAATGTCAAATGAGTCACGTGTTCCCAAAAACTGATAACCACATTTGAACAAATGATGGGACTATCGTTCTTTATTCGGGCTTTTCGTTTTAGTTTAAAAATGTATATATACATACATCAACCATCTTAAAGTTTTGTTTATTTCATGTATATCATTTAAATAACCCATTTTCAATATTTCGGCCATAGCCTTTATCAAGAATCAACTTGAATTTCAAACTTCTCTGGTGCTAAAATACTAAAATGTCGTAAAGTTTAAATTACTAGTTGATCTTTGATAAAGCTATGTCCGAAATATTGAGAATTGAGTTACATAAATAATATTTTCAAAAATTTTAATTGCGCAACTACAAGCCAATACTTTTTAGAAGTATGGCACAACTGAACACGTGATTCTTTTGCTAGATGTTATTTAGATCAGTACTCGATGCCATCGAAAGCGGGACAGCGTACGTGCAGTGTGATACGTATCGATAACACCGATCCTTCATTCGACAATACGACAGACTATACCTGCTGTTTGTCACGTTGTTCTTCTTAGAAATGAAATAAAAAACATCACCACAAACTAAAAGTCAAAGCTTTTCCCTCGACATTCAAATGATTGAAACTAATTGAAAAGTAATTAATAATATGTATATTATTGAACAAACATTACATTAACTGAGAGGAATGGGGTAAGTGTAATACGGAAGGAGAGAGAATGAACGTTTTGTAACCAGGTACAGAAACACACATTCTGTTCTGTTTGCAAGCTCTTCAGCATTGAAGATACTATTTGGAAAAATAAATACAGTCAAAGTAATAACTAGTGTACAACTAAATTAGTGATAAATGACTAAATTTGAAACAAAAAACACTTTTTAGGGGTTTGATTTGTCAATGCAAAATGTTAATATTTTGCCGAAATATGATGGTTCACTGGTCTCAGCTCAATAAAACAGTGTTGACCATTTTGACCATTTATAATGTTAACCTGCATAAAATACGCATCCATTGAAAGTAACGTAACACAGTTTATAAACACTGCGGGCGTTGATTATTGCTTCATGATAGGCATGAACAATATTCATCTCAGTTTTCAGAGATTAAATGATTAATTTATAAATATGTCATGAATTCGTCACAAAGCACGCATAGTCTTTCCAGATGGCACTGAAGTCAAATGTTTTTTTATTATTTCGCATTTGACTGGAACCTGTAATGCGTGTCACCTGGAGATTACATGCAATGTTATATGTTTATATACGAAATAATTATTAGTCTGTTCTCTACGAAACTTGTCGCGTGTATTTGAAAAGAAGAATGCCACGTAAAAAAGTAATACTCCACGGGATTATTATAACAGATTCATTATTTTAAAGCGAGTTATTAAATCAGGGCAGTTGAAACCAAATATTTCATGGAACGGAATTTACATAAGCATTGCTTGTTTCCGAATTCAAAACTTATGTTGCATTGTTTATATTGATACTTGTTTGTATTGTCATATAAATATGTTTAAACTAACTATATCACACAGCTGTTTTGCAAATTCCAAATATCAATGTGTTCTTATTTTAGCTGGAACGAATGTAAGGTTTTAATTATTCACGGTGGTTAACCGGCTCGGACTTTTTTGGATCAAATCAGCGTCCCCAGACTATTTTTGATCGAGCAAAGGACTTTTAATGAATATCAAGCTAAAAGTTTGGACAGGTGTGTTCAAAATATTTGATATTTTATATGTTCTACTTATTTTATTTTAACTATTTATGTTCGACGGAACGACACAAATGTATATTAACAAGAAAATAATGTTAAATCAACATCACAGAGAACACAGTCTATGCACAAATGTAACCAAATTGCATTTTCCCTCGCAAAATTGGGCGATAATGTCGAGTGAAGGAATAAGATCTCAATTTCATGTTTTTCAATCGATATCGTTACTGAACTGAATAATAACAATTTATCAAAGGTTATTTATCGGGTATTTATCCAGTTCGGTTCATTGTTGTTCAAGAGAAAAATAAACTTAGCAGCGAAGGACTTCTAGTGATCATGGAAACGGACTAGTTATGATCAGTTCCTTTGGATCGTTAAAAAACTGATAATTTGATATCTGAAAGTCCCACGTTTGACTAAAACACCTAGGCAATGTACTATACATATATTTTAGAGCAATAAAGATGCATGAAGTCTGAAAAATCGGTGTACTTTCTTAGTAATTCAGGTAAATGTTGATGTACTTTCACTTAAGAAACTTCAGACTTTTTCTCGATGTAAAGAATAAATTCACAAGAAATTGTTAATTATTTTGAATGCATGGAAAGAACAGACATGTTAAAGTTCCGTGGTACAGAAATTGTAAAATTCGTACGTGTTTTTGCGCCTGAATCAGAATGTTTGTCCATTGTTTTTAAGAAATCAATCAGTAAAAGTCCTTTGCTCGATCAAAAATAGTCTGGGAACGCTGATTTGATCCAAAAAAGTCCGAGCCAGTTAACAACCATGTTATTGTTTGTGAAAAACTTGAGCCCTGCCATTGTAGAACAGCTTTTCGGTTACTTTTTATGTATGTATCCTGCAAACAGCACACATATTAACATTAAATAGCAACCAACAATAAATGCATGCCATAAACCATACCACAGAAAACAGTGAACTCATTATATACTACGCAAAATTTGATAAGGGTCACTTTTTTCTTCAAGAATCATCATTGATCGGAGAACAATTGAACATCATGGTAAATGTTAAAAGAGTTTATTTCCATGAATTCGGAAGCAGTTCCGCTGTGTGACACATTCAAGATTTGTATGACATGAACATAGTTTATTATTACAATACCACATGTCACTGGGACGTCTCCACTTGCGGTATACCGACATCCCTGTCCATTCATTAGGAGTAAGGCGCCTTTGCAAGTCTTGGTTCACTATAATAAACGATGTAGTAAACAGCAAAATGACGTTTGTCTGGGATACACGAACATCAAGCATGTATTCTCTGTACGTATACGCATCAAACCCGTCGTAACTACTCGGGCATTTCCGTCACTGAGAAATACACCCCGTACAAATTTTGGTTACTGGTACGTGGTTTCTGGTCATTGCTTTGTCAACAATAGGCACTCGACTTTCAATCGCGATTTTTAGAATGAGCACCAAGTTCCCATTGAAAGAGAATCAGGTCGTTTCCATTGTTGTATTTACAGGGAAAGTAGCCCACGAACAACAACAACGACAATATGGCGGCCTGTCTATTTTGTCCGAGGCACATCTTTGGCAAACACCGAGGAGTTCCGCATGGTATTAAACCCGGACACTTGGTGTTTCAGTGCGTTTAACGCCGTTTCTCAAGTATGTTTTAGTTATGTACGGCGGCCGAACCTTTAGTGCCTAGGTGAATATGGTTAATTGATTTGTATTTCATCAGTAAGATAGTTTCTACAACATTGTATTTGTTGTTTGGGGAGGAGAGTGTACGCGAATGTAAGTATAACTTAATACAGGTAAGAGTATTTTGTTCATTGAATGATTGTAAATATACGAATGTTGACATGTCAAATTGTAAATATTATATTTGACGCATGGATCAATGGCCGTCTGGGGTCTAAGGAAATAAACTTTCAATATACCGAGATTGCATTTTTCATGTTTTTCTATAATCAAATGACATAGGGGTCCTTATAAATTTTGAGCAGTATACACAAGCACGTATGTAGAAAATGTGCATCACACAGAATTGTGCATCCCATTGAGTTGTGCATTTTTATGACAGAAAATAGGTGATAGCATAAATCTGAAATTGGCACAATCTATGCCAAAATAATTGTGTTAATATTTTCTACCATGTAACATGTAAGATTAGTAGTACATATTTTATTACCTGTCTGTCTGTTAGCGCTTAAATTTAACATGTACAGGATAATAGTTGCATAGCAGAAATTAGCATTTTGTGTAGTTTTTAAGCCTTGCTGGGACAAGTATTCATTCACAAAACCCGCGAATTACTTTGCTATGGACATGAATGGAATAAATTAGTGTACGTCTGACCTGTCTTACAATTTGACTGTATTCAAACCACATTAACTTTAAATGCATCCTATCAATTACCGATAAAGTGTTATCTACCGGTGCAAACTGCGCAATGTTCCCCTACTTTTTTAATCTATTGACAGAGGCAAAATCATACGCGCAATAAGTAAACATTTCTGATAGCGTTCATTGTATGATGTTGTTTTGTTTCAAAGTAGCGTGAGCGTTGTGTGGGAGGGTTCGTCTCTGCTTTTGCTCCCCTTCAATCACTGGAATAAATTCTGTTCAAAATGCTTGTTTTATGTAAAAAAAAATAGCCGTAATCAATACATAATGCATTCATTAGGAAAGACAACATCAAACAAATAGTCGGTAGTCAGATGACGCAGCGTTATAAACACATCACTTGTAGGAGTAGATTCATTCTCTAAATCCTCCATTGATCCACATAATTGGCAAAACGCTTTATTTACTCGATCAAAATTACCGTATAAATATGATGGAATAAAAATATCTTCTTTATTATATGAAATCATGGTTAATAAAATTAACATAAGAGGAGATAAGTTGTATCATAAAAAGAGGATAATGTTACTTAAATGGCATAAATAGACAGAAACATCTTTATTGATGACTACGGGTCCCTCCCAGGGTCGACTTATTGAAGACGTACTAGAATACAGAATAGTCGATACATTCACTGAATGACATTTCTAAAGCCACACCTTCTTTTTTAAAAGTATTCGGTTAATAAGGGAATCGTTATCGTTCAAATTGACAATGTAGATAAATAAATTCTTCATGCATGTTGTCTGTAGATTTCACTAGAGTCAATTCACAAAAAAGCAAAAAGACTAACGGAACTAAAACATAGGTGTAACGGAAAAAATCCGACAATTAATGTATAAAAAGTTATAGCGATATGAAAAAATTATTTTATCACTGCTCTTATCACAGAAAATAATCTTAAATGATAAATTTAAAATCCAGTGCTACCTCCCTTAGCACGCCTGAATAATCTTCACGCATCTCTGTCTCATACATATCACAAAGTTCCAAACAAATCTATTTGGATTGTACCTCCATGCATGTATCAGGGCCTCTGGTAGCTTCCGTCGTTGAACCGATTGCTTGCGAACGCGCCTATCTAACTCGTCCAACAGATGCTTAATACGTTTGAATATGGAGAGTTTGATGGCCAGTGAAGCTGCTGAATATGTTGATGTTGGGGTAGGTGTTGAGTGGCATCGAAAATATATCTTCCTTTTTTTTGTTATTTAATATTCATTCGAGTTTCCGAAATTTCAAACATGATTTAGGATAATTATTCGTGGTTTCGTACATTAGCAGTAGAAATTAATTTGAAATTAAGCTGTTCTCAATTTTATTTTGGCCTTTTATGAAGCTATAAAAACAATCAGTTTATTTACACTAATGAGTATCTTCCTTTTTAGAATCTTATTATAGACACCGTTACCATTCAATTCCTGTTGCCAAGTTTATGTCCATCGAATTGATGCTTTCAAAGGTTCGTGCAGTATCTATAATTAAGATTTCCTGATGAAGCAACCCACACCGACTTTTTCCCGACGTTTGTTATTTGCGCGAGTGGGTGGTGAATCAATGACAGTATTAAGTAGCAGACATAAATATTGGAACAAAACTGAATTTCGTGATTTCAACGATAAACTCTGTCAATGCTATATAACCTTCGCGGAGATTAATTTTCTGAAGGAATGACAGAATATGTCAATGAAAATATTATCAATGAACTTTTTATCACGAGAACATTTGTTTTAGTGAGATCGATCTCTTAGTCATATGCAAAATGTATATCTGTCTATGCGGAAAAACGCGAACGTTCCGAAAAATCTTCGCTTCCTAAAAACTGTTTGGAAAGCTCATAATTTTAGTTCGAACATTTGTCTAGTTGCCATAGATACTTTTGTTTAGGGATTCTTTTTGTTATTTCGAAAGCACATATTTCTAAAAAATAAAAATGAATTATGTTGTTAATCATAACTACTATGTAATGAGTTGTGTATCATTGACGTAGTACTACTTACGCAATCATTCGTTAATACAATCATATCATAAATTAAACTGAAAGCTCTTATCTCTTTTTACCAGGTACGCAACCGAAATCGCATGAACTGGAGCCACAAATAACAGCACAAGGACGCGTTGGGAAATGTCTTATTTTAGGACACTCATAAATCTCTTTAGTTTTTATTGCCAATATATTAATTTTCACCTACATAAGTAGAAGCATAACCACACTGCACTAACTTATTTGCTTCGTCTATCGAAACAACAGACACAAAGCAGATTTTAACCTTGTAGACACCTGCCAAACACCAGTTTATTTACAATATTAAAATGGATGCAGTATTAATCATATAACAACAACGTGAAACACACATAAATCTTGTATCCGACAGTAACAAAAATAGACAATTGATCAGAATCAAAAGATGTTTGATGTGTTGTAAAATAAACAAAACAGTAAATCTCTCATTTACAAAATATGATCGCCATACATCTGCCTATGTTGCGTACGTATTGAATTTAGATAAAGTGATAACAAGAGTACATAAATAGAAAATGCTTATGTCTAAGGTGAATTTAAATGAGGATGTAGATACATGCATTTCAAACACGTTCAAAATGGTTATACTAGTATTATAAATATCACAGTTAACAGCATGGCAGACAAATCGAAAAAGACTGAATAGTTTATAAAAAGTAAAAAGTTATAAAAAGTAAATGTAAGAATAACTTTGACCCAAACGAAAAAGGGGAGGGGGACAGAAACGGGGTAAGGGGATTCTAAAATGGTATGTCAATGGGCTTAGGAAGTGGTGAGTTGAAAAGAAGAAGGAACTTACAAGGCCTTCACTGCGGTAACTAGTTAAACAACTGCATGGTGTATTTAGGAAAATTTAGTTCTTTGTTCCGCATCAAAATCTTCTGTTGTTAAAATCTTCATGTATGACTAGTTAACTTCTCTTTGATGTTTTGTTTATATTATGTCTATATGTCTGCACATTTACCTAAATAAATGTTAATTTAGAAATGAGGTTTCTTCTACCCTCTGCTTTGTTACTTAGGCCTACTTATTTATGTTTAGCCTCATGTCGCATGTTAATTACGTATTTATTTGTATATGTAAATGATGATGAGCCATGGCTCAAGTCGTGTAATAAAGTATCTGTTCTGTGCTATCTTAATGTTACAAAAATAGAATAGAACAGATTTGTTTTCAATATTTATGATTCCTTCGTTCAAGTTACGATGCGTTTGAATCATTAAATGTAAAAGGAGAGCAACTTGTTGATGTTATGAGTAATTGGAGTGTTTTGAGGTAGGATTTAAAAGTTGGTTCATATATTACAAAGGGAATGAGTTCAGATGCAATTAATGGAAATAAACTTAATTTTACATTAAACGTATTATATTTTATATTTTTCAAATCATCGGTGTTCCAAAATGTAATTTTGCACATATGAAACGTTTTAAGATATTCTTATAATCACATTTGAAAATTTCACAATATTGCGTTTTGATGAACAAAAAAAACTGCTGAGTCGTGGATCAGTAATGACGGAGTTCTAAAAGAAGAAACCGCTAATGATTGAAAAAAGTCAGCAACTTCAATCTGCAGCAATTTATCTTAACAGTAAGATAAATGTATTCATCTTATCTTAAGTCGATCTGATAAATCATCCATATTTAAATCATTCTGTCAGGATTCTGTAAGTGTTCGGGGCTATTAAAATCATAGAAGCAAAAACTGAGATATTTCTTACTTTCAGTTAACACTTCAAAGACGGCTTTCAGAAATCTAATTAATTCCTCATTTTAAGCTAAACCAGACAACTATACATTCGGTTCATACAACAGCACGAAGTAAATCGAATTTCATACGAAGAAATCACTTACGAAACAGGGTTATCTCATATAACTGAGTAAATATACAATCATATATTTAATTGTATTGACCGCCAAGACTTGGCTTGAAGTCTAATTGCCATTTTAAGTTATTCTTCTTCTATTTGTTTATACGAGTCCGTATCCCATGACTAAACTGTATCGTGCGCAAATGACTGATCGAACCGGGTGGGCTCCGAAACATTTGCAAAGATTTTGATTAATATAAAGTCAAGATATTTATTACTCGGATCTGCTTTGCTTTAGCTGTAATATTCGTTAATTTTCAGTTGGAATGTTTTATTAGAAATGATGTTGCTTAGCGATATCGAATCTTTTCGACTGGTGTTCTAATTGGAAATGTGATAGCTAAGTGTGGGTTATAAGAGTGCACAGTCTGTGTGCTTGGTGGTTCGCTGTACTTTATACACTCAGGGGGATCTAAGTTCATATAATCAACCATCAGCATTTTCCACGGGTTTCCATAGGCGTGGAGAAGACACAAACGAATCGTGATTGCTTTTCGCAGACAATTTGTCGTTGTACTTATTGCCGTTTTGTTATCTTATCGTGAATGTTTGAAATGCATTTAATAAGCCAATAAGGTTTTACAATGAATTTGTTAAGCAGCTCGTGTTCCGTAGATTAATAAAATTATACATTTTATCTGCTAGCACAACTTGGTATAATGTTTTATGCTTCCTTCGTTTGAATACGTGTCGCGAGTAAACAATTTGATAATAAAAACCTTTCGTCTACAAGAACGATTTAACACGTACTTGATAGAATTATTATCAATGTTTCAATTTATAGGCTTGTTAGATACTTTTGATTGAAATCAAGAACATTTAGCACCAATAGACTCGGAAAGATTACCTTTCCGGGGTTTCAATGAGTTAACGTAATGTAATGTTTTAAGGGTTAGGTCGGTGAAGCTGTGCGGTGGGTCATGGATTCACAACGATGTAACATCTCCTGTTCGTTAGGCTTGTTACATAATTATACTACGTGAATGTTGTTTCAGAAAAGTATATGAAAGAACGTTATAGCATTGCGAAAGGTGTTGTTTATAGTAATTCAAACACGTATGTATATAGTACATGTCCAGAATATGCCTTTCGTCTTTGAATTTCCTCCTACAACATATATTTTTCATTATAAGCTACCTGGTAGCTATATATAAAACATTTACATTGTCATTTGGTATTAATAACATACTGCATAACCACCATGGCCACCATATGGGCAATGAACACTATTTAGCGCACTTTTATCAGTACAAATGACCACACAAACATGGGGAAAAAGATCATCTGTGCAAATATGATTTCTTCCATTAGTAGCTTATGTTCCCATTCTTGACTGTCGTTATAAATAAAGCAATGTAAAATTTCTCATCAATTGCCAAATTTAATTCAACTGTTATGAACGAACATCATTTTCTGAAATCAGGCATTCGTACATTCCTTTACGAACTTTTACTGATTGGAAAACAACAAAACTATAATTACGCAAACAATCTGGGGTGCAACATCCCGCTTAATTGTAAGCAAGTGTTTGTTTAAAGTGCAAGGAAGGAAAACATGCAGCAAAGGAAAGGCTTCAGTTATTTTTATTTCTCAAGGTTGTCTGTTTCATCAATTATTATGGCATAATGGAAGTCATAAACACTAATTAGCGCTCAATGTTTGATTATTACACAGCGTCAATTTAGTAGAATTTCGAATAACTCCTTTCCAAATTGCTATATAATCAAATTAAGAATGTTAAAATTCCAAAGGCAACTCTATTTACCAGACTGCTCGAAACTAACTTCGTCTTTCATTAGGACCAGGCAATTTTATTTTGTTTGTATTAAAGAACAACATAATACGCATCAACAAATGTTCCACTTTAAGACTTAAATATGGGCTATTTATGCAAATAATCAGTAATACAAAATGTACATTATACCAAATATACCTTGGAATAAATAACAGCTTTGTATACATAATACATGTTCGAATAAAGTATATCAATGGATTTTGAGATATATCATAGACCAGAGTAATTCTCAGTACATATACGTACATCATAAGAATCTCGGCTGATTGTACTTCATTGAATAAATAACAAGTAATTCATTGATATTCACCATTAAATTTTATTGTACGCGATATCTAAAAGAAAGTTGACAGTACAAGTTAGTACTGTAATTAGCTGTATTTTGCTTGGAAAATTCTGTCATTGTGAATTCTTTCCTTACATGATTATTTTTGTTCTTATGAATATTCAGTTGAATGATTTATTATATCTGACAGAACCGATTTATAGATCCGTTCCTTTTGTTTTTAAATGTTTTAATGAAAAAAATTAAGGTCCATGTTAGACAAACATTAGTAAAATTACAACAGACAATAAGCCATCTAAATCGGTTAAGTTGAAAGTTTGAAATTCCATGGTACAAAATAAATCATTTTAATGTTCCGGTCTTAAAATTGAAGTGGTTGCAGGGTAAGATTTGTCTATTTAATGATCCTTCGACGCAATATTGCTTGTATTCTGCATCCGCCAGCTAAACAACATATATCCGAATTTCTCTGCGACCACATTGTGATTTAACAACATTAATAATTGGGATGTAATAAACCGATGAGTTGTATCTAATGTTTGTTTAAATATCATGTTCAAAGACTTCGTGTAAAATTTGATGACTATATTGGCTAATCGCGGTGAGGACGAATGACGAAGCTTAACTTGTCTGTCAGCCAATATTAAATAGTATCCGTGTTTTCAGCATTTTGTAAGAGGTGTACCACATGTCAAGCTAAAAAGTCAATCCGTCCATTTGATCCACTCCCTCTATGATTCGTAAAATAAATAAAATACATGTATGAAAATGTCAAATTTATTAGGTTCTTGTACAATTTATGACAATGGCTGTCTCAGTGGAGGATATTCTTTGTCATAAAAAGGATACAGAGTACTTAAACTGATTAAATGAGACAGAAACTGATATTTATCACAGCGTTGGCTGACATAAAATGGGTCAAACAGTACAAAAGGTGAATAAGTTAGTAAGAGTACAACACATAAATTTAGCTTTTATCAATTTTTGACCAACATTCATGTGATATGTGCGCGATTCGGATGAAGTTAAAGAAATACGATCATATACATAAATAATAAAAATAGCCCATTAACTGATAATTGAATATAAACAATTTAATATCTAGTGTTTTATGCCAGTTTTAAACAGCAATAACTTAGACACAAGGCAGCAATTAACCAGCGATTCTGTACCCAGTACTGACTTTGCTCCCTATAAAGTAAATTTGAAAAAGATCTCTTGTGATATTGCTTGTAGTTTCATAATTTTGATACTACTGTTGATTATGTGTGGTTACAATTTAGTAATTCAAGCCTTAAATGCCAGTGCAAAAAATGAGACAAATGTGGTCCATAAAAGCATCTATGTGAATAGTGTATACTTGCATGTACGGACATTTACTGAGTGATATTAATCACCATTTCAGTAGAATATCATGATTGCCAGCTTTTTCAGGAATTATTCAAATAAGTGGCGGAGAATGGCCATAGAAGCAATGTCTTCAACAAAAAATCACAAAGAACATAAACATCGACGAGGCTCTGAACTAACCTAACGAATCCGATGTCTGTAAACCTATTTCATTCTTATTTTAACTAAGTGGGTGTTTTTTTCATCAGAAGTTTTATGTAACACCATTGATATTTGATGTAAGTCGGTCAAATTAGTACATGTATACCTTTCATGTTTAAGTAACGTTTTTATTCAAGTGACAGGTGCAATAATCATTATACAGCTATTTTACAAATAGAAAGAATTACACAAATGATTCCGAGCCATCTGGCCCACAAGAAACTAAAACAAAAAAGGTGAAAGACACAGATTTTTATCTCCTAGAATCAATATGCAGTGGAAAATGTAACATGAAATATTCTTTTTTTGCGGTATGTTTGTCCAAAGTTAACGTCCATATTACATGTATCTGCATTATAAATACTTCAACAAAAAGTGTGTCTCTGATTCAATATCACCCGCGAAACTAAACATACACATTCTTTGATTTTGGGATTTCTCCAGTATGTCGCCCTGTTTTCATTCAAATGAACAACTGCCGCAACGAACTGAATGTGATCTTTCATTCCTCTTTAAGTTAAGTATGGTGCACTTTTCATGTTGGAAATAACACTTAATGTATTGTATCCCTAAGACTGTACTTCTTTGACATACACGCTCAATGATATATACACAACATGTTAATACCCAGAAACATTACCTTTGTCATAAATTGATTAAAACTGTGCCTTTTATGTTTCCTAACAACGCACAGTTCATCCGTCCTTGGCACACAACTCTAAGTTAATTCATTTATTGATCAAGGAGGCAATTATGTCAATGTGACCCGAATAAAAGCGACATAAAAGCAGCATGTACGGCATTTGAAGGACGATTAGGAGGTTAAGTATGATATTATAGAAGAGTGAATTATTTTAGTTTTCTAATCAAGTGATCATAACTTGGTCATAAACCCAATTCTTCAGTTAATGATATTGCCCTCTTTTCTAAATATTCAGTTGCTTTTGTTTTAGATAAAATACTGTTTTTGCCAAGCCAATTAAGCAAAGTTAATCTGACCCACTAAAAGATACATAAACAAGATACATAAACAATAGCTGTGCAGGATACAGGTAAAGGCACGGTGTATTTATATAACACTGTTTATGCGTCGAAATTTGATCCTACCGACGCTAATAATCTTCTTCAGAATAATAAAAAATTAACTTGTAGTACCATGTATAAATATCCTGTTATTTTTTGACATCATTAAAAAATTGGATAATCGTTTTGTAAAGAATGGTAACCACTGGTTTATACTTATGTTATGTGCGTTCTCTCTTACTTTCTTGGCCTATTTCCTAAGGTGTTTGCTAACCGTTGTTTTGCGTCATGTGGCTGTTTCTCAATAAAGCAAGCATAAGCAGCGTTCTGAGCAAACAAGACTTTTCGGCAAAGATCTATTGGAAGCCCTATGTATCACAGTACTAAAGGATGTACGCAATTCGATCATTTTGACACATTGTGATCTATAACGAACTATTTTTTTCATATATCTGACTGGAAATACAGTTTGTTCGGTATCATACATCAACTACTTCAAAAATATCAAGAAATAAATGAGTATCGACGTATCCTAACAGCCCTATCCCTTTGTACTAAATGTGAATTTACAATGCCTGAATTTCCAATTTTGATGAAAATTTTCTTTCGAAATAAATGGATAGATCAAGGATCACTGTTGTTGCCATTCTATACATGTTACAACATTACAACATTTACATTTACAGATTACGAATGCAAAAACAGGGTGCCAATGGCAAAAAAAACCTCCGCCGTTTTTAACTATTTTTCTTCTCTCTGAGAATGATGTGTGGGTGCGTTATGTTGAACCTAAAAAAGCTCAGTCAAAGCAGTGGCAACGAACTGGTTCCCTATCTCAAAAGAAGTTTAAACTACGTCTCGATCTGCTGACAAGAGTATATTGGTAGTTTATTGGGATTCAGGTGGAGTAGAAGTAGCTCATTTCATACCAAAATGATCAACCTATCATTGCAAGGTAATATTGAGGTGTAATTTTGAAAAAGAAACCTGTGAGAACAGGCAGTTTTGATTTCAACTGTATCGATACACTTGCTATTCTTGATTGTTCGCGAAAGCTCCCGAGAAGATGGCACAATGGCATTGACGAAGATGGAGAATACTTTACAAAAGATTATTAGTTCGAACATTCTTCGTCCGCCCCTCGTTCGTGTTAACTAGATTAACCTTTGAATAAAGGTCATCTGATAGTAAAAACCCTTTTGTCTTTCTTTCAAAAGTGAGACTAAAGTGAAACAGAAAAAAAGTTTTACGTCTATCTTCAAAAATACTTCGATAATTTATCAGCAGGCAGTTTAATGAACCAGCGTACCACCTGGATTCTGTAGCTATAGTAACCTTCCTTTGTCCCCGCAGGAGACTACCAACTTTTCTACTTCATCAGTCAGCGATGGCGAACGGTGGTCGTAGATGCATTTAGCCTAAACAAGGACACAAGCGCACCAATAGTATGACCGCCGTAGATCTAATGTACTTGAAATGAGCGGGTAGATAATTGTGTATTAAAGTTTAAAAACACCGTAGGTGTCAATGATATGTTCCTATATTTAATATATAGAAGCTGATCTGAATACATGTGTGAGTGATTCCTTAACAACATTATTGTAGTCTATCATACACGCTCGAGTACGATTGCTTACAAACGTAAATGTTTTGTTTCGTTGTGGTAGTCAGGCGATGTTTTACGGCGAATATTTTCTAAGTCTGCAAATAAAAGTTCTAATAAGTCATGCATAATGTTTATTTTATGATTACGTTATCTGTAACAGCTCAATGTCGATGAGACATATTCAGTAAATAAGTTTTGGACCCAGGGCACGTGATAAACAACAAACACATTCTGTTGATTGTCTAGACACTGAAGCAATCTGTTTCTTAGAGTCTTACACCAAAATAAGGGTACATAAATAATTAGTAATCTTCGTATACCCCGAAGAGACGTACTCACATCACACATCGCTAAGAACGCATCTTTTGATGAACCTAGTGGTGCAGAAAGGTTGTATAGGTGGGTCTAGTTGAACCTAGTGGTGCAGAAAGGTTGTATAGGTGGGTCTAGTGTGGCTTATGTAACATCGAATAATTGAAGTTATGCACTTAGTTATCTAATTAAACGTGATTTCAACTCGACCTTGCAAAACGCTTCCGGCCTGGCAACCACTCCAACTCGGTTCGTACGTAGTCCAATCATCAACCATTGTGCAAACTTTCGATGTGTCGATTTAGAAATAGATAAATGTACGGATCTATCAGCTTAGTATCATCTATGACAAATGAAAAGATATGTAACTATTTTTCCGACGTGCTGTCTTAATATTGTTTTTGACCTAACATTGTAACCAATGAAAGTGTTCGATACAAAATCTTCAGCTGAAGTAGGAGTTTTCTCATTGGTTAAAGGCTATTTTGTTATTAACTGTTTCGATATTATCCCACACTTCACGCTTATCGGAAAGGATGACCGAGAGAGATTTAAATTGTGTTTATTAGACTTCGCACTCATAAAAATCAGTCATCTTGAAGCGGCTGAGTTATTACTATGTTCTTTCTAATTTGTCATGTGCATGCTTACCTTCTGTAAGCTAGTTGGGACAGCTTGCTCACTTTAGAAACTTATCTGGTCCCGGATGAAATTGGGACTTTGAGCGATGGGCGACTATTGACAACTTGGCCTCTCCAACTAGCTCTCTTAATAAAACATTTAAACGTGTTGTACTCTGTAAAATACTCGACTGACTACATAAGACTATGATTATCTACAGTATGACACTAAAACGAAAATTTCGAAGATGATAATGTAAAAACAACAACAACAAAAAAAGATTTTGACCTTATCTAAAAGGCCGCACAGTATGGTACGAAAGAGGAAATTAACATCATAAAATTACAAAACAGCTTTAACCCAGTGTTTCAACATGATATATATTATCCGTGGTCTTGTCTTTGTATAAATCATCCGGCTGTTCATTTTCCTTGTTGTGGTTCGATTTGGCATTAAACATACTTGTATGGTTTCCGAATTTGGTGGGTATTCAGTGCAATACGATTATCTAATGATAAACCATTAATAACAGGAAGATATCTATGTTTTTTGCTTAGAATAATTATATTGACGTACATGAATTGAGCATTATTTCAGAACATGGCCATTTCAGCTTATTTTCTTCTACACGTATGAAGTATTCTTGAATGAATGACCGGTATATATAATTTCATTTACACTATTTTAAGGAATCAAAACATGACGAATGCCATTAGTATCACCACTAACAAAGAAACAGAAACGGATTATTGCGAAAGAACATGGACAAGGGGATTAGAAAATGCTACCAATAAAATTGTTGTAAACAATGGAACACCTGGTTGGTTTAATCAACTTATAAACCTTATATTAGACGAAATACACGTGCATGATAGTCTTCCATACCTGTAAAATAAACTGTTCAATGTTGTTTTTATTCTCTTTTATACACTTGCTGTAAACACAGTTGTCGACGAAGAATAACAATACAGTGATACTTAGGCTGGTTTACGGTTATCAGAACATTCATATTTACGGCGCCGCCCTTAAGGTTTTCAATTGCAAAAACCAAAGAACTAAAATTATACACGGAGACCAATTATTTATGTACCGTACATCCAAGAAATAACTGGTGTATTAAGGAAGAATTGGAATGTTTTTTTTTAGACCTGTCTATACTATTTATTTTGAAGTGTAACCCACCCGGAACTTTACTAGTTTCAGTCCTATGATTCATGTGTTATACATAGACATCATGTATAATTATGAATGTCCTAAAAAAGCATCTTTTGTTTGCAATGTACTAGTATTTAGTTTAAGTGACCTTGACATTACTTATTTTCCTGTTCCAAATTCGTGCGACTGAATTAAATAGAACAATTATGTATTTTTTACTATACAGTACAGTCTCTTCAGAGCGGCCCTCTCTTTCAAGAGCAACAACTATCCTTCAACAACAGTATGATTTTATCTGCTCGATTTAACTATAAATTTAACCTCTCTAGAGTAACAGACTATCAGCAAAATATAAATTTGCTGCTCCCAAAGGGTGTTGCTTTGGAGAGTTTGCACTGTATATGTGAAAATCGTGCAAACACATTGATGATTTATGAATATGAAAATAAGTATTCACTGATCAGATCAATATTGCTGTACGAGAGTACCATACAAACATACTTGTGCACAAGTTTATACTTGACAAAAATCATCGCACTCAATGAATGGTGTTTTTTATTTTTCAAGGTTGTCTGTTTCATTAGTGTCTCGGCTATCATGGGCGTTATAAATGTTAATTAATTTTCACGGCTCGATTAATTGCACCGTGAAAATTCTACTAAAATCTCAAGTAAGACCATTACAACGGTTCTATAACAGAGTTAACACGATGCAACTCTCAAAGTGATTCCATTAGTTCGCAGACGGTGTAGCCAACAGCCTGATTAGTTATAATGATTACTGGTAGAAGCAGAGCTCGTGTCTTGAATTAAGTACACAAACATATAGTTAACTAAGGGTAACCCCGAGTAAAACCACCAAGCTGTTACAGCTTCTCGCTGCAACTGGATGCCTTTGGTAAATAGCGTGAACGTAGTGCTGGCAAGTTCGTACAGCATGTGGTTAGAAAATTCGATCTCTATATAGATACGCTGCTTGTAAGTTGTACATTTGATCCTCCTTAACTTACCGCAGTATTACTAATCTGACTACTACAAAGCGCTATAATGCATTACCGTACTATATCAAGAACAAGAACAACTATAACAAAACGAATTACAAGAATCATTGGATTAAGTTTTTTGTATGAAGTTGCTTTTTTCATAAAGGATATTGACCGTCTACTTTATTCATGTATTATCAATAACTTGTAAATATGTTATACTCTCCATAATGGAGGAATGAATAACGTTTTGTTATAGTTGGTTCTTGTTTAGTACTAGTTTATAGCACTATAATCACACATAGAAACTCCAGATTATGAAACGCGCTGTTAGACAACATTCGCACCAGATCACATACGTGACAGTTGTTAATAAAACGGGTGAAATTTTAGCAGCGCGACTAGTTATCACCATAGACACTCGATTCCGTGATTTTTATACGTTTACAGACGTTACTTTTTAATTTCCCTCATCAAACAATGAAAACACCTTTTTATACACTCAATAAGGGAAAAAATTGAAGATTTTTCTTTCGATAGATTTGCGTTGTTTGTTGAGTGAAATTCAAAAATAACGCCTGTAAACGTATAATCAAAGTACTGAAAGTACTGTCGGACTTGATGTTTACCATACGAGACAAAAGAGAGAAATGTGTACCCACATCGTTCGAGCACATACAAATATTTTAACATTTAAAATTACGGACCGATTTTTCATTCATATTGTAATGCAGGTCATATGCATATAGGTAAATGACATAAGCTAGGGCTTTACTATAGTCCCTTTGCTAAAATTTTGAAATGAAAAAAGCCTGATATTGGAAAGTTTTATGATTAGCACATCAATTGAGGACAATTTAATTGCATTAAAAACTCTTTATTGTACAAAACTAGTAAACAACACTTCAGTAACAGTAAATACAAACATTGATTCTTCTGGTTTTAACACAACAGAACATCGTCGCATTGAACACAATCAGGGTCACTCAAATAAAAAAGGTCCTGACACAGTAGAGTAAGACCTATATGACCTATAGTTAACCCGATGTTGCATGAAATTCAGACGTGATTATGTAATTCTAAATAATCTGGCGTAAAAGGAACTCTTAAACAGTAAATTTTAAAAGCACGTATCCAGTAATTTACGTTCGTATTTAGCGACTCGAATTATTATTCTTAAGCCGCAGTTTTAACATTCAACATTCGATAAATCAAACTCCCCAAATCGGTTACGCTTTGCTACTAGCCACTGCGGGGAGTGAGTCTATAAATAGCGATTCCGTCATCAAAATAACACTAGTTGGTGTGAATATCACGGCATACAATTAAATGAGAATTCGCTTTGTAATATTAAGAAATGTTAGAAAGGCACAAAACACACACATCGATGGTAGATTGTTGCAAATGCATGAATACGTCCGTGGAGATTTTTCTGAACTCTCGAACGAAAACCGAAAGTAGAACTACTTTTACGGCAAGATATTTTATTGGACAGTGAATACGCGGTTTTAATTCTACGCATTTGAAAATCTCATGTATCTACCGACAAGCACTTATTTAGATACATGACTCTTTCCATGTAGTTACAATAGAATGGTTTGAAATGTATTTAGATCTGACACACTTAATTGGGGAAAGATTCAAGATACTTCTATATAAACATACCATTTAGTTGCGTACTATTTCCTTTATGTGGCATTCTTTTAACCAAGCTGTTATTGAGTCCAGCGACAAATACAAGTCAACGATTACAAAGGACTTGATTTTGATAAAAATCAAGTCCAAAAATCACGGAATTGAGTGCCTATGGTGATAACGTGCCCTTTCCAACTAGTTATGTTCAAACATGCTGCCTCCTGTATCTGATTCGGACTCAAAGCCTTAATCAATCATAACTAGCTAGTCGACCACGGAACAATCGTCTAAGTCACAAACAAAATAGCTTACCTTTTATGATGTTGTTAAGTCCCATTAGCTTTTTGCTATAAAGAATATATGCAAAAAACAAATCATTGGTGATATTATCCCAAGATAATTATTACCGACGAAACAAGTCCTTTTCCTTCTAAAAACACTCATTTCGCCGTGAATTTTGCATTTGTAAACTTGAAATAT
The DNA here is from genome assembly GCA_964023205.1 of Lutraria lutraria. Lineage (NCBI taxonomy): Eukaryota > Metazoa > Mollusca > Bivalvia > Venerida > Mactridae > Lutraria > Lutraria lutraria. The sequence goes on from OZ026836.1 coordinate 38,851,436, forward strand.
ACAGAGCGCGTGACGTCACTTTGAACATTGCATAATATGACTGCGGGAAAACACAGCTGGTCTATAAATAGTATTTTTTCAATGATATTTAAAAAAAATACGATAGTAGTTTTGGAAACATTTTTTCTTGTTATAAAGTACGCACGGGAGGAAAACACACCGGATTCCTCTGTTATAGAACAAATAGAAACTATTACGACCGATAAATTTATATGATTGTGGGACTTTAAATGAATAACGTGGTCGAGTGTTTGTAGTTTATTAGATTTTTAAACCAGTACATGCAAAAAAACACAACAAATAAATACATTCATTTTCCCAGAGTGTTCAAAAGAGCCCTATACACTTCTAAAAACAACTGGCCAAATATATAATTATAAATTTGAAATCTTTAGAAATAAAATTTATATAAAGGAAATGCATTGATATGAAATAAGCTGTTGTTTATTCATTCTTGAGAAAACAAATAATAACAAAAATAAAATGTTTTTTTCGTCAAATTAAGACGAATTCAGTGAATATTGAATTAAAAAAAAATTCGAAAATCCGTGTTAACCAGCTGTTAACTCCTGTTATGACACTATCTATCATAACGATTTTCTATTATCTGGAAATTGAAAAAATCATTTTCTCTTCATTTTCAGTCTATTGCAAAAAATCTGAAACTTTATACTTTGGCGATCAACTTTCCATTGTCTTAACGTATTATATACAGGTAAAACCCAATACTATCGTTATAACGGGTCTCAACTGTATATTTCAGAACAGCAGACACAGTGTCTGGAAAGATTAACGCCTAATTAAAGAAATAAAAAAATGAAAATAATTACATGTCTTTCATTTGTATTCGGTGAGTTCTGGTAATTACATAATGAAACATTATCCAGCTAAAATATAACAACATTAACATTATAGTGGATGTTTGTTATACATATAGTTGAGTTCTATACAGAGGACATTAACAACATCAACCACTCGAACTTACAGTTTGGTATCATTACAATTTGTCTTCCCGTATACATTATGTAATGATATAATCCACATTTACGTATTATTACATGTAGTACATTTTCAAACGCCCTGTGAAAATGACGATGGGCAGAAGGGACCTTTCATGTCATATCAATTGTACTGTGTTGAAATACCTACATGTTCCTTTCGAATGAATGCTAACTTTAATCGAAGTCGTAAAATATGATAACTATGTCTTGTTAATTTGATCCAAAAAGCTCACTATGGCATGGTTCTTAAGACCAAATGACGTAATTACTAGAATTAAGCTATACTGGCCGGGCTATGTTGTCCGCCAATCCTAAAACAATGATATGCCGACCGCGAGATTACAATACCTTTTATACACAAACTTAACATCCCCCTTTAAATTAATTTTCTCACAAGTAAAAGTGCATGGAAACATTTGAGAATTTCCCACTTCCAGCTCACCTAGCTATCTCACTATGAATAAGATAATTTATTAACATTTTGTCGTCGACACGACAAAGAATTTAAATCTCACTTTACCCGCTCTGTGTTTAGACGATTAAGTAGATGTATTTGTTTACTACATGAATATAGTACATTATGCACTTCTTTAAAGTAAAAAAACAACAATAAACAAATGATAATCTCGGATATTGTAGAGTATAAAAAGCTATGGACACCTTTCCATGTGTTGTTGTTAGAATGTAAACAATATAGGAATGTGAAGCTAAAACGCCGTTTAGAACTACCAGTTCACAGAATGAAAAACAAATACACACGTTCGTCTTTTTACGTGCCGGGTAGTTTAAGACAATTGATTTACCCGGCAGTAACGTTGCTTTATGAAATGATATTATACTGACATTGAGATGAAATAGGCAAACTATTAGTATACTTGTATCATTCTAAAGACTAATACATTAGTATGACAGATGTTTATGCGTCGAATATTTCAAGATGTGTTTAATAAATAAACAAGTGAGACACAAAATAAATTAAAATATTGCAAGTTACATAAAATTAGGTTTAATAGCAGAAGAAACTGTTTATCTATTAGTCTGTATCTGATGATATAACCTTATTTATCCAGGTTAGATATTTTCTGACTTTTGTATAGATACCAAATTTCTTTTTTTCACCACACCCCTCTCCGTAGCTGGTTACCCCATACACGATCCAATGTTTGACACCGTTTTTATATGTAGGACATAATAATGGACCGCCACTGTCTCCGGCACATGAATCTGTACCGCCATGCTTTTTTCCAGCACAAACTTGTGTTTCATAAATTGGAAAATTAAACGACCGTTGACAAGTCTTTTTCTTAACTAAGGGAACTTGGGCTTCTCTTAGAACGTCAGACCCGTGCATGTCCGTACTTTTTTCTTTACCCCAACCTAGAATGTAACACAGATGTTTTTCTTTGAGTTTGTCTTTTGCTTCCGGTAGACATGCAAATCCTACCGAATCGGACTCAGTCACTGGTTTTTCTAATTTTAAAAGTGCGATATCATTTGTTATAGTATCAAAATCATACTGTGGATGTGTATACCCGCGCGCAACCTTTAGCGGCTGTTCACCTTTATCTTTTACTTTCATGTTATGCTCCCCAATTATTAAAGAAATCCTTCGACGTTTCTTTTTCTTGCGAACGCAATGAGCAGCAGTGAGAACCCATTGAGGGGCTATCAAAGTACCTCCACAAAACTGTTCATTCCATTTTAATACTGCGACCTGAAATTGAAGTAAGAACGTATTTTCTAGTGTGCATGTATTCATCTCGACTAAAAATATGTAAAAAACAATCCGGCTTTAGTACAAATTTTCCTATTTTGTATAAATTCTATTCCAATTTTGAACTTGGTCTTAACTTTTTATAAGTATACGTGAATTTAAAAAAAACATAAAAACAAACTTCTATAGCAGGTAAACAAGGAAATTATTATTATTTTCCTTATTGTTTGTATACAATATGAACCATATTTGAAGACTAATAAGTGCAATTTATTATATCGCCGGCAAAATGTGTTTCAACTGATTGAACAAAATACATTTGATAGTTTGAAGCCTGACTGGGTCCACAGAACGGTTGCCCTATTGAATTTTAATATCTCCCAAACTTGCACCACCAGATGTTAAAACTCTTGCATAAGATTTACAAGATCGTTCATCGTTATCTTAAGTTTCACAATCATTAAGAAAACATAGAAATTGTGATTAAGTTTTATCTTTCCGGAGCACAAAATCCTTCGTATATGCATTTTGGTTAGGCATGCCAGCTTTCTTTATTGTTATTCATAGAATTGGGAATGCGAATATCAAAGATAAAAGAAATCCATCATAATAAAAGTTAGATAAATCGATTCATCTAAATCATCGTTTTCAACAACAGCTAACAAGTCTTCAAACACAGGCCTCAAGGATTTTAACACATTTGTGGTTATACGGCAACAATATGGAAGAGTATTTAGACTAACTCGTATCCTGTTCAGCAGCCGTTCTACAGAGGTTGATAGGTACACACTGCTCTATTAGACCATTAATTAAGATCAGATGCCTCTACTTGTCTGCTAGTATATCAAGCTTTAATCTAATCAAGTGATTTTTATGAATTAGTATTGTATTTATAGACAAAAATAGCGTACAGACTGGTTTATTAGATAATTAGTAGACTTAAAGACCGTAGGAGCGTATAATAACAAAGCTGGTTGAACTAGGTGTGTTTTGTAAGGTTTTATTTCAAAAGTACATTCATTCACTAATCAGAATCCAGTACATCCCTAATTACTTACTTTCAACGATCAATTATATTACACGAGGTTGTTATTTTTTCCCATTGAATTGTAAGTATTTCCTCCAAAGCCGAATTAGTTTTAGATCAATTCATCAATTCGCTGTATACATTCAATTTAATTTGTCTAACATAGCATTATAGTTCGCGCAAACCCTTGTGAAACAAATAAAACATTAAGAATAAGTGCATTCCGCTTTTCTTCAGATATTGCTGGCAATATAATATTAATCAGACACTGGATTGGTTTTAGACAATTTATTGTGATTACAAAACGCATTAAAAGGGACACACCGTTGATGATCCATATACAAAAGTACATTTAATTCAACACCGGAATGCAAACATCAACGAAAACATACTAGTAAATACAGTATTGACAGTCGTAATGGTATCATTGAAATATTAATGTGTATGTTGCTGTATCATAAAGGTGTTTACGTTCAGTAAGTGTAAAACGTGATTTCGTGTTATGTTTGTTATCTAAATGGTTTAAACGTGCGCTATTTGCACTCAAGGGATGAATCGAACCATACCTGCCAAGGCCATGAATTTTTACGGGACTCAAGTCCACCTATAACACGATATGAACCAGCACGATCACCAGGCTGTATACCGCACGAATAAGTCATGTTCTTCAATATCTGTGGATTGGATTTCATTTTATCGTCAGCATCTGAAAATAAGTACGCACATTAGTTATAACAATGTTATCAGAATGTAGTACTTGAAGTAATGTGGCAAATGAGAATACATGCAGTAAGTCATAAGTTTAACTTGCTTTAAACAGACTTCCAGATGTTCATTCGCACGCAATAACTTGATTTGTTACGACACCAATATGCTCCTTATAAGTACATTGTACGTGGGGTTCAGTGTTAAATCATTTCCCGAAGTCCACAAATTTATCCAAGGCGTATACCTTCTTAATAAGCATCGTCAATTCCATGACTTCTTCTTAAAGTCATGGTTAGTTAAATGGCAATACAATTTATAACAAAGGACGAAGATGAAACTGTATGTAGATAACCAACTGTTAAATATATTATATATCTAATCTAGTTGAATAACATAACTTGACAGATGAAGCGGAAGGAGGCAAACAAGAAACTATTGGCCTGATAGTAAGTTCACCTTTGAATAAATAGCAACACATGCAAAAACATCCCCACTCTACCAACTGTAGAATGTCAACTGAATTCCCACATCATAAAGAACAATCTATGATGATAGACATGGTGCAACTAGTCGTACAAAAACCCATTGATGTCATAACTCGTTCTGTATAATCAATTAACTTCCATGCCGATATCAGCATTTTTACTCAGAAACCACGGATTCCTACGCTATTTTGTATCTTGCTAATACAAAAACATGTACATTTATATAGAGCAAACTTTAAAACACCATATTCGATTGCGCTTCACATGGCGAGGGTTCAACGCAACAGTGTCGTAACTTATATGGAAATAAGAACAAGTTACGACAGTGTTGCATTTCACATGGTTCATTTAAAAGTCAGTCTAAAATTGTATACACAGTTTTGTAAGTCTCATATGGAATTGTGAGAGTAGATACGTTTTGAGTTTTCGTCTGAACTTGTCTTCTTTTCATTTAAAACATATTTCAAGTCACTCGGGAGAGGGTTACACTATTTTGGTTCCACTGCAGTAATGGGCCTATCTGCTGTTTGGGTTCTATTTCAAAATGGTCGACACAGATGATGAAGCAAGACTGAAACCATATGGTTTGATAATGTTAAGTTTATTTACAGTAAATCTTGCTCATGCGGCCATGTTTATTAAGCGACCTTTTTCTTAAGCGACCACTTTGGGTGGGTTTAGTGCCATTTTCCAAAAAATCAGTTATATATGAGGCAGTCGATTCACCTTACAAGTTTTCCTGGATGGTATTCTAAACAGTACTAACCAGTAACTTCTCCACATGTGGAGGTAAATCGAAAACTGGGAATCGAACCAGGATTGTTGGATTTCAAATCCAGCGCACTAACTCACTGGACTACGGTCGTGAACTTGATAGTGTCCAGAATGATGAATGATGGTGACGTACACTTTCTAAACTTTTACCTACTTTCTAGGTACCAAAAACAATACCTTTGTCACTTGGTTTGATTATAACGATTTTAATGATCTTCAAAAGAGGCCGTTTCAATTACTTTATCATTCTTTCTATTTGAAATTTTTCGATGATGAAATGATGTGATCTTTCGAATTCGATATGACTTTTTCGACGATGTATATATAAAGAAAACAGAGATGAAGGGATACTTGGCTTTCTGACGCATTCTTGACGAATTTGAAATGTTTCTTAGCGGAACATAGAATATGAATTTATGAAAAATGAGAGAAATCAATCTGAAAACTTTAACACAGAAGAATATTTATTTATAAGCTGACAATGTAATATTAATGGCCTGTCTAAAGATAATATAAAGGTATATTTAGAAACACATTTCATCCAAACTAATTTCAAAGCTCATTTTTGTATCCTGTGTAGGTAAAAGCCGACTATTCATTTGTGTGCCATGCCATAATGAAAATTCCAGGTTAAAACAGGTAGATTACGACCCCGCTGTTCCTGGCTTTAGTTTCGCATTCCTTCGTCACATGATACAATTCTTCAACGTATCATAACAAAATCGATCGAAATTTCCACCTACGTGAACTAATCACTTTGTTAAACAAACGATGTCACGCATATCAATGAAAATAAATATGTTACCGTACATACGAAAAGTCGCTGTTAGTAAATTTATTAGCTCGAAAAATATCCTAAATTTTGTTATAAACACGACTCGCAGCCAATACGTTTAAGCAGATCAAAAACACTTCTAACTGTTTATCCACGAAAATCTATAACATCCGGTTTAGTTATGAAATGATTTAAAATACAAAATCCTACAGATTTGTCTAGCGTCTTGACGCGCCATGTTAAATGCTTAATAGTGATCTATCACTCTCTTACACACCGGATCATTACGTTCACCTCTGTGACAGGCTCGGAAAGTAGGCCCGATGCATGTGATTTTGTTCACATGATTTGAATGATCCAAAAATGGCGACATGAACGGCCAGAATTTGTTTGTTTTGTTTGCTGTGTCGCCAGAATAAGGCCAGTTAGTTTCAATGGAAGAAAATCCATTTTGTTTACATCAGCCGGTACGTTCTGCGTAAACGGACACAAAGTAGTTCCGTAAATATAAATCAAATTAATTTATTTCCAACCAATTTAAGACACTTTAAAAACCAGTTATGCTTTATTGTAATGTTTTTGTTCATAAAAGATAAATCTATTGTGCGTAAAATATATAATTTTCCGTTTGACAAGATTCTTGTCATGAGCCTGTTGCAGAGCTGTATGTGAGAGAAAACGAACGACAACTCTGCTAGGAGACTGGTGATCTATGTGTAGAGTTCGCGATTTTCGAATATGGCTTTCATAATGTTTTCTGTCTATTTTAACACGGAACGTTGGTCTAACTTAAGCTACTATTAAAGCAACAGACAATAGTAACGGAAATGTTGTCAAAAAATTCATAAACTAAAACAATGTAGAATGTAATGTATTTTTTACAATTAAAGGGGCTTGGTTTGCATACAACAAAAATGCGTTCATCACTTGTAAAACCAACTATTACCGAAAAATCAAAGAAGATAGTGGGTTAAAAAATTACTCTATAAAGCGCGCGTCAGTATTCTATACATCGATTTGAATAAAAGGCTGTCAGACTTTCATTGACGACAACGATATTTTCGACTCGTCTGATAACTGTACAGAGCATGCGCGCTGACTTTCAAAGCAACAAAAATGGCGACGCTGGTAAAGTTTCCGCGACTTTCAAACCTAAAGCTTCCGATTCTGCGAAGAAAACGAGAGTAAAGCAGAGACAGTGTGGGGAATCCACGTGACCTAGTGACGTCACAATGTTATCGTTACAAGCGCATTTTCTGTCATTCGAACTAAGAAAACATCACGTAAGTGCATTATTTTTCGTTTTCTTCTAAAGCCACATAACTGTTGCAACTCCTTACATAAAGGGCTACCTCCGGTTCAGATTTTTGTCACTGAAGGCCCTCTGCTTTTTTGCTTTTCTTGTCCAAACCGTTTGACTGTGTTATGCAAATGAACGTTATTTTTACAAGAAAATTTTAGAAAACGATTTGGACAAGAAAAGTAAAAAAGCAGAGGGCCTTCAGTGACAAAAATCTGAACCGGGGGGTAGCCCTTAACGTAAGGAGTTGCAACAGTTATGTGGCTTTAGAAGAAATCGAAAAATAATGCACTTACGTGATGTTTTCTTAGTTCGAATGACAGAAATGCGCTTGTAAGGATAACATTGTGACGTCACTAGGTCACGTGGCTTCCCCACACTGAGAGAGAAATAAAATCATTGCGAGATCCAGGATCTTGATTAAAAAGAGTATTTGTCGCTCGTTGGATGTTAAGGAGCGTACGGACGGGCATCAAAAGCCACGCGGAATTGGCAAAATTGTTGCTCACAGATACGTCAATACTGCATGTGGCTTAAGCCACTACCACCAATTCCAGAAACAGTAAAACAAGTCAAATCAATTCTGAAAATATCAACGTATCAGGACTTTCCAAAACCTCCCCCTGATACAATTACTTATGGTCCCTGAAATACCGAGATTCACATAATCGAGAGTTGTAACGTAACTTTGAATAAGCTGCTACCACTTTAAAGCTAACAACGCAATATCTTTCATTTCATAAAAAAAACTCTTATAAAATAAAAACCTCCTCGCATACTAGTGTCAAATATGCATAGCCATGAACTTGTTTCAAAATATCTTGGTACATGCAACAAACATGTTTATACACTGCGCATGCGTAATGTTTACGACGGGCGGCGCGAATTCCGATTGGTCTGTGAACGTTGTTCAATTCTAATGCTTATGAATGGGTTACGCAAAAAAGAATTTTCAATATCCTTACTGATGAAGCAGGCAGACTTAATTATCTCTTAAAACGTCTGCTACCAAATCAACAATGGGAAGCCGTCAATTAGAGAAGTGAATGACTGCTATTACTTCCTGTGAAAAGACCAGACGCTTTAATTGGAAAATTGCGTCGAGTTCTCCGACTCCGAAGTCATCGTGCATTGTTCACGTATTTTTAGAGTTGTAATGATCGGATATGTCTGGCTACATTCAATACGGACATGTTAGTTAAAGAAGAATTAATTGAATATTTCTCATAAAGCAACTTAATATCGAAGGATATTTCAAGCGAATTGTCCTTATTAGGAAAAGACACGAATTGTCTTGAGTCTAAAATTAGGACCTACACTACTGACATATTGATCTAGCAGCGTAGGCAGACATTGTCTGGAGCAGAGACGTATAATACGTCTCCGTCTGGAGGTAAAACCAAGATAATTATAAGCGATTATCTTGATGACTCAGTCGGATGCCTATACTGAAGGAGTGTCTTCCGTATATGGCTGCGCATATTGCACGAATTCTTAACTGATTATTACGATCTAATCATTAACAAACTAGATCAACAGACACATGCAATCAATGTAACATAGAATTGAAGAAAATATTAACAAATCGTCGTCTGAATCTTATAGTGAGCTATCTACAATTTTGAAGATTAAGGAAATTTTACATCGTTGGATTCGTCTAGTGAGAGCTATCTCCTCATGCGTTCACTTGCTTTAGCAATAATTGGAGTCCTTGTCAAAAAAATGTTCCGGCGACGAAATCAAAATTTACCTTCCAGAGGCTGAATACTGGATAATATATCAGCACTGGGTCTTGAAATGATTTGATAATATGCGACTAAATCTCATTAAAAAACACAAGATCTGTAAAAATATTGCAAAACAAATATGACTAAACATACCTTTTGGTCCTAAGCTTTGATTGGTCGAGTTACCCATAACTGATTGTGTTATATTTTTAATATATTTAACATTTTCGTCCATATCGTTTTTCTGATCATTTTGCAGAGCAAACGTTCTTAATATGTATTGTTTTCTGCAAATTAAACTAGATCGCTTACATATTCTTTCCTCTTGTATATAACTACTTCCGCACATAATTGGCTCGTTGCACTTCCGGCTGCGAACTTTCTTGCAGCTTCTATTGCATGCAGACCATGGCGTCCACGATGAATATAAGATATTGTATAAAATTTCAGTGACTAATTTATCAGACTTCCTAAGCCCTAAAAGCTTAATGTACTTTCTTTTCGAACGTTTGGAACACGACTTCTTTGACTTGCATTTTCGTTTTTCTTTTATGTAACTTTTTCCACACTGTGAATCTTTTTTGCAAAGTCTTTTGCGAGATTGCTGACAGAAGTCCGAACAAGGTCCCCATGCTGTCCAGGCAGAATATACTTTCGACAATAGATCTCCTTCTTCTGGCTTTTTATGAACAGCATTCAACGTTAACGACGACTTGGCATTGACTGAAACAGGCGATACATCTGTATTAGCCCGGTCCTGTAAATGAAAAAAGAAAACTTTTTGAGTTGTCGATCAGCTTGAAAAAGAACAATACAGTAGTTAAAATGAATATCCAAAAGTTCGACCATCGAGTAGGTAGGACATACATTGGTCTTTGATCAAGTTCAGTACCTAATCGATTCAAACAATTAACGAGTATTAAAACAGTTTGTTACTAATAATAGACTTATGAATAATACTGATTAGTCAAGTATGATATTAAATTATGTAATCATAATTATTGAAAAGGAAAAAAGCCAGGTTGACACATTTACTTCCGAGTACGTGGAAATATTTTTTGCAGACTTTCGTAGATATTGGTGGCCGAAAATTATCTTTTACAGAATGTTACCGACGCAGTTTGTATTTTTGTAGATAAATATACTTGCACTGTTAACAACAAATAAACATACATTACATCCTATTTATATGAAGGGAAATTTAATTAACCACAACTATTTCTAGAGCTATTTTGACATGTCAGGTAGAGGGAGCCTTGATCTGCAATGAACAACAAACTAAACAAATGCTTGGGATTTAATCTGCCAGGAATGACAATTACAACAAAATACTAGTTTGTGAATTAACACTGACAAACTACCTTCAGAATGGAACGGTTTGTTTTCATATTTTCAGATACAACTATTCGGTGAGAGGCGAAAAGACCAACTTGATGAAGTGGACTCTGGTTGGATAATTAATGATACAGTCCAAATTAGACCAATTAGAGGGAGGTAAAGAAAAACGAGGATATCATAAGATAAGAAGAGACAGGGAGAAAGTGCACACATATACGTTGTTGTTTTTGTGTTTAGAAACATACTCATACTTATATTCAAATCACTTAAAATATCAAGGTAAAAGATATCATTATGGAAGACGAATTGTCTTTTGAATAACTGATTATCTCATCACGACCTTCATACACCGTATCAATTGTTAATGCAAAACACGCAACGATTAAAGTAGACTTAAAAAACATTGCAATAAAAAACCAGGCACCGTTTCAATCAAAATTAAGAAAGCATCATATATTACTTGTGTAGGTTTACATTAGGTGTACTAAAGTATGACGGAAGTCTGATACATGATAAATTGCTTGATCATAACGTTAGGTATACAACATTTGCACTCTTGAATAATTTATGCCATCTTGAATTTCTGTTAAGTGCAATAAGGTTTTGCATTCTACAAAACAAGGCTAGGAGCTATGCTCGTGACGTCATAGTTCTTAAAAAAGATGAAGCAGACATTTCATTGAAAATGTTTTGTGAAGTAAATAACTGTAATGCGTGATGCAGCAACACTATTTACAATGTTATAATATTATACAGGTATAGAATCTACTACAGTTATATCAAACTGTTTCTTAATTTAAGATGCAATGCACATGGACAAAACACATTTCGAAGTAATGAGAATCGCCAGATGTTCAGGCCTCATTTTTACAAGACCTTGTAGATTGCAATTGGTAATTTCGCCATTTGCATAGTAATTATAGTTTGTCTATAATACAAGTAATATATAACTATTGTATTGTAAATTCATTCTAAGAGCATGAATACAGTGGAATAAGGTAATAGAGAGTTCCTGAGGAATTAAACAATTACTTCTGTGTATCCATGTTTCTCTGCATCGTAATACGCATAATGATAAAATAAAAAAAGTTTGTTCAGGGGAAAAGATACTATACAGTATTCGATTATTGACTATACCCGAGTTCAATACAATCGTATTTTACAGTATTATGGTATGAAGCCGGGCTCCAGTACTACAAGAGCCGCTGAAAGGTATGTCCTTTTTGGCACCCAGATACTGGCCATGTAAAGGTAGCATCGCACTGGTCAACAAACTACAGCTAATAATCAACTGGCCATGGTTATCGTCATTATGAAGGAATAATACAGGCAACCATTTGTCCATTTGTGCAATCAGTCGGGGGTTATGATACGTTATGATAAAAGTCTGAAAAATCAGTGTTGATAGAATTTTCGCTGATAGAATAATACACACAGTAGAAACGGATGTACGAGGGTAAAATTGTTATAAATACTATTGAAAACTCCAGATAATTATTCAAAATAATCTTAGGTTGGTGACATTTTCTTTATTTAATGTAATTCAGAGATAATGAGTTTTGAAAAGAACTTGTCACACTTTTACCATCATATAACTTCTGCCTTTGATAGAATATAAATAAAATAAAAACGGGTGAATGAAATATATCTGTTATTCACGTGATTTTATATGCGACTTCAGCACAGTTACTTACATAGATTCTACCTAAGCTTTGCAAATTTCCAAAATAGTTTAGTATGTAATTCCGATTAAAACCTCCTGGCGATCATTATTTGCTGATATCCAAAACAGAGCTCGCATTACTAACCATCCCAGGAAGCCACTTCTTGAGAATAGTTTAAATTCCTCACATGTTTTGTACTATTCTTGCAACGGCTACAACACATACTTATTTTTTGGTCTATGTGTGGATAAAGTCAGTCAAATAAAACATTACATCCATTATTTTGGCAGTAAATATGACGTTCTGCAAAAACAAACACATAAATATTAATTTTGGGGAGAACTCAAAAATACACGAACTGATACCTAAGTAGGTCGCCAGGTATGCAGGGGTAAATTAAAATTCCGTTTTCCATATGCAAGAAAACGCAAGGAATTCATTCGTGACAGGTATGCTCATCTGAAGATAATTCCATTTAAAAAGGTTGAGAAACTGTGGTATATATCAGGAAAATAAGAATTGTATTACGTTTATAGTAACAATTGAAACAAATAAGGGTAAACGGACTTTTGTCGTGAATTATCCGGATAAACCTATCCGATTTATCTTCTCCAGTCTCTTGATCAGCATTCAAATGCTGGCTTCCTTTCTACATTGTTAGAAATTAATCTTGAATATACTTCATTCACGAATATCGGAATAGGGAAGAGTCGTGGTGTGGGGTAGAGTGTCGGACTCCTAACCCGGAGGTTGCTGGTTCGAATCCCGCCTACGGCGGAATTTGACCAGCACCTTCATAATCCCATCTTGCGGCGCGAGTACTGGTCAGAATCCAGGAAGCAGTCATAGAGAGTAGTTAATATAAGTTGCAAAAACTTGCTGTACAATCGATGTAAACTAAATAAGTTCACTAAACAATATCAGAATAGCATTAATTAGACCGCTAACGAACTATGGTATGCAATGAAACCCGGTCCGACTTACGATCACCTGCGAATAACGTTCACCTTATGAACAAAAGTGATTCTAAAGGACATTTTTACAAGTACATCTCTGATTTAAAGGTCAGCAGCCGAGTATCATGCTCGACAATCTATCCTCTCAATCGTAACTACTCGGGCATTTCCGTACCCGAGAAATTCGCCTCGTACATAAGTGTAGGGTTACAAATTTTGGTTATGCGGTTCCGGTCACTACTTTTTACAACAATTTTAAGGTACTCGTTTTCAAGAACCATCCTCAAAATATCAGCCTTTCAAATGTGTTTATCGTTCGCGATTGATAAAATGAGCATCAATTTCCCACTGAAAGCGAAAAAGATTGTTTCCGTCGTTGGATTCCAATGATGGAAAGTAGCCCGTGAACAACTACAACAAACTGGCGGTCTGTCTGTTATGCCCGAAGCACTTTTCTTTAGACAAACGCCGAGGAGTTTTCGATTGCTATCCTCTCTGACTTGTGTGACCTTTGTTCACATTATTTAAATAATTGCCGTTTATACTAATACATTAGATAGTCTTTGTTCAGTGTTCAATTATAAATTAAGGCGTCTAAAAACGATCAAACCTGTAATTAAAACAAAGTTTACAAATCACACAATTACACAACTTGTGTACTGTGTCCTATCATTTAATTACTATTTACACAATCTTTCTTTATAAACGTTTCTTTATAATCACACTGTTCTTGTTGATGGAGTCGGTAAACTGATAATGATTGTATGAACCCGTGTGAACAAATTTAGGCTGGACCCATGGGAAACTATCTAAATGTTGAATTACTCAACTATACACACCTTCATTAAACTATCATTAAGTTTATACAATCAATGGTATTGAAACGAAGGACATTTTTCAGGTAATAAAAGTATGATATAAAAGAGGTTTTATGTAACGTAAGTTGTTTACAATATTCACGAACTTTACTGATTGGCATTGATAACATATATCCAAGGTATTTAGTACTACTTACTTGTTTCATTAATAGCATTTTTTCAATTTAACAAATGAAACTTAATTGCATTTTAATTCGTATCAAGATATAATTATGATACGCAGCCTATAGACATGCATTGAATGTTGATTGCGTATATGTCACATAACCGAAAGGACTGATTTATAGTCCACATAGACATACATCTGTTTAAGTGGTTGGTATGCAAAGAAGGCCTAGGTCTTGGGCATGAGCCGAGATTTTAACCCCTGTTAAGATCTTCACAAACTGACATTTAAGTGTGAAAGAACAGAAAGCCGCAAACTAAACACTCACCCACGTTATCAAGAACTTTGGTTTTTATTTACCTATCCAAAGTTTTTTTTTTTAAATGATAAATGGTATGAATTATACTTTATATACTACTTTACATATATTTATATTAGATGCTGTATACATTTTGTATATGTAAAACGCAAATCGAATTTGCGGGCGTTTTTTATATATATTTTTTCTTGTTAGCAAGTATTTGTTTGTTTAATTTAAACGTTTACTTTAACTGTATAAAATACGATGGTATTGAACATAAGGGAACTATCCCTCAATAACTTTCAGAAATAAATCAAGTTTAAAGATAGAAGGCCTGGTGATGGTTTTGTATTTATCTGTCATTCCGTCCGTCTGTCTGTCCGACCGTCTGTTCATCGACCTCTTCATTTTTTTAATCGCACAGCAGTGTTCTAGCCTTTGTAACTGCATGTACATGTTATTGCATTTGTAATATTTTTCCTAATAAAACAAAACAAAAATTAAATGTTCACACGATGATACATCAGTAAAGCAGTCGACTGCTTAACCCCAATTCAAGCACGTTTGTCAAAGTAAAAAATGGAGGGATTGTACAGAATTAAGTGGTGACTTTTACAGCTTGAACAGTGGCGGACGATTCTAGGCCGTCCATTGTAACCAATACGCTTTTATTCCGCAAGTTATGTGTCAACTCGGAATCAATGAGGACAGCTTTATCACTTTGAAATTTGTCTGGACTCTGGAGGGATTAAAACTCACAGCGGGTGAGGGACGATCGAGATATTACTATAGTCAGAAAGTATATTAAACACTCTCTCACGGACACCCCTAAATATGAATGCTCATTACGGTTGGAGTATAAACAATCAAGAAGAGGCTATTGTCACATCACTTATAAGTTATAATAATGACATAAGTCAACGGTTTACAGCGGATTTTCTAGGGTGTAGGACTTAAATAAATCTAATCACTACATTTCGTTAAGCGAATGTTCTAAACTTCACACAGACACGACAAACAAATAACGAATACTTCTCGGTTAGGGCAATAAAGTAAAATAAGTGTTTGTAAATCTAAAACTGTCGTCTGCAAACAAAGTTTCATTAAGCGCGTGTACTTGGGAACGTCTGGATGATCCAATCAAAATAAATACACATAGGAGGAAGAGAAGTTTTCGTCGAGTAAATATTTAGTCTCCAACGATTATTTACGGAGGAGAGTACTTCACAGGTGAAATTCTAGAACAATTTCTCACCGTCGGAAACGGCTTAGGTTTTCCTCTCTATTTGCAACACGCAGAAGATATGGCTATCATTAGTTGCATGCATCTCAATAAGAGTAACAGTCATATCCGTTGGTAGAATTCGTTTCTATTGTTGAAGAATCATATCCGTTGGTAGAATTCGTTTCTATTGTTGAAGAATCATATCCGTTGGTAGAATTCGTTTCTATTGTTGAAGAATCATATCCGTTGGTAGAATTCGTTTCTATTGTTGAAGAATCATATCCGTTGGTAGAATTCGTTTCTATTGTTGAAGAATCATATCCGTTGGTAGAATTAGTTTCTATTGTAGAAGAATCATATCCGTTGGTAGAATTCGTTTCTATTGTAGAATAATCATATCCGTTGATAGCTTTCAAATAATAAAGTCTCACAAACTTGACATTACTTGTTATCTTTCACGTGAATTCTTAAAGGGCTAAACTCTATAACTGCCTTTAATGTAATTGTTAAATTTCAAGGGTCCGGGTGTACTGACTTTAGCCAGTACGTGGCAAAAAGATCGTTGTAATGCGTTTCAGTTTTCTGTTACGAAATAGTTGAAGTCAAGAAACTATCGAACAGTTCACTCACCTGGCAAACCTGCAATAGTCATCGGTATTAATTATCTAATAAAGATACCGGATCAATGTCCAAGGAAAAAATCTATCGAGTTATGAAATAAAGCAGGACGTGAACGAACAGGAGATGTTTCGTGGAACGCAAAACGTAATTCGTAAGAACACACACCTTAACTATACAAGGAAAAAAACTTTCCTCACTTTATCAGAAAAATGTCATCGTAACGGCAATATTTTCTTCAATATGTTTTGAACAGTGCTCTCATAAAATCCATTGTTCATTTGCACCATGATCATTATTAATACACATCATTAATTTGTAAGCATATTAGGAAACTTTATCTATGGTAAATAGCTTATTTAACCGGCTTATGGTGTCACCCAAAGAGTTTTACTGCCATATATAGGTATAAGCTGGTCATGTACGCATTACAGCTAAACTATAAGCAGTTTATTAACAGTAAAACCTCTATTATCCGAAATCGACGGAACCGAAATATTATTTCGAATAACCCATGGTTTTGGATTACACGATTCGGATAGTCGAGTTTATTCTGGCATTGATATATATAGGGGGAAATCAGGACCAATAATTCATTTCGGATAACACCAGGTTTTCTGATAATCTATGTTTTACTGTATTGTTTACACGTGTGTGATAGGCAAATAGCTTCAAATGCTAATCACAGACACTAGTAAACATGACATCAGTTCTCCGACAGAAGACGTGACTACATTCTTTCATCATTTGACTTAACGTAGTTCGCTGAACGTAAACTCTCGCAAAACAGAAAACTACTTGAATCACTGGCGAATGGCCAACAATATTTACGCATCTTGGCACTCGCTTCACGTAGTACAGTTTTATGCTTTCAGCATTCAACGGTCGCATCTGGAATATTGGGAACGTCTTATGTTTATTGAAAAGGTATCAAGAATTTTTTTCGGTAATCGACGTCATTGAAACGCACATAACAATTTAAGTTGACGAGCATCTGTTCTACTTAGGAAACATGACAAAATCTGCTGATCAGACGTAGTAACTTTCTTCTAGTTATAAAGGTGTTGTACAGACAACTGGGTAAGTGCTAAAAGTTCAACAATGTTCACATTTCGTCGAACTCAGTCTGTAATTGTTAGACAGAGTAGGTGACACATTTTATTTAATAATACCAATTATGATAGTGAGGGTATAACCAGCATTTTCTCCATTACATTAGGACAGGGTTATTGTGAATTCTAGGGGACTCGAATAATCACTTAATTTTATATTCATATCCCCTTACACCGGCTATAACAATGAAATGAAGAAAAAATGTTCAGAAAGAATATGTAATTCAGCAACAATAATATTCTACTCTCTTTTTTACGACCTATTGGCAAAGTTTGTAATGATTAAATTACTCAGTTACCGTCAATGAAATTCAAGGAAAAATTTTCAAACAACGATTCTGTTAACTGTTCTGACACTCAATTCAATTCCCCCATACTGTAAAATTCAAGTCCCCCATACTGTAACATTCAAGTCACCCATACTGTAACATTTAATCCCCCCGTACAGTAACCGTAACATTCAAGTCTCCCGCACTGTAATATTAATTTCCCCCGTACAGCAACTGTAACACTGTAACATTCAATTCCCCCATACAGTAACTGTAACATTCAAGTCTCCCGTACTGTAACATTCAATTCCCCCGTACAGTAACATGCATGTCCCCGTACTGTAACGTTCAAGTCCCCCGTACTGTATACCTGTACCAATCAAGTCCCCATACTGTAAGATTCAAGTACCATCAAGTCCGCCGTACTGTTACATTCAACCCCCTGTACAGTAGCTGTAACATTCAAGTCTCCCGTACTGTAACATTCAAGTTTCCGTACTGTAACATTCAAGTCTCCCATACTGTAACATTCAAGTCTCCCGTACTGTAACATTCAAGTTTCCGTACTGTAACATTCAAGTCTCCCGTACTGTAACATCCAAGTCTCCCGTACTGTAACATTCAAGTCTCCCGTACTGTAACATTCAAGTTTCCGTACTGTAACATTCAAGTCTCCCGTACTGTAACATTCAAGTCTCCCGTACTGTAACATTCAAGTTTCCGTACTGTAACATTCAAGTCTCCCGTACTGTAACATTCAAGTCTCCCGTACTGTAACATTCAAGTTTCCGTTCTGTAACATTCAAGTCTCCCGTACTGTTACATTCAAGTTTCCGTACTGTAACATTCAAGTCTCCCGTACTGTAACATTCAAGTTTCCGTACTGTAACATTCAAGTCTCCCGTACTGTAACATTCAAGTCTCCCGTACTGTAACATTCAAGTTTCCGTACTGTAACATTCAAGTTTCCGTACTGTAACATTCAAGTCTCCCGTACTGTAACATTCAAGTCTCCCGTACTGTAACATTCAAGTCTCCCGTACTGTAACATCCAAGTCTCTCGTACTGTAACATTCAAGTCTCCCGTACTGTAACATTCAAGTCTCCCGTACTGTAACATTCAAGTTTCCGTACTGTAACATTCAAGTTTCCGTACTGTAACATTCAAGTCTCCCGTACTGTTATATTCAATGTTAGAATTTGGGGAAGGGATCTCAATGTTAAAGAATGTTCCGTCACTTTGCGATAACACATACTGCTGAAAAATACACACGAATCCCTTCGGAAAAAGTCTAGCTTAAGGGTGGATAACTGCTAATTGATATTTTTATCTATTTGCTGAATATCTCAAGCATTTTATACCAGTTTTATCACAAAACATTGGATTCTAAATAGTTCCTTTAGTAGTAACGCACAAGCCTAAAAACGAATTAAAATTTCGAATTACGTGTATACAAGAAATGTGACCTTTAAACAAACGTCTTTTTATTAAACGCCATTAGACGTCAACCGAACAAAAGGCTTGCCCATTTAAAGTCATCATAATTAAATAAATTTAGTCATGAACGAAAACATCTGTGCTTTAAAGCAAATGATGTAAATTTACTAAAAGTTATAATAGTAAACCGTTCGAATGTAATCTGTTTGTGATTCAATACGTATGTGTAATAGCATTAGTTCAATTTTAATGGCTTTTTAATAGAACAAGAAATGAGTTTGTCAGATGAGATTTGGAGTTTTAAAAACGGAATCAAACAATTGTTAATGAATAAATATTGTGAAAATCGTATGGAGGAAAACTTGATAAATAAAGCCTTCTTGACATTCCTTCATTGATCAATCATAATTTAAAAGCAACGCGACACCATAAAGAGAAGATTATAATACGTACATTGCATATGTAAGTATCTTAAAGAAGGAAAATAAATACTATTCACCAATTACAGAATGACAGGGCGAAAATTCTACATTCAATGTACGACCGCGCCCATTCTTCTTTGATGTAAGCGGTCAATTAATTTTGAATTACTGAGATAGCAATTCCTTCCCTAAATTATACGTCATTCGAAAAGCGACAAAAACGAACAATCTAGAAAACTACCACGCCACCCCATTACTTATTATGTTGTCATTAGCAATTCCTTTGGAATGACAAATGTTCTTACTAATCAAATCTTAAACCAAGCCTAATATCATATATTAACTTCACTTTTTATAACTTAATTACACATCAACTAGTTTTATATACGATTTTAATGTTAACACGGATTTGAATGAACTATCTCTCTGCTTGCAACATTTATATTTATATCATGACCGAGCAAAATATTTGGATGAGAAGACTACAAGCTTCTAATTAGGCTTTTGATGTTATGTCTTAATTAGTTAATACCGATAGGAACAAGAAATCAAAGTACTGAAAGTACCCATTGAAACAGAACTTACATAGTCTTGCACTGCAACATGAAACGGGAACTAGTTTAACAATTTTATGTTGGATGTAGATAAACGTAGTTCTGATTTCCGCATACTAATTCATGCTCGCCGAGCGAGTGCATGACGGTAATCATGGAAAGCTGAACTATAGTTTAGTATCTATTATAAACAGTATAATGCCGTTCTAGAAGTTGATTTATTCACGACTTACTGTTCAACAATGGTAGGATGAACAATATTATACTGAAGGTTAAAACACAGCGATGCATTTGTTAGCTGGTTCCTAAATACAAACATAGAAAACGTATATCCAAAACGTATAGTCATGTTATTTCTCTCTCTTCGTAACACAAGTACATTGTAGTGCATAATATGGTTTATGTAGGAAGTATTCGCCTTCAGCCACATACGTAGATCTTGCCAAATAGTGTTATAGAATTTCCTAGTAAATTATAAAAGTGGGAGTCAATATAATCCCTTCATGTGATTTGATTATGAACAGCACAATAGTTCGTTAACTTTTCTTACGTTATTATTTGTACCTCTTCACGTCGACTGTAGAAAGAAACGCGTAAACTTGAAAATGCTTTTTACAAACTTGTATATGTATGCACGTTACGCACGCTATATAACTAGACATAAAAAATATGGAAAACTAGCTCTCATCCTAAATATAGTTTGCATAATAATATCATCATCATTTTCCTAAAGACATCAACCAGGCTGCTTAAAATATCGCCATTTTACTTTGCGTTAAAAACCTTTTACGCTGAAGAGGCTAGAACAAAATATATTCGTATTGATTACCACAACAATTTCATTTATCTGGCCTTAAGTGAAATGTGACATTTATTGACCATACAATGAAGTATAGAAATGGTTCAAATTACCTTAAGAAATGATTGAGTTATGGCTATTTTAAAAGAGTTGTTAAGTTAGTGTTAAGTTTCCCAATACCGAGCCAGAAATAGAATTCATAAAGATTGTCTTGGGTTTCAATGAATTAAAAGGGAAATTGTCATTCACATTTCCTTAGTATTAAACTGTAAATGGAAACAATAATTATGTAAACTTTTAATACCGACGCAGCCGTTGCCCACTCCTCAAATTAGAATCATTAAAGCTGGCACTTTAACAAGCCATGTGAGAAGAAACAGCGACGAACTGAGCAGGCTTGTAATAACAAGTGGTAGTCACATCAGCATTCTGATCAAGATATATACTTTATACATATACTATCCAGTGACAATTATTACTTGTTATCAGATCTTTGTGATAATTATTGTAATAAATAAATTATATTTATGTTGAAAATTGTTAATTAAAGTCAAATAGCGTTACAGCCAAGAATGTGAAGAAAAGGCTAGGTAACTATAGTATATCTAATCAAACGGTTTAATTATACATGCATTTTTTTCTATATTCTAACAGCATGACAAAGATAAATTATGATCAGCAATTTGATCAAAATTCAGTCGAAACCTATAGATGACTTATACATTTTTGATGAATTATATAAAACGTGCTATTTGTCTTCCAGTAAGCTACATTTGTTTCGAATTTGTGTTCCGCTTTCTAATGTTTTGGAGTCTTACTATAGACTATTGAATTTAATTAACTTGACTGGCAATACTTATATCAACTTACAGCTCATATACTGCCATATTTTGGTTATAATTATAACATTTACCCAAACAGTTAGTTTACTTTGGCATCGATATTACAGCGCGCATAAGGAAGATGTGCATTTTAGAGATTTAAGACTGTGGCCTCACTTTGGGACTACCTAGATTCCACCTCTTTTGGGGAAATGATAAATGACACTATGTCTGCACAATTAGTCATCCAGTCAGCTTCAAATACAACATCCTAGAAAAAATGGAAAGTCGACGTACGCTAATTAACTTAATACAAAACATATTCCTCGCTCCGAAATACACACGCGAAACATGCTTCCGAACATTGTATTACATTGATGTAAACGATTTTAGCTTTGAAATGCGGAACACTGAACGTTAACTCGTACCACAAACTAGGCTAACAATGTGTGTATATTTTGAATGAGAGAACAAGGTTTGTCGGTCTACTAAAAGATAAGACTATCTATATAGTAGGGTATGCGTACATCACGGATTCTCTCAGATAAATCCTTCAGTATACTACCATCCATGTTGTAAGGTTTTCACTACTAAGTTAAAAACAGGATTCGGCAAGGTGCGTTAGCATGAAGAAAGTATGTTAACCGTCGATAAAATTAGGTTCATGTTTCGGAAGCATGCAGATATACCTGAGAAAATATCAACTTATTCAAGTCAATGATTATTGGTTTTAAAGTTATTATAACAATGACGATGATGATGACGATAATGTTGACGACGATGGTGATGACGATAACGATTATCATGGTGACGAAGATGATAATGATGTTGATGATGATGACAACGACAATGATGATGATAAACTTGTTACCATATTTGTGCTAGTTATACGAATGAGTAAATCGATAAAAATAATTTATTTTTTATTCAAATAAATGTCAGTTTGATCATCCAAAAACAATGACGATGGGTAACAGTACAATATGATACAAAATGCACTAAAATTTATATATTTACTATCATGTACTTACGAATAAAAAAACAATAGTTATATATTTCGCCCCAAAATGAACGTTATATTTATTACCAATGACCTTTTCAAAATGTATCATGACACTTACCGGTGATCCATAGCCGATATCCAAACATCTAGACACAATCACCCCAAACAAGACGGTCCGAGCGACTACATGTGACAGATTAGACATATGTACTGTTAGAAGGTAACCCTCGTCGTGTCGCTCAGGTTGCTCAAATTCTCCAAGAGTTAGGTATATAATCAAGTAAGTTTATTCACAAACATATAGACAGATAAACTCGTTTAAATCCATTCAATGAAATGACTTAACTAAATATGTTCCTGTTTGTAATATACAACGTATTCCCCTTATGCACCTTATGTATAATATATATATGTTCCTCCTTTAAAAGGTTGATACAAAAATTTTACAATCTTACTTTCGAGTAACTAGGACAACCTCGTCCAAAGTAGCATTATAATTATACACCTTTACATAGTTTTAGTTCACGACCTCTTAACATCTCATTAATAACCAAGTTTAATCCATTTTAGCGTTGAAAACTCATAGATCAGTTTGAATTTTATTATTTTGATGAATTACTTTCAACTATGTAGTATATATTCAATTCACGTGATGTTTGACAGGTAACTTGTAATTCCTAATAAACGTTTACTACTTCCCAACTGGGAACAGGAATTATTCAGTTTATAAAGTCGTATAGGCCGACTACACGCCTGCGACTATCTAACAAAATCCGCGGCTACTACAGCGTTATATTAACGCGAACACTCCACGGTAAAATCTGATAATGCTCGCCTGAAAAATATATCTTAATTAAACGATGCGATGCAATATTTTGTAAAATCAATCACACTACAGATCTACCTCTTTGTCGATATAATTATGTATATATACAGGTCAACCTCTCCAGAGCGACCCTCTCTTGAGCAACAACCCTCCTTCAATAACGGTATTATATTTCTCACTGCATTATAAAGCTATTGATTTTACTCTCTAGAGCAACAACCTCTCAACAACAAAATGAGGATGCACTGTATATAAATATAGCTGTTAAGAGCTAAATGTAAGACGTAACTATGTACAATAAAAATGAAATGTACAAATGTGAAGCAAATCTTTATTCGGTTGACTCCACACACAATAAAAAAAAAAAAATCTGAGTCAAACTTGTTTTATTAAAGTGACTGACACACGAACCTTTTAGGTTTTTTTGGCCGGAAATCTAACTTAGTGAACCAAAAAAAAAAGAAAACATCCAACTCCGCGGCTTCAGACACGTACAAGCCATACACTTTCACGGAATATGTTTTAATGTGCATGTGTTTTTTCCAACCGCCAGTTTAATTAATTGGTCTACATAATTATATGCTATATTTTATTTCTGAGTGTGATTGGTTTTGTTATATTTTATTCATGTCGTCTGTTTTAATTCAATGACTCGAATAGCATTTACCCTTCTAATTCGATCTATACATGTAATTATTTACACTTATTCTGTGCTACATTTGATTTCCGAGGTTGATTGTTTTCGTTCTTTTTTATTCATAATTATAACTACGTGCATTGTTATATATATTAACCGCAAGAGGAACGTACACTGGTTGATTTTAGATACATAATTGTATCGTCGCCTGAGAATAATAATCAGCTAACTCCATTTTTACCACTTTGAGAAAAATGCTAATAAACATTCAACATCAATTGAAACACATAGGAAAAATATCGCAAAATGTGATCGGATTTATAACGGAGGCCCCCATTGCTAAAACAAGGGCACGAGGAGAAAGCTCTCTCTGAGACGAATCCAACGATGTAAAAAACTCAAAATCTTCAAGATGGTAGATAGCTCACTAGTATCTGTTTATATTTCTATTACGGCAATATATATTTTATAAAAATATTCATAAACAAAAAATGCCCACTCAGCGATAAATCATTTTGTCTCGGTGGCATTTGATAGACAACTCACACATTGAACAACTTGAATAATGACAAAATAACACCAATGTTGAGACTACCTTTTTGAATGATGTTACTTCATGTACATACCGTATTTGTATTTCATCACGTTCGTGACGTATCTGTGTCAGTTCGTGACCATCGTGCTTACAAATTCGTTCGGAAATGTCACAAGTCTCTCATGTAACATGGTAAACCTTTACAAGTATTCATTTACTTTTCAACGGCATATCAATTGGTACAGCTCGGCTTAATTCCGGGAACTATATGCTTATAATTATCCACAGTGTTGAAGCATTTATTTATATCAAGTGTAACACCAGGATCATGATCAGGGATTTTCATCTTGAAAATGATCAAATAACCTAAAGTTAAACACGTCACACGTCCGTTGAATAAATTCTCAGTTCTTGTGGAACATACTCAAGAATCCGGTACGTAATGAATGGCCGGAACGGCATGAACTTAGGATTCATAAATGTTTTTACAAATGTCTAACCAATTTTTTTAATAAGTACATTCATAGATAGCACTGGCTTACTCTTTAGTAAAAATCGCAAATTTATCTGTTTATTTACAATCCAAAATAATATAAACTATCAGATCTGTTCATGAATGTCATTCCATACAAAGAGCGAGTTTCCTTTTTACTTGTACCGCCAGTCAGGAAGAGTTAATCCCCTTTATTTATGATAAACCTACATCATTTTAATGTCACACATAATACATACACTTTTTTATTACTGAAAAAAGAGTTAAATCCCTGAGATTTATTAATTGCTATAAGATGAATTGGATTCAAAACATAAGTAGTTCTTTATTCAGTTGAAAGTCCACCTTTCGTGATAATGGCGGAAGTTAACGTTACCCAAAAGATGAATCATTTCATTGAGAAATGTGCCGCTTACGAGTTCATGAATGTGCATTTGAGAAGTATTACGTAATTGAAATAACTAGGGTCCAAACGCAGACCTGTCCTCCACTCATCTCGTTTAGAGTTCAGAGCTCAAAATGCGCACATACAATATAGGGCTGAAGACGAAAATCTTATTTTTATATACTGTATATATATATATAAAATACATTAAGACTGCGTTGATAGTTTGGTTACAGCTAGTTATGTTGATTATTATTTTTAAAATACGCTACAAGTATTTATATTTAAGGCTCAATTTACTAGAAGTCTGAGAAATCTGATCTCAGAAACGTGTGTTATTCAGACTAAAAAATCATACTTAATCATAATTATCAAAGCTTTTGGATATCAAAAAGAAAACGAAATGTTCATGCATATAAAGGAAGTTTTTTATTTCCCATATTCTGCTAACATCCCTTGCTATAACCAGGGATGCTATATTACATAGCATCCCTGCTATAACTTATAACCGCGCCGGAGTTTGACATAACCGGCTAGAGCGTGTTTCGTTGAACAAAGCATGATTAAGCACTTCAGAAAATGATTTTACAAACATTCATTAATGAGACATATTTATTGTTTGAATGCCTTACTTACAGACACGTATCCTTATTAGGACACATTAAATTGTACTTGTTTTATTTGAACTTACATAACTGATTAGCTGTATAAATTTCTGCCCGACTAATTGAGATGCGAAACAAAGAAACCACACTTGGTCCGTCTGAAAACGAACTCTTTAATTGTTACCGTAGTTTCTAAGTAAAATTTGTTTGTGTGCTTAACAACTTGTTTTATCAAGATACGTTCAGGAAGTACATGTCCATTTATAATATAATACGTAGAGTCGTGTAAGGAAGTAAAATATGATATTAATATAATTATTGAAATAACCTATCCCATGGTTAGTTTGCGGAAAATAAATGCAGGATGGCATTTTTTGTATAAAATATGTTTTATACATATCTACATTTGAAAACTATATTCATCCTATACACAATGAGAAATAAACTTTGTGTCTATTGCATAGACCTACGCATGTAAGTTACTTTAACAATAGCGTAGGTATAGTTTTGTTTGAAATCACGTACGCGGCGAGTATTGTGACATTTTGTTCCGGTGTTATAATGAGTTCAGATACGGATGTGGTTAATCATCAACAATCCTTTTACTATAAAGATCTATCTGAGTTTTTCATTGGCCTTTTTTGGCAGATTTTTCCCCACAAAAAATGTATATAATGTATTGTTAGAGATGCTCGTCAAAAAACGTGTCCGCTAACGGGTTCAGTAATTTTATTATCAGCATCTACCGAGGTTGTTATATTTTGGTTTATTCACAATAACGATATGACAGATGGCGCCAGTGGTTTAACGTACTCTTAGTAGACATGTTTTCGTTCAAGCCACATCCTGACCACCTGGTTTTTACACTAACATTCTGCCGCCACAATTATTTTAAAACCTCTGTTAGACCAAAGACCTAGGCCTATACTATACATGTATCATGAGGTCTTTGGTTAGACCCGGAATGCTTATATACAGCATCCCTGGTTAGACCATGAGCGCATATGCATTAATTAATGAATTAATTGGACCTGCAATAATTTAATTCTGCCTTTAGAATAAAATAACTTCATTCATAGGAATGATAGCAAAATAAAACTTTGTTGTTTACTTCACTTCAGCGCTACGCTCGTGTACGGAGTATTTGGGAACGGAACCAGTGATTTAGACATGACCATACATCTATCCAATCAGACTAAAGCTTACATGTTAAGTTAGGCATGATCTTCAAAATGGCGGCGCCCATTGGTATGAAAACACCGGTTTTACTGATTTTACTTCGCATTTTAATACAATGCAATAGATGAATATTAAATTACATAAGCATAGCTTGTATACATGTATGCTTATGGCCTCAAGTTTTTATATGTACATCTTAAAAAAGGCAATGGTATTATACCGTATACTATATCTGATATTTATAAATAAATTTCTAAAAAAATAGTCATGATACATTACTACAATCAGCATCTTTCTGAGATTTCAAACAAAGTGTAGTGATTGTAGAAATATGGCCACTTGAGTTAACTCTTTAGCAACGTGGTTGAGTGTCTGCCTACAGTGCAAAGGGTCCTGGTATCAATCCATTTTTTCACTCCTAATTTACCTTAAAATCAAATTTTTGATAACATGGCTGCCTCATACTCGATTAATAGGGGATTGACACCAAAAAAATTCGAAAAAAAGTGTCTAAGCATATATGTCAATCCCCTATGGGCCGCCTTACATGCACTTTTGCTATGCATGCCATCCTAAAAATGTCACTATTCAATAATTACTGAAAATTCATAAATGATGTATGAGTTTTTATCAATAGCTTATGCCAAGGACTTATATACATGCATTGATTCGCAACTGCTAAAAATAGCTCAAACGATATCGCTCGACGATCCCACAATGCATTGCTATATACTTGGCAATGTCCGACAGCTGTAATTGGGTGTTTACGAATTTTATCAAACTAAAAAAACTCTGGCAATTGGGCACAGGAAATTGGTAAAGAATGCAGCAAAATGCTTAAAGATCTTGATATACATTTATAATCCACAAAGTCTTTGCATTTGTGTAAAGTGTAAGCATTGAAAACGGTATCAGTCGAACATTTAAAATTCCAAGATGGCGGACATCTATTATAATCCTTTCGTCTCCGAGATTAAACATTATACCACGGATATTTTCGCTGTTACTAACATTCGGATTATCACGGAAAATTTTACGCTTTTGTAAACAATAGCATGTATTCCCATTGATTCACGTCTTATTATCGCGGGATTTGATTACTTTAAACTGTTAATACGGAAGTTGCGAATCCATGTTCATGTATGTATATAAGTCCTTGCTTATGCTTAAATGTACATTTCTGTATTGATTAATAAATTATTGTTTGATGATTAACAATTTCTCACCTGAACTAAAAACTAGTTCATGCAGACTAAAAAAAATTTTATTGCAAAATCTGGGAGAACTTCATTTTTATACTTGGGAAAATATACATGTACTACCAATCATAAAATGAATATAGCATGCATCAAGATAGAAGTGTAATTTCATGGTAGGTAAAGGTCAAATTCAGACATTAAATAAATGATTTTTCCTACCTACCGACCCTCTTCTAAAATTCAGGGTTGGTAAAGGGCAAACAAACATATTTTTAATTTAGGCCTAATGCTAACTTCATTTGTCAAAAAATTGTAATATAATATCAAAATTATTTTAAACTGCTATGTCCAACAGTATTAAACTTCAACATGTCATTGACTGAGGGTTTCCATATTGTAAATTTTCAGTTTTAAATGTTTTTCCGTATTTGTCCTCAACTTTCAGAAATTTTTAAAAAAATCATACATGTGTTGACAGTATACACTACAATTTGTGAAAGTTGAGGACTGTGTGCCAATTTCATGAACAAAGTTGGAAGGGCCATCCTCTCAGACTGTGCAGGATGGGGCCAAATCCAAAGTCATATCTTGCCATCACAAACAGTCTTAATTAGTTGAACTAGGTCAGTAGGTTGAACATTACATAACTATTTTTGTCTAACCCTTACATTTATAAGTTCATTATATTTTGAACTATATTAAAGCTGTGAATGTTTCATCTCAATATTATAATCTATTTCACAATTTTAAGTATGGCAGAGCCCCTTTATTATATTTCTCTTGTCGTTTCAGATTATTGTTCTTCTAAGGAAGAGATGCCTTTCATTGTCATTGTGGAAGGTAATACCATTTCTTGTAACAAACATGAGGTGATGGAGCAAAGTGAATACTTCAGAGGAATGTTAGAAAGTTCTATGGTTGAAAGTCAAACGAACATGGTCACCTTACACGAACTAAAGTTTGACACAGTGTCTGCCTTAATGAATTTTATATCTACTGGAGAACTGCAGATTTGTCCAGAAACTATTGAAGAGTTAATAGAAACAGCTTTTATACTGATGGCAAGTTAACTTATCAACACAATTAGTATTGGTGTAAAAGTATTTTTTTAATTTTCTTGATAAAAATTAAAATATGTGTCTACTGTGCTTTACATTTATGTATATATAATTATATGAATGTAATTTGATCAAAATGAAGAGTTATTAATCGTAGGGGTTGGTAATGGTGCGATCGTTTCTCTTTTAAACTCATTGTCTGTCTTGACTCAAGATACCATTAAAGTTTCTTTTGTATCCAGATTAAAACCATATTTTATTTATATTTTATTGGTTAAGTGCTTTTATTAAATGTATGCATTTACTTATATTTGTAGATAGAAGGAGCCATCAAAACCTGTGTTGCTTATTATTCATCCAATCTTGATGACTGTAACTGCCTCAGTACAATGATTTTATCTGCGAAATTAAACATTCATTTACTATACAATCAAGCAAGACGCCATGCATTGTACTACTTCAACAAAGTTAAAAAGGAGGAGGAATTTCTGCACTTAGACTCGCACCAGTTAGAAAATTACTTATCAGATTCTCACTTAAATTGTTCCAATGAAGTTGAGATACTTGATGCTCTATTGGATTGGTACAAACATGATGCAGAGGAGAGAAGACTGTCAGTTGCGTCCTTGCTTCATTGTTTCCATGGAGAAGAGGTACCAAGAAATGATTGGCAAGTGGTGTTAGATCATGAGTTAGTGAAACAATTTGCTGAGGATATACAATCAAAATATTTCAATACTGAAGTCACAGAACAAAGAGTCCCTCAAAAGGTTTGGATTAAATTGTTGATGCATCAACAATGCTTTTGATTTTGGCTTGGCAGCACTCTTGTTTCAGGTGTTAATTTTAATCTTGATTTTTTCAATGCAAGATTTCTCGAAGAAGTTTTTGCCATAGATTTTTAATACATGATGATAAAGATAAGGTAACTATCCTGATACAAGAGCTACCATGTCAGTACTTTCAGTTTTTGTAAAGATTATGGAAACTAATTGATATGATTTTTGTTGTTCGGTACGAACAATAAAGTTATTACCGTATTTCAAAAATCGCTCAGTTTTCATAAAATCTGCATACTGAACAGCTTCCATTAACCTTCCGCCTAGGAACATAGTTCCATTTTTTTAAATTCAATGGCATAAATACAAATTCAAATATTACATGCATATAAGTCAAAATCAGATAGCTATGCAATATCGTAAACGAGCAATACAAAACAGTTGTAAAAAGTCTAAACAATCAGTACACACATTTCAAGGAAGGATGACGTCATAATCCTCAGGAGTGCTTTATATGCTAATTTAGTCTGGTTCCTAGCTTCCATTGTGAACGTATAGAAGTCATCATTGAATTCATGGATGATAACTGAGTGTCAACCAGATATTTAAAAAAGTGGTTCATCAGGAAATTGTAATCGATTGCTTTAATAATTATAACTTGTAACTTTTTCTTCGAGTGTGTCTTCATGTATGAGATATTACATTCTGCATAAGTTGAGTATACAAAGAGGCAGATAAAGTAGACTTTATAATATTATGCTATTTGCTTAACTACTTTTGGTGATCAGATGGGAATCATTTAATCAAAGTACTGAAAGCACATGGAAAGGGAACAACTTTAATAACTGCGTAGCGGGTGTAGAAAAGCGTTAGTAGTACTTCAGTCTGCATCCAAATACATGTGCCAACTATCGTTCGGATGCAAAAACTCACCCTACAAAGAAATTCAATTTTGACTGCTTTGTAGTTCCGAACAACAGCAGAACCTTCAGAGCTTTGATTATCATTGAGTATTATCATTTGATCATCTGTGTGCACTTTTTTTAAAAAGTCACTTCTTGAATTCTGTTGGGCTCTTAATTACCATATACTATTTGGTATCTACCATTAATACTAAACTTTGAAACTTCCTATGTCAGTCCATATCCATTTGATAAACGTGCACTTTTTTACAATCTAGAAGAACCGGTTTTCCAATATATAATTAGTATATATCTGCTGATAATTATTATTGAAGATACACAGTTTATGTCTATTTCTCTTTCAGTTTCGAAAGCTACCATTCATGATCCTTACGATTGGTGGATGTAATGAGAATGGAGAATTCTGTACTGATATTTTCAAGTTTGCTGAAGAGGAGAAGTTGCTCAAACCATATTTGAATATTAATGATGTCTATCCAAGAACAAGTACAAAAATGGGATTTCAGGTCACAGTTGTAGGTAATGCAGAATAATGTGCACATTGATAGAACCTGACCATTATTCAACTTCTTAAACATTTGTTCAATAATTCAAAATTGGCATTTGCTGTCTGATTTATTACTCCTTTGATAAAATTAACAATTGCTATATTAAAATAGAATTTCTCATATTAAATACTTTATTATTATGATAAACTATCGTACCTTATTATTTCTTTTGTTGAGTATTAAGTTGTTTTATAATTTTCTTCTCTCTGTAGTTGTAACGGCTGAAGTTTAATTTATTCTCACAATTTATTCACATTTCTTAAAGCTGTGATACTATAAAAATATCACATTTCTGAGAGGGCATTATTATATATATGAGAAAAATGATGTTGACCGAGGCAGTGCCGATTTTTCGAGGGCTGATAATTTTTAATAACTCCCTCTTAGAAATGGGATTTCTGATATTTATTTTATTATACTGAAGATCATAGAAATATAAAAACAACAAGAGTGCCGGGTCACGATTCATTTTTGAATGTGTCAAGGGCATAACTCACAAGTGCCTAGGCTGATTGGGCAGGTTATCAAACTTGACAGAGATCTCGTGGTCATAAAAATTTCCATTAAGATTGGTCGAGGATCCGAATAAAACTGTTTGAATTAGAGAGTGGACACTGCTGTGGGCGCCGTCAGTCCACCATGAATGTTCCCATAATACAACCCGTTTTTCAAACAGGTATATAAAAATATGATGTCAATAAATATATTTGTTGGTTAGTTTGAAGGGATCTGTATCAAATGATTCCATGAGAACTGGTTAAAGAAATGTGCTTTATAGTTGTCAACCTTCTTTTATCCAGGGAAAGATCTGTATTTGATTGGAGGACAAGAAAGTATGACTCGTTCATCCTGGATTTTAGACGTGTGGAAACTAGATGGTTTCACATTAACATGGGAAAAAGCGACAAGACTAAAATCACCAAGAAGACATCATGGTGCTTGTGGATCTAATGACAGTATTTTCATAATGGGTGGATTTGGCAAATTTCGTGATATTCTTTCTACTGTGGAACAGTATGATACACTCAATGGTATGTATTTATGATTTTATATATCAGATGTAAATAAAAAAGATACTGGTCCAAACCTGTAAATGCACAGTTTTAGCAGTTATACATTTGTACTATTTACTGACAAAATTTAAATTTGGGTACACACTATAACTTGTTCTTTAATTGCAGCTCAAAGCATCAACATATAAAGTATTAATATTTTATTATAGCATTTATAGTGTTTTCAGTGCTTGATCAGAGACTTGTGACTATCATATCTGCTTCTTTCAGAATGTTGGAAGGACTTACCAAAGATGCCATTCAAATGGTTTACACCAACTGCTGTGTTTTGTGAAAACAAATTGTTTGTGTACAAAACTCACATGATTTGTCTGGATATGATAAACTTGCAGTGGACAACAATAAAACAGTTAATAAGTTCAGACGATCAAAATGTGTACTCTACAATACCTATGTATCATAATCATTATATTTATGAATTTCCCTATCTAGATAAAGATATTGACTGGTTTTATGAAACTGAAATGCCTGAATTTAAGATTATTAGAACTAATACTTCAAATGGTGAATCAACCCCTGTTCCTCATGGCAAAGATCTAAAACTTGGAAATAGATGTACTGCATTGAATGGACGTTTTTACACCTTTGGACATAGCACTGATAAACTGTATTCTGGTCATTTAAATGATCTAACAGAGTACACTGAGATTGGGACTGGAAGTAGAAGTGGTAACCATTGTTATATTGTTGTATTACCTCATTATCCTGATTACAGAGTGAAAATTTAACATCTTGTAAATTATTTTTAAAGCACTTGGTTTGAAGAAATATTTGGAGCTATTGCAATCAGGTATTGTCTGTCCAGTACCATGTCAATAAGATGGCTTTTTAGCTCACCTGATTCATCAGGTGAGCTTTTAGGATCAATGAATGTCCGGCGTCCGGCCACAATTAGTTTGTTTACACTCCAGCATCCACAGCTCTTAACCAATTGTTTTCAAACTTGCTCACAATGTATACGGCAACAATGTCATCTGCTAAGTTCGATTATGGGCAAACTCGGAAAATAACTTCTAGAGTTATGGGCCCTTGACTTAGAAAATTTGCTATATTTAACTTGTTTACACTTTAGCACTTTCATTTATTAACTAATCATATTTTCAGTAAATGTGTATAACTAAAAGATATTGAACAAGTTTGATTATGATTGGAATCGGACCAGAACTTCAAGAGTAATGGGCCCTTGGATTAGAAAATTTGCTACGTTTTAGCTTGTTTAACAGTATTATACCTTCATTGTTGGTTTTGATCTCAAAATCTACGTAAAAATGGGTTACACGAGATGGAAACTATATTACTTGGTCTTTAATTATAGTGCCTTTGTTCTCAGGTGAGCGATCAAGGGCCATCTTGGCCCTCTTGTTAAAGGTGTACTTGGTGGAAATCTAAAACATTTAAATAAAAATGTATTTTATGTTCTAAGGCACAAGGACATTGTCTTGTCTACATGAATGTAGGTATCAGAAAGCAGATGGTATATACTAGTATATATAATGTGTAGTAATGGAGTAGATATGATGAAAACCCTTGTCATATCTACAAACATTATATTCATTGATAAGAATTACAAAACATTAAAGTAATCATAATAATATATTGTCTTCATTGACTTGACTTGGCATCATTTTGAAAAATAGTCTAATCACCACCTCACATAGTCCTTGTTAACAATATTGCACTGAAGAAAGTGATAGCAATATGGAATGTTGAAAGTAATCCTGAAAAATACAACACAAACTTCCTGAATGACAAAGATATTCATTTTTGAAGTACTTATTAAATCATTAATCATAAAAAATGAATATAAGTTATATATATTTTTTTATGATTTGTTAAAATCTAAGTTGTAATAAAGAAATTGTGACCTCATAAAATCACTTAATATAAATACATGTACGATTCCTGTGATTAGTAACCTGCTAATTATAACAACATTTATGATAGAAATTGTGCATAAAGTATATAATGTTATAATTCTGTCTCTATCTCTATAAACAGATTTTATCAAAATAAGCTTACTGATACTGTTTGCATCATCTGACATCTGTAACTCGGGTACTTCCTCAACCCCTCCTGTGGATTGTTTATTCAGTAAGGCAGTCTTCTCACTGTTTAATTCTGCCAATTGAGAGGTTGTTGCAGCTGTTGCTTGGGCATCAGTGAATGATTCTAGTTGAGTTATGGACAGTTCCTGTCATAAACATTATGAAATTTTGTTGATTTTAGTAATGATGAATGACATATTTGTAGCCTTATTGATATTTAGTGCAATGAATAAAACAAGGACTTTCATTGGTTAACCGTTATATGTATTTTGTACTTTAAAAAAAGACATCAATTTCTAGCCAAACAGATGCAAGACTAACTATCTGGCTTCTTACTTTGTAAAAGTAATTGTGATTTTATAGCTTTGTTTTATGTACTGACAAGAAAGCTTTTGTTTATTAAGTCTTTTGTGAAATATGACAATAATGAACATAAGGCATGTGAAATGATCAGTATAGTTGGAAGTTTATATAATTTGTGTTATATGGTAACATGAAGAAATATATGAATGAAAACCTTGAACACTGCAGCAGGTATTTTTGGTATAACAGCAGGATTTAACCCTTCCAGTGCACCCACAGTTAGCTGAACTATATCAGTACCAGATAAACCAGCTGAAAATAATTTACTGGTTGCTAAAGATTTACAATTTTATGAAAATCTCAAAACACAAAAACTAAAAGGCACAATAATGGTATCTGTCTGTCTCTATTTAAACACTCCACAATATAATACCTGATGCAGATGGCAACTTTAAAAGTTGGGAGCAAGAGGAATTCTGTAAAATTAAAGAATCTGTTGAATTTCAGTTGTCTGTATACATGACTTGTTATCCATAATGAGGAACGATAACTGAATTTGTGTTAGGAAAGGGTAAAAAAAACATATACCATTGATTAGGTTCGAAAAGGTCTCATCAAAAGAGGTTAACACACAGACACTCTTAGCAATTCAATATTGAATCATAAGGAACCTTATTTGCTTCTAAAACTTTATCTTCTATGAAATGACTGGTATAGTTAGTTCTCATGTGCTTTCCAGATTCTAGAATTGGTAGATACCAACTCCAGCCCTTATTAACATGCTCTAGTTATCCCTCTTGCTTGAAGCTGATGACAAGTGGAATTTAGTCTCTTATCAGAGTAAATTTAGTGAATGTAAGAAATTAGTAATAATACTAAATGACAAACTTATGCAACTTGTATTTTGAGAAATGATTACCAACCTATTAAATAATTCAGTTCAGCCACTTCAGCTGCCCCCCATCCACTAACTGGACCAAAAGCATCTGTCATGTAAGCAAGCTTGGCTAACTCTGTTAGGATTGCTACATCGCACTGAAGAGTGCCTATAACTGTACCACTTTCTCTACAAGGAACAAAGATACAAATGTAACATTAACTAAATTAAAATTTATGCAATTTCTCCTGCGCTTGAGTTATATTTTTAAAGTCTAGAAAATAATGTTTGCCTAAAGTTTGGGATAAGCCATAAATATTCTTTTACCAGGGCTTGACACTAACTTTTTCAGGAGGTAGTCAGCAGGACTACCAGCAAAGAGAATGAGGTAGTCCTTGCAAACTATAGTTAGTCCTCATTCTAATAAATTAAAACATGTTTGTCATTTTATTTCAATGCCTATCAAGTGTACTTTATAAGAATACAAGACAATAATGAAAGTCAGATTTTCATGAATGTATTGAACAAACTTATACAGGTTACATCACATCCGATCTTTATTATCTAATTTACTTGAAGTTAAAGAATTCAGGTCATCCAAATATCAGGTAGCCTGACGGGATACCCAGCTTAGAAACCTAGGTAGTCCTTGGAGAAAATAGGTAGCCTCGGGCTAACGGACCATTGTTAGTGTCGAGCCCTATTTACTGGATTCATTATTAAAGGTTATTTTCTTCATAAAACCTCAATTTGGTTTACACTAAACATACAAGAGTTTCTGAAAGACTACTAGCTTAAAAAAAAATATCAGCTTGAAATCATAAAAAAAATTCCCTCTGAGCAATGTGAAAACGAATTAACAATCAATTGGCAGTGAGACATGTACTGCAAACAGTTTATGCTTCAATTCTTACAATTTTTAAGTTAACTTACCCTATTTCTAGAGAAGGTATAGTTTTTATATTTTCTGCACTAAAACCACACAATATAGGACCAAGCAATCCAATGTCAGAATCAGTGAATCCTGAGAGATCTGTAAGATTGTTAGATGCCATATATCTTGTTGCAATGGCAGTTAGCTAGATTGATGAAAATAGATAAAAACACTAGTTAAAAATTGTGCAATCTTCTGTGAATCAGCTTTTGTTGTTTTTCAAATAAAATTGAATACCTAATATTCCACATATGTTACTGTTACTGGTGAACACAGTTAAATTAAGTACGCAAATAGCAAGCAGATCAAAATAAAGTCTTAAGACAATATTACTGTACATGTCACTGCAGTCTATGATTTAAAGAAAATGAATTCTCTTATTAAATTTATTTCAATGTCATTTGACCAAAAGATCAATAGGCTAGAACAGAACCTTAGTGATTTCAGAATTGTATTCAAATTTCAACAGATATTTCATGGTTAAAAATGCATTTGTATTAGAACGTAATTTGTCATTGCTGAGCTTGATATTAGTGGCAGGTGGACAGACAAAAAGTGAAAATGTGCAGATATAAAGTGTTAACCATGCAGGACAAAAGCTGTGATGAATTAAACAAAAAACACATGCAAGTCACTAATTATTGATTGAAAAAAAATGATACAAAAAGGGAAATAACTCTGATCATCCTTGTCGTAGTTATTGAAAGAACTAATGTGGTATGCTGGATTTAATGATGTAGTTAATAATGATGCCTTACACAAGAAGAAGAAACAACAGAAAGTTTTAAATGTAGAATATCCTTCATAGACGTTTTAATACTACACTGAGACAAATTTCTAAACTTCCACATTGTATTTTAGCCTGGGAGAATATCATCACTGAACACTCATGCTTGATTAAATGAGATGGACTTTTAATATATTCTATCCATTATTTACTAAAATGAATAATCAATTTCGTTGTGTAAATTGATGTATCGTAAAGCATAAGAATTAATTCACTTATTTGGGTTCTTCAAAGAATCAAGTTTCATGAGTTGGACATTTAGTAGTTACAGTCAGCATTGTATATGCAGTTTTTCTTTGATAATTTTTTTTACAGTTTTAATGAAGTTAGACATTTTGAATCATTTATGTTGGTAAAATAATAAACTATACCGAATACATGTATGCTTATACACTAACAACAAAACATGCTAAGAATGATATATTTCTGGAGGAATTTTTTAACCATTAATATTTCTACCTTTATGGCCATTGGAATAGTGCAAGGAAGATATGCTAGTAAACCAAGACAATCTGACATAATTAAGAGACAAAGGTTAGCATGTTTTATCATTCTGACATACATACCTCCTTTTAATCATCCTTTTAAATATAATTTAAAACAACAAGGAATTATACTCATCTTATATTGAAATTTAAAACAAAGCAAATGATTACAAATAGTAACATTATTTAAAAGGCATTGGGAAATTAATATGGAGATTTATCAAGATGGTACTTATGAAAATGATTTATTGTCTGTAATTCGTAATTATTATCATTTATGTCACACATATATATATCAACTTTATATTTTACACCACTTAATTATCTAATTGCAATTTAAAGTCATATGTAAATCAAAATGAAAATTTATAAAAATAAAATCACCTGATTCGAAGACCAGCCCTCAGTACTTCCTACAGCAGTCATGAGGCTGCCATCATTCAAAGGTAGACAGTTGATATCATCAGTTGTTAAGGATGTTAATATTGACCCTAGACTAGTAACATCAGCTACATCCATACTGCATACATTATTCTCACCAATTGCCTTTAATAAAAGGTGTTCAATCACCAACCAGCTTTTACAATTTCGAGATAATTTATTCAAGTTATATTCATGTCTAAAATCTAAGATTGAACCATTTCAATCATGGCAGTTTTCAACTGTTTTTAATAGGTTTTTACAATAGTTTCTCTTTGAAACACAAGTAGGATTAGAAATTATTTTGTTCATGTTTAAAATTAAAATGTTTCCACAGCGTCTTGCTTTTTTATTATTAATAAAAGCAATTACATAAATCAGTAAGATCCATTAAATCGTCATACATAGTGTGTTAGACAAAATATGGAGGTAAAAATAAATGCTAAATTTCTACCATGTAGAAAAAGTGTTTACAGTTTTAGCTTTTGCTAGCAGAACATCTTTCAGATTCTCTTCATAAAAGTTATCAAGTTGTCCAATATCAGTCAAACATTCTTTGAACTCAGCATCATCCATTGCTGTTACTTCAGAACTAGTAGCATAGGTAAACAAAGATGGAGCTTCTCTAATAAAAGAACATGTCCATGCAGCTGAAAACAAATTAAACAAGTTTTTGTTTAACAAAAATAAGTATTTTAAAAAACTGTTTTTCATAGATTCCAAGCACAAATCAAAGAAGAATAAAATCCTCAAAAATATTTATGATTCTTTAACTACCGCAAGACACAACGATTATTATACTATGAAATGAGGTAAAACAGATCTTGAGACATCTCTGTTGCATTTCAATATGAAAATATTGCTTGTTACTCTACTATGAAATTTGACAGTATTACATGCTTGAAAAATGTATAATTAGATGTAGTGCTGATCTTTTTATCACAAAGTTTCCTCTGATAGCGAATACAACAAGTAGAAATGAAAAATTGAGCGGACAAGAATTCATATGATGACTTAAAACAGGGCTCGACACTAACTTATCTTCCATGGTGGCCCAAAGGACCACCAGCTTTTGAAACCTGCTGGTCCAACAGAATTTCAGGTGATCCTTTCACCTATTAATATGTTATTTGTTTATTTGCTTTAAAAAATTGATTCTCCCCCTACAAATTTCAGTGGTCCATCGGGCCATTCAAATTCCATGAGTTAATGGTCCTGCACAAAAACCACTGGTCTCGGACCAGCGGACCAGTGTTAGTGTCGAGCCCTGTAAAAGTATGGAAAGGGATGGTAATTCTGCAAAATAATACATATAAAAAGGCTAAATGCGAATGCAGTATACACAACCAGGGGATCGCTGTACTTTTTTTCTGAAACCCAATTTGGATATAGGCTTAACAAAAAAATAGTTAAACAGAAAGTTTATAGATATATTGCTTCAAACATGTCATAGCTATGGCCTGAGCCTATATGGATGATGATGATTTATAGTCTTAAAACATTTAGAGTGATTTGAACAGATGTTTAGCAGAACTAATTATTCTTACATATGCTTCTTCTTCTCCTACTGACCTCAGTCTCAGCTCGAGTAAACATTGCGTTTTTTAAAGTCAACATTAAGTTTAGATTAAGTTTGGATAAACCCTTCAAGTCTTCAGTAGGAAGCCATTGCTGACAGCACTTCTTCAATTTGATAGCATCTTCATCTTTAGGAATCATCTCGTCCAAGATAGTATTGCTCATTTCAGCTAAGACACCCTAATAATAATAAGGCAATAAATAAGCAAAAAGACAGAGACGGTACTGTGTATGATTTTTCAACATTATATCAATAACTATGTAAGAGGATTGCTGCATATAATCTAAAGCACAATCAGTTTTTTTGTCACAAGTTCTCAGATGAACAAATTGAAATGTAAACATTCATCTTGTACATAATTACTTCATGATGCTTATATAAATGGATGTCATAATCATTTGAGCAAACCTGACAATAAGAATTACATAAATGGTATTACGTTTTTTTTTATGCTGTGGCCCACATCTTAATCCTAATTGCATGATATATGTATTTATAGTTAATTAAGCTTAACAATTCTTACCAAATCCAACTGTTCCAGTATTGAAGTTGGCAATAACTTGATAGCACTTCCAAGGAGATACAAGGTTTCTGATGAATAATCACTTCCTTTACTTCAATAATGATAAAAACAGTTTTTCAAACATACAATACAGTCAGTCATATTTTATAACTCATGTGCAATGAAGGTTACCTGTTGCAAAGTAAAAAATCCTTAAGTCAGGGCTTTTTTTCATGAGTTGGGGAAGTAGCCTGTAGCCTTTTTCTAGGGGAAAAAAACATGCGGCATATTGGAAAAAAGGGGAAAAAATAAAACTAGTCTAGTTTGATCCATGATACATTTTCTTTCTGTAATTATTCCTTTTATTGGTTTTCTTTTCAGTTTTAAACAATATTAGAACTAAGAGAGCCATCTCCCTAGGTCTTTTATCAATAAAGGCTGTTAAAAGCAGGTCAAAATCCATTTCTGTAAGTGTTGCAGTGCAACTTGCGCCTTCGGTTCGTCATTGCACAATGTCTAGGAATCATTTGCAACAGAAATAGGCTGATAAACCGAGGAGCGAGACGCATCTTGTTCAGTTGAAGTCTTTTTAAAAAAAGACGTCAATGATTGGGTGTTATTATCCGTTTTTTTATATTTTTTTCGAGTAGTGCGACATTTTTTGTTTATTTGCCGAAAATTAGTAATGTCGTAAAATAATTAACCGCAATGGGTACGGTTTCACGAAAAAAGAACCCACGAGGCCGTCTAAATCGCGGAATTTCGGCAAATAATCCGGTTTTGATTTCGTCGTATTTTGATGTAGACATAAAGGGTTTCACTTCATTTTGGTGGGGAAAAATGCTTCTGGAGGGGAAAAATTATTGCATTTTGGGAAAAAAAAGACATATATTTTGCCTGGGGAAGGCGCCGTTTAACGGCGTCTCTCAAAGAAGGAAAAAAAGCCCTGTAAGTTGACTTCCAAACGGGAAAATCGAGCTTTATAGCTACATTATCTTAAATTAAATAATGACCAAATAATGTACTACTGTTCACTTACTTTCAATATGACAGATTATGCCAAAAATGGTTATCAGTATTCATTAATTAAGCTATTATAACAATGGTGAACAAAAATTAAAAAATTGAATATTCAAGGCACTATAATTACTAGATAAACCAAATTTATATGTATTGTATAACATTCATAGACACAGATAAAACTAGAATTAAATACGACAAACCTTCCAATAACTCTAGCCAATGCATCAGTGACTGCTTCACGTAACATATTATTCATGCACATTTGCTTAAAAAACTCTAAATGACCTCCAAGAACTGTACTTGGGACTAAATCTAGCTGCTTTTTTGTCATCTGGGCAAGCAGTGAAGGACCAAGTTCTTCAATATCTGTATCACTCATTGGGTGCGAACCCAAACGCTGACAATTGAAAATTAATCACATTATAATACTAAGAAATGAATTTAAACAAGCAAAAAACAAATTTGTAAGCAGTTTGATTGTAGTACAGTTGAATCGCGATAGTTCGAAATGCCACGGGAACCTCCGAAAATTTCGAACTATCGCACTTTTCGTACTATCGCATCTTT
This sequence comes from Lutraria lutraria, assembly GCA_964023205.1. NCBI lineage: Eukaryota > Metazoa > Mollusca > Bivalvia > Venerida > Mactridae > Lutraria > Lutraria lutraria. The sequence continues at coordinate 38,894,213 of OZ026836.1, forward strand.
TTGTTAATGAAAAAAAGTCTGGAATATTGAGATGACCTCGCCCATTGAAGCGTGATTTCTACACGTTATCATGTTTCTGTTTACGGCTAAATGATTTCCTTTTAACAATGACACGTGTCAAAGTGATAGACAAATAAAATCATTTAACTATCGAATAAATTGAATAGGTGTGAAAAACAGCGTACTGTCACTTCGAAATTTCGCATCTTATTTTAGTTGAAAAACGTATCTGGGGACCAATTTCATTTCGAACTTTCGCATTTTTTGTACTATCACATTTCATACTATTGCATCAAATCTATATTGAAAATAGAAGGAAATTCGCCGGGACTGACGAACGATTTCGAACTATCCTTTTTTCTGAACTATCGCATTTCGGACTATCGCGATTCAACTGTATTAAGGAAGTTAAAATTTGATAAACCTCTGCAGTGTGCATTTATATCAAAACACATTTGAAGTAATTTAGGACATCTGTTCATTGTCATTAAAGTAGTAATTAATCATATATGTTTTACATGCACCAGTTTGTGTGATTTTATAAATCTTTTAAAACTACAATAAGGAGTCAGTGGCAGTACTTGTTTATTTATGCCCGAATTAATAATTATGCCCTGATGTTTTAATGTATGTATGGCTAACACTGTAATAATAAAGATAAAGTTTGTTCTACCTTGCATTTTAAACATGCTTGCAGTGTATTTTTCCTGCTTCTTTGATTGAGGCACCTAAAGTTACTACAATATCCAACCTTTTGACAAACACCAGAACAAACATCAGCTTCCATTGCTCCATAGTCAGCTACCCTGTAATATCATTAACATTTTATATAAAGACAAATATGAGCATGTTAAGTAAAACTTCTGTCTCATCTTTTATCTGTAACTATCAGATGGTCAGATTTATGTGAGAAAGTAGGTTACGGAGGATGGGAGTCTTGTATGGCTCTTCACAGGAACAATGCTCAGGTTAAATGTCTGCCTAATTTGACTCTGACTGTTGAAAGGTGTGTAAAACCCGATATAAACAAACAAACAAACAGACTACTAATCTTAAGGCAACTTAAATTTTATGATAAAAAAGGCAAAAAAATCACTGCCTGGTATTTTTTTCATATTTTCACAAACCAAAATCAAAATAACATAAGAGGATTGAAATAAATATTTAGAACATAATATCTTACCTTAAATGCATAAAACATTCACATCCGATGCTCTCCACATCCACCATAGTTAATGAAGACATTGGCTTTTCAGAATCCCTAAAGGTTAATGCCTTGTAGATCAAATTCTTGTTGATTGCTTTTAACTGAAACATATGTTGAATCATAAAGTATGATAAAAATCAATGTTTATGGCTTTACTTAGTCTTCATTGTAGTACATGGTCAATAAGGGTGAGCTACATGAGGAAAATATATGGTTCAGGCAAAATCATTGATTGATTTATAGTAATAAAAGAAGGCCACAACTGAATGCATCTACACAAGGAACAATTAAAGATAACCAGCTTCCTTTCTATAAACCTTGAGTGAGTCAAGCAGAAGTATAAGACATTATGAAGTAGAAAACTTGTGTACTTACAGATTTAGTTGGCCAGTTATTATAACTGCACATGACTTTGGCAAAATCCATTAATGATGAGTCATTTGTACCAGAATCACCAATCTGTTTGATATCCTTTGATAACAAACCAGTCACTAATCCAGACATCCCACTGTGCAATCAAGTAAAGTATGATTATATAAGACATACATATTTATTTGTTGATTTTCAGTTTTTGTGCGCAATGTATTGAATGGCATTTAAATCAAGAATACTTCTTTGGCCAATGGTCTGTTGACCTCACTTGTTCTTTTTGCTATCAACCACGACTTATTTCTCTCCATATAAAGGCAGGGGATTTCTTTGTAATACAGTTGCAGTCTATAATGGGCGCCTTCACTGCATAAAATCTTCTTTGAAATGATGCAATTTTCCGCAAATTTCCAATTAATACTTGGAATTTCATTCCCCGAATAGGTTTCTGGCAGTATTTTCCCCTAAAAGAGACTTCTATCTGCTATTTCTACCCCATATTGAGGGCTATGATGCCTTACCCAAAACATAAAGAAAATCCCTAAAAGGTAACTACAACTCTACATATTCCATGAGATGAATCGAAAGTTACAGAAAAATTATTTGAACAAAAAATATTATTGTACAAGTTTTCACTTAGAGGAAGCATTGAGGGATGAAAGCATCAAAGGTTTCAGTGACATAAAACCTAAAAACACTAACTTTAAGTATTCAGCATTTTAAACCCACAGACAGAGTTCATTGATCAACAAGCAGAGCTGAACAGTTTGGACCACATCTATTGAAGTAATAAATCGCTTGTATTGAGTTTATTAAGGCTGAGAAAGAGAAAATTTAACTTACGTGATATCCTCCAATGTCATTGCACTTTTCTGCTTCAACAATTCTTTCACCACCCATTTTTTCTAGAATTTAAAAATTAGAATTCAAAATCCTTTGTCTTATATAACATCTTAGATTCTTTTACAACAGTTACATTGATGCTCCAATTACTTTGTCATATTGTAATGCATATTGTACACAGTATTTACCTGAGAGTCAGTCATGGCTATATCTGTAGACCCATTATTTATTCCAAGATCGGTTAAAAGATCAGAAGAACTTGATAAGGATGATTTCAGTTCTTTCAATGAAACTTGTTTCATAATTTCTTTAGAATCTACTATTGCAGAAATTTTGCCATCACCGATCAGCTGAAAAAAGGAATAATTGAAATGAATCATTGCAAAAATGATCTTTAACATGAAATAAGAAATTAGACAATGATTAGCTTTGAACATTGGTAAAAATGTAAAATGTTTTCAATGACGCACCTTTTTAGCAAGTTTTCCCATAACAGCTCGCTTTTTTGCCATCCCACGTTTTCTTTTAGATTTTTTTAAGTCTTCCTTAATAGAATCTAGATTAGACTCCAAATCTGCTGTACTTATCTGGTCAAACTGTTCTACAGGTAAATCAGTTACCATAGCACCTAGGTTAGAAACTACATCTGCTGTCATTGCTATATCTTTCCCATAGCATTTCCTTATTAGAAAATTCATCTGAAATAAGAATCATCATTACTTATAGTTACTTAAACTATTTGATTTACTTATAATAGTATGTAAAATGAAAACTACAATGTATTTCGTTTGAGCAACTTTATAGAAGTACAGTCCAACCTGTGCTAGCAGCCGTCTCCAACTAAAGGCCATCCAGAAAATAAAGGTCATTCTTTAAACAACTGTTATTGTTAATAAACAACAAAATGACCTCCAAATAAAGACATTCAAACTATTATAAAACAAGATGTGTTTCAAAGACACAATGCCCCCTCTGGGTGCCCTTTAACTTGAAAATGCACGGGTCCTGTAGAGGTTGTCATGAAGAACCTACATATGAAGTTTGATGAATGTAGGTGGAAGCATTTTGATTTTATAGGCAAGGTTAAAGTTTGGTACAAACAGACAAATAGACAGACAAAAACAATATGCCCCCGATCTATCAATACGGAGGCATAAAAATAATATAATTTAAGAGTATATAATAGGATTCCAAAAGTATATAATTTAGATTAACTTAATATTTGAATATAGTTTAGTCAGTTAACACAAATACATGTTCTTTTAGGAAATAGACATAACATTGAAAATTGTCTTAAATGACAATGCTGAAGTTTAGAATCACATACAGTATATGTCTTAACATGTCAAGCTTGTTAAATATAGTGAACATTCTTTCACATGCAGTGGTAATAATATTATAATGGAATAAAGAAGAATGAACTTGTGTCATTTCAAATTGAAATACATGTATATAAAAATGTCCAAAATCCATAATAAGTGGTGATGGTAGGAGCTGAGTCTTAATATTTAAGTGGTAGTTAGTAGTGAGGTATTACTGTATTCACTTACCACATTTGAGGAAACATCATGTGCTTTGAATTCATTCATACACTCACGTTCACAAAGTATGTTTTGATTAAGTTTTATGAAAAACTGCATTTTCATTGTAGACAAAAATGGACCATAGTTTTCTTTTATTGCATTACATGTGACATTATCAAGATTTTCTGGAACGGACCTACATTTTCTGGCTGCATAATTGCTCACCTGTATAACATAAAAGAATATGGATGACATTTAAAGGTGATACTGCATGTAGCAGAGACATTTTAAAACTATTATTAGAATTAAATATGTCATAAAGGTCTTCAACTGGAACTTGGATCTCTTTTCAGTGATTTATTTTCTTGAATTTTTAAAACTACCTTTGACTTTTTGAAGCGGAATACAGTCTGTGAACTTATGGATTTGGAACTACTTGTCAAAATCACCAAAAGTGAATACTTTTCCTTTATCCTCTATATACATAATTACCGCAAAAGTTACTTGTCCGAATCAATAATTACTTGTACCAGATAACTGGACATATTATGAATATGATTAACATTTGAATTTATTATATGGCATATTTCTGCTGTATTAATTATAAACACCCTAGATTCAATATACATCCAAAGATTTAAACATGTGGTTTAGTAAATATTACAATGCAATTATTTTTGAGATTCCAACTAGTGTGATAATTTTAGAGAACATTACATATTAATGAATTTGTCATTCATGTCTAAGAAGTATATATGCAATAAGTTTTACCCATTTACTGAAGGTTTCACGTTTAATCATTTGAAGGCCAAGGTCACACCCAATTGAGTCAACAGCTAATTTCAGAGTTTTATCAGACACGCACGCAGAAAAATAACCCAGACTGAAAATGAATACTGCAATAAGTCATCAAACAAATATTAAGTACCCATGTAGTACTTTATTAGCAAAATAAAATAAAAATCTTTATCAGAATACATGAAAATACAGATTTAAATCTTTTGGCAAGTTTAAATTCAGCTAAACAAACCAAAACAAATGAGATAATTTATATCTAAAAATCTTAAGCCTTAAGTCTCTGAGTGGTGATTATACTAACAACTTATCACTACAAGCTCAATCCCTGTCCAGGACGACGTTCTATCAACAATGTGTAACCTACGAAAAAATGTAAGCATAACTTTATGTTTACGTCAATATTTACTCAAAGAAGTGTTCTGTGAATGAAGGGCTGAAAATGAGTAAATAACAAATGCGTAACATTTTGTGTAAATGACAAAAGGTCGAAAGGCAGTCTAAAAGCACCTGCTGACCTAAAGACCTGCGACGTCAAAATTGCGCTTTCTGTCAATATTAGCGGATGAAAACTATGTCAGAATTGAATAAATAACAATTTTGATAAGTTCTTAGTGAGTGGAGAGCTTCACTGGACAATATTAATTCATCCCATTCAAATGAATTTTTTTTTCTCAGCCAGATACACCAACTTCAAGCTCTCTATCTGCGGAATGGGGTTTGTTGTCATTATTTTAAACAGTCTTTAATTATTTCATTATGTGCATGTCGAGTAATGTTTAACACTGAATGGTTGCCTTCATTTATCTTCAGGTTCATTACTGTTAAATTGTCATTTACAATGTCAGGTAATTAGAAATTCATGCCCAAAAACAAATTATGTAACTTGGTTCAAGTCAGCACCACCCTGCACACTTTCTACAGAGTGAAAACCATATTTCTTTTATGAAGATATATATACAATCAAGACCCCACTTTCATTTCTCCTCAGCTCGTTTAGCCCTTCATACGGGCGAAATAAAGGAATATTTTGACATGCCTCAATATTAAACAGCATTCATAATGCCTTCTTGTAACGACTAGCGTAACTTTACACCTAGTCCTGAATGATGTTAAGTTTTGCATGATTTTACGCCAAAAATATTTACATCAATATCAATTGATAGAACACAACTTACGCTTAATTTACGACTTACGACTTAAGTTGTGCTTTATTTAAAGTGTACATGTATACGGTGATAGAACATGTAGGGTCTGGGACCAGAAAAATTCACATACATTTTTTTTTGTGAGGATGTTTTCCAGATAGCATACAGAAGGTTGGTGGTCTGTATACTGACAAACAATTTATTTATTTAATGATCTAAACAGTCAACAATATTTGTAAAATATATATGTTTCACATTTATTCTATATCAAAATGTAGATGCGAGAAAGCATCAAACAAGTATTTACTACAGGTAATCCTTTTTCCAAGTTGGCATTACCTTTTTAAAGAATCAGTTGATGTTATAGGATACAGGGGATTTTTTCCTCCAACAACTTTGGAAAGCAAGGCCATACCGCAAGGCTTATTACTTGGAAAAAGACGTGGCATAGCCTGAATTACTTCACCATAAGACAGCATGCCTTTCTCATCACTTTTCTCCATTTCCTTATCTGCTACTCTTCCACAAGACCAAGGCAAAACTTTCAACATATCAAGGTCTTTGTTTATCTGTATGTGTACAAGATTACAACTAACATTAACAAGTAAATATCACATTGCTGCAATACAATTATTGTCAATAAAAGAATGCAAAAATAAGTTAACAATTAAGTACATGCAGTTATTCAAATGTCGATCATAACGCATTCTAATATGATTTTGAATACCGTTTGAAGTGCGCATAATGTAAGTTTTTAAACTAAACAGACCTATTAGAATAAATATTTTAAGAAAACATACATACAGTCACCATACCGTTTCAGGTTGTATTTTCTGGCATACTTTTGCTGGAGCACAGAATAATAAATGTTTCACAATGTTCCAACCAGTTTCGGAGTTCAACCTTGCTGGAGAGTGATATTTTTGAAACAGTCTCTGACAAATTGCTTTTAGCCTGGCATGTTGATTAGACATAGCAAAAAATATTGGTGCTAGCAGCAAGTCTTGGTCCTAAAAAATATGTGATTTCAAGGATTATTTCAAATATATTTTATATATAATCATATATATTCATTTAGTAGTGACAGTACATGCACCTACTTTCATAACCCACCACCGTGGTCTAGTAGTGGTTAAGGTCGCTGACTTCTAATCACTGTAACCTCTCACTGATAGAGCATCGTGGGTTCGAGCCCAGCTACCAACCATGATTTTTATGTGAGAAAGTAAGCAGATGCTTACAGAGGATGAGAGTCAGGTACTGGTTCTTCCCAAGAATGATGTTTAGGTGAACTGTCATCCTAATATGACTATGACGATTGAAAAGAGGCGTAAAACCCGATATAAACAAAACTAAACCTACTTTTTTCATGCCTAAAACCTGCTTTTGAATAGTTATGACAAACCTTATCAACTAACTTCAAGAATTGCAGATGCCCAAAAGAAACTACTAATTCATGAAGATAATGGTATGATTAGTAAAACCTGTGAATAAAGGCCATCCTTTGGAAGGACAGAACATGGCCTTTATTAACAGAGGTCATTTTATTCTTAATAGTTTAATGAGTTTTTAGGCAAATGACCTTTATTCACAAGGTGGCCTTTATTTGGAGGTGGCTACTAACACAGGCTTGACAGTATTTAACCAAAGTAGTTTCCTTTTGGCAACTTGCACACTTTAATTATAATAAACAGCTGTGTTATGTGATACCAAAATCTCTTTTTAAATGAGCTGTTGTCCAGACAAATGTAATTTGAATGGATATGCACATACACACCATAGGCACTCGATTCCGTATTTTTTTTTATACGTTTACAGACGTTATTTTTCAATTTCAAACAACAAACAATGCAAATAAGTCGAAAGAAAAATCTTCATTTTTTCCCTTATTGAGTGTATAAAATACTCCAAGGTAGTGAACTCGCTATATTTTCGATTGACGGTAGTGACGAAAATAAGCGTGGGTCCTGGCTTTCCTTGTAAAAGCTGTCAAAACGTTTAAAGTTGGAGAACACTACAACGAAAGCAAGCTTCTTGGAAAGCACCTGCAGATAAGAAGGATAATGGCACCGATTTTTTTCATTTTCTCGTCATTTCCTTGGTCATATATATCTTTGCTAAAAATGTTTGTGTCTTACACATGAAAATATTTTCCCTGGACTGTCACAGATGTTTGACCTGCGTCTGTTACGCATGTGTGATTTTTACACGAATGATTATGTTACAGTAAACAATTACAAAATGCACACATCTTTTGCAGTCAAAATTTTAAATGCTTATTATTCTATACGCTAATTGTAATTTTGATTTTCACAGTTTTATGGCCAAATGATTTCTTTTTAACAATGACATATGTCAAAGTGATAGACAAATAAAATCAGTTAACTATCGAATGAATTGAATTGAATAGGTGTGATAAACAGCGTACAGTCACTTTGAACTTTTGCATCAAATTATAGTGTAAAAATCTTGAGACTTCAATTTTATATCGAACTTTCGCTTTTTTTGTACTATCGCATTTCATACTATCGCATCAAATCTATATTGAAAATAGAAGGAAATTCGCCGGGACTGACAAACGCTTTTCGAACTATCGCATTTTTCGAACTATCGCATTTCGGACTATCGCGTTTCAACAGTATTTATGTTTTTAAAATGAAGAAAAAGTAGTGAAATTAACTTGCCACTTGATCGTGTTGTTCCTCTGAAGATTGATCTCCAGGAGATCCATGATTTGATGGCTGGTCCTGAGATGAAACATTAAGTAGTTGTTCATTTGTTGAAATATTAGATTGTAAGTTCTCAAATGACGGCATCACTCCATTATAAGATGAAACATTAAGTAGTTGTTCATTTGTTGAAATATTAGATTGTAAGCTCTCAAATGACGGCATCACTCCATTATAAGATGAAACATTAAGTAGTTGTTCATTTGTTGAAATATTAGATTGTAAGTTCTCAATTGACGGCATCACTCCATTATAAGATGAAACATTAGGTAGTTGTTCATTTGTTGAAATATTAGATTGTAAGTTCTCAATTGACGGCATCATTCCATTGTAAGATGAAACATTAAGTAGTTGTTCATTTGTTGAAATATTGGATTGTAGGTTCTCAAATGGGGGCATCACTCCGTCATTTGTTTCTCCATCACTGCAGTTTTCCGACTGACAACCTTTTTCACTTTCTAGTTCTTGACGTAAAATTTCAATGGCCATCTTTGAACCATTTGCCATCTGCCTAATGCTAAAATAGTTAAGACAAGAGCAATTATGAATCAGAAATTTATAAATAGACGGAATATGATTATCTGCACAATACAGTTGATAGAACATTATTACCCTTGATTTCATTTCTGACTTGTTCAGAATTTATGAAAGATAAAATCATGTGCATGAAAGGGCAACTTATTAGGATTGTCTCATATAAATTTATGCTAAAATTACATGCGACTGCTGTTATTCCTTTTTTTAGGGCTTCAATATAAAGTTGGACCTGTTAAGATGCATTCAACTTTATGTCAAAGTTAACCGTGAATTTTAATTTTTTAATAAAAAAACACAATCCAGAGTTTTTTCTCAGTATTTTGGGAATATGACCCATACCCTTGGGATTGGGAATTTTCGCGGTGTTTTAATCAAAATTGGGAAAAATGTGTAACTACAATTTTTGCAATGTTCAACTTATTCTACTTATTCTCCCATAGAACAGTAGCAGAATAAGGTATTTACTACCAATAGTGATGTTAATGATTTTTTTTTTTTTTTTGATTGGGAATTTTTGTCTGTGAATTGGGAAAAAAGATACTATTTTCCATTGGGAATATGACCGAATTTCGGCTATAAAATCGCCCCAAAAAAATCCCTGCAATCTCTTAGATTCAGCAATATTCGTCATTAAGAGTGGGCAGTAGTATGTACTACAATATGATTCATATCATTGAACACAATAATTAATTGTAACATGCATGGTCTTTGTGTTTATTACTGTATAATGATAATTATGTTCTAAAAATACAACACATAATGTAAATTGTACTATGAATGTAGCAATAAGATATACATACACGTATTCAAATACTGAATCAGATAATGATTTTATTGCTGCTGGAGGTATCATGAATATTGCTGACTTTCCTATTGTTTTCATATCAGTGACTGTCAATCGTCTGCTTCCTCCAGCTGACTTCACCAGTTGTTCCCCTAATGCAGCAACAATTGCTGATGATTCAGGATGCTGAATAAAGTTCAATACTTAAGAATAATAAATAATAGAAATAAGTACAAGGCTCTTGCAAGGCCGTGAATTTGCGACATTATCGCTTAAAATTCGAAAATGTCACATAAAAAAATTGTCTAGATGCAAGCATTGTCGTGTTACAAACATTGCCAGGAAGAATCAGCCCCTTATAATACAAAATTTTATGGGGACGAATATGCTGTCGCATATATAGTAACTGCACTGTTGTCGATTCCTGCGATTTTATTGGTTAATTTTATTGACACAGTTTTCCTTATCCAATACAATCAACTAACAGGATAAAGAGCTGGTTCGGTTCTGGTAATCATGGCTTTGCGATCGAAGGAACAGACAATTTTGAGCTTTTTAAATCAGCATCTTCTGAAGTCATAAGCAATAATACTGTGTTAATATTGTAAAAGAAACCTAGCCCGCACCCTCATACAAGTTCCCATATGCAAGTGTTAGTAAGTCAGTAGAAACAGGCATCGGCGTATATGATTCTCCCATCCACTCAAAGTCAAACTAGCAAATGTTCGGAGAATTGTCATTAATGTGGTTATTACTAATTATGACCAAAGTATTGATTCTTTGAATAAAGTATCTGATAAAACTTTCTTGGACCCTGGCACTAGTTGAAAACAAAATAAATAGAGCTTTGTCTCAGAGGTGACTAATACCCCCACTGCTGCTTTGACACAAAGAATGTGATAGTACACTATACGGTAGTGATGTAACGATAATCGGTTATAATCGACTAATCGTTGCTGACAGTTGAGGTCGGCAACTATCAATGTTAGTGGAAGTAGGGAGACCGCCGTCATTATTTGAGCAACTGTCTTCTTTCCACTACTTTCGGACATTGTGTGTGTATTTAAACAAGGGTGGTCACTGTTATTTCAGAAAATTTGAGTGAAATTTTCCCTTGTCCAGAGAAGTTCAGGTCATCAGTCTAGAAGTATCTTGTGTTACGGATTTTCCTTACTTTATATTGTATGACAAACAAGTAACAACCAAATAAGTTTGTCAAATAAGGATACAAATTTTTGCTGTCGATTATTTTCTGATTGTGAATCGAAACACCCTTTCTGATTCGATCTGATAATTGATTTTCTTTCAAGTCCGATTTTACAACACTACTATACGGCAAAGTTCAAGGGGACATAACTCTGCAATGAGTGGATCACTGGGCATGAAAATTGTGTCTTGCACATCTACATCTCATATTGATAATATATATATCAAGTTTTATTGTAACAGTTTGAATTATGTGACCTTTTGCACCATCACCCAATGCTCAATATATAAACTGACAAAAAAAGTTAAATTTGTACCTTGTAATTGTATAGTGTATCTTGTGCCATAAATAGGTAGATGTACTATTCTGTGGCACAGAACTGGCACTTACAATATCGTGGAAATTAGTATGTGGGTCCCAGGGTAAATTTGCAACATCAAGTTGACAATATATGACAAATAAATGAAAGTATGAAGGGGGAAATAGGAGTTATTTTAAGGAAAAACAGGCCCATTTTGCTAGGGAAAGATGTCGTTCAGCAGCGTCTATTATATATCAGCCCTGTCATATGTCTTCATTGGATTGTCATCAGATAGATTGACCCCTAACCCTCCTACAATTTTACAATTTACATCGATCTCAGAAATGGCCTAGGAACTTCTAAATATGATGATTTCTGCAGATCCATGAAAATTCTCAGGCCTGTCATAATAAAAAAAAATCTTTTACTCAATACCTGAATCCAATTTCCCATGTTTACCCTTGCAAGATTAATTATTGAAGCTTTGTTCAAGGACCTGACTATCTTATAGATGGATGTCCAATCACCTTTGGCAGAATTAATCCAAGCACCGATTTGATCAGTTGTTAGGTCAGATATCTGTAAGAAATACCATATATACATGCAGAATCAACTAGGAAAACAATGCAATAAGGTCGCCTTATTAACTTATTACTGTATTTCAGTCCTAAATGTCATGAAATTTAGATCTTAAAGGAAACTCCCTGTTTAAGGAGCAATTTATGGGCATTTAAATTGGTATTTATCATATCAAAGAGCAATAACAAGAACTTTTCCAGACTGGATATGAACAAACCAAAACCTTTAAATGACCTAGTGAACAATGAAGATGGACTCCAGTTTCTAAAATCTGACTGCCCAGACAGGCAACCCTCTTCTGAATTTGGGTTGTACATCTAAAATTAACAATTGTCTGAACTGTAGTATTTCAAAGTTTTTTAGATGAGGATTTGCAATGAAATTATTAAGTGACAAACACTAACTGACTCCATCATCATATGATCAAAGAATTTCACAACCAAGCCGACTTGAAGTTACTCACACAGCATTGACAAGGTATGCAAGTACAAAAATGTTATTGACAATTTAACCCTCCTTTAAGTGTTTACCTTGAACTTTTTCAGATGATCACACATAAGCTTGAATGCTTTCTCTACACTGGCAATCATCTGCTTCTTCATAGTGTCATCTTGTATCTGTTCTACCATTCTAGTAAAATGTTAAAAATTCTTGTTTCATAGTTAAAATTATATTATAAAAGAAAAAATAAAACCTTGTTATTTTGTTGTCATTGGACCAGACCAAATGCTGGAGATAAGCCTGGTGCTCATTGTACTAACCAGGATTTTGTGGGGTTTTTATTTAAAAAAACAACAACTAGCTCTATGTATATAATGGAAATGTATCCCATGTCAGATGTACAACATGAAAAAACATGTTTTTTGACTGCTTAATGTGTGTAGATTTTTTAAATAAAGTTTTTATCTCAGGGCTCGACACTAACACTGGTCTGCTGGTCCGAGACCAGTGTTTTTTGTGCAGGACCATTAACTCATGGAATTTGAATGGTCCAATGGACCACTGAAAATTCTTGGAGGAGAATTAATTTTTTGCAGTAAATAAACAAATAACATATTAATAGGTGAAAGGACAACCTGAAATTCTGTAGGACCAGCAGGTTTCAAAAGCTGGTGGTCCTTTGGGCCACCATGGAAGATAAGTTAGTGTCGAGCCCTGTATCTATGAATGTTATAAATCGTATTTCAATGGTACAATATCAAGTCCAAAAATTGTGTTACTGACATGCAGAAAACATTATAGTGTGACAAGGTGAAGAAAATCCTTAAAAGATATTTTGTTTGCAGTAACACTTCATACATACTCACCGAAAAGGCCCCTATCCAACCTATTTTGGCCAGTCTAAGGTAAATATTTTTTAAAATATAACTAGAGCTTTGTCACAGAGGGGACTAATACCCAAAGAATGCCATAAGTACACTGTACAAGGGGACATGACTCTGGAATTAGCGGATCGCTGGGCATGAAAATTGTGTCTTGCACATCTACATTTCATACTGATAATATGTTTAAAGTTTCAATTCATTCCCTTGAAAAATGTGGAAGGAGTTTGCTCCACAAACATTCATAAGCTAAGAATGCCATTGTATACTATATGAGTAAGTTCAAAGGCACATATCTCTGGAATGAGTGAATCGCTGCCTATTCGCTGGGCATGAAAATACACTTCATGGTGATAACATATTTCAAGTTTCATTGCAACTGCTTAATTTAAAGAAAGTCGAAGTAGTTTGCTCCACAAACTTGTGATATTTTATGCAGACTGACCGACCGACCAACCAACCGATCGACAGAGTGACTCCAATATACCCCCTCTCAAACTTCTTTTGTAGGGGTATAAAAATAGCATTCTGACATGTAATTTGGGTTCAATATAAGAATTTTAAAAATATTTATATAATATCTATACCATGATATGTCAATATGAATATTTCATCAATCTATCAGTGCAATGGTCCCATTTTCAGGGCTTTAATTTAGCACTCATTTACTTGCTAAATGCAAGTTGACTTCACAGAATGCAAGTAGATTTGAACACCACAATAGTATTTTTTGCAAGTACAAAATAAAAATGGAAGTTGCCCAATCTGTTTGGTAAAGGAGGAAACTACGTGACGAAGGTCCATCTGTAAATTTTGTGAAAGAGATTTATCTGTATACCAAACAACACAACTCATAATATTGATATGTCTTAGGTTGTATAGATTTGTTTCACGACGAAAATCTATACTAACAAATGTGATCAAAACTCAGGCCTATATAGACTAGCTGTACATATATATAACATCATATAGTATAGCTGTTAATTTGATAGTTAAGATTTGGACAAGTTGATTTTTTTTAGTAAATGTTCTTGCACAGTTTTTAAGAATATATTAACATTTTAAATTCATCGCCTAAATCTGCAAGTCAGTTTTCAGATTTAGCAAGTAGGAAAAAAAGTACTTGCTAAAAGTTGCAAGTGGTAAAAAAAGTTAAATTTGAGGCCTGATTTTATCATTCAACTGTGAAGTCAGACATTATTACCCATCATCAAAAAGGTAAATGCATGTAAGAATTGCATTTATTGTTCAAAGCATACAGAATGACCAATATATAACAATTCTATGTTGACTGGCACTTACTCGTTAAACTGATTCATATGGGCACTTTTATTTTCACATATTTCTGAAAGTATAATACATAAAATCTAATCAAGAATTTCTTTTTGACACATATGGTAAAATACAAATTCTACTAAACACAAACCTTTGAAACAAAACATATCTTTGGGATTTTTTGCCAATCCTGTGATTCAGACAAATCATATGTGACTTCCTCACTTTGAATATATGTTTTATCTCATTTCAATTCTAATGTGTCATGGATTTATTAGGTTAAATTCTGGTACAGACAGACAAACAGAGAGACCAAAAACAATATGCCCCCGATCTATGGATACGGGGCCATAAAAAGTAATTGATGCTTTAATATTGAGAGATTTAGCCATAAACTTCAAGAAAAGTTTTAAAGAGAGTTGCATTTCTGTTTCACCAATAATGAAATTTCTGAGCTTGTGTCATAAATTCATTATTTGGTAATACAACCACATAATAATAACACAACAAGAACATTTAAAATGTAATATTATCATTTATTTAAGATTATTCAAGGAAAATATCAATCCTAAATGATTTTTGTAATAGGAATACTGTTTACGTCATGCATATATTTCTTTTTATTAGGTGGCCCCCAGGACAAGAGGTTTCACTATATAACTAAAAAGAGAATGCTCACAATGAAGTTATCAAAAAGAAATAATTAATAAGGAATCAAATATTATATTGTCTCACATACCTGTAAATGTATTAATGTCTTCTATACTTGTGATCTCTGGCATCTCATTGACATTTTCAATATCTGGCATATTAGGGATTCCATTTTCTAAATTTCCATAATCATTAATTATTGGAATTTCCCCCTTTCTTAAATTTCCAAAATCAGTCAGATTTTTCATACATTCTCCAGTTGACAAATACAATAGCACAAACACTGAAATATATATGCATAGATGATATATATTGAAATATGCATCAAAATTGGTTTTAAAAATGATTATGTCCAAATTGTGCATAGTTTGCAAAATGGCACAACTTTGGAAAGAGGATTCAGTCATGTAAAATTTAACAATAACAGAACAGAGAATATCTAGCAATTACTTGGTCCTGTTTGCAATACTCAGTATCTTAAATAATTATTAAGAATGATATATATATCAGTTAATTTTTCTTTGAAAAAAAAGTTCTATAGTATTAAGTATGTTATCATAAACTGTTAATTTCTTATAAACAAACAGTAGCTGGGCAGATAAAGTAGAAAATATCTCAAAATCTTTCAGTTGGTGATACAAGCGCCCAAATTGGCACATATGTAGTTCAATGTGTCCTTTTCCAAAAAAGCACGTTAGCCATTTGATTTTTCAAAATGGCGGCCATTTTCAAGATGGCGGCCATTTTAATGTAGGAATTCATTTCTTTTTACTGCAATACCATTGAAAATATTTTATTCATTAAGCTCTCACACTCCGAAGAAGTGTTGAGAGGTTTGTAATCACATGTAAGTGACTTCTTTTAGTTTTGAGGTCAGTAGGTCACACTTTGGGGTCACGGTGACCTACAACATAAACATCTGACCTACGTTCCTCCGTCACAGTGACATACAACATGAAGACTATATCTGCCAATAACTAGAGAGTAATTTTGCCTGTGGTCCTCAGAATAGGAAGGGAGGTTGATCATTACAAGATGACCCTAATTGATTACGAGATCAGAAAGGTCAACGGTCAAGTCATTGACCGATCAAAAATCGGAAATTACTATCCAGGTGGCGTGGCACATGTGTTTGAAATACACCTCTTGTTTAATATAAGTTGAATGGGATTGCACACAATACGTTTTAAGTTGACTGTTTGTTATGCTGAAGCCTAAACAAACCAATTCTACTGCTTTTAGATTAAAAAAGGTATGTCAAGTCACAACCAGAACACGTTGATTTCATCATTGTCGTGAAACTTGGCATGGGAACCATTTTGAGCAAAACGTTTATTGTCCATGTTAAGCATTTCTAATGCTATCCTGCTAGCACAGTACATGATTACTTTAATTGTGCGTCGCTGTAATCAATAGGTAGCCACCCCTGAATAGACAGGATGTACCTGTGTGGGCGTGGATTACCTGGACGGTGTTCATATAGCAAGGGAATTAACTACTACAACATATTGGCATATATGCCTTAATTGAGAGGATCTACTATTAACCCTGTATTTTTAGATGGCAACCAACGCCTTCACTACCCGCACCTTGTTGTTGATGAGTTAGCTGTACACTAGACATCTGTGCTAATCCCATTGATGTTCAATATGCCCCAGATCTGTCGAAGACGCCCGCTAAGCGAACTTAAACAATGTGTTGGCACAGGAAAGCAGATGATACTTTGACTGAATGTGGTCTAGCAATGTGGTCTTGAAGAAAGGGTACAGCGAACGATTTTAATACCTAGTCAATGTATCTCTAGGTCGTAAGACTGTCAGCTACTAGCCAAGGTAGCTTGTATTGCCATGATATGCCCGACCATACTAATACATCAAATATTATTGTTGGATGAAAACATTCTATGTAATGTTCATCTCGATGAGGAAAATAAGGTCTTGCTGATGATACGTCACTCTCCGATGTAATGGGAGTAATCAGGTCAGAAACGGAGCCGTTTGGTTTCTCTATCTATTCTAAGAGCATGACTGTTATTAGACAGAAAGCATTGTATTCTGGGGGCAACAGTGTGTTATGACATGACCCTGTTACCTTACTGACAGTTTTGTGGTGTTAAGCATCATTGAAACTCCCCCATAATGTAAATAACATTTTGATGAATAAACAGGATTTCACGGTAACATAGGATAGGCAAATAATTATATCTTGTCAAGTTTCAGAAAATACCAAAGATAACACATGTGTTCTTGTAAACACATATTATAACCTTTTTTGAAATCTCACTGAGAAACATGTTGCACTGTGTCGAACCAATACATCTTAAGTAACTTGAAGGTTTATTGCTATTCACAATCGAACAGGCAGTCTTTAGGGGCTTAATATGTCATATAACTATGAAGACTCTAATACTTATATCGTACATGACTATACCAGTATCAAGGTAAAAGTCAATGACTGTGTTCGTCCTGTGACAGCCGTCAATGTTTTCTCTGATCTACCTAATCTCTAGAAAAAACTTTGAGTAGGATTTTGCATGGTCAAAATCGCAGATGAAGTGTGAAACATGACATTTATTTCTATGTAGGCTAAGCGATGACAAGTGAATTTCATTTTCTGGTTGTGATATTGTCTCTCCAGTGTTAGTAAAGCTAGATTAGGAACCGGTGAATATAGATGATTATGAATAGAGTATTAGATATATTGGTTATAATTTTGTACGATAGGAATTGTCTCGCACAGCAAATATCTTTCATGCAAGACTCGATTAGTTTGTCGTAAAACTGAGATCATTCAAAGGGACCACCGTAGTTAAGTAATTATGTTTGGTCTCTGACCAGTAATCATTTGCCTCTCATCCCTATGTGTTCGAGTCTCACCCGAGACCAGAAAAAAATCACAAGAGAGGAAATTGTTCAACTTAATTATGGAAGGTCAATACTTCTACCTAGGTATGTCTATGGTAGGAGGAAATTGACCACTTCTGTTTGTGCAACGTGTTAGGGAAAAATATGTCATACGAATCTTCCTCAAACTTGTGCTCCTCTACTTGAACGTATAAAATTGCTGCTTATTTAGCATGCTGTATTTGGGGTTAGGCTACAATTTATCAGATGGAAATGTCCAGGTGACAGAGGGTGGAAGAAACACAATCATCTTTTGTTGATTTTAACTGAACTTCATCCCAATGTACAGAGCTGTAAAACTTGACAAAATGTGGTTGCAAAAGTGGATGTCGTGGTAGATAATTTATAAATGCAGTCGATTTGGTATGGCCTATACATGTACTTCTATATGAAACAGCAGTTTTGATAAATACCTTCACGTGTCAGTCTCATAATAAATAAAGCAATAAAAAAAGCAAATAGAAAATAATAGAAACACAATTAAAAGGCAGGAGAGCTTCAGAAAGCTGAAAAGGGATATTTGATAGCAATTTGGAAGAGAGGAGATAAAAAACCACATAACTTCACATTTAAAATCGTTTTACTTGCACTTATAATTAAGGCATGAATATCAAATTTTATTTTCCGCTTTTAATGTTTATTTCATTAAATATCTACATAAATTGATAGAGCGATAGGTATTTTCAGAGAGGCACTATAAATACCGTAAATTGACCGTTTTGACGTCGAAAACGACGTCATTTCCATCGTTTTGTTCCAACTTTATTCGAAATATTAAACCGTTCACAACTTTTTAACACATTTCTATCAATTTCAAACACATATGAATACAGTCCAGTCCTTTTTTAATGATTAATATTACCATGGAGTGAAATAAGCAATATTGAAATAACCATGGCGGCCATTTTGAAAAATATGGCCGCCATTTTGAAAAATTTAAGTGGCTAACGTGCTTTTTTCAAAGAGTTGGCCTTGCTGAACATTCATGCCAAATTTGGTGCTTGTATCATAAAGTGAAAGATTCTTTCAGTTATCGGCCCAGCTACAGTGAAACCTCCAAGAACTGTCACCTCCCATCAACAGTCACCTATCGTTATTAACAAATCACATCAAATATCACAGGTACATTTTCAACATGAACAGGCTTTCTACTGCCATAACCAAAATAAATAGGGCAAAAATAGGGCAGTTTTTAACAAAAAGTAGGGCTAAATAGGGATTTCTGATGTTAAAAAGTAGGGATAAAGAAATTTTCTTACATCCAGGGATTTTTTTTTAAATTTTCAAAACTACCTGTGGCTTTCTGAAGGGGAAAATATAGCACAATAAATCAGAAAAGGGAAAATAGGAAATTCCAATAAAGACCATTCTATCTTTTTTTGGCAATCTCTTGACATAGCCTTTGATTTCAATGGATTGTTTTGTGATTTATTTTGTAATTGTTGATTGTGGACTTCTTTAATTTCTTTTCAATTTTGGGGGAAAATAAAGCATTTCCAGGGGAAACAGCCTGTATAAGACTGTAAAATATTCGAAAAAAAATCACTGATATTTTATTTGATATAATATAATATCATTGATTAACATATCATACTAACACTAAGGCTACATCAGGTTGTGAGGCATGCGTAAGCTGAATGACCAGAGGCAGATCCAGGATTTCAGACTATGAGGACATTATATGTAGGAAAGTAGGCAGTGGGTGGTGCAGGAGACCTTCCCCATGATAATTCTTAATTTGAAAAAGTAAAATGGTGCATTCTTGTGAGTTCTGGGGTCCATTTAATTGAAGTGTTGGGTATCTGACTTCAAAATCACTATCTTTAATCGGACCACCACAATCGATTGTCTATCGATAGTATAATTAGTTTTCGCAGTTTCTTTTATGACCATTCTTTTAATTAAGGTTCTAACCCTTCCATACAGTAATGACCAGATTATAAGCATGAATAAACTTTTTTCTCAAAGACCGCAGTTAGATTAACCTTTTAAATTTTAAGCAAACATGTGAACACTAAACACAAGTTTATGACAAAATTCATACTCTTGATAGTTGAAATACAAATGTGTTGACAAGTTTACATTTGCTAGTTTTTTACCTATTAGCAACCCCAAGTATCCAGCAGTGTCAGAGCAATAAAGCAATCGAAAAAAACTTTCAATTGTTGCCAATTTTGGGGTGGTCAGATGAGTTAACGATTTTCAAAGACAATCAGGACAACACTGATTAATTGGTTGCAGTTGTGCTAGAAAACCTGACCAAAGCCCGTCGGAATTGAATGCTATTTTATTGAATGATAATTCTATCTATGGTCGGGTCTTTTTAAAGGAGGGCATGCCCCTTGACTCTGCCTCTGTTGACTGGCCAAGGCACCAAGGTTGAACATTGTAAGGTGAAACCACACACATACACACACACACACACACACACATCTGAACTATCAATCACAAGGAACTGAAAAATAAACAAGTATCATTATGCATATTTTCCATTTTGAATTGAAAAAATAGGCATGCAAGGGCTATTTCAGAAAAAAGTAGGGCAAAGTAGGGCTCAGACAAAAAAAACTAGGAAAAAGTAGGGACTAGTAGTAGAAAGCCTGCTTAAATGAACCTCTTAGCACAAGCCGCCTTCAGACTATGTCCAAATACAAACAAATTTGTTCCCTAAGATCATTACCCCGGTACTTACACAATGTACCTGTCCTCTGAATGGCTAGTCATTGACATCATAATAAATTTCATATTTCATATTGTGATTGTTAACATGCTTCTTAAAGGTGTATGTTTATGTACTTAGTAGCTAATTAAACAAATATATACTGTACCAATGAATGACTTTATGTTAAGATGCAGAAAACTGTTCAGTTCCATATCAAACTGTCCAATACACTTGCTTAGTAAGACTTCATTAACATATTATATACTAGGGGGACTATTGGGTCAATTTTTGACTATTACAATACTATCGCTAAAAGTACTATTGCGATACTATTGCTATTGCTAGTTCTACCTACTGCGATACTATTGAAATAATTATTGCCAAAATTTGAAAACCACAGAGGTTAACTTGTATATGCAAATTTGTACAATGTAAGATAATTATAACATTGCTGTAAATATTACATAATAAAATGTTTTTGGAAATGATTAAAATGAATTGGACAGAATTGATTAAATTAATATAATTCAGTTCAAACACTGCATTTTGTGCTTTTTTATATCTTGCCTTCCATGGCAATAAAATATATTAATATATTTCAATACATCGGCCCACCACTGTTATTATATAAACAAATTAAACATTAATCTCTCTAAATAAATTTTAAAAAAGATTTTAATATCTTTGAAAACATTCAATATACAACAAGCAAAACATTTTACTTACAGAAGCTACCTGAAAGTGACAGGTAATGTTTTTTTCCCATACTAATGATGTTATGATTCAAATAAGCTCTGAAATAGACAAGTTAATACTCAGCTAAATATCAAACGGCCTGCTGTAGGTCACTTTCGAACAAATTAATTCAACTGTCATATCTTCTTCTTTCTTCTTCAGGATTACAACACTCCTTCAGTTACTGAAGATTATGTGTTGGCGCTGATTCTAAAAGAATGATAATTTACTAGTGATTTGATTAAATGTATGATTAAAAGGTTTAAACTATGTACATTGGTTTTGGGCTTAATGATGGAGGATTTGGACAAGGACAGGTACAGTGATAAGGGATCTAAAGACATCAACTGTACCTGCCTGAACTACATTATTTGGCAACATATTCCATTGTCTTATTGTTTTGGGATAAAAAGAGAATTTGTATGAGTCTTTTGAGGAACATATGTGTCTAAAATTGTATTCGAAACCACACCCCTGTCATATTTTGGGAGTGTGATGTACAACTGGATAAGTGAACACTTTCCAAATAGGAACATGAATATTAATGTACACAATTAAAAAAGCAACCATTTAACTGATTTGGGCTCTGCATCTTTTTTACCTGTTATCAAAAGCCTGCATACTCTGTTATAGTTATATCCACATCTTTTTCACTGTTTTTGGAAAACAGGCACATTAGGTCCCTTTGATTATAGAGAAATGTGACTTTCATGCACCTGATTTTGGGAAATTTTTAAGACATTCTTCAGGAATAGTGTCTTAAATTACATTGATTTTTACACTTCAGAAAACAAGATCTGAAATAGTCATAATAAGACTCTTGTGTCATTTCTAAAGGACTATAAATATGGGATGAGCATTTAGTTGACCATAAGTTATATTATTGCAGTAAAAATATCTATCTGCAGATATTCACCAGTATTTGTAAATCATCACGGTACAGGCACCGAGCTAGGTTATAAAATTTGTATTTGTCTCTGAGCTAAAATCTCATTATATATCTTGTCTTTGAATGTTTCTAAGTTAAATTATAATAATTATGAACAGGCATTACTTATGTTATTGATAAATAATTTAAATCATCCACCATAATCAACCTGGATATGTAATTAAACATTAATCAGCTCCTTTTTAACCATTTTACCTGCAGTATACTTTGAGAATGGAATTAATATTTCAGCTCAGATACCGATTATAAGTTTTATAACCTCGCGGCCAGGTGTTTTCTTTAGTTTATTACATGCAAAACATGTCAAGATTTGGTCCGGTAAAAGTTAAATCGGTTTTGTAAAATTGGCTGAATGTCCTCCAGTCATTGAAAAAGTTATTTGTAGGCCTAAAGACTGAATATTTCTTTTTTGCAAGGCAAGGCCCTTTTTGGAGAAAGGGGCTTTAATATTGGTGCAACAGAAGGTTTCCCTATTTAACATCATCATATTTATTGAAATGAAATATAGGCCTAATTATTTCTTAAAACTTACAACTGATAAAAGACAAACATGTTAAACATATAAATCTAACTTTGTGTCAGATCTATAACCTACCCTCAATAAGGCAAAAAGGCCCTAGTTGTGGCCTATATTATTATGTGCCATGACACAGACAGTCAGGAATCAGAAATTGATCACTTGAGACGAATGTGGGTACCATCTGACAAATAGTATACTCATCTATAGAGCAAAATTATTTATATACTGTAGAAGAGTGCTGGTCAGAGGGTTCTACAAACATTAGTCTCGGGTGATAAATTGATTTAGGACTGTGCCTGTGGTTTCACGCAAACTCCTCTGTTCTAAGCTAGATCTATTTCATAAATTTTCATAAAATAAACAATTGTTAAGTTTTTTTGTATCATAACGATAAACACGGACTAAAGAAAACCAGAAGGAGTCTCTTACAATATGAATAATAAGTTTTTTTTTCGAGACGATTAATAGACACAATGAGAACCAGAAAATGATAATCGCAACATCCCACCTACCCCTAACTTAGGACATGTATACATATTTTTTATAGATCTAGCTTCAAACTTATCTCATGACATTTATTATTCGATATGAACTTACATAAAGCCACTGCTTAGGTGTCGTCATAAACACAGCTAATCAAATTTTAACCGCGTTTTTTGCTGCAGACGAAAAATATTACTCGACGTGGTTCTCGTTGAAATATGTATGTACTGCAACACAGAACGGGAACCAATTTGCATATGCGTGACGTAATATTGCATTAAATATGCAATATGACGTCACGCTATATATAGAACGAATGTAACAAAAGGTAGTATGAATGACCGAAAAGATCAACACTTAAGTTCAATGCTGTTTGAACTATTCCATGCTGCTAACGCAGGATTATTAAGAAATAACGAAAGGGACAATTCACAAATGTGCGGTTAATAGAAATAGGGTATACTGTATTTTTAGTAAAACTGCAATGTAGATATGTTTTATGTTTTATCTCTAAATGTACTAGTTTTAATCTAATGTTGCCTGTTTTTGCCTTCATATGTTCTTAATGATAAAAATAACACGATTAAACGTATGGATATATTATACTTGTTTAATTTGATACCATTGGTCTAGAAATCAATCACCCCTTGCAGTAGGCCTAAGCATGTGCCGCCCCAGCAATGATGTGACTTAATATTTATCCTTGTCACATTTGCGATAATTTTAACCCCAAGTCTCCAAAGTGTGTATACGAAAATGATAAAAAATCAGATTTGTAACATAGCGTTAGAAAAATATACATCTCTGAATTTAGCGGATGCATGTAAAATGTGTTTTAACCTTAACCTTTTATAGACACAAATGTTATATTATGTACAACTTTATATGTATGTACGTATGGATACTGTATTATATTCGGTTCAGTTACCTGTATAAACCATATGCATAAGGTTTAAAACACACCGTGTTAAGATTTTATCATAAAGAAAGTCAATTGAAAGACTAAATGTGCTTATTTACAAATATTCATCGATCTAAACCAAGGACATATATCAGCGACTGTCTCGTTTTTTTGAGGTAAGCATTATTTTCTTTCGTACGTGTATAAAACGCCGATGATGGACGATACTGTCACTGGCTGCCACGCCCTCGAGCTCTGTTCAATATCTCGGCGATTCATCTATTGTTTGTAATTGATTCATGTGTTTACACCAACACATCACTGGTATTAACATAGTGTAAACATATATTGTGTATTTCAAATGCAACATGTTTTGAGATGCAAATTAGTGATCTTCCTCTGTTTCCTTAATATTCAAATGTTAATGACTATATACATAGTATATAATACGTATACAATACCATCATTTTATTTACTAAAGTCGCCTTTGTTGCTTTTGAACAAATTCTCTTAATAGTAACTGTGTCTTAGTTATTGTATTAACCGATTTTCATTAATGTCAGTTGACACAAAACCGCCCCCAGTTACATGTTTATGGATAGACGAATTGATTTATGCACTTACTGGTACACAGACTGCATTTTGTACAGGATTATTGAATAGGCAGATTATATATACATATATTTATATATATATATCATTTAATGCATAAAGATGTAATGGTTACTGTGTACTGAGCCTAATCTGCTTATTCGCTTATTGAAATGACGATAATATTTCTCCAAGTGACAAATATAACGTCACGATTGTCCATGCATATACTGTATATCAAAATTTCGAGGACTGTAGTATTTTTAAGACCCTGTGTTTACAAATTCTCATGTATAATGTACATGGTCATACCACAATGTATAGTTCTATTTCTTTACGGACAATCAAAGACACCAATACACAATACGATTTTTGTTTGATTTATATTGTAAACAAAGTATACGTATATGAATAAGAAAATACGTTTGTTATCGGACTGGAGAAGAATGTAGTCATCCGAGTTATGCATATATTGGGTATATATATACAGACACAAAATCAACAAACCGCGGTTATTTTATTTAATGCAGCGTGTATTGATAAGATATTTTTAAGTGCACATGCATATGTTATTGACGATATTTCAAAATGAATCCAGTGAACCTCTTCGCTTATCTTTATAGAGGCTGTAAAATAGATCAATTTAATATAAATGCACATGTGCATGGAAATAAAACGTACTTCAGGTTTATGTGATTTGAATCGATGTTGACAATTACAAGAGAGAGAGCTCAAGATGTTATGCTACATAATATATTTGTATGTAAAAATAATACAAGTATGTGGAAACGTGAGACGATGATCCAGTTTCACATGCACGTGTTGCATGGATAGAGTCTTGTAAACGTACATGTACATTCCATGTTTTTAATAAAGAAACAATAATCTGATTCTCTGCTCTCCGTTTTAACATAGATATATCAGTCACTTTTAAGATGGTATGGTTATTGCTCGAAACACTTTATGTATACTCTCAGTTTTTGAGTTCAAGACTAAATATTAATAATATTAATAATAAAATTTACATTTCGAAATAATTGGTAAGATTACGGTACATGACGTCATCACCAATAAGGCACGACGCCGCACGAGTACTGGTTGGTATCCAGGAAGTTATCAGCAAAGACGATTATAGAAAAGTAGGATCTGCATTAAGAGTTGTAATTTTTATTGATTCAGCTTCCGTAGCAACCTACCTCAAAACAATTCATGTTGCAAAACATTGCTAGTCAATAATAACTAGCTAGTACATCAACTTGACTGGCGAGTTTCTGTTTTTCCAAAACAAAAAAGACATTATAACGATACATTTTAGTAGGCCAACTCACACGTCGATCAACAATCGATTAGCATATCTTTACTCACGACATTTATTGATACAGACTTTTTATCTCCATGTCTGTGTTTTACTATCTATAATATAATGTGCAAACATACGGTTTTATTATTAAACGTTTTATCTTGCCTGTATATATCTGTATTGTGAATCGGGACCTATATTGTCATAGTGTCGTTTTTTTTCTATTGTAGGTTGCATTGGTTACACAGGGTGGGACCACTTCATGCGAATTTGACGATGATGATTTCGCCATTGCCTGAATTGTGAAGATGTCCTAAATGCTTGTGTCCTGTAGATTGTTTATGCAATGACAAAACCTGATGAAACAACAATTAATTGATTAAAGACGAAAGGAACAGAAATATACCACCAACTCTTCTATGTTTTCGTCATATATATGTATGCATGAGGAGTGAGAAGAGGAATTTGAGTAAGTTATAGATATAAAGCCAGAAATCACACTTATGACAAGGCACAATAGTTGTACTTTATGACCCAACGGATAGTCAAATAACAATGGAAGGAAGTGATGTCGAAGAAGATGATAGTAAAGCATTACTGTTAGGCAAGAAAAACGAAGATAATGACGAAGATGAAACAATAGAAGAAATTAAAGATGAAAACGATGATAGTACTGAATCGTTGTTGAATGAAACAAATGATGAGGATGAACAAGTTCAAAAAGACCTCCAAGAAGCGGAAGAATCAATTCAGCTACTTATAGATGTCCTGGAAGAGGAAACCAACAAAAAGAACTCTGGTAAGGGCGAAAGAACAAGCTTTCTAGAGAGAGGACCAAGTGTAGAAAACAAGAGATTTGATAATAAACCAGCTGTAAGCAACACTGACTTATATGATGTTGAAAATGAAAATATGATTCCAAGTGCAATGGGTAGTGCCGCTGATTTAAAACTGATTATTTCTGAAAATTTTGCACCTAGTCGTGAACCAGCGAGAGGGTCGTACATAAAGCCAGCATCTGCGGGTGTTAATATCGTGCATGACAAACTTAGGATGAAGCTTCTGAAGGAACATCGATCTGAAACAGGAAAAGTTGGTTGTGGTATAGTTATTTTACTTATAATGTTTGGATTAGGTGCGACCATGATAGTACTTGCCTGGATGTTAAATATGAAGGATCTATATATTTTAGGCGGTATATTTTCCGCTGGCGGTGTCTTTTTCGCTATTATGTTCACAGTACAACGTTGTAAGGCTAGGCAAGAAAATGCAAGGACAGATTATTCTGTTTTGTATAAGCCTAATGTATAACTTTTCTTTGGAATTGCTTAGGAGCTGTGCTTAATTGTTATTTAGATGTAATCACACTATAAGATGTTATGAACTTCGTACCCATCACTTCAGCTCATTGTAAAATACGGAGTGGCCCAGAAATCGCCGATCTGGCGAAATGTCTAGTATGTAATCCATAATTGGCTTTTAAAATTGTCAGTACAGTACTATGCACTTGATTCACTATATAGAATAAACTAAGATTCTTTTTAGAATATTTGTTTTGTTAGCGCTTAAGTACACGAAACATAATTATATGATTATGTCTTTACTTCGTACATGAACGAGGGCAGCATATCTTATAAACATGCCAATCATGACCTTCTACTAGTAATGGTTGATGTCTGTGATTATGAATAACTTGAATCGTATTGTTATTTTGTACAGGATTTCAGTATTGTTGTACATTTGTACATGTATATATATATATATACGTGATGAACGTGGAATAATTAGGTGCTTAACGTTTATATTTATCAGATATGATAATAAGTTATGTAGATGTCAGTATTTTAGAAGATATATAAGAATATACATGTCTGTTTTATCATATATATATTGAAAGCACAATTGAAATAACATTTTATTTTATAAATGGTAATCTTTATGAATCGCCACATACATATCTTCCTATGTGTTAAATCAGGCACCAATTGTATAACGGTTATAACTAAAAGTATCAATTTTCATATCTAGTACAAATGAAGTTTTGATATTGAATAAGGTGTTTGTAATATTGAAGCATGTTGATACAGTTTTAATGATTTTTGTATTGTACGTGTGCAATATACATTACCTGGCAACATGTGAGGATTTTACCTGCAGATTTTATTGAATAAAAAAATAAATTTGTATTAATACGTAATGAATAAATATGTTTTTTTTATTATTGTTGTTGATTTTTTATTGATCTTCAATAAATTGTTATTTTTTGCCCTTATTAAATAGTCGTATTTCGACTCGACTGTAATGCTTGTGGAAAATCGATTTTTTACAAGGGAAGTAACTCAATTTGAAACCAGTCATATACACGTATCGATTGCCTCCCTTGTTAAAACTTCTATGCTAAAGTGCGATTGATCGCTCACTCAAGTGTTTGATATTTTTCGGCTTGCTGTTCTAATATTGCTTTTGACCTACATTTGTAACCAATTAAAGTGTTGGATAGAAAAACTTTCAACTGAAGTAGGAGTTTTCTCATAGGTTAAAAGCATTTTTGTTACAAATATTTAGGACAGAATCCGTAATTATTTGTTTTACTGCTTATGAAAAAATTGCAATAATAGAACCGTAAAATAAAACATCAATACAACCACATATTAGATATCAAAACGTTTAAACCATGAAAATTAGAAGGTGTACACAGTAAATAAGGTAAATATATCATAATTATTATATAATATAATTTTTCGTAAAATAGTTTGTATACTAGTACTTTTTATCTCATAATATACTGAGCGACGAAAGAAAGTTTACACTACTTAACGAGGACTTCAAACACAATACTTCGTTAAATCAACAAAAGTAGTATTAAAGTAATTCATTTTACACCACGTGTTTCGCGTGTTTCACAAGAAATGACATAACATGATTCTCATTCTGCGACTGCGAGAATGCCACCTTTATCCTGGAATACGAGATTTTTTAAACAAATAATTGAAAGACTCAAGACATACACTGTCAATAGCTTGTTGCCAAACATAATCGTGTACAAATATGTATTGATTTCAAGTATGCGGTTCAAAATGTTTTATTTACGATGCCGTCACGACGTAGGCCCACTGATAGTCGATTTTACGGTTTGACAATATAGGCTCAATATAAATGCGAATGCAACTCATCAAATAGATCATTTCTACGTCTGAAGTATATCACATATACAAACTCTGTTTAGTCTTTCTTTATATCAAACTGTAAAATACCATATAACTGCATGTTATCAACATCTGACATGCATCACGTGAATGGCTTACGCCTCTCCTATGGTAATGTTTGTCTGTCTGTGGCGCAAGTACCATTTCAAATTTCGAAACACAAGCAGCACAAAAAATAAGATCCCGCCTAAAACAAAGATTCCTCCAATAATTAGAAAGTCAGAATTCGTTGCCTTGGCCCCTAACACAGTCAGCACAACGCCAGCCCCTAATATGACGAGAAGAATTGCAACTCCAACGAATGTGTTCTCTGTTGATTCCTCGTGGTGGATGTAGAAAACTTTCTGGTGATGTTTCAATGAATGCGGCGCAACTTTTGGACTAGTCCTTGTGGTTTCCATAGTAACAACTGCGCGTGTATGATATGATATTTCCTTTTATTTATTTAATGTAAATGTCTTCTCATTATTTCACTTGTGCACATTCTATTATATCCAGTGATCATACGCCTACTTTGAATATACGAGCACATCAGACAGACGACCCACTAAACAAACATTTTACCCTCTCAGTGTGTAATAACAGTGCAGCAAACATACAGTAAGTTACGACGCCAATAAATTAGAAGAATTGTTTATACATTTTGTGCAATCGCAATTTAGATTATGTCACTGCTTTGGTCATAAATCGAGCTTTGTTCTACTTTTTTAAAAACAGTTTTATGAATCCAACGAATTACAAAGATTTTCGTTCAGTCAGCTTATTATAAAAATGGTAAGTAAGAGCATTTCATGGTGGTATCAAGGACTTATATACATGTATGTATATACGTCCTTGGTGGCACATGGGAAATATTAGCGATGACTATTAAGTGGCCACACGATAATTGAAATGTTTCATATGTGCCCTTTATGCCACCATAGCTTTGCAATGTTTGAAGATGATAAATATAATAAATCACAGTCACGTAAACAAAGTTGTTTTCGTCATGTTTATTAAATATCTACATGTACTACAGTATTAACAATATTAAAATAACATTTTATACGTAGGATTGCATACATTTATATAAACAAAATAATTCTTATCTATTTAAAAAAAAAAGATAAAAATAATGATCGTTTGAAAAAATCGACCACATGCCATCATTCTGTGATACACCGAATGATGCCTTTATCGTGTATTAAAAGACTAGTATAGAAAATAAAGAACTATGGCTTAAACTGTGTCAATAGCTTTCTTCCCAAGTTGATACCCTAATATTAGAGGGTTTTGTGGAGAAACTTATTCTAATTAAACCTTTGCTTTGTATTCAACAATTATCATTCTTGTTACCATATCAGTTGTTAACCTTCGTCAGTATCACATGTTGTATGTATCTAAAGCTAGAGACACAATGTCATTACATGCTATCTTTTACGTTCATTTACCACTGTAGCACCTGTACCTTGCCAAGGTTTCAAACTTAAATGGTACCGATCACCATTCTTAAGTTGCACCCACAGCGCTGACTGGCGGGAGTCATTAAATTTTAAACACCCGTCACTGTACTAAATGAGGGATTAGTTGAGTTGTATTATATACCGTCTGGATCAACCTACAACATGTTTAACGAATACACTCAAATCCGAGTGAACGGCCACTTTTTGATAAAGGTCATATGCAAACATCGGTTACCGTTTTTGTGCGCACTTAATAATATAAAAGAATAAATTTTTGTTCACAGGTTATCGGTCGTTATACCTAATTCCTGTAAATAAAAGAGTTCCACACTGTTATTATACAAGATACTTTTCAATATCTTATCACAATAAAAATGTTCGTAGAATCACGGAGGATGTGTCAGCATGGAACAAAAAGAATTCATCAAATAAAAGAATTCCTACATTATAAATAACACTCATTTTAGGTATCTTGCGCAACCAATACATAATCTGTGTCTTCTGGGACTGTTATTATTGGCTCGGAACTGAGTTTGGGTCGTCGATTTCTTCAAGTTCTCTGCTATATTCCGCGTGTATTTTCCTATTTAACAAAAATGGTCTACATATTGCCATCATAAACATCACAAGAAATACGATACCACCGACTGTAAATATACTTCCTACTAAAAGGAAATCATTGTTGGAATACACAATCCCAGATATGATAAAGCCAGTGCCGACACCTAGGATGAATATTGTAACACACGTACCGACAATGATACTTGATTTAGTTGAGTTTTCATGGTCAAGCAGCATCAACAGTTGTCTCTTTCTTGAACGCCGGGTAGCGTCAGTCTTTGGTTTCGCAGTCACTACAGTAGGCATTTTGAAAATATACGTTGAATTTCTTCGTAGGTTTCCGGTGTGCTTCTTCGGTTGTTTCCGAGACGTTTTCCACTTTCCTAAACTGAATCGGCATCTTCAATCCAAATTAAATAAAACATGGTGTTTTTGTTTCAATACCTAGTTCCTCGTAGAGAATGCGTTACATGGTATTCACTCCAATTTAACACCACAAGGAAAATTATCACAGAATGGTAATATCGTGATATCGAGTGAAAATCCAAACAATTATGTATGTCCGGAATGCTGACTCGCATATGATATTTGCTTTATATATTAGATCAAAAATAAACACAACATGTACTTAACAAGGTTGGTTTTAAAAATTTAACAATACTTAACGTTTCAAATTACCCGTCTTAATATAGATAGCCTTTGTAATAATACGATACAGTAAAATATTGATTACTGAACACATGGGAATATCGTCTTTCATACTTAACATTGCTTTACAAATTAATTATTAAATAAGTTCTAATGGATTGTGAGAACACATATACTGAATCAACCTATGCATTATCCTTTACTGTGAAGTGACGTCATGTTCATAAGGTCTGAATAGTGTACTGCTAATATTTTTATTTTATTTTTCAAAGCAAAAGTAGTTGTCAGAAAATTATCATTTGAGCAGGTGAAATTCGTTTGTGGCATATCAGTTTTACGTAGGTGAAAATGAACAATACGGTATGATGATATTACCGTTCCCTGGTACCTGATCGATAGTGATACGTTATGAATTCATTTAACAATTAGTACAGCTAGTACTACAAATATCTATATACTATAGTTACTTATTTATGACCTGTAATCAAAGAATGAAACGAGAATGGTGACTCATTTCGCGAATATTATACCGAATTATGAACTTCGTTGTATCTTAACAAGGCGATTTTAGTACAGTGCTGTAAGGTATTGTATAAGGGCCAATATAAACATGCCTGCATGTGTGCATCAGTATACAATGTACATCATTTGACTACATACATGTACTAGTATATGTTTTATGCATTAGTGTAAAAATGATTTTTATCAAGTGGGCAAGCCATATGTTACTTTGTTAACTGACCAGGTATTTCTGACAACTGTCGGGAATGTATAAAATTTGATTAATTACAAACAGTGATGGGATTGCCATCATCAAACAGCTGTTAAGAATTACGTGTCTAAATGTTTAGCTATAATTAATTACAAACAAAATACTCGTATGCAGTTGTCTTCATTGGTTAAATCATTGTCAATCTTCGTTAAAGAAAAAATGCGTGCATTTAGTCTTAAAAACAAATAAAGTATGTACTAATTGCTAAACACATAGAATACAGACCAACACATTGAGAGAAGATATACAACCTTTATACGTATATTCTAAGGTTAAGTTGGTTTGCCAAACCAATAAATGTTTGCCCGAAAGTGACCATTATCTGCATATAAATTATAAAGAAACTTTCATGTTCTTTCCAAGTTTTAAGTTAAAATGTTTTCTTCCGTATATATCTATATATGCCATTGTACATTTATGATTTAAACTTACTAAGAGACCCTTTCTATATTAAGACTATCTCATTATAACAACCATTAAGAGGTTGATCAGTTTCAATAAATCCACTATATTTCAATTTGATAATGAGACTATTCCGTTTATTTTAGACTACATAGATAAACTGCACAACGTTTATAACCAGTCACCTAGATTTTTGAATATTCTAGTTATAAATAAAACCATTAAAATATTTAAGGCAATCAATGATGTAACTGTACTAAACATAACGTAAATGTTAAAAGAATTTACGCTAAAATAAAGTAATATTTTACGCTTCATCTGGTAAGTGATAGTCCAGCTCACTAGGGTCTTTCAAATGAATAATATTCAGAATACTCCGTGTTGACCAATTACAAAAGTTGAGTAGTATATATCTTACATAGGCTTACTCTATGCATGTTTCATATAAAAATGCGCTGATTTTAATTAAATCATATCCAAATACTGTATTCATGTTCAACATTCATCATCCAAGCGTACCTATACAGCCATATTTAACAACAGCTCATTGTGTGTCCGATTCGTACTTTAAACAGATTGATATATACGCATGCTTGACTATAACCTATACAGTACAACCGCTCCAGAGCGACCATCTCTTGAGCAACAACCTCCCTTCAACAATATGATTTTTCCCACTACATTTTAATTATTAATCTAACCTCTACAGAACAACAGCGTCCCAACAACAACATAATGTTGCTATCCCCGAGGGATGTTGCTTTGGAAAGGTTGCACTGTGTTTGCAGGGTTGTAATTTCATAATTAAAACTGTTCACGATATTCGGGCAAGTCTCTTTGAAGAATATGTTCGTAAATCATTCTCACCCGTAATGCCAATTTTGTGTAATGAAATTTTACCATTGCTTAGAGAAATACTGAACTTCAGTCGAAAATGACTTCGTAGGATTTCGCCTTTCTGTTTGGTGTCTCAGAAAGAATGAACTAGTCGTGTACATGTTTTAAAATTAATTGAATTTAGCCGAAATTGAAATACTGTATTAATTAATTAATTAATAAATAGTTCGTTGTACGTACATGCATAAATTTAGATATTTGGTAACATGTTGGTTCACATTGGATAGGCTTGTCACGTTCATGAACATCAGTGACCAGAATTTATTACCCCAACCACTGTGGATTTCACAACATGTTACTTGACCAATGACCACTGTGATGTACGAAGTAAAGAGGCTGATCACTATAAATAGAGGCAAGTAATTCTCAACCAGCACAAACATTCACCATTTACTGATTCGTACACCGGAACTGTAACGTCCAAACATGTAAGTTTTGTTTTTATTTTAATATTATTTATTTATTTTTTATCAAGCATTCCACTCAACACATTTGTTCATTAATTCACCTATGTATATCAATGTATTTCAGTGTTTGGTAGACTCTTGTAGAAAGTGTTTTGTTGCAAACTTTTCAGCACTCTCTATAGAATTCAAGCATATCTTTTAGTTACCATTTCATTATATTTATGTAAGCATAAATAGTTGTAGTAATTTCTGAGAGGATAAAACCTTATTTTTTTCTTTACCCTCTTAAAATAAAATCATAATTATTCATTATACAGAGAGAGTATCGCCATATTGGCGAGTTTCTGAAATTCCTATGCATGAACGTTGAACCGTATGTTGTATGAGAGTAAAACATGGTTATATTGTGTATTCATTTTATATATCTATTTTCAGTATCAACTAACAATGGCTCGTCTAGCTCTCGCACTTTTATTGGTTGTCGCTGTCGCCTACGTTGTGGCTGATGAAGAAGATACCACTTGCGAGGGGACCAAGTAAGTACTGGACTACCTCCCTTTGATACTTTTAGACGTAGTCTAGTTTTCATTTCATGTATTTTGGATAATACACTTGTCTTTAACTATACTAAGCTAATATAGATACGAATACACCACAAAATGACAATACACAGTTATATTATATGCATATAGAACAAAAATTGACACGTTTATAATTAGTAACTCCTGTTTATTCATTAGTTACTTCTTGAATTGAAAATATTTTAATTAGTACGTGCAAAAAAATATAACTTACGCTTTACTTGGTTTATAAAATGATGCAATTATTAATGTTTGAACATGTACCCCTTTTCAGAGATTGTGCCTGCGGAAGTGTCTGTAACGATGGAGGATGCACAGAAGGTAAATACTAGTGAAGCTGCTAGTTGTATGTCCAGGATGCGAACATTGTAGCAAGCATTTTGTATAATTCTTCTGATAAATACTAACATTGTTGTAGCATAACAGTTGAAAATCATGATTTTATCTAACACACTAGTAAGAGCAAATAAAGTACGAGGTATTTATAAACGTAAAATCCCAATTTATCAATCTAAGCGGATGTCAAATAAAGAAAGCACTTCGGGGATGATAAAATAAGTTTACTAATGTTTAATAAAGACCTAATTAATATTATTATTTTTATTATTTTTAACCAACGTAATTCCCAAACCATATATTTTCAAAGGCTGTATGGTGTTCGACACTTTCATGGCCGCTGGTACCGAAGCTGAAGTATACGGCAGAAATTGTAAATGTGGAACCACCGCTGATGATCGTGGAATGCCGCTTGAAGTTTGTATTTATTTGTACTTAGATTTGAATGAAGCATTTGTTATATACCTTTTTATAACTTGAAATTTGCCAATAGATCTAGACAAAAATAGTTAAAAAAAGAAATAAAACATGAACTTAATTTTAAGCAATTTCATTACCCTACGCTAGTAGGATCTAACAGCATTGTTATTATTCAATGTATAGGGACATGAAATACAACTACTGAACTATCTAAGATTATGATTAGTATAGTAATACAATGTTTTTTTTTTTATTACAGTGCGCTGAAAATGTTGAATTCACCGGTACTCCCGCTGATATGGCTGAATGGGAAAACAACCCAGCCTGCGAAGCCTAAACAATCACCATGGCAACAATGACTCTACTATATGACAATATTACTCGGACCGTCATGACATTATATGAAACTTGACCAATATTAAATGTGTAATCGATAGACAAATAAAACTGAAAAATATATATTGAGTGCTTATTTTTTACCGATTTTGAAAATCTTATACATGGTCAGTATCCGCCTTGATTCTAATAAAGTCCGTCATCCATTGGACGAAGGACAATACTCGTCAATGTCATAATTTTGCCAGTTAGGTGCTTATAAGCTGTGAAAATGTAATGCCACTCACTTTGAACGTTATAAAAGTCGTCTAAACAAACTGTCGATCTCTGACAGTCTCTGTGGAATAGACAGCTTCGTTAACATGCCGTCTTCGAACAAAACGCTGAGTTCTCTAAACAAGGTAATTATTTCCCCCAAGTAATTGCGTATGAAAAATACACATTTACGACAAATCTATCGGTGCTTCTTAGATACATGCAATCAACAGTGAAATCAGTCGTATCCGAAAACATTCTGATCGCGTTGTGTTTATTCGTACTAAACAAGTTTCTGTACCATGTCTATGCTTCATCTATATACTCAAAATGAGTTGGACCGACGTACGTGTTCGAATAAGAGATTTTCGGTTTAGAGGGCTGTATTAGAAGCGTTCTGATTATAGAGGTTTGGGTGAAAAAGTTCAGAATAGATGGGTTTATGAGATAAAGGTCCTGGGAGGAGGGGTTTTGATGTGAGAGGTACGGATTAGAGTGATATGCATTTAAAGGTTAAGGATGGATAAGAGGAGCAGGTATTGGAAAGGTTCTAGAGGTGTTATGATTGAATATGACGTGTTATTTATTTGTAGACGATATATAGATATCTTAAGGACTGATGTTGACAAATAGGAGTGATTCTTCATCACACCATTACAGCTGTCTACGTAGACACCATCACAGCCAATTATATCCAGATATTAATATCAGTTTTAAAGGAAACAAATACCAGACATGATGTAGTATCAACTGTTAAAATACAAGGTGACATAAAAGTCCTACACCTATGGCAATTATACCAACAGCGCATCTTGTTCGCATAAATTCACTGAAACCACCTGGTAACTAATTAATTTGCTTTTGTTTCTGTATGGTATAAACTTTGTAATCAAAACAAAACCACAGAAGAAATAGATTGTGTAACTTTTCACAACCTCTGCCTTCGTGTTACCTAATCAAGAGATTGCTTTTTTGTTTCGATTCAGGCTCTGTGAAAAGAGATTATGTATAATTTGATTAATATAGTGTAATAACGAAATAATTAAAAACACACCTTTGATCAAACTGAAATCAAATTAGATGTATGCAATTGATCCAAACTTTACCTTATTAACAAATGTGTACGTGTGTACACCGCTATGAAAATGGTATTATTAAAGTGGGAATGAGTATTGAAGAAAATATTAACCCTATCTATAATATCTTAATTACGCCTCCGTATATTTAGACCGCAAATACATGGAAATTAATTATCATAATTAAAAAGCTCAGACAAGTCATCTTCTGAGAATAATAATGAGCTAACTCCATTTTTACCATTTTGAAAAAAAGGCCAACAAACATTCAAAATCACTTGAAAAACATTGAGATGGCGAAAAATGTGATTGAAAAAAACTTGTTAAACGGGAACCCCAATTGCTAAAACAAGGACGGGAGGACATGACTCTCTCTGGGACGAACCCAACGGGGTAAAAATCTCAAAATCTTTAAAATGGTAAATAGTTCACTATACGATACAGGCGACAAAACTAGATGCTTTATTCTGTTCTGTTCTTTAAAACTTAAGTCCAATATGTTACAGTTGACCATAATGAGCGCACCACTGAGTAATTATCCCGCTAATAATACATTGTATTTTGATAATTACATTCATATTCATTATATTAATCTTGCAGTGTTGACGAAAAGACCATATATACCCTAGAAACAAATTGGACACAATTCCAAATAATACGCCAGTTTTACTTTAACTTTCTCACTTGCAAATTAATTTGAAGCTTCAAAAACGAAAGCGTAACAAATCATTTCGCGGAATATATAAGCATCATCACACAAAATTGATTAAGAAAAAGTAACAATGCTGTAATTATGCATTAAAGCTAATACTATCGTTGATTGAAATTTAATCAAACCAAATCCATCTTTCGATTTTTATAGCAACTGTTTTGCGATTTCTTACCTAATTTCGCGTACATTCGCGGAACATTTCAAGAAAAGTAGGCGCGAAATTTTATACCATCACTGAGAGCGAGCAAAACATAGATTTTACTTTTGAATGAACTTCTAAACCTGATACCATAATAAAGCTTCAAGTACAGTACAACGTCTCTAAAGCAACATCCTTTGGGAATAGCAAAATTATACTGTTGTTGAGAGATTGTTGCTCTAGAGAGGTTAATTTTATAGTTATATCATGCAGTGGAAAAACATCATGCTGTTGTTGAAGGGGGATGTTGCTCAAGAGGGGATACTCCGGAGAGGTTTTATTGTATTGCTATTCGAATGATTTTGGTCTAACGCGTGAACTGTGCGCTGTATTTACACTGCATGATAGATATTTTGTACTTGTAAACTAGGTTGTTCAAGACAAACATTTTGCTTTTTATGCTGGTGTTTTAACTATGATTTCTTCTCTTGTACGATATTCTATTTTGTCATCATGTCGTATCTATGGAGCTATGTGAAATAACATGGTACGTGATCAAGGGCGAGATTGATATTTTCCGATTATACGATATTACTATCAAACGGTTATGGACATGACTTAAGTACATGTAATTGTCACAAGGAACATTGCAAAGTAATATTCTTTTGACAGTTCAGGTCTTATCTCTTAATGATAAATTGGCCATTAGCTGAACTTAAGAGTATTATCGTAACTAGTCTTCAACTATCTTAACTAAAATAAGTTTGTGAAAAGTTATGTAAAGATCGTTCTCTCTCCTGATATAAAATATTTGACCTCTAACTCATAAACCCCATGTTCACCGCACCATGTTGGTTGTGTCAGCTATCATGTTATATGTGGCATCTATCGATACGTCCTATTCGATGAGACTTGAGAAAACAAGACTTATACAATAATTATTGATAACACAAACATCAAAACCACCTTTATATAGCACTTGGTAGAGCGTCGGACTCTTAGACCGGAAGTTGCGGGTTCGAATCCCGTCATTGGCGGAATATGACAGACCTTCAGAATCCCTTCTTTGGGCTCGAGTACTGGTCAGAATCCAGGGAGTACTATTAGTTGATATAAATTACAATACTCGATGTCAAATAAATATGTTTAAACTAATATTGAAGTGGTACCATTGTCATCTTAAACTAAAAAAAGAATGAAGAGAACTAGGTGGAACATAAGTGGTTTGTTAAGTGAAGTTTGATAATTACATTCTAATAAAGCTGAAATATTATGTTACACACAATCAACTATTTGAAAATGAAAACAAGGAAGAAACCAGCAACTACATAAACATTTTAATCATTATATACAAAATGTTAAAATCAATATCACGCACAATTCCGTTCCCATATAAAATGATGAACTATTTATAATTAAATGTAATAAAAATAGTGTACATTTGATACATCAGTAAATGAATATACATAGATGGTAAATGAAGTAGAATGGGTGTCATATACAGAAACTTAGACATGTACGTCTGGACTACCTTTACCAAAGCACTTCAGACCAATTAGGTACTGATTATTATTTACAAACCGTAAAACTATAATCAGTGTATCTATGATAATACTTTATTACTTATCAAATACAGTATCTACATGTTTCCATGACAACAACGTAAAAAGGACTTAGTAAGCCGAAACATCGAGGAAGAGTGATTTTGATTGTAGAATTAGTGGAAGTATTTTCAAAATGTTTCATCATATACATATACTGTGGAATCATTAATTTTCGTTGGGTTCAATTTTCGTGGTTTTTACTAAAATGGCGATTTTGTGGGGACATAAATTCGTGGATTTTGATTTTTGAAAAGAAATGCCTTATCTCCGCATTTTAATTCGTGGGAATTTGATTTCGTGGATGAGTCGATCCACGAAATCCACGAAATTAAATCCCCAACGAAAATTAATGATTCCACAGTATTCATATCATACGACAATGTAATGTGTGCTTTTGATTGATTTAAAACAGAATGTTAAGTTAAACAAATTCGTGCGACGCAGTTCAATATAATAAAGAACAAATTTCAGATTTATATGAAACTTAAATCAACGAGCAATACATAAAACATGGTAAAACTTAAATTGTATCGAGGAAAAAATAAATTCTGAGTAACAAAAGAAAAAATTGAAAAAGCAAAACCGACAGAAATGAAGAGAGATAGTCAAATATATCGCACAGTGCTGTCATATGAAACCATTACCAAGAGATACAAAACATTCTGTGAACAGAGGCAAACAAGGAAGAGTGGAATTTATGTCCATTTGACCTTTATGTATACATAATAGTGTTATATTGATACGTGTGTACTGAGGAGTAGCATTGCTTCCCGAGGTGGCCTTTATACACGAGTGGTTATATAGTTAGGCTTTATAGAATAAGTGGGATGTTAATATATATATCAATATTTGTTAAGAGTATATACTAAAGCCCTGTTTGTCCAGGTGGACTTTATTCACGAGTGGTTATTTAGCTTGAGTTGATAGTTAGTGAGAGTTGCTAGTATGGATGTTATAACCAGCACATTGAAGCTGTTGTTAGTATGCAAGTCAATACTTTCTATTCTTTCTATACCTTTTCTAGTCGTAGAAAAATGTGTAACTGTATCAAAAAGCGTTCCTTAATTGATAAAAATAACAATGATTTGAATAAAACTTTTAAAGTTAATACCAGGACACCAAGCTTAAGTCAGGAAAATATAAGTTAAAACTTAATACGACGCAGATTCTGATATTGTTTAATAATGATTTCAGCTTAGTTTTTTCTCTAACAGTCTGTTAGGTTTGTTTAGTAAAATAATGATGTGTGTTAGTTGTTAGTATATCAGTGCAAATACTTCTCTTTTAATTAGGAATTATTTGTCTATCACAATTTCGGAAGCAAGTGTCTTTTCATCCAAATTAAACAATTTGTAAGTTCTCCGCTAATAGTCATTTGTTTTAATCATTTTCTAAGGCCGTGGACGTTCGACGATGAATACTACTCAGGTTTCCAGTGTTGTTAGTTGTTAGACATGTTTGATGTATTGTTCTGTGTTCTCAGACGTCCAAGACTCAGTCGGCCTCCATGTTAAACTGTGTTATAGATATATCTCCAATAAAAACATGTTAATCAAAAACTAAAAAAAATATTATAAGATAATTAATACTTAATTGTTATTCAATAACTGAAAAAGAAATGTGCCAAAATATCACCATAAAGTTCACCTCATGGAAACGGTTATTATATACTGAATTTAACATTAATAATGTCCTGTCTGGACTTTAACAAAATCGCAATTAGTTATCTCGTGCGCATGACTTGCTAACTCGCGGCCACGACTTAGTAACTCGGGGTCACTAAAAATTACACACATGGCATCTCTGTGCCATCGTAATTTTTGGATCTTGTAAAGATGCTTTTGTACCTTTTATGAATACATTCAATCGTATCGATTACAAGAGACATGCTAGAAGTAAGCTTTGGTGCGTTCACACTCAGACCGACACGTAGAATTGGCGATATTGAAAGTTAAAAATATATCAAACAATAAAGAAAATGCATACAAAGTAGAACTAGGAATACAGCGGCAATAAATAAACACAATGTTCATACAATTACTGTCGTAACCTTACATTACGTCTCGTGTTTTAATAATGGTATTAATTCAACTGAAGATATGATATCACCATTTACATGTTTGCTTGTTGCAGAATCTCTCGGCTGTTTTCCGTTACACACAACAACTTTCTCTGATCCCCTGTCAGCGCCGCTGGTGTCCGTCGCGTGCATTAATGGAAAATAGTAATTTTCTTCCGACTCCGTATTTGCTTCAGTCACAGAATTTCGGACGGTATTCTCTTCACTCTCTATTTCATCGACAAGATCTAACGATGAGCTGAATGTTAACTGTTCATTGCTGTTAGAACGATGTGGCCACTGTCCTGTTTCAGAATATACCGATTCAAGTCTTGTCAGACGTTTTTGTTGGTTTTCACCAATTAACCAGTACGTGAGGATTTCACCTTTACCCTGAATCATAATAAATACAACCATGCTATCTTTAGATATACAATAATGACACCATTAGATAGACAATAATGACATCATAAGATAGACAAGAATGGCATCATAAGATACTAGTATACAATAATGACACCATTAGATAGTAAAAAATGACATCATAAGATATACAATAATGACATCATTAGATGTACAATAATGACATCATTAGATATACAATAATGACATCGTTGGATGTACACTAATGACATCGTAAGATATAAAATAATGACATCATTAGATGTACAATAATGGCATCATAAGATATACACTTCGATTACTGAATTGAATGTTTCAGATGTAAAACCTTTTTGAACAAGTATCTATGATCCCGATTACAATGCAACCAATCATCGAAACTTTTTCACATAATATTACAACATCCATCATTTTTACATAATATTATAAGTCTGTGCATCATTAACCGATTTTAAACTTAAATTTTGGTTGTTTTTGAAATTTTCAGCATGTTTATATTGAATCAATGAACTTGTGAACTACATGCACAGTTTTACAGACATGTTCTCTCGTTAGATACCTAATTACATTGTATGTGTATTTTGAGATCTGTGTGTATTTAGTGTTTCCAAAAGTAAACACAAACTGTATTTCATGCAGACGGGCTAATTATTTCCATAAGAACAAAATAACCATCTGATTCATATTTGATTTTTTGCAACGCTTTCAAATAAACAAAAGTAATTGACATAACAAGTGTATTTTACATCAAATTACCAGTAAATGGAAGATAAATCATTGATGATATATCCTATTAAAAGAAGGACTGGTAAAGTATGACATGATAGGAAACGTTATTGTCAACATTGTTCAATTATACCACCCACACACGCTAAACAAAGATAAACGTATACGACAAACTCAATTGATTGGTAAACGAGAAATGCCATTGCATGGTATGTTACGGGAATGTCACTGCATGGTATGTTACGGGAATGTCACTGCATGGTATGTTACGGGAATGTCACTGCATGGTATGTTACGGGAATGTCACTGCATGGTATGTTATAAATCGTGGAATAATAAAAACAGCACGGCCAGGCTTCGTCAAATGTGTACATTCTTTTATCAAAACCATGGCTGCCAACAAGTTGAAGGGATAGTATCTTGTTGAATTATGCTCACTTTGCTACGCCATTATAATTCAGTGACCTTCACCGTTTAATTGTTTGAAACCATGTGTTTCATTGGCTAAAAATCACTGAATAATAACTCTTTCCTTTAAGCGTTCTGTTAATAGAACAATCTAAAAGTTAATCTTTCCTGTGATTCTGATCATGAAAATATGATAAATTAACTTGATTCAAGCACAAACTACCAACCTTCATAGCAACCAAGCCACGTTCTTTCAAAATATACCCATCTAGTTGATCCAACAGCTCTTTACATTGCGGTGAACAATGGATTTTCAAAGCTGAAACACAATGCAACTATTTAATATTGTTTTCTTTTTAATAATTAAAAAAATCGATTCGCGAACTGCAGACTAGAACACAGTCCGGAATTCAAAAGGAAATTGAATCGCAAACTACAGGCCAGAACGCAGTTCGCAATTCGAAGAAAAATTGAATTGCGAACTGCAGACTGCATTCCAACTTTATACAACCATATTTGGAACCGTTTATTTGATATGAGCAACTTTGATACACAATATTACATATAGACAATTACTG
This sequence comes from Lutraria lutraria, assembly GCA_964023205.1. Lineage (NCBI taxonomy): Eukaryota > Metazoa > Mollusca > Bivalvia > Venerida > Mactridae > Lutraria > Lutraria lutraria. The sequence goes on from OZ026836.1 coordinate 38,938,494, forward strand.
TGGCAGAATAATCATAGAAAATTAACCTAGATGAACATTGCTTCATTAGTGAAACCAAGACCAAACTAAACACAATTTGTTATTAAGTTAGACAATAATCATGTGCAAATGAGTACAATATTAATATTTATCACACTCAAGACATTCCTTAATTAAGAGCAAATTGTAGGTAATTGCTTATTATCATTAATGAGAAATGGCAGGGAAATCAAAGAGAGACGGTGGTCTAGAAGCAGAGTAAGATCTCCTTCTGTGAAGTCATGTGTTTGAACCTACGTTTTAGATCATAGATATTGTAATCCAACGTTGGTGATTGATATAGGTTGTACAATATAGTTTCTTGATCAGACAAAGCATTAGCTAAGTGTTAAATTATGGTGATAATATAAATAGTAAAGAATCAAGAAAACTTACCAACGCCATTGCTTTCCATTCTACTTGCTGTATTTACAGTGTCACCAAACAGACAGTATCTTGGCATTTTAAGGCCAACCACACCGGCTACAACAGGACCGGAATGAATTCCTATCCGCAATTTAAGTGTTTCATTTGGGCGAGTTTTGTTCTTGAACTGTTTTATTTCTTTGAGCAAATGAAGAGACATGGATGCAATCTCACCTAGTTGTAATACAAATAGCAGTGAATAAAACATCAAACAGATACGTTGTATCGCGAATGTTGACAAATAATTGTAGATAATCCATTTATCTACCCATCTTAGTCTCATTCATGTACATAAAATATTTACAAGACCACATAAACACTACACTATAAGAGACTATTTACTGATTCATAGTATCCGAATCACATATAGAACATTATATAGAAAATTACATGAATAATAACGGTATTGAAGTTATCTACAATGTAATTACAAAGACACAGTTGAAAATTAGTTAAGTAGGAATTAAGGGGTCGAACTGTTTTAAATGAGATTTATTGCGGTGTGAATTACTATCAGTCATTAGGAACCTAGTTGCATCAATAAATCTCTTATCTGCAAGCAATGATGTGGCAAATGTTTTTTCTAAAATAACATATTATAAAGATATGTCTAGAACTTACCGGCGTGTATGATTCCATTACGTTTAGGTAAACCTGAACATACCATGTATGCATCACCTATAGTTTCCACTTTATATACGTCATAGTTCTCAAGTATTGAATCAAACAATGTATATAAATCGTTTAAAAGATTCACAACCTGTAATCATATTAATATAATACATATTATTTTATAGTGAAGTACAGTCTTGCTGAAATATTATCTCGAGGGCCAAATAAATTGACCTTGATAAACAGGTGATCGTACCACCAAGATAAAATACAAGGGAAATACAAGTATTTAAAAATCTGGTAAAAAACAAGAAGGTGTAATTAATTGGTCTTAGCTGAGAAAAAGTCGCTAATTGTTTTTTTTTTATTTTCTTGGAAAGTTTTCCTCAACGTGACTAGAAATTCATATATGCATAAATGAAGAAATAATAATAACATAAATGCCATTGATCTGTCAAAAAAGAAACGCCCTTGATATGATCTACCGACTAACAGTAGAATTAATTAAACAAAAGAATAAAAAAAACGGAATTGACTATCAGACTTCCTTTAGAACTTAAGAAAAGATATCAAGAAGTTATATCACGATATACAGAGCATAGATTGCGATAAACCTGTTATCAGAGGGAAACAAGAGACCAATCATTACCTGCAATGGTGAACTGTCTGCAGACATTGCTGTGAAGCCACAGATGTCCGAGAAATATATCGTAACACAGTCAAATGATTCAGCTTCCACAACTTTTCCACGCTTTAATTGTTCTGTAACGGATCTGTAATTGATGTTACAAAGCATGTGGATCTTATTACATGTAATGTTGTCAACCACTTAATAATTAATCTGTAGCCTAATGGTGCTTTTAGGTATGAATTAAATATTCTTGAAACCTTATTTACTTGAAATTGAACCCATTCAACAGGTTCTGCGGACACGGAACATTAATTAAGATGTCTTCATTTTATCTAGCGCATGTTAAGATGTTCATCAGCAATGAGAAACGAGTAGCGTGACAGTCGTACACCAAACAGGAAAACGTTCAATCCATGTTCATCTATACAACGCATAGAGTACTTAATACGCTACTTTGAATTCAGGAACAGGTTATGATTGAAATCAGGAAATAGTTCTGATCATTCCACTAGACAGCTCAAATGATGCTTTCAATCTAATAAAGTGCTATTTATTTAAAGGGGCATACCCTTCAACTGACAAACATTCTGTGAAAGTGTAAAAATGTGATAGATGTATATGTAAAACAATATATAATGGATAATTGCAAGAAGAACCTGGGGCATAAAATGACTAGTTTAGGTAACTAGCTGCAAAAATCATAGATATGAATAATAAATCACTTCCACCCAAAAATTGTACAACAAATTCCAAAGAGTTTTCGATCTTTTATGGAAACTAATATTTTTGTGATTTTATTTTTAATTGGATGAATTTTTGGCTGAAACTTTCTTCGCCGGCTTTTTTCTTTACAAGCTTCTAATTTATCATCATTTTGCCTTGATTCTAGATGCACCAAGTTGTAGGGTATGCCCCTTTAAAGCATGTGCTTAAACGTGACAAATCATTGTAACAACGCAAGCAAACTATAAGAATAGTGATAATGGGGCTGCTGTAAAGGGACATACACGACTATTCATCATAGTTAACTTATACCAGTAAGCAATCCATTCAACATACTTGGGTAACATTTGTAGTAAAATATCTTCTGTTTTCTTCTTCTCTTCCCTGAGTTGATCTGTCCTTTCTTCTACCAATACTTCTAGATTACTTGCATACTTCTCCATTATGGATATCATATTGTCTAGAATGTTAGGCTTCCTGAAATATAAGACAATTTATGTTAACAAGATAGGTACAATATTGACACTTTTTTTGCATGAATACGAGTACAACTCGATGTACTAGAAGTTGTTCACCGTGCACAAAAAATCATATAACAATCAATGTAAGATGACGCTCGTAAACATGTGACAGTATAGTATATAATGCATTATAAGTGGCCCCGAGAGCGATATAAAATGTACAGTAACACTCTGCTACCCCTTTTATATCTAAACTTCCTTCTAATACCGACCACTGATTTTCCTCTAAGCGTCAACAGGCACTTAATCCTTATTTTAGCGAACTAATGAAAATATCGCCATTTTACGATTAATCGTACTTTTAAAAATTTTGATCTTAATATCAAAGTTTTACTAGAGTGCAGAGAACACAACCAATCTTAACAAATATAAGTAAAGAAGAGTCTATCGGGATGAAACTATGAAACTTATATACAATATTACGGCAGTGTGTACAGGCTGTCAGGCACAGCAATCCAGCCTTCCATATATTGTATGGAATTTCACCGCTGAAAGAATATAATTATATGGTCTGTCAATGAAATCTGTATCTAGTTGAGACGTATTGCTGACACTCTAAGAAATTGTTCACACTTCTACTAAAGACAGGAATAATACATTATAGGTAATCTTTTCTCAGCATTTATTTTGTCTGCTACTCTTTCAAGGCCGCACCACGGAATCAATTAACACCGACAGCCATATTATCATTCACTGTATCATGCATGGAGGTTAGTTGCAAACTGTAGACTGTCTGTAAATACTAGTATAGGCAACATTTCTTGGGTTTAGTGAATGAGAAGTCAGAACTTCCTGTACACATGCGCACTCCAACATTATTTATACACACTTTGCTAATCGAAGAGGATTTGGAACAATCTATCTAATCGACACGCATCTAACAATTCTTTAAAATTTATAAATTGTATTTTCAGCACTCAGTGTATCGTTTTACCGGCATTGTTTGCTGGCAGTTCAAGCTTTATTGCGTTTAACTACATCGTCAGAACTCTGCATCACAATTTAACGTTTTTTTCCACAGAGCAGCGCCGATAATTGTTTAATATGTAAATTTACGTATTTTACACATCCCGTGTTGACAAACGTTATTTTACACATCCCGTGTTGACAAACGTTATTTTACACATCCCGTGTTGACAAACGTTATTTTACACATCCCGTGTTGACAAACGTTATTTTACACATCCCGTGTTGACAAACGTTATCTTACACATCCCGTGTTGACAAACGTTATCTTACACATCCCGTGTTGACAAACGTTATTTTACACATCCCGTGTTGACAAACGTTATTTTAACTAACCTTAAGTGTACCTCCATTATATTTTGGACTAAATTAACTACTAATTAATGTAAGCTGATACATGCATTATTTCTTCTTTTTACACGGGTGAAACCCGACAAAGTTATATATATATATAAGTCCTATGTTGTACAATACAGAGAAATGTCAGGAATAATTTCTTTAAGTAAAGTATAGCTACACTTTTGTCAGGTTTATTTTCCTAGAAGGTTTACACCATTTCTTTAATTGAGACAATATACCACACAGGAAGATATTAAAAGCCATCTTACGGTTTTATCGTACATAAAGATTGGATAAGGGCATAAAACAAACGTTACATTAACTCACTATCAGAAAAGATGTCTAACAAAGCAAAGTTAAACAACTAAAAGCGTTGATAAAATATCTACCATTGTTAAACGTCTGGAATAAAATGTCATTAACATCCATTCAACTGAAAGACAGACGCTCTGTAAACAATTTAACTTCGATTTGCCCTACATTGTTAAATACTATTCGCAGTTTCGTTAACTACTCCAGGAATTAGATGTTAGTGAGTATTACAATAAATTGTATTACCTAATTAAAACAGTCGGTTTGTTTGATGCATTTACAGACTAAAAGACTTATAATAATAGTTAGTGTGTGAATGTTAATGTCTTCACCAATCAACTAACTAACATTAACGTTTACGGGTGTTAACCAAATGTGCACCACTGCGCATGTCTACGACCAGGAGTCTTATTATACAACCATCAAGAGCGTCTTAAACATTCACTCATACTCATGGATTGCTTTTAAGCCAAATACTTAATTAAGTTCCTCTTAAGACAAAGTGTAAAATGGTCTGAAGTTGGAATATAAGAATTCAAGCCTAATGTATTGTGAAATAAATTAGTTAACTGATCGTTACAGAGGAAATGAGACAAAAGGATGACTTGACAATGAATGAGAACATAAAATTAATGCACAGACCGAAATAACAAGTTTTTTTTGTCAAAGTCTATTGCAAGTCTAATTCCCATTAGAATATCTCATAGAAGTGAAAACCAAGTACTTTAATATCATTAGATAAATGATGTCATTACTAAATATTCTGATAAAACCAAGCATATACAGTCACAATTTAGTTTTATAATTGAATGAAACATGTCTCCATTTTGTGATTCAGGCAATCTCTCTGCGCGTAATAGATAGTACTGTTTGTAACGTAGACATTTGTGGAAAGTTAATATACGTGTAAGATATGAATGGTGCTTCTACATTTCCACGTAATAGGTGTAATTAAAGTTATGTCAGATTACTTAGTCCTTCGATATAATGGCAGTACATCAATGTAAAAATCGAGGTCCATCTTTTTATTTAATGACGCATTGTTTATCAAATTATTCTTAAACCGACATTCGAGCCGACTAGTAAAAAGAAGTAATATATTACACAAGATGGATTTCTACCTGAAAATACGCATGCACGTGGCTTATAAGTAAAGTTAATGCGGTAACTAATATGTTTGTTTATTTCAGTTTTACCCCATTTTTTTCAACAGCTAGTGTCACATGGGACGGGCAGTTCACATAACCATCGTTCTTAGGAAGAACCAGTATTAGGCTCTCATCCTCCGTACCGTAAGTAACTGCCTATTTTCTCATGTAAAGAGACATGGTCGGTACCACGACTATCTAGCTATCAGTGTGAGGTTACGGTAACTAATAAGGTGAATTAAAACCATCAAAAGTAGAGCGGAAATATGACTTCTATGCACTCTTAGGATCTGTTCAGATTTTAGTTGATCTGTTATGTCATCATATGACATGTTAACATATTAGTGAACTTTATTCATTCATAGATGTTCTCTATTCACTGCTAGTCGATAACTCAGGTTTTACTATGCAATAGAACCCTGTTACCGTGACTGTCCGGGGATCCGAATTTTACTTCATTTTATTCATATTTCACTTCAACAATGACATAAAAATGTTCCGAAAAATAAATACAAGACTGTATCCGAGTTCATTGTATCTGAAGTATTGGAAAAAGAAAGAAATAGTACGGAAAATGAACACTTTTAAAAAAATAATGATTATTTGATTCTGACTTTTCACTTTATCCGCGTTCAATATAACCGTGTTGTGCTGTAGTTCATACTTACATTCCCTTCTGCATAGGCTTCAGTCTGTTTCTTATAGTTTTGAAGTCAGGCCTCCTCGATGGTTCCTCGTCCCAGCAATCTTTGATAGCATCAGTTACTATCTTAGGTGACGTATCTAATGCACCAAGATGTGGTCTGAATGGAATGTCACTAAGGTGTGTAGATACTCTTGATATGATCTCTGAAGCACACAAACATACATACATACATACATACATACATACATACATACATACACCCACACACCCACACACCCACACACGCACACACGCACATACATACATACATACATACATACATGCAGTAAAACACCACTTAGCGACAGAATCAATATCACGAACACTTGATTATAACAACTACTTATTTCCTAATCATCTTTCAATATTTCCTTAAAGTTTATATTTCAATTTGAGAATAAGACTGTCCCAATAATATAAAGACCATTTTGGAGTCATAGTAATGAGCAATACGAGTATCTAAAAACAACCAATCTAGAAGCAATGTCGATATTTTTGTAGAAACCAGACCAGACTACAAGCGAGAGCTTAAGCATGTGTGTATCTAAGCAAGTTTAATACTAAATACAGAAATATCAATCCAGTAAGATTATAACGGAATTATTTTAAACAGCAATACATACAGACTTATGTCGCCACCATTTTGGAAACAGAAATCGAAATGCCTTACATCCATGTTTTTCGTAAACATTTCCGTTTTTCATTATTTCTAGGAAGCAAGAATTTTGTCGTAAAATCTCTGAGGAAGCAGCAGTTTACACATGACAGGATGTTGTTCTAAGTCCCTAAAATAGTCCATCTATGTCAAATGCACCAATATCTAAAAACAACAAGTACCTTTAGGTGACAGATCTATGTCCCCATATGGCCCTTTTCTACCATGTGTTTCATACATAATGATAGCAAAAGAATAAACATCGCCTTCCTGTGAGCCTCGTCTCGGAGCTGAAGTGCCCATTCTCAATAACTCTGGGGCTTTCCATAATAGATCTGAAATATTAGCGTTAAGTGAATAATTGCTTTTATTAATAAAAGTTATTTTGACATGATATAAAGTATAACACATATTTAAACGGTAACAACTTTTGGAGTCAATTGACGTAAATAATTGTTTGAAAGTACGAATATTCTCTCAATATGTATTGTGGTCTACTGAACTAAAAACAGATATGATTTTAGTTTTGTACATACATGTATTGTATATATACACAGAGGATTATCCAGACATTTTCTGATATGGCCTGTATCCGTCTTATATGATCAAACTTGTCCATGACATTTTCACATAGCAGCTGCCAAATTTACATCATAATTAAAGTATTACATTAGTTTACAATCAATGAAGAACATAATTATGCTTTGTTTAGTTTCATTCAGCTCTTTGAATAACGTTATTCGTATATCATATGCAATGTTTACATTAAAAGGTCAATGACAAGTTTGAAATGCAGTCAGGACATCTAACCATACAAAGTATATAAACATTAGTTCCTACTTCTATATTTAGCAAAGTCCCCATCATCTTCCTCGTCTTCGCCTTTCATGAATTCATGAAGACCGAAATCAGCAATTTTCAGCACCCATCTATTGTCTACCAAACAGTTGGACGATTTTAATTTCCCGTGAGTCCTTATCTCACTTTCATGTAAATATATCATACCCTGAAATTATATTTTAACTTGTTTAGATTTATCAATGTACTGCACCATGGATTAAATTGCCACCCAAAGCAAAGTTGCATCTCGTTATAATCAATAAATAACTTTTCTGGCGTAATCATTTCCACTTTATCTTCTAATCTGTCATCTGTACAACCTGTCAGGATTTGTTTCAATTCAACCACATCAAAGATCTGTGTAGCAAATACGTACGTGGTATTGTCCGCAATAATACAAACACGATAAAAGAATATACATGGTGCCTCCAAAGTTTTAATGGATCTATTTAATCATTTTTTTTCATTTTTTTACAGTTCATGCAATTGGTCCTTGATAGCAAATTAGGCGCTTTCAAACTATTCAATATCATCTTCCAAATAAGCATAAAATATGATAAATTTGTTTGAACAAACAGACAACTATCCAGGTACGTATCAAGTGTGTTTATCTAAACAACTCCTTCATAGTTCAAAGGTGGAGAATAATGATAAGATGGAGTTTAAATATAAAAAAGCGAATGCCAACACTGGCGTTAGGTTGAGAAATACGAAAGGGATCAAAAAGGTTATAGTAAGTGACTTAATGGAAAACTTGATTAAGATAAAATGGAATACCCTGATAATGTCAAATATCAATGAAGCTCGGAACATATCATCCAGCTGTATGTCGTCATTTTCCAGGAGATCTTGAAGACTGCCTTTGGCACAATAAGCAGTAACCACCAGCACGTTTGGTGCATCCAGACAGGCCCCAATAAACGGATTGATGTTATCATGACGCAGATCACGCATCTATTTCAATAAATCAGACATGATTAGCAATGATTTATGAGGATCACGATTTAATGTAAAAGCAAGTTGAATGATTTATTATGTCTGATTGTTGCTCATAAGCAATCAGATGCTGACCCTCAGTGGCGAAGGTTTCGTGATTATTGTTTAGATAGCCATATGGTTTTGTGCATTCTGTAAGATGCAATAATTGTCCACAATAAAACAAAAAATTAAAGGCTAGTAAATTAAAGCTGTTTTTTTTTCGTGGAAAATGATATATTTTCTTAGAAAGAAGAAATCTAATTGTTCTGTATAATATGACATCACATGTAAGAAATGACAAAAACTCTTATAATTTATATTACCATTACCATGAACAATCCCTTTTTAACCATACTAAGCAAAAGATGTCGTTACCATGAACATGTATTTACAGAGTCGAATGTTTACTTGTAAAAACTATCAGGAGCATAAACATACTTATAGGACAGGAGAAGAACGTAGTCGAAATGCATGACACAAAAACAAAAGACGCTGTCGGAAAAGGTTGGACAAAACTCCAGTCACTGAACTTTTGCTTCGTCATCGCTAACTTTTGTCATTCGACTGTTACTAGCCACGATAGAAAATAAAATGTTTCGAAAAAAAAACATAATAATTTACTTACAACTTTTAATTCTTTTTTTATATCTCTAGTGAGTTCAATGTGCTTCTTTCTGACTTTTCGTACAGCTACGACCATTCCTCGGTATGTAGCAACACATGTAAATAATTGCCGGAAGTCAAAATCGCCCTGGGACGCCAATGACATTTGACTATTTACTCGAATGATAGCAGTTCGCTGAAAGAACAACATCAACAATGGCTTTGGTGCTGAAAAACATCTTCAGTGTCTCTCGAAGACAGGAAATACGAACAATCTTACAACCAATCAGTCAATGAATGAATGAATCAATTAATGAATCAATCAATGAACCAATCAATACACTAGTATGATAGTAACGTTAAATGACATATTTTGCTTGTATCTCTGAAAACAAATTTCGTAATTTATGACAACAAGGCAATTATTAATCTACCAGTAAAAATCCATGTCTAGATGAATTGATTGAAGCAATTAATTGTTTCGTAAGATTTAAACATTAGGATTACAGCAACATACAAAACATCGAAATGAAAACCATTAATTTAGCATCAAGGGAAATCATTACAAAATGTTTGAACTAGTTTATCTAGTTTATATATTATAGGTTAACCAGTCACCATCTTACTTGACACGTACTAATAATAACAAAATAGGTTTCTAAGAAGTGCAAGCAGATAGAAAGCCTTGATATAATCCCAAATTATTAACGCATCCAATATTTGTGTTAAATATAGCTTTGAGCATGTACATTAATATTAAACTTTGTAAAACAAGTCAAGGTAGGTCATAGGTCATAATGGTGAAAACGAAAATATGTTATAAACATGAATCAGTTGTAACAAAGATACTTAAACAGTTATATGTAATGAAAACCAACCACCAATGTATATAATTATAATTCTGAGTCCATGATACCTGCTTCAACCAATATACCGGTTGCTAGCTGATAAATGGTCCCATAAACACAGTTGCATAGCATAACGTATTAATTTACAGTGCTTCATCATTTAGGCTCAATAAGTACAACATGCAAGCGATCTGTTTGCTTAGAATACATTATGACATTATAATGTTTTATATATACAATTTCATATCTTATTTTAGGATATCTGCTCATAGACTAGAAGATGAATCTGGTAGATGGCATAAGAATGAACAAATATGTATATTATGTGACACTCTAGAGGATGAATTTCATTTTATTAGAATTCCCTCTGTATACGGAAATTAGACAAACATGTTTTAGAATATGTTTGGAAGAATACCAATATGATTAAGTTCAATGATTATTAAAGAATGATAAGATAAACATAATTAAAAGTCTATCCAAATTTGTTTTATAAAGCATTTGGAAAGGGAAATGGTATACTATATGTAAACTAGAACCTTCTCTCTTTGTCTAATTATGTAATCATTGAACTTTGACATTTTATTATCATATAGACATGTACATATGTATGCTAATGTATTGTATTGATAAATGAACATACTGTTTATATATTCATGTGGTATGATAGACATAGTGCCTTGTTTTCGAAAATTAATTTTCTATCTATCCACACTGTATGTAATAATTTAGATTCAAGATTCTTTATTTGTAACGTAAACATATATACATGTTTCTGGTTACATGATCCAATGAATTATATATACAAATAACAATAGCAAAACATTTATAAGTTATACAAGTATATATATACAATTTACATGTGATGCAATTCAAACACGAAATTAGTTAACATAAGATATACTGCAAATTCAAGATATCTTATTATGAGGAAGGACTAAAATTAACAGGTGGCAGTTACATTAATTAACATTATTAATAATATTTTTTCTAATAACAAATGCTTCATATACAAACTTACATAGTCTATACAAAATACCAAAATTTTCATTTCTCATTAACTCAATTAGACTCAAATGCAACAGAAACCTCATTTAAAAAGCTCAGTAAATAGTAATTTGTTTTGATAAATGGTTTAACACAAAGAACCCATCACCACAAACCACCAAACCACCACCGGAGTACACACGTAGATGCATACCTTAAAGTATCATTAAAATAAAGTTTTATCTATATGCAGAAACCAGGCCCTATATAAAACAGCCTATAACCTCTAACCGCCACCAGTGAGCCAACACCAAATTAATCCATAGTTCGTCCATTAGAAATATTAGTTTGCTTGTGGTAACTTGACCCTGCCACTAAATTGAGATTTTTTTCTAATTTGGTACAATTTAAACGGAGTACCTCAAACAAACAATTTTCTCAGGACGCCCACGTGGCATTATTCTGATATACCTGACAATTTCCCACTTGAAATAACATACTGTGTACTCTAACAACTGTGTTTCTCTGAAGAATTAGATCACCATTATTATTTTCAGTAGATTGAACACAGAAATAATTTTACAGTTCAGAAGGTGATTCTCGATGCGTTGCCTGGTAACAAAATGAGCAAGAAAGCCTACCAACATTATATTCAACGCATTATTGCTAATTTTGTATTCGGAAAAAAACGTTCAACGACACTTCAGATGGCTGTACGTGTTTCCTACAGAGAAATTCTAAGCTCTGCATCACAATTGTTTAGTTATTCTAATTGATCAGGAACAAGTTGAATTAAGAAAACAAAATGAAGCTGGATCATCTTATAGACAATGATTTAAGAGACAATGAACGCTGAAGCATGCAAAGTGTATTCAACATCTAATGTACATCAGCGGTCTGAAATTGTGTAATACAAATATAGATATATGTGCATTAAAACGAAACAACATAAACAGCTGTAATACGAATCATAGCATCAAGCTTCAAATAATGTTGTGCAATCTTGTCGTAAAGAAACAAAGACTCTTAGCTGGGATTTGTTATTTTTTGCTAATTTCAAAATCCTCATGATTTTGGTAGCATTAAGTCCGATGCTTGTCAGTAAAAGTTGATTTATGGTATTTTATCAACGGATGTAATCCATGATAAACAATGAATGAAGACATTGAGGAAGTATGTGACAGGGTCATGATTTCATGTATAACTTCACTGTGTCCTGTTTCAAATGAGAGAAAACAAGAGAGAGAAAATAGTGAATGGATGGTTGATTAATTAATTGGGTGGGTGGATGAGCGAGTGCGTGTGGAAGCGTTTTTATTCAAGGGTATTATGCCATTGGTTATGTTGTTTTGAATTATTGAATCGATTTGTTTTGTGTTTGACACTGTCGTAAGTTGTACACATTTGTGGTTTTATTTTCGTGAATAGAATAATTGGGTAAACATTTTTGAGTTATTGACATCAAGATGTCGAATGTCTGACACTACAGGCACTTTAAAAAAAACACACACACAACACAACAGTTAAGAATAACGACTAAGAATGAGCTGACTACATGATCAACACACACACACAAATACTTTCTAATCAACGTAACAATTTGTAACTTGTGTAAAGCGATGTAATGAAATTCAAGACAGTGTTACAGTTCCTAAAGAGCACCGAGAAAAGGAGTTGATGATACAATACACGTCGTCGTCACCAACTAAACATAAGAATGTGTAAAGAGGCTGTAGCCCTGATCCAGTGGTTTGTGACAGGTAATATACCCTTTTATGAAAATTAAACAAAGTGTCGCTTATCCTCTATATTTGGAGAATAATAATTTAGTACTGGTGAAAATAGTCCAGGAAAACTGGTTGAACAGGCTGTTGTATATAACTGAAATATTGTTGGAACAACGGCGTTAAACTCACTGAAAAAATAGAACATGAACAATTAATTGTATTATAGATAATGTAAGATATACTCACTCGACCCATATTTGTACATTTTGAATTCATTGTGCCTGTAAAGTGTTCCTTAAAGTCAATGTCTTTGTAATCTATTTTCCAGAGTAAACTGGCCAGTTCATTTTCATATTTCCAATTTCTGTAATGAAATAGACGTATGGTGAATACTTTGTTTAATTTTATAAACATCTGCTAACACTAGATTGGTAGATAAGTTTTATATAGCAAATATACGTATCGTAATATATCATTGTGAAACAATGGGCTGCTAAAACGGAATTACAGTGGTACTTTTATACAATTAAACAGCAATTGGCAAATGTTTATTTTTGTTTATATGTATATATCCATTGTACATTGTTTTTATCCTGCTATCCTACTGTATTATATCATGTATACCAATGGGCCATGTGACTTACAGGATTGTTTCTGAATAAACTTCTAAAGTTTTAAAATACATGTATAAAACAAACGATTTTGATTCTGTGAAATTGTCCATTAAGGTCATGATATAGTTTATTATTCCCTTTTTCAACAAGACCTTACAAAATTGTTGTTTACGGACAATGCGTTCATATCTTAAATATGATCTAACATAGTGGTAAAAAAATGAACATAAACACGTGAAACATACTATATATCTACATATTACAGCATAACTAAACGAATGTAATTTGGAGAGTAAGGCAATCTTTCAGACGAAAGTACCTAGTTGATACAACTATTTCTTTAGGTTATAGTATTCGAATCAAGCACACAAAATATGATCGTAGGTAATACTTCAGTTACTGCTGGTGAGTGCAAGAAAAGTCGCCATATTTAAACAACTTTAGATGGAAATAGGTACTTTCGCTGATCCTTCCGTTACTACGGCATTTTGAGCGATATATATTTTAATAAGTATTTGAAAGATAAAATTTTGATAATGTAAGATTTGGGTAAAGCTAGAAAAATAATAGACATGTTGACGGTAACCCAACCGTCCCTTTATTTTGATGACGATCCTACAAATTATAACATCAAAAATCAGAAGGAATGAATCTTATAAGGAATAAGTACGTACCTGTAAACCAGATAGCCCACTATAGACACGATCAGAAACAAACCACCTGCTACACCAGCTAGTATCTCCTTTGTGTAAGCTATATGAAAAAAAAGTATTTCATTTTTTTTAACTATAGTACATACTTAGTATTATCATATTTACTTTGCTGGACATCCGTGGTTGGGTAGTTTTAGTATTTGACCAGTTATCACTAGTCCCCCATCGCTGTGAGTGGGACCAGACAGTTTGCTTATGTGAAGAATGTATTCACTTAGCTTACGGTATATGCTTTGGGAATTCCATCGTCGTCGCTTTAATCTCGACCTTGACACCCGCTTAAGGGTATTTGAGATATATTGTACAAAATACTGATGACATAAATATATCTATTTTGTGAGTTCTGGAATTGAACAGTCATACATATGATAACATAGTTTTAACAAACCGTGATAAAACGTGTATGTCGTATATGGCGTGTTCGTTCTCCTCTATAAACTGTCTAAAATAGTTTTGCCTTTTCTTACTAAACACAGACAATTAATGGTTTTATGCAAACACCATACTCCTTGAATAGTTATTCGTACCATTTCTTCAAAACTAATGAGCCATAATCATAACAATCATTATATCGCAGATAGTACATATGAAGATGTAATAATGCTTACATTATGTTTTTGTTATTGCAATTGTGCGTGTTCTGATGTTTCTTAAATACATTATGCGTAGCTCTGTCTTATTTATACTTTATGTATCACCGAACAAAAAAAATGATCATTTTGCATGCTACGCTTTAGTACTGCCGATAATTTTTGTTGAAAAGCACCGTAATCTAATTTCAATTTTTGCCAGACAGGTTGGGACATACTAGTAAATAAAATTAAGAAGAGTGAAGAAAAGAAATGCGACGTGAATTATTAATTAGGTAGAGGCTGTTATTGTGACGTCATCGATGTTTTCAATTGCACAATATTGGGAAGTGCGTTAATTATCTTGAGTGCGCTGATGATATACCACATTGACCTTTCTGTATTGATGACTGATTGTATTACCCGTTATTATTCAGTACAGAACTTACACACACTTTTGAGCATTGATAGCTTCAAAGCGTTCAAGCGACACCAGATAACATATCTTTAGCGAGATCCAGTAAATTATTGTGTAATTGTCATATAAACAGTGTGATGAATGCTCTTCATATTCAACACGGTTGTAACTTTAATTCTTTGACAAAAGTTATTGATGAACCTTTATCAAAATCACTGTACTGTGGTATAATATTGATTTGGTGTTTACGCTCGAACTATCAAATTATACCGATGTAAGCACTTTACGTGCATTGTCATATTGATGCTGGTTCAATTGTATCAATTCTACAATCAGTGTTGACACATTTAGCGACATCAGCATAAAGGGTGATCCGGTTTCTATGAGAATAGCAACAGAACCGCCAGGTTACTAAGGCAGACAGGACAATTTTTTATAGACAATGATTTCGTCGAAAATTTATCTAACATCCGTTAGTTGAAAATAATTCACTGAATAACATTGCAATATGTTTATGCTTTACGAGCGTACATCTTCGATGTGACAGACATAATTAAGATAAGATACACAAAGTGTGTGGGTGAAGAACAACATCTTCCTGACGGTTCGAAACTTACTTTAACACTCACTACTTCATAATGGTAATTAGAGTCAGTTAGCGGTTCGTCTGCCGATGGCGTTGTGGAGAAGAAAGAACAGCTACCATGCATTTTATACAGTACACAATTAAAGTAAAGAAACAATAGTTTAGTGTATAGACTCACTTGTAGGCGGAATACACTTCTGGCCTCGGAAACCACATGGAGGTTCGTCTATTGGCGGTGAACCGTCTGGCCAGTCTATGTAGCCCCCTTTGTAAAAGTGGAAAGCCTACAAGAATATTTTCAAAATTAAATGCTCAATAATAGGGCTATGTTAAAACTGTCTTATTTATAAAACAATTGAATGAAAACTTGTCCCGTTGTAGTTAAACAGTTTACACTATGCTTTTAAAAGGACCATTATAATTATCAACCTTTGAAAAACTTCGACATTCGCTTTTGTAGCAAATATGATTACTTGTATATTGTGGTATTATGATACAAAATCACATAGTTTGTTTACATCTGTCTGCTTTATGACTCGAACTAAACTTAGATGGTATGATTTATGCCTTGAGGTAAAAAAGGCAAAAACAACATTCGACCGAAGAGCATGATATATTTTTGCAGAAAATAGCCAACAGGAACATTAAACCTTTTGGAATAAACTAGAACGTACTTTTTAAAAAAAAAAGCTTTAGTTCGAGTCGATTCTTATCAATCGTCTTAGTAATATAAATATAAAATATTTAACTTTGATGAGCTCAATTAATTGGAGCCCGTTTTATTAGATTAATGTCAGTGCGGATTTGGGTTCGTGAGTTAAAATCATGGTGCATTGCAAGTTCTCTGAGAAGATTTGGTTAAAGCTCTCTCGTCCGAGTATTTAATAAGGTGAAGTTGGGTAGTAGCTTGCCTGGTACAAGGTTAGTTTAGTAACAGAATCTGGTTTAGTTATCTGCGCGCAAGTATTTAGCTGTTTAAAATCGAATATAACTATTTCATAATCTAGAATAAGATACCGGAAGTGCTGTAAGATTTTCATTCAACCGGAACACACCGACTGGATACAATCCATACTCATCAGGATTTTCCTTTAACGTGCCCCTTGCAATGAGAGAATAGTTTCCTTCTGAATCACCAACTTCGTTAACCCGCAATATATACCCCATGGCGCCTGAAAAGATATAAGTGTGTCTAGCAAGTTATGCTCTTGAACAAAATAGAGTCCAGGCATTAAGCAGTCATGGGTCTCACCTCATTTGTACGTAACTAAAATTCCACTGCAAGCAGGTTGTCAACATAATAGCAGGTATTTGAAACATCCATTTATTTTGTTTGTTTCATTGAGTTTTATGTCCCTTTTCAACAGTCAGAGTCATATGAAGCGGACAGTTCGCCTAACCATCGTTCCTGGGAAGAAACAATACTAGACTCTCATCCTATAAGCAACTTCCTACTTTCTCACATATAGAGACATGGTAGGTAGCTGGGTAGATATTTATATTGATATAACACAAGGTTTTGCATGACTGTGTAGATCTAATCCTTCTTTTGGTATATTGTGCTTAAATTTTGGCCTTATATTAAAAAAATATTCCGAATTGGCCAGTGTATGTTCTTTTTTTCCCTATTAGCACCAGAAATCACGATATCGCGGCAATATACGTCACACAATGCCTAGGACGATAATTTACATATAACAAGAGAAACACACGCGATGTTTAGTTTTCTTTTGTTCTCTAGTTAAATCCAACTCCAAAAATGCGAGATAATAAGATTTGTCGTCATTAGCTCCTGAATAATTCTCACAAGATGATCTATTTCATGAATATTGTATGATATACAATTGACATTATTCTTAGCTCAAATGGAAGTGGCCCGAACCGGTTTAATTATTGATACCAGCAAGAATTCGTTTTGAAATTGCAAGGCGGAAGCCTTTGCTTGACGGATCATGCGAACTTTTTGCCGTAGAAGACAAATGCTTTCCAGAAATTTGTCACAATTTATACATAATACGTCGTATTTTATTGGTTTTGGTAGCATTTGATGGTATTTGGTTTCCGACGGAACAAAATGATTGATCGATTCATTAGACATTCTTTTCGTAGCCTGTTTACTTCTAATTTTTTTTTAAAAAAATACTAGTAATTTAAAAGAAACATCATCGTTAAGGCTTAAATATGTCTGAAGAACTGATCAATTGAATAATTTCTTTTGTGGCTTCTGTGTATCCTTATTACAGATACGACGATGATACACATAACAAAACAAAGCTCCCGGTCCAAATAAACAAACATTAAAATGATGCCATCGAGGAATAACGATTTTATTTATAATCAGTTATAAACGTACTTGGTTATTTAGATATAACAAGAGGAGATCGTACTTAAATTGCAAAATTTTAAATTGTGTATAAGAGTTATGGTTATTCTCGTATTGAACACAGCGTGGTCATTTTAATAAAGGCTAAGCAATGATCTAACCGGGCAAAATGAATTTGTTCTAAAAACAGCTATTAAATAAGAAAAGTTATTAAACCATATTGTGCTTCATAAGGCCGCAGCCGTGGTCCAATGTTTAGCGCGCTCCATCCGGCGATCCAGGTTTGATTCCCGGTTGGGGCAGGTCTTACCCTTCCATGCATGAAATTTGACAACAGTGTAAATTTTCCGCCACATGCGGAGAAGTTGCCGAGTCCTTGTGTAAAAATATGTTAGTACTGGCTAGAATGCCGTCCAGGAAAAATTATAAGGTGAATCAACCGCCGTATGTAACTGAAACAATGTTTCAAAAATGGCGTTAAACTCAAATAAATAAATAGATGTGCTTCATTAAACTAACCCTTGAATGCTAAAGAAATATCTACTTACCTTTATATGTCTTATGTTTGATTTTATTGATAATGAGTGTTCCATTGTTATAGTCTAGATTATCCTGAATACATTCGTGTACAGCTTTGGCATACAACCATACTGCATCATACAGATATGCGGCTTCTGGTTTTAGCTGAAAATACAATCTCATCCAATTATCTATCTGTAATAGCCTTCATATAATGGCCATGGGATAAAAAACGGCCCAGATGGGTCACTTGATCTTACTTGGACTCGTATAGAAAACTTCACCGGTGTTTTGATTGAATATAAGTCCTATAACGTACCTCGATGCCTTAGTTTTAAATATCTCGTGAGTCAAGTATAACCATCTCTCAATATTGTGAATATTATACCGATATTCTATTAGCTAATCTTAGATTGTATTATGAAATTGCCAACAGTAATTATTTTAAAGAACATGTGCCCGTTTCATAGACGTTCGTTAGTCAGGACAACAGTGTATACGATGGAACACTATTTATTTACAAATAAGGAGTAGCAACGTGTTTAATGTACAAAATGATATCCTTGCTGGAGGTTGGCATTAGTAAACCATAGACATAGAAACACGTATATTAAGTGTGCCTAAATGTTCTTAGTTTGGTTACTTGAGTTCATGTTTGTAAACTTAGAAATAAAATATGTTCTATAGCTCTTTGATTTTAAACAAAAACCTAATATAAGATCGGTGTATCTTGGTAACGTTTTTCTATATCAATATTATAAAAAACGTATAATTTCTCGGTGTACGAGTAGAGTCTTTGATAATGTGACGATATGGTGTTTTAATATCTGACAAATCTAGATAGATGTAGATTTCTATTCCGGCAGGAAACTTCTTCAGGAAGCTACTACACATACTCTCTTCTCAGATGCATTTAAATTTCAAAGATGTTTAAGATGGTGACTAGAATAGTGTCACAAAATTGTTCGTTTGACGTACGCATGGAATGGATGGCTATTCAGAAATAATTCGTCATTACAAAAAGCCTAAAATCTTTCCTATGATTTGTTCTAAAGTATGTTTCATTCATTCAAACACCGCCATTAGTTCACAATAATATTCAAGGTGAATATAGACCCTTATTGTTATATATCACCGGTAGCCATTACCCAGTTTGGATTGTATTTGTTTAAATGACACCAGGGATGTGATACATATCTAAGATGAGTGCACACATTCAAAGAAACTTTTTTTTCTTTTTTGCATGTTAGACAGAAAGCTCACAATTAATCGACGAACCTTCTGAAAAAGGTATGTACATACTTGTACATGTATAACATACTAGAAACGCAGTGATTTTGCGTACTAAAATATGGTTTCGTCCTTAAGAATGGCTTCGTAAGATAACGGAAGCAATTTTTCCCGGTTCAAATATCATGCAATAATAAGATATAAAATAATATTATGTGATACTTCATAGTTTTCACCTGAACGAGAGGGGATGCTGTTTCAACATAAATGAACCCCCCCCCCTCTCTCTCTCTCTCTCGGATGATATGCAAAACCATAAATAATTAATGCACTATTTTGTGGTTCTAAATAAAACGCTGTCAGTTAAATTTAATGTTGTTTATGTAAATATTTGCATAGCATCGCAAAAAATGAACAAATATTTATACGATATTGTCTTATTATGGAACTTATCCAAGACGCATGTTAAATGTATGTGAATGAACTTCGTTTTAAACTATATTGTATTCAAATATGCTGTAAATAATGCGAGTGCCTTACATTTTGCCACGTTGGACACATATTCATTTAAATCATCATTTGAATTATAGCATTCACTATCATTTTTCAAAGAACTACTTAAACCCAAAATTCAACTTTTAACAGTATTCATTATACTAAAGCTGACCCTTCCCTCTCAATCTTAGCATTACTTTGTTAACATTAGCATTGTGCTTCTTCAAATGAGAAACAGCAAATGTTGCGATGCAGGTTGACAACATAACAAAATATCGCGATATAGGGTTGACTATAAAGAAATGCATCGTGGTACCGGTTATCGCTTTCTTCGTATCGTAGCACACCTATTCCAAAATCTAATAGGTTTTTAACCACGATATACCATACATAATACATGATGAATTATATAAAAAACATACTAATAGCAATAAATGAAAGGACATATACTTACAATCTTAAGGCCTTTAATTCCGCCAAAATGATTTGGAAACTCGAAGGGCGGTGCTTCTAAATATTTGTTGACTAATATACTGAAATGATCATATTCCGGGTACACCGGGGCCGAATGTACCACTCCGATAAAAAACTTGAATGCATCTTGTATGGTAACACTCGTCACATTCTGGTCCAGAATACCTATTCCAAAAGATTTTTAGGAATGATTTTATTTCTAATATATGCAGTAAAACCTTAATACAAAAATCACCGTTAGGGTCCAAAATCTTGGTACTAGGTCGAAATGTTTTGGTAACACTAAAAACCAGTTCTAATATGATGGTCGCTATGGTGTAGTGGTCTTAATATTCAAGTGGTCGCGTAGTCCAGTTATACATTAATGTGTAAGTGATAGAAGCAGTTGAAGCTTACTTTGTGCATAAATTAACAAATAGTTTAAGATTCAAGTTAATGTGTTGTATATGCTATCTGAATTTCAATTAAAACTGATATTGGCTGTAAAATGTTGCGTTATCATTAAATGTACTAAATTGTTGTTTTTCAAAAAATGTTTTCGAAAGACGTTACGTGCGCAAGTTGTCCCAGAATTACGTGGACCTTTGCTCCATTGTTTTAATCTTTTAACAGTAACTGGTGAAAATTGGCAGAAACAAAATCTAGTATATGTTGTTTGTTAGTAATAAATGAAATATAAACATATATCTTGGGTCGCTACAGAAATCAAACATACATGAAGTGGGGGCTGGTCAATTTTTAAAGCATTGTTTATGGAGAAGCGGTTCTGAAATAATTAATCTAAAGCAATGTTGCTAAATGAGCGTTAGCTAAACCGAACGTTATCGATAACAAAACAAAAGAAAAAATGTGTGTACAACATGAAACAGCTCAATTATGTACAACATCATATCGTATACATCTTATGTGATATCAATAATATATCTGTTTTAATATCCCACGAAGAATGTTCCCTAGGCCAACAAAAACATTTTGCATATTCTGCAGTATTGGAATATTTTCAAGACATTTGACATAACAATACACTTTGTGTTTAGTCCAAAGCATTTGCACACTTCTCCAACAACACAAGAGACAATGCAATTTGAGCTGCGTTTATTCGTGATGTTCATAATCAGGTTACCAGACATAGAGCGACTAATCAGGAAATTGAGACTGAAATATCTGCCAGGAATTGCGTTAATTAATTCCGTCCAAAATTCATCACAGTCTTTAATATTCATTTAAAGTAAATATTTAACAAACGTTGTCAAAGACAATTGGCTTCAGTGTGGCTGAACATAACCCATATTAACGTTGTTCTCTGTTTGTATTGTAGCTGGTGTAGACAGTGACTATCTAAGTACACCATATGAGTGGATCCAAATAAAACGTTGCCTGATAAAAACACATCATGATGACAAAATTTGCAAAGATGCAAATTTGAGAAGGCTAATTCGTGTGTCATTAAATTGGTCTTCCGTTTAATCGGATTTAGTTGAGACAATCATTCTGCTATGTGAATGAGTGAATTATAGCGACGTTCTACCGTTGTTTAATAGTCAATAAGATTGTTTTTTCAGCAGAAATTGTCCTTTATTAAATCGTCTGATTGTGTGATGCTTTACACTATACTTACGCCGCCGCTCTTTTTCATAATTGCATGATTTTGTTTGTTGTTTTCATCTGTGTAAAGCGCTTACGATCCCCATTGAGACCTTATTAACAATTCATTTTTGGTGAATGGAAAATAATCTCATTTCAACAAAACCGATTTTCTGATAATGTTTGTGCAAAATTCATGAACGGTGTTGATTTGGTTCAATGACACAGCTTCAGTATCCAGGTCTGAGATAGTCTTTCCATTAACTAAAACGCGTATAAGTCGGGTTATCGGACATCTTTTAACATCAATCATTAGCCTGTTTTTTGTAATTTAACGCCGAAAAGACAAACATTTAATCATCCTGTAAAATGCACATTATAGGTTTGTTTATTATAATTAACAACCCGACATTTAGGGTGATCTAATCAACATTAGTTCTAGTTGTTAATTAGTGTCATTTAATCACTTTATTCAACAGAATCAACACCAATACACTCCACATAACTACATGTGTATTTGTCATTCCGGAACGTAAATTACCGTATGTCTTAGCCGTTCAGGAACTTAATTAAACCCATCCATTGCTAATGAAGAAGCCAGACATTTCCGTGGTCATTCTGTCAAACAAACCTACCATAGAACACGCCCCTTTGGATCAGATGAGGCAATTATATATCGTGCTATAGTTTTATGCCACAACTATTATTTCGACTGGACACATATCGTTAATAAAGTATCATAGAAGGCAATACTGAATTCTGATGCCCTTAACATACCAGCAGCTCATAGAATTCATTTCTTTGCTAAACATTTCTTGATGAATCGAGCGCATGAACCTTGCAACAAGTAATGGTAACTGATTTAAGAACCAATGGAGTATTGTATAATATATTGACAAATACCTTTGAAGTATATTTGTGGATCCTTGGAGTTGTAATACCCAAGATGAACACCAACGACGAAATATTCGCCAGTGTCCAGTAAGCCCCGGTCATAAAGATGGTCCATCAGACCGACAAATTCAAAGTACTTTCCAAGTATTACATAGACTGAAATGTTCAACTATGTATTAATATCAAGAAATGTACAACATTCAGTAATTAATAAGACTATGTCATAAATATTTTGAACTAAATATGATATAAACAGAAGATATACATCAATGTAATTAAATGGATTAAAAACCTGGAACTATGCCTGCTTTCTTGCCTCTAAGATTCCACGCCATATAATGTGAATAATGAATCTACAATAGACCTGTGTGTCACGCATTTGTTTGCGTTTTGAGTCACTTTTAAATGAGAAAAAAAAATTGAAACAATTAAATTCTTCATCAAACATAACAACAGACTCGTTTATACAAAACACTTTGCTTTTGTATTGCGCACTTTTTGGAAGTATCAAGCAAGCTGACATGGGAGACATTTATCTGGAATAAATTGGAATATAACATAAAGTTGACTGATTCGCTTGATGCATCGATATGGTAGGGCGTTATTGCTAGTTTCGTTTAGCAATATGTTAATCCATCACTTTGGTCAAACGTTATTTAGAATCAATAGTCGAATTTGCTTGAAAATAATGTTACAGCAATCATCAGCTATAAATCGAAATGGATAAGATTAGAGCCATCCTTTTGTTGAGACTCTTAAATCAACAAGTGTCATAAATAACTGCCGGTCCTGACAATATCGAAGCATGATGCTATGGAAAGGACGTCTTAAAGACGCTACCGGAAATGGAAAACCAATCACTTGGAACGGTTCTCTCTCAATTAGCATGATTTGGAATATCAGGAAGCTGGTATGATTTTTTAACGTCAGTACTCTCATAGAGATACCCAAATAGGACGCAGTTAAGTCGTTTCTGTGACCTTTGGAGTTTTTAGCATGAGTAATCCGAAAATGTGCGAAACAATACAAATACTCTATTCATAGCTAAATGAACGGATATTACTTTTATTCACATGTCTATTGTTGATTAGAATATAGCACATACTAAAGGCTTCATCATCTGAACACCACAAGTGACTTGGAACATACAGCAAGCGATATATAAATGTAATTTAAATCACCAATGAATTAAACGGACACAACTGAATTTTAAACAACACTGACAAATACTTACTTCTTGTATCAACAAATGTTTCTTGAACAATTCTAATGAAAGGATTCACGGTATGGCGATGTATATAAGGTGCTTTGTACATCTTGCTAAACGTCACCTCAATACCATTATCTTCTAAAAGCTGTTGAAAGCAATATAATTAACTTAATCAATTAACATTGATCAAAGCTCTGAAGGTTCTGATGTTGTTCGGAACTACAAATCAGTCAAAAGTTTATTTCTATGTAGGGTGAGTTTTGGAAAACGAACGATAGTTCGCGCATGAATTTAATGCAGACATAAGAACTACGAACGCTTTTCTACACCCGCTATGCAGTTGTTCCATGTGCTTTCAGTACTTTGGTTTATGTTTCCCATCTGATCACCCAAAGTAGTTCAGCAATTAGCATAATATTATATATAGTTTACACTACCTGCCTCTTTGAATACTCAACTTATGCAGAATGTAATATAATTATCATACACGAAGTCATGCTCGAAGAAAAAGGTTAAACGTTATAAGCATTAAATTAATCGATTGAAACTTCCCAAATAATCACTTTTTTAAATATCTGGCTGACTCACAGTTATCATTGCATCGTCCATGAATTCTATGATGACTTCTATACGT
The DNA here is from genome assembly GCA_964023205.1 of Lutraria lutraria. Lineage (NCBI taxonomy): Eukaryota > Metazoa > Mollusca > Bivalvia > Venerida > Mactridae > Lutraria > Lutraria lutraria. Next base: position 38,963,776 of record OZ026836.1, read on the forward strand.
TTACAATAGAAGCTAGGACCCAGACTAAAAAACACTAGAATAATGACGTCATCCTTCCTTGAAATGTGTGTACTGATTAGTAATTATTGTAGTAACCCGAGGGAGAGAATTGTTTAGATTTTTTACGACTGATTTGTATTGCTCGTTTATGATATTGCATAGCCATATAATTTTGACTTAAATGCACGTAACATTTGAATTTGTATTTAGCCATTGAATTGAAATATCGGAACTATATTCTTAGGCGGAAGCTAGGTTAATGGAAGCTGTTCGGTATGCAGGAAAAATGAAAACTGAGCGATTTTTGAAATACGGTAATAACTTTATTGTTCGTACCGAACAACAATAAAATACCATGTTTTTAAAGTTTTGATTGTTCTTGTGCTTTGTTAGGATCATCCTTCTATATTCCAATATCAATACAGTCATAGTTATGTTCAACATACGATATCAAATACATCAACTATGAGTGCATTGGAGTTTTAAATTATGTTCTCGTCATATAAAAGTAGGCAGTTATCCTAACTGTAAAATATAGTGAATCTGTAACAGCCATTGCTAATCCTACAACATCATCTTGACCTTTAAACTCAGTTTTTGTCTTGATAATGTAACAATGGAAGACGAAACACCCAAACATATTACAATTCACATTGTAATACCAACTTGCTTTTAATTTTATAAAAAAAGATTCATTTTCTCCGATTAAATTTTCTATTTACACGAAATTTTTAACGTTATTTTTCATTATCTCCATCACAAGAACACGTGTCAAAAAATGGGTGAAAGAGAGTGATAAATCATTGTAAATTACAGAAAAAGATTGTTTTATGGACACAGAGGGCTTAGTATTGAAATAACTTACGTTATGAATTGTCTCTGCTGTGTGTTGGAACTTGGACATTTCAGAGTAAAGGAAAGTTATCTTATTCCAATTAAACTGTTTCATAATGGAAACAACACTTTTAGAGATCTGTGAATCTGGTGGCTTTGTTCTTGCAAACGTTGGGTACTGCTTGTTGTCGCTGACTTCTACTTCAGAACAAAACTGTAATAACAGAAAATAAAAAAATCGCAGTTTAATTTTTCCATTCAGGAAAATATTTATATAACAAAGACGCAAAAAAGTAAACACCAGGGAAGGTTAATAAATGACGCCTGTCTGGCTATGTGCTTGCTTACTAATACGTAATTCATTTAATGAAAACATAACATAAACTATTCTGATTGTAACTTCATTCTGCAATAACACATTTCTGAATTAAACCTGATTTATAATTATAGAACAAATGCTTTCTTACAGCAACGTTAAGAATTCTTTATTCCCAGTCAGTACGTTGTGTGATTCGACTGGGATTTCCAATAACGATGTTAAAGCACAGATTACATCGCAAGCAAAATGAAATAGCCAGTAGTGATAGTGAGATGGTTTACATAGAACGGATTTGGTTTAAGAATCCCCATCCCGTTTATATATCAGAAAGCGCATTCAAATCGCAACAAAGAAATAAAATCGAGAACAAAAACTTTGATGGAACTTCAGCATTCTTTTAGCATTTATTTCGATTTCCTCGGTGGGTTATTTCTCTATGATTTTGACATAACATGTTCAGTAAACATATATTAACATAGCTCAATCTAAACATATTAGTAAAAAGTTATGTAATCACAAAAACAATAAAGCGCGATGTAATGCTAGCACTGACTTTTGTCGTAAAATCATATAAAACACAATCATATTCTTCTGAAATCCGGAGAGAACTGAACAAAACCAAAAACTTCTACTTCCATCGCGTAATCGTATTAGTTCACATTAACTGAAAACTGTCACGTTACAAACACAACTACTGACATAATGGGACACTTGGTTTCTAAGTTAATTAAATGAGACATTCATCTGAAAAGCCTTCTCTATTCAGACATGTAATCTGTCGTGTACGATCTTTATCCACTTTCTATACCGTAATTGGGCATTTCCATACGTTTTTGTTTTTGATCACATTCAGATAAGGCCATGAAAAAGGTGTCGGTCATTACCTTGTGTTTATTCCTAGACGCCTAAATCGCAGAACTCGTTGTGTTTAAACCCATTGACCACTTAATAAATTATCATTCATAATATGTTACTAGGCATTTGAATTTTTTTTATAAAATGCTTTGTACGATCGAAGTTCAGGTACTAATACGTATACGCCATTTGGTTTTTATTACCCGAATAGTTTCTTAACCAGAAGTTAGGTTAAGTATACATATGTCTAACCATATTATCTAAATACTTATTGTTGTCTTTATTTCCACCATGAGTTTGTATGTGTAGTTGTACAAGCAAGTTTAAATCATGGAAAAGCTCTAAAATCAATACATATTTTGCCAGTCACGGAAGTAACACATTCGAATCCCACTTTGACATTCTGTAACTTTCAATTATTTTTCCATAATCAAACTACATGCATTTGTAATCAAACATGGCAAACCTTAACATGAAAACAAAGATTCCTCAAAATTGCTTGGGAAACAGGTAGAAGAATCTTGCCATATCGACAAATATACATGAAATAACCATTTTGAACAGGCATCGTGCTCCATCCATTTGGAATTATGTAACTGAGGCAAATCCCTTTATACCAAAGTTGTTTAATATGATGTAATATTTTCGCTGCGTTTTCTAAATTTCCAGTTCACGCTTGACACAGTGCAAATCACTTTCGAGACTACAAAATCATTACAGTTAACAAACAATTTATTTGACAGACTTCACAGGAGACAGAATAAAAATCAATTTAAATGAATGAAACAGCCAATTGTTTCGCGGTTAAATGGAATTGCTAATATTCTCCCGAAGCTCATTTGAATGCCTTTAATAAACCGCTCTGTTTTAAATTAAATCGATTCATTAAGTTACATGACTAAACAAAAGACACTAATTTCGAGAGAGAAATAAAAAATGGCACGACTCGGAATAATGAGCCAATGGCAACTACAAGCGTTTGAAGCACTACTGAGAAATGCCATTGGGGAACGGGTTTGATTGAATCCTGGAAATAATTTTACGAAAAGGTCTATAATCACGTGACGTGAAAGTAGAGATAAAAAGGTTGCTTACAACCAATTATGAGTTACAAACATTTTTTATGTACATACTCCAAGACTAGACCAGTTGAATAGCCATGAACGTGATTAAACCAAATAATAATAAACGGTTCAGAAAGTTAAATCGTAAAAAAAAAACTCTTTGAATCTAAAACAAGTTACACATTTTGAGTTGTTTATAAGTGTTGTCTTGGAATTGCTGCGATACGCTATGGGTCGTACAACAGCATGATTTTAAAGTTTGTACGTCATACTGCTCTTCTAACCTGATTACTTGTGTTATACTACAGGGATATAATATTCCCTCTCATTCCGTTAAAGCAAGTACCTGCATGTATGATGCATGAATCCAGGGTTGAGACAAATAGAATTTGAAAGACATAACACAGTTAATATTTAATCAACAGTACTTAATAGGGTGGCAAAATTATATTTCACTAGAGATTGATAACAAGCGCCACATTCCTATCTTGCACCTGCAGGTGTGAGGAAAACATAAGATTCTGTATGTTTTATAATACCGATTGTTGGGTGCTTTTCTTTAGAACCGAACATTCCACTTTGTTGCCCCAGACCTGTCTGAACTTTTACCAGAATGATGTAATTTGGACGTTTTGTAGAGGTGACACTTTCGAAGATATATCACGAGGACTGTTCGATTTGAATTCGGTATCAAGCCTCAGTCATTATTACTGCATTAGTCTCAGTAATAAGTATCTATTGGATACAAGCTAGTAAAGAGACGAGTACACAATTTGGCTCCATGGCACTGTAACATAAAATATAATATTTACTCCGATATTCAAAATCCTTTAACTATTTGCATCAATGATGTGTGCTGCTTCAACACTCTGAATCTTTAAAAATAACTTTCTAGAATGTGCCAATGTTTTGTAATTGTTAACAATACTATCTTGAACTTTAGTGTGAAAATGGGTAAACAGCTAAAGGGTGGTTATAAATCACAACCAATGCTTTGAACGCTATTTTGTTTATCAAAGTATATGCTTGTTATAATATTAAAGGACACGCCCCCCCATTTAAACAAAAGCTACACACCTTAGCTATATGATACGATCGTAATATACTTATTTTGAATTCAAACAATTATACCCAAGAGGGTAAAAAAGATGTAAATATTGCTTACACTATTCTGAAAACATTAAAAAAAGCAGTTGAGTGTTATACCTACATTCAGCGAATTGGACCAACTGTAGGTGCAAACCCATTGAACGCAGTAAGTAAGTGTCGATAATTCTAATACGCTTTTTTCATTTTTCTTTCTTGTCATACTAACCTTTTTATCATAAAATGCTTTAGAAGTAGAGCAAAAGGACGTAGAACAAAATGATAAAAAGTCATTGTAAGAATATGGATCGCTGACACCCAGAAGATACTTTATTAAGAAGATATACAATAAGCCACACATTGTGTTGGGCTAAGTGATTGTCTAATTGTATTGGTAGACTATGTCCAGAATTTCCAATATGGAATAAAGGAATCTTGTCCACGTGTCATTTGTTAATAGAACCATGAGAATCAGGTCATTTGTTACATTCATCGTTAGATTTACCAGCAAATTCTGAGTAACGATTCCTTTGTCAATACTTATTGAATGCATGAAAGATGTGAATATTTCGATACTGTAACACATTGACATTCACAAAAGGATTTTTAGACAATGAGGTATTCGCGTGTGTTATGCCATTCTGACATATTTAGCATGCAGAATAACGTACTCGATGATATTAATGGTTTCACGATGTTTTAAATTCTCACAGTACCTTTTCACGATGAGAAAGGCAAAATGTCACAGAGTTAAAATCCACTCAAACGAATGCAGGATTATTTCACGGCAATTCTTAATTTAAACAATAAATAGAATTAGATTATGTTTAATTGAATGAAAATGGTCAGTTTGTCCATTGTTTATCTTTATCCTGCAAATTAATTTTTGGAAAATTTAATAAGGTTCGAACAATAATCAACCATTATCCAGTAACTCGATAAAAATACGACAAATGTTCTGACTCGAATCCCGAGCAATTGTTAAAAAAATCGTAATAACCCATAATTCGCATTTACGTAGTAACGGAAAGAATGTAGAAGAAACTGTAGTTAAAAAGCAATTACATAGCTAAATATTAAACAATTAAACTTAAAATGTAGTGTACATAAAAAATATAGCACGCGCGTGCATGTATTTTCACAAGAAAAGTAACTGAACAGAACAGAACAGAACAGAAATTTATTGGATTTGTACATAAGTACATCATCTGCATATATAATATACTGTGTACTGACTAAATCGATTTTATATGCTTAGTTACAGCTCGCATGTATCACATACAAGGTGGAATTTACAAACATCATGCATTCGTGTTATGCCCAGCTGTAAAGTAATTAGGTTTGACACCCATGGCCTTTAGATATGTTTGCTAACGTATTAATAGAGATAATGGAATGACAATACTAAATCCTCTTTCATGCTCAAATCATTTTCAGAATCCAATAACTGCCGGATTACGTGTAAAATAGCGGATAACACGTTGGTATTTGCCTCTAATAACATGTATTAAGCGTAGGTACTTAATGGCTCAATTAATGACAAACAATAATGGAGGAGACCATAAAGAGCTGAAAGCATTTATAAACAGCAAAGCCATTAAGGAGAAATGATCCGTCAAAGCCATTGTAGACACATTCAAATGCTTCCGAGGTCTGGACTCTTACTCATCGCCAACGCCAAACATGTACGAACCAAAAACAATGTACTTGGCAACAGTGTCTTCAGTTATATTCAGTGATGAATAGCTTGGATTAAAACTTGGTCAATTTATTATGCAATTTCAAAAATTTAAACAAATAATGTCCATTGAATCATATATATGTATATTGTATTTTTATTTGTATGGACTATTCGACTATTTAACAAATGTCGTTATCAAATTTTGAGTAGTACAAATATTAACTAACCGATAGAGCATTTCAACTCAGCTATCTTTGATAACAGACATACGTCGAAATTAGCCACATTGTCTTTGGCGCCTGTGATGACATAGCTATCTCTGGATATAATTGGATAGCTTTACTGTTTTACTGCATACGATCAGCTACAACCTATGATAATATTATCGCAGAAAATACCGATGATGACTTTAGTTCTAAAAGTTAATAAATAAAAACATTCCACCATTGCATCCTGACACATAATGCAAACACGACGAAGTAAGTCATCTTCTTTGCAAGCAGAAAACATTCAGATTTCCGTTATGGAACATGTTTGTGTTACAATTTATATCCTTTTGACCTGCTGGGTTACTCTGCTTTAAGTAACGTTATGAGAATAATATGCAAATTCAGGAAGATAACAACATAGTAATTATATAAAGCGGCAATGAAATGTAAAATTATTGTGTATGCAAAGCTACAACTGGCTGCATATCAATATACGTGGAAGTTACTTTTGATATGAAGTCAGATTGATCAATACAGAACTTGATTGAATTATAATTGATCTATTAATATAAAACCAAACTATAATATTACATGTGATAAATAATGGCACGATTTCTATAAAAAATGTAATATGTATTGGTGGCATCATAGATACTAAATAATTGATCAACATTTGAGTACAATCTTTGGTAACGTAAATGCTTCTTGCTGAAGACACTAGTCTCAAAGATTTTCACTTTCAATACGTAATCTTGATTGCATGCGACCTACATGCGGAACTTACGAACATATAACAATACATAACGACTTTAAATGCCCAAGTTTGTCTCCTCCAATATGCATGTTGCCTTGTCACATTAACTTAAGTGAAATTATTGCAGCACGTAATTGGCATACAACACATCTTTAACCTCAAAGCATGCAACGTCACCAGATCTCTTAAACCTTTGGTATCGTATGTCTTTTTTTTCAAAGTGTTCGTTGCTTATAATCATGACAAACCGAGTAATAGGGAAACAAGGAGAATCCTGTGTTTGTTTCATTAAGACGATCTGGGGTCTTTCTGATTGATGAGAATAAAATATCACGGATCATCATATAAGTCAAAGTAATGTTTCCATATCAGATCCAGCTAATCGAAAAACAAGAATTATCCATCAAAATGTTGTCGCGAACATATTGTATATTACAGTTTAATATCGAGGAAGTACGTTTTTCGGATGTTGACTGTCCAAAGGATTTTACTAAGTATGATTAATGTAACACCAGTCTGACCATGATAGACAAACGAAGCTTTGTCAGAAAGTACGATTGTGATAGATGCTTTGTATCTTATGAGGTAAAGTACCTTACGTATTGCCGTCATGGTAACTGACTCGATACTGGGTTTACGTCAACGGGGAATTAACATTTAATGAAAACAAAGACCAAGGAGTGATTGGAATTAAGGAAGAGAACACAAACTGAAAAAATACAATCAGATAGGAGTGGTTTACTGGAAACGAAATAGGAGATGGGAATTAACAGACGGCACGACAAAGACAACTGGCGGCCAAAGAAGAGATGCAAGGAATGAGACATAGGCAATGAAATTATAAACTGAAATATGGAACGGCGCAGGTGCTGGAGCATTTGACGTAAAAAGAAAGTTGATAGTGAATTAAGGCTGCATTGTACATAAAGGAGATATTAATAGTTTTACGACATGCCGATATCATATTCCAACAAGCCTAACATTGTCCAAAGACTTATTGCCTAGCATTGCTGCCCAATTAGCATCCACTAAAGCATTTATTTTATATTTTACCTCTGTATACCTTTTCAACAATAGTCTACTCTATGTGTAACATACAGCAATAATAATAAGAATATTTGTTACATGACTGAAAGTGTCTTGTCAACATGAAAAAATGAAGATTTTATCGACATGTGATACAACAGTTTAATTGACAACTGCAACAGAAAGAAACGGTGTCAATTTGCACCATTTTATCATCATGATTGATATTTGAGATTTTTCAAAAAGTAACATGACACGTTTTAATAGCTTTACATTTATCCTCACTTTGCGTAAAGCATTTACAAAAGGAAACACAGCGTTTTGTTGCTGTCTAGGGCGTTTTATTCTCAATTCAGCAAAACTGTTACATTTTAAGCTAATGATGATACGGCGCATTTTAAAATAAAGTCTATACAATTGTAACGTTTTAAAATGTATATAATAACTCTCTAGTGAGTAGGGAGACATTATGATGAAGTGTATAGCGACTTATAACGAATTGTGTTTCCGGTTATATCTGTCGAGCAGCGACACTTCATTTTTACGTTCTTAAAATGCCTTTTAATGCGTATTATGTACACGAGAAAGCAATTAATGGTAGTAAATGTACTCGTGTTACCGTCATCAAGAGAACCATATAAAAGGTTGTGGTTTTATGTTCTGTATGTAATGCTTTTATATGTTTTGTATATATTTGTATGAATAGTGTAAATTGCTTTGAACACCTTATGACAAACAGATATGTGCCATGCTGGTGGGTAGGACTTTTGAAGGATTCCTTATTTCTATGTCGCTATGTGTTCATGTGTTTCGTGAATGTAACTTTGCGACTGTGGTGTCCATGTTGCACATTTACGTTAGAATACAGTGTTTCCTGGAAACGCATCTTTTACCTTCTAAGCACTGAGATTTGCCTCTTAACCGGATATAACGACTCAAAACATTGAAAGCATGCCTACCTATCACGAAATAACAAAACCCTTTTTAAAAGTACACCATTGGAATGAATATTCTATTAGATAGGAAGTAGCCATCAAAGACATATGATTTCTTAATTGATTTTATAATATCAATTTATACATTAACGTCATAGCATGATAACAAGTGAATATACCAGTGTACATCGACTAAGTGTATAATCTATCTACGTTTGTAGTTAAATGTACGAGTCATTCTGACTTAAATGTTGGAAACACACAATTGTTGTGATCGCACAATTGGTGTCTTTATTAATATATGACGTGCTCACGTGGTCCTTATAACTTATACTCTCTTCTACAATTTATTCTCCGAAAACATTTTCAGTAATTGCATGCTTGAATAATGAATAAATAAACCAGTGTATATGTTTAAGCTTTATTGCTAGCTTGTCACGTTTATTTTCATTATAGGATTGTTTTAAAGACATTAAAGTATAAAACATGATATTTCAGACAATTCTTATCAAGAGAATGCAAAATAGAATGCAAAAAACCCTGAAAGATTCGAATGCACAATGAACACTTTATTATACCTATATTACGTGGCGTGTACCCGCACAGCTACTACAACAGGTGCTTAAAATACTAAATGTGTTGTGTTTTAGGTAAGTCTAACAATATAATTGGAACTGATGTGCGGCGCATTGTAAAAGAAGTGGATGTAAGTTCTAAGTATGTGGATATTGTTTTCTTTCGCAATGAAATTATACATCGCGTATCGCATACTTTTATGGTTATGATATATTGATAATTTCGCTCAGTTCGTGTAGAAAGTTTCGCAGAACGTGACTAAATGATCATTTCAGCCACCCGAATATTACCTAGTGATCATAATGGCAAAATCCATCAGGAATGATTTGTCCTCATGTAGATAAAAATCTAAGTGATTTATGAAAACTTACATTTTGTCGAATTGTGTTTTTTGTGTTTGAATCGAAAAACATATTCCTATATGAAAATGGGTCCTGGAATGGCACTCATTAATTAATGAATATAATAGAATATAAAACATAAAAATTTGCTGTATCCTCAATCATTGAACTGTTGACGACGACATCTATTTAGACAGAAATTTGTCACATGCGGCATTAGTGTTTCAAGAACTATCTATACGTAGGTTAATAAAAGCATTTACTTCCTAAGTTATTATGTTTGTACAGACGTGCTATCCAGACATACCGACCCTTGTGTAGTTTGACAATTTCCACTCAATTAGTATGTCGTCATTTAACATTTCCAATAAGTACGTATTGATGATAAACGATCAATTCGCATGTTAGAATAGCGCTTAGTTCCTTAACATTTTATTTAATCGAAATCTGTCTTTTCTGCTGATATTTCCTGTAAATATCTAAGACAAATAGTATCATAATAAGTTATTTAATACTCATGAAGTACACTTGAAAGAAACACCAATTTTCCGTAAACTAGAAAGATTGGACTACTGCGTAACGTCACTATAGTATAAGTTCGAACAACCAGACGGACCGCACACCCGAGTATTGAAAGTCAAAGAACGCAAACACTATTTAGAATATAAACAATGAATACAAAGAATTACAAACAAGTTGTTTCGTTTCTGGCAAACAAAATAGACGCCCAATTTGTTTCGGAAGTTATGTTTCTTTTGTTTCTAATCTTTGCTCAAAGACGTCACTTTAGTTGTCATATCGTATTTTTAGATAGAAAAAAAAAACAGCGAGACAATATCAACATTCTATATACGATGTGCACCCACCTTCAATTACGAGAAACGCGTCAAAATGTTGAGTAGGAAATGAATTAGATTAAAATATTCGGTTACAGTCTAGTTTGATTATTTCTTTTCCCACCGGGTTATTTGTTGCGAAAGCACTCATAACTATCTAGGCACATTGGCGTGACATGGAAAGGCGAAGTAATTTAATGGACGAGTTTGAGACGTCGAGTAAGCGAAAAGGTAACACCACAAAATTAAGTCACGGTCACAAGAGATTATATCACTGTTGTCTTTAAGCGTTATTATTCCATATGTTGCCTCTAGCTATGTTTAAATTTCAAACAGATTTAAGTGTTATCTTCGTCCAAGTTTCCATGCCAACACATCCGGCAATTCTTTGCCCATGATATGATCTGGAATTCAGGCTCCGATGTTTTAAAACATGTTGTTGGTATGTAAACTCAAACCTCATAGCTTGTCTTTAAATTTTTCTAAGTTAATTAAGATCAGACATTACTTATATGATCATTAATATATAAATCTTACAATCGACCTGGAAATGTAATTATACATTATTCAGCTCCTACTTTTCAACCATGATTATACTTTGAGATTTGTGCTCGGAGACTGACTATACGTTTTATAATCTCGGGACATGTACTGTGGAAATTAACTTTATGTTTCTTTATCGTTCACAGAAGCACACTTGCGTTCTGTACTTGATAAGCTCTGTACTCTCATACTTTCTTCAAGAATTTTTTATTTGGCTAATCTTCAAATTGTCGCCCTGATACTAAGGAAGAAAAGAAACACTAATTTATCAATACCAAATAATTGTATTTGAGGCGTCTTAACTACATTATACATTTTTTCGTATATGGACTATAGTTACACAACGTTTTCCCTTGTTTGCCTAACTGTCTAATTTATTAATATCAAAGAAACCAGTGACAAAGTCATTTGGAATTACCACGTGTAACAAATATTACTTTCTAATCTCATTTCCTGTCTATACAGAGCATTGCTTCCAGTATACTATATCTGTCAAATCTCGTCTTAAATGGCATATATTTACAGCAGTAATGTCAAAACTTTATGGAAATTGGTAGACAGTTCATTTGTGTATGTATTTGACTGTTTATTGATATCATATTATAACGAAGGTTCCTTGGTTCAAATCAGGACCACCTTGGAATAAGATTTTCTTTGAAAACAGATCGACTATTTGTTTAAAAATTTCTTTCGACGACTGTTTGTGGCGTTTAGCAGTGCATTCAGATGCAATCTTTGCAAAATGAATGTGATTAAGATTTAATCGACAAAAATGATTTTACAGATGGAATTTGACATGTAGTTTCTGTAACCTTCAGCTGCGAAAATAATTAAAGCAAATTGTTGGTCCCTATACTTTTTTTACATTTAATCACTCTGACACACCATGTGGCTGGAAGAGGAGACTTCCAATGGATACAAATGTAACATGGAACAGATCAGTATCTTTATTCTGTCTTGTGCAAAGAACATCGACTTTATTCAGTACATACACATGTGTACATACTAGTACATATAACACATGACACACAAGGTGGACACATACTTTTTTTTCAAATTTCAAATACAAATGCGTACATAGCATCTGGAGAATGTCAGGAGGAACATGGCATCATTATTTTGTAACAAGCCCATTTCTAATACACATAGATTCTTTAACAAATTTGAAAAGTTAATAATTTCATTTCTTTTGCAAGAATTCAACCATATTGCGTATCGTATTTGTAAACTAATGGGTTATTGTTGTAATACATGTACGTTCTTCTTATAACTACATAACGTGGACAGATACATATGAAATGAAATTTACCTTCTATGTCTAATGCATTACAGCATGAACAATATATGAACTCTCTTGATACATTACTACTGTCATATAAACATAGAAGCAACACTACACATTTCAATAGATTTATATTTTCTCAGTTAAACGACAAGGGAAACATGAACACACCAGCCGTATTTTTTTTGCCGCCCGCCAAAATGGAATGCGGAAACATGTTGTTTTATGATCATATCTGCTTTAAAACTCAAACAGATGGTTTCTTCTTTAAAAGCAGATTATGCAGAATAATCCTATTACAACATTGTCTTTAATTATAAAAGATGAATGCACACAGCAAACCAAAGCCACACGAAAAGGCGGCTGTGATATCCTGAAAAAAAAAACCCTTGTAAAATGCATTTTTAATTAAAAACATCTTAAAAAGGCTACAAAGCTGAAAAAGAATCCTTCATCGTCGGTTGCATTAAGCTGGATTGCAGTGATTCGCGGACTACGGAGTAGAACGCAGTTCGCAATTTTAAAAAAATAACTACAAATGTTAATTAATATAGAACTAAACATAAAACAAAGACTGTCAAAGTAAAACAGACTGTGCAACCTCACACTTGACTGGTAGACATTCCAAATCGAAATCGAACTAGATATTCTGTGCAGGAAATTAAGACCTATCTTCAGACTTTGCCCTTTGAATATTCGTATACATGTACACAAGAATGTGCTCATTAACCTTCCAATGCTTTTCTCCATACGGATATCAGCCTCTTTAAGTATATTTTTTTTTCATTTTGAGCTGCGTTCTAGTATCTGCAGTCCGCATTCGTGATTCACGAACTGGTGACTGTCTTCGGAATAATAAGCTAATACAATTGACAGTAGATTCGGGAATTCGGTCATCTAATCAATAGTAATACTATTATCAATTAACCATTCCCCTATAGCTACATGCTAATGAACTATCTACACCATCTTAAGTGAGAACAGTTGCCTCACTTCTAGACAGGCTTCTTTTGGTTTTTAAACAAATGTAACAGTAAAAGTAACATTAACAATGAACCTTTTGAGTATTCTTTGCTGTTTTGATTTAATGGTACAATTAAGCTTTTAGTTTACCATAAACCAGTTCAGGGCCTATACATGTATAACATACAGATCTTCTGGTGAGAACGTTCATGTTCAGGCAAATATTGCTGTATGTTGTTTTCCTTAAAAAAGACAGATCGAAGAAATGTTCAGGAAATGCACATTTCCTGTTTGTATGTTGAACAGGAATGCTGCGCGTCAAATCACATGTGTTGGAAGCTGATGTATAGTTTTATTGCATGAAAAAAACACATATGCCAATTGGTTATCAGGATCTTTTAATGTACATTAATTACGTAACAACTTGGAGTTTTACTCTGAACTTAATTAATTTGACAGGCTCACTGATCGGAAATAGTGACATCGTAAATAGAATTTCATCAAACATTAAATGTATATATAATGAGTCATGATTTGAACGAAACATTGATTTTATCATAGTTAATTGTGGATAATTAATTATTATGCTGTCACTATTTACGTAATACTAATACTAATAAGTCCATTTCATGTTTATAAATTCTGTTGACATTCTAAGCACTCAATATTGTGATCAGTTTTGTCCTATAATTCGCTTCAAAAGTAGTCTTTGTCTCCAGAGGCCTTATTTGTGTCATAACACTGGCACCTGAACTACTTGCTAATTGCGCTATTGTTCATCTTTAGTGTCCACCACTGAGAATATAAAAACAGGATCATTCATATAAAACGACTTCTTTTTATTCCAATATTGATGATGGATCGCAGAAGTATGGTTACGAGTTATGTTGAAGTTAATTGTGTCGCAGAAGTTTTCAGCTTTCCAAAATGTTGCTTAAACAAGTCAATCAAAGGGGTATAAAATGTAAAACACGAATGCACAAAAAGATATAAAGTTGGCGTTAACAAGAGAAGCAGACACTAATAAGTGTAAATATTCTAGTTCCAAACATAAAAGCAAAGTTTTCTCTTAAAAGTGGCATTGGACATTTTCTTTCCTTGCCGTTATGTTTCCGTAAGCTTTTAGTTAAATTGTAATCTAAGATTTAATGCCCTTAAACGGCCACTTATTCGGAATCATTGAAGTTTCTGACGTTCTAAGTAATGGCTGGACAAATTGACTAAACAATGAGAGAAGGGAAAACAGAAAGATCCGCTGTCCTATCAGTGTCTTCACTGTTTCTAAAGTGTGGTAATGTCTTGAAATTAATTAGCATGTGGAAAACAATATGACCCATGCTGCCGTGGAAAGACATCACCACAAACAAATGCCGAGAGAATTACAGCAACAATATTATGCAATTGGCTGGAAAATTTGAACATAAATTGTCTGCGACCTGAGTAATACCATCATTAGATACCACTGCAAGTCATCCTGGTGCACGGATTTACGCAATTTAGAATTTCGTGAAACAACAATGGCATCAAAGTTAAAGACAAATAAAATACAATGTTTGTGCTTTTGACTATCTACCCCGGATAATTGATACCATATGCGCTGTTTTTTTTGTAGTAATATGTTCTTATCTGTCTCATGACTACAAAAATGAGTGCTTTGATTTTTTAATAAATATAATTCAAAACAAAAATATTTCATTTCTAAGTTAGCGATCTGTTGGAACTGCGACTCACTATCGTCATCTGAACAATGCAGTTTAATCGTAAGTGTTGTAAGAAGAATTGAAATGAATGTCGGCCATCTTCTTCAATTATGAAGCATAATAGAGCTACTTCCTAGACTACCACTGTAATCTTTGAAGTGTGTGTTTTTAGCTCTTCATCTTCAGCAGCACGCTGTAAGCGCTAATTTCTTTCTTGCAAACATGGAGCATGCTTTCTGGTTTAAAAAAGTCTTGTCTCCGAAAAAGTATGTCTGCTAAACAAGACCCTATTGTAAGAAAAGTGTCATATGGCAAGTAATTTGAAATTGATAATGCATCATGTCAAGTATAACTTTTTTGTTCACGAAGAATAAATCACTTAAACTTACATATTTGTATTTTGCATATTTTGAGATAGATATTTATTAAACGACGCATCATGTGTTCGACCAATTTCATTAAAACAAATACTGTTTGTTTATTGTTATTACGCAATCATTTCTAATCATTTTGGATCGTAGGTCTTATTTTTTACTGGTTCGTAAAGTCCGTGTTGTGCACAAGCATCTGAAGGATGATTAAATCCATGCTAACTACTGGTAGTTTCTGATTAATGTTAAAGTTTCCAATCTGATGTTCCTATGGATTTTTTGGGGTAATTTAATGGACAGACACATGATAACGGTACAGCGGTTTCATTATTGTTTATGATAACGACATCTGGCGTGAATCACGTATATGATATAAAAAGTATGTTTGCAATATTTTTAAGAGTTCTAAAATAATCGAACAATTATAAAGAATCATTTTTATTCCTTGCTATCGCGAATGGAATGTTACCTGCACAAACATGGTACATCGCAACAACTGATTTTTAATTCCGTTTGTCAATAATCGTGTCAATGTTAAATTTCAAGTTTTTTTAATAGGGTATTGGGTTCCATTGCCAAATATTGTTTAACTTAAAACACCATAAGTATGTACTGTTAATGCTAAAATAACAGAGGAGTATAATAATCGTGATAGTTACATAGAAAAGCTGAACTAGCTATTACATCATATAGTATCTCTCGAGACAATACGTTGTGTAAGATATAAATCCCAGAAACATCGAAAGACCATTAAACCGAATAACTAGCTGAAAATAATAAGTCTAATCTTAGTATTAACCCAGATATGATAATATTTAATCCCAAAAATATTATCACAAACATATCAATCAAAGAAATTACAACCCGATAGTCAGTAAAGTAAATACGTAGTCGTGTTTATGTTCCAATTTCGTGTCAAGCACAATTACAGGAACCATCATCAATTATTAGAGCTATCTTTGCCCATATTAGCACAGCTTTCTCGTCTACTTATACTATTTTCACGGTAAAATGATTGATGTCGAGTATATACAAGGATACATTATTTCTCAGAATAAAATTTAAAAGCATAATTATCATCTCTGACTGGAAACCTACACCAATGCGGCGATTGTTATTCTGTTTGGTATTGAATGCAAGACATATCTGTGAGTAAATGTAGGTTATATCAACCGATTGATGATTGTGACCTCTGAGGAATACGTAGAGGTCACCAAGACAACACTTCGAATGCTGTACATATTTATCAGTGACATGACTAGAAAAAGAAACATCCTTGTGGCCACACGTAGAATTTAGTTCCAGGAAAACATCTCTTATAACGCATTATAGACAGAATTACATGGTTCGATCATCAACTTGAGAGAGGAATTTCTTGCATCGAAGCCTAAGCCCGTCATTGTGACAGTAATGAGCTTACAGAAAAAGGAGATGAACAGAATGTCTCCAACGATTTGTCAGAATAACATAGGATACTTTCACGTGTTTAAAATTGCTGACTTCAAATTACTGTATCCTCTCATTGATAGAGTGGGTTCAAGCCCAACCGCCGACCATGTCTCTTTATGTGAGAAAGCAGACAGTTGCTTACGGAGGACGGGTGTCTAGTACTGGTTCTTCCAATGAACGATGGTTAGGTGAACTACTGTTGAAAGGGACTTAAAGTCCGATGAAACAAACAAATTAGACTTTTATTTACTAGTATAATATTCATTGTTCTAATACATTTCTTGTTCAAAAACAGCTTCCATAGTGTTTTAAAACAAACCACTAGTCTGATAATTACTCTTGTGTACCTTACCCGAATATTTTATAAGTAATTCTATCACATGCGAGACACAAATTGTATGCAAACAATAAGAATTCTATAAACTTCATGCTCTGAAATCATATTTGTCCACATTAAATTCAAACATAATATAAACAGAGTCGGAATGGTCCCTACATTTATGCAAAATATTTAATTCTGTGTCTAGCTTGTGCTTAAACTTTGCTATTTAGTCAAAATAACATTTAATAAACAGACAAATGAGAAGCTATTTTGTGTTTTCCAAATGTTCTCTAATTCAATTATGCATTTGCTTGTGCCCTAACAATATAATTACATACATTTAAAACCATTACTTACGTAATCATGTCTGTAACTGTAAGGGACATTTATCTAGATTTAAATAGTTTGCCATTTAAACGGGGTTTTGGTTACCGAACAAGTCGATTTTGCGAATTTTGATAAACAAAAATTATGTCCTCAGTAAAACATGTCATGGCTGAAATAGAGATTTAAAGCATCATTTGCACACTACAAATAACTTTTTATCTTTGATGGTTACTGACGTGCATAAAATTATATGATTGTCCATTTCCTCTATATACAAATATTGCAAGCGGACAAATAATTGAATGTCAATTCCGTTACAATATCTAGCGACAACAAGTAACCCATCATATGTCCGGTAAAACACAACTCACTGGAAATACACTTAATTGCAACCCCCAAAAATGGTATTGTTTTATTTGGTATAAACGTTTCCTTTTGAACTGGAGACTGTAAAATGACTCACAGTTAATTGATTATAAACATCTTACTAATTGTGAGCTTGGAAGCTCGAGAACAAGAGCTGTTTAGTAAACAAAATTATTATCATATGAGTTTAAGTTTAAGCAAAGTCTTGAGAGGAGAAAATACGTCATAAGAATTTTGTCTCTCCATAGGGGACCACTCCACCTTGCAAAAATGTAGAATAATTCTAAAATATTTAAACTACGGCAACAACAACGAACATTAAATTTTGAACTTTATATAAAAATAATGGCGAAGAAGCGCACTCATATTAACGCAAGTTTGAGAGTCATTTAGCAACCCTCTGTGGGATACGTTTTGAACATATTTTCATCAACGAAGATTAAACGACAGAAGCGATGTAAAATGACAGCCATATGAACATAGTAATAAACACATACGCCGAACTTAAAGTGAACCACAAGAAACTTTCTCGTACAAAAACGACTCAATTTGAGAACAAAGATCGAACATTATCGCCACATTAAATTGATTCTTTTGATTACTATGATGATTTACCCATGCTAATAATCGAAGAATGTGTTTATCTCATGCTTTTCATTCTACGTTGCAAGGAGACGTATTCAAAGTATCTTATGGCGTCGTTGAATTAAGTGTCTCTCATTTGCGTTATCAGTATGTCACATTTATCTTTAATTCTAATAAAATCTTCCGTCACACAATGGAAGCTCGAAAAGAAAATTGATTTGTCTTAAGCAAAAATGTGTTTATATTTCCCCCAGGACAGTGCGTATTGATATAAAATATTATTTATTTTGACACGACGAAGTTGGTAACAGATATATCTTGTCATACCTTGTCACATTGTTTCTATTTCACAATAATAAAGGGTCTGACATAACAATACAATACGGAGACTGCCTCTATACAACATTGATAATTGAATTGAACGATGGTTGTACATCAATGGAACCAGTGTGAGACACATGAATGATTGTAATAATGCTTCGTGACTTTAATGTGAGACTTAGAACAAAAGGAATTCTGGTTAGCAGCTTCTTGTGAAACTGATAATTACTTGAAGAATAAGAAGATAAAGTCACGGATAAACATGCAATGCACGCTATAGGATTTCACGTGAATGAGCATGACAGCTAATATGGCATTCGTAAAGGATCAGTGGGGATTCGAAATAAACAGAACAAACGGTTTCTAGTTACAGTTTCTTCTCCCGATCAGCCAGTGACAATATCATACTTGTTTGAATTAACTAGCCGCATGGGGCAGTTTGAAAAAAAAGTAATGAAATATTGAGCGCCAAGTTGTAAACTTTGTTCAAATAATTTCTTCTGAAAACGAATCCATTACAGTCGAATGTAAACAACTTTCCTAGAAAAACAAGTGTTTGGCAGTGCACCGGGTGAAAACATGTTAGCCTTTGCCGTGGCACGTACTTAAAGCTTGTTTACTTCCAACCGAACTTATTTATTTGTTAACATAAACTGCTATTGCCCTATTGTCGAAATCATGTTATAGCGCGTTATGACTGTAAAGCAACTGAAAATAAAAAAGGCTGATTCCATGAAAATGACATAAAATTATGTAACATGATTATACAATTTTATTTCACACATACTACAAAAGCTAAAGACTAGTCAGCACAGCTCGCCACAGTATCACACTTGTCTCATCATTGCAACTTGAAATATCACACCTAAAGAACTTGCAATGAGAATGAACTCGACAAATACTGAACCTCATTTCCGTTCTAGTCCTGAAATTCTTGCCTTGAACTTTTGTTTCTTAATGTTAGCGAGCAAGTATCTTTGAACATTCTATCGTCTGAATGTTATAACTATTGAGAGCAAGTGTTTGGCTTTAGCGTCCCAATATGATATCATAACTTACTAAATTGTCACTTCTGTATCAGTTTGGTACATACTACTTCAGTATCATTAGATGATGTTTGAAAGACTGATGGCCGTACAAAACAAAATCAAGTATTCCAACGACCAATATGGACCAAAGTTGCTATGGTATTCAGTTCCTTGTCTGATATTTCACAGCAAAACATGTGCAGTACACCCTTGGTACTTAGACTATCTTTGGGACCAAATTATTTGGGATACATTTTGAGATAGTCTCATTTTTTTCTATGGTTGAAACATTGATAAAGACATTTTTAATGGTTCCATTATAGATTGTCGGTATAATGAGACGCTTTTTTGTACATTATCTTGTCATTAAGTAGTAAACTCTATGTTTGATCATATATGTATTCTAATTAAGGGAGTAAAATTGAAATACAAAAAAATACACTACAGAAACGAACAAATTTAATGAACAAATACTTCTACTGATTAATTATTCTAATATGATTGTTTAATTGTACATTTATTCATCGAAGGAATAATTAAAACTAAATTAGTTGGAAAATGTAATCATTTTAAAAAAATAGGGTCAGTCAATTGAATGAAGCAAATGTTGGATGCGCGTGTTAAGTTTCTCTTCCCGATCAGCCAGGGACAATATCATACTTGTTTGAATTAACTAGCCGCATGGGGCAGTTTGAAAAAAAAGTAATGAAATATTGAGCGCGAAGTTGTTAACATTGTTCAAATAATTTCTTCTGAAAACGAATCCATTACAGTCGAATGTAAACAACTTTCCTAGAAAAACAAGTGTTTGGCAGTGCACCGGGTGAAAACATGTCAGCCTTTGCCGTGGCACGTACTTAAAGCTTGTTTACTTCCAGCCGAACTTATTTATTTGTTAATATAAACTGCTATTGCCCTATTGTCGAAATCATGTTAAAGCGTGTTATGACTGTAAAGCAACTGAAAATAAAAAAGGCTGATTCCATGAAAATGACATAAAATTATGTAACATGATTATACAATTTTATTTCACACATACTACAAAAGCTAAAGACTAGTCAGCACAGCTCGCCACAGTATCACACATGGCACATCATACCAACTACAAATATCACACCTAAAGAACTTGCAATGAGAATGAACTCGACAAATACTGAACCTCATTGCCGTTCTAGTCCTGACATTCTTGCCTTGAACTTTTGTTTCTTAATATTAGCGAGCAAGTATCTTTGAACATTCTATCGTCTGAATGTTATAACTATTGAGAGCAAGTGTTTGGCTTTAGCGTCCCAATATGATATCATAACTTACTAAATTGTCACTTCTGTATCAGTTTGGTACATACTACTTCAGTATCATTAGATGATGTTTGAAAGACTGATGGCCGTACAAAACAAGATCAAGTATTCCAACGACCAATATGGATAAAAGTTGCTATGGTATTCAGTTCCTTGTCTGATATTTCACAGCAAAAGCATGTGCAGTACACCCTTGATACTTAGACTATCTTTGGGACCAAATTATTTGGGATAAATTTTGAGATGGTCTCATTTTATTCTATGGTTGAAATATTGATAAAGACATTTTTAATGGTTCCATTATAGATTGTCGGTATAATGAGACGCTTTTTTGTACATTATCTTGTCATTAAGTAGTAAACTAAGTTTGATCATAAATGTATTCTAATTAAGGGAGTAAAATTGAAATACAAAAAATTACACTACAGAAACGAACAAATTTAATGAACAAATACTTCTACTGATTAATTATTCTAATATGATTGTTTAATTGTACATTATTCATCGAAGGAATAATTGAAACTAAATTAGTTGGAAAATGTAATCATTTACAAAAAATAGCGTCAGTCAATTGAATGAAGCAAATGTTGGATGCGCGTGTTAAGTTTCTTTTCCAAATAAACATCAAATTGAATTTTTTTGTAAGACAAAACTACTCATCGTTTGATTATGCATATGTTCTATTCTCTGGAGCATTAAGATCATATAACCAAGGGCCGCATAACTGGCTACAGTCCAGTATTTCCACGTCTTTCAATGGCACACACAAGTTTGGCATATACATTGAAAGATTATGTTTTGTCTGGCCAATAACCGAGAATGTCACAAAAACCACGTGCGAAAGTCTGCAGTTGAAATGCACGCAGTACATAATACTGGCTGAAAAAATATATGAATCTAGCGGCACTTTTCGTGAAGAGGGCCTTAAGACACGCGGACTGCTTGGCATCGGTGAATTACAAATTAAAACCAATTTGAATAATGGTGTATGGGGACATGGCCCTGCCATACCGTACTACTGACGAGTGTCTGAAGAGCAAGCACCAAAGACGAGGCTTGTCCTATATGCCCTCTGACTGTTGTGTCTGAAAAATAGATACTGTGAAAAAATGCAAGATGGAAAGTGGAGCAGATAGGAAAATATCGGAAGTACTCTATACCAGTGTATAAATGCCTTTTCTGAGTGGCTTTTGCGAAAAAAATTGTACATTCAGTTAAAGATGACTTTAAAAGTCTCACACAGTCATTAATTGGGTAAAGAGCGATGCTTTGATAACCTGCCTTTTTGAAACGCTTCTGGTATCGGTAACAAATTTATGAAATCAGTCCATTCCGCTGGTTTGAAATTGCGTACTCAGTCTTGCACGCTCGTTTGTGCTATAATCTAAGGCTTTCGCACGTGTGATTATTTTGCTTTCTACAATTACTCGATATCTTTTAAACCTACGTGCACGTATCCGTTCGGTACACACTTCTTAGCCTTATCCCTTCAGTACGAATTTTGTCAATTTAACCTCATTGTACTCTCTTAGAATCTGTTAGCAGATGCATGCATTGTTATCAGAGTTTTTCTTCTGTACTTTGTTTAGGCTTGATCATGTTTTCTAACATGAACTTAACGTCCCATTAGCTTTTTGTTATAAAAAGATTATGCAAAAACAAGCAATTGCTAATATTATCCCAAGATAATAATAACGGACGAAACGAGCCGTTTTTCCTTCAAAACACTCATTTCGCTGTGATTTTTGCTTTTGTAAACTGGTAATATATGTGCGTGCTACTTTATGACGTGTGCATAACATGACTTTGGGAGAACACAGCAGTTTTATAAATAGTTTTTTTCTCAATGATATCGAAAAAAAATACGATAGTGGTTTTGGAAACATTTTTTCTTGCTATAAAGTGAGGAAAACACACCGGATTCCTCTGTTATAGAACAAACAGAAACTATTACGACCGATACATTTATATGCTTATGGGACTTTTAATAGTAATACCGTCATCACACATATATATCTTTTAGAGCATTTTATGATGAATGAACTTAATTTCTGAATGCTAAACAATTTGTTATCTTGTAGGCAATTGAACCAGTAGACGATTGCAAGTGTGGAACAACCAACATATTTGAGTTTTATCGAATTCCTCATTACATTTAATCTGTTTCCAGACATGCAGGATATTGTGTTGTGTGAGTGTCATTATCAATCTGTTATTCCGTGGGTTTATCTTCTATCGAATAATGGAATGCCTGTGATAATTGCAGTTTGAGTGTGTTGTAGTACATATTAATTTGTCACATCTTATTCAGTCATTAATCGTATCAACAATACGTTACTGCATGTTAGTCAGCAATGGTGCGACCATATAGATGTCATATCATATTTGTTAACAACAATACAAAATGAACAAACAAGACAAGACTAAAGAGAGAGAATGGCGTTCCTGAGGTTCATGCTATAAGGACATGCAATGGTTTCATTCCATGTAACTAGAACAATAAAGCCTACCTAGAATAATTTGTTCTGTCTAGAGTTTACTAATCAAATAGTCTGCATCATCAAGATCAATGTTGATGCTATTGGTATTTAACTTTCGGTAATTATCAGGAAGAAGAAGAAAAATAAGACGAGTACTTCTCTTGGAGACATCTATAATTTGTATCGGAACGAACACATCTGTCAATAAGTCACGCTTGTGTTTTGATTGAGTAAACCCGATGTTTGTCGTCTAAACAGACAATCAATGTCAGGCCATCCATGAACAATGTGGGTTTGTGATTACGCTTCTCGAACCCTTAACAGCGTGTGGGTTGGTGGGCTCTTTGCTAAAACTAAAAACTAAAACTTAAACAAGTAACAAAAACTGTTTTTTTATTTTTATTGTATAATAAAAAATCTAGTTAAGTTTATTTCAAAGTTGTCTTCTGATGAAGAACAAAGATGCTCCCGACTACGTGCTTGAAAACAGGGACTGCTTCGCTCTTGGCAGAAACTTTTATATTGACACTCGTAATGATGGGAATTACAGTTCTGTAGACTTAAGTCCTCGGTTAATTCGCAGATAAATAATACTGCACGGTACAATAGAAAAACGGTAAAGTATGTGTACTTGTGTCTCATTGTACTGCAATACATTCACAATAAAACATTATTATTGTCATAAAACATAATTTGAATATCGCATCCGCTTAGACATTCTTCTTTGCACAGAATTTTAACAGACAACATTCCATTACAATATGCACATTATTTTCCAGAACAATTCTCGTTCATATAATTATTATATACTTAGTAATATACAAAGAGTAAGAATATCTTTTGAAAACCAATTAATACATTTCAATAAAACAATCTACGAATAACGACAGGCAAAATCGAATCACGTGTTTTACAACAGCAAGATGAGCACTATCGTTGCAACGTTGTTTTGAGATAATGTCAACAACATTACTGTCTATGGCATTAGTATACCGGAATAAGATACTTGCGACTTATCGTTCTATACATAGCGTGACGTACACATTGCGCGAGTTATAGACAACGACAGGATTGGTTACAATATAATTCTGTCAGGTTGATTACTAGTTCGCATTCTTCTTGTAATTGCTTAGAAGTAAAGCCAGCGAATACCGAATTGAAAAGTTTTGATTCGCAAAAAACAAATTGCTCTAGGTTTTTTTAAAACTGCGTTGCTCCAAGACAAGATTTGTGTCTGGATTCATGTTAGAAGCAATGCTATGTTAATACTAAATACAAAAGATGTAAATAAATCCGACAGAAGAGCAATTTTGTGATCATCATTGTTTCGTGCCGTTCACAGTCTACGTATTTAGATGAAACTATAATTTCTCTACTCGTATCAAAGTCGAGTGTATCAAGTTTAATACAATGGACAAAGTAACTGTTAAAGGGGCATGCCCTGGAACTGAAGCGTCTCAAATAGCAATCAAATTGGTATCATTTTAATGCCTAAACCAATTAATGAAAGCCCTGTAAAATATTTACAAAACATCCCGCTAGTTTACTCAAAATACACATTTCAAGATTTACCAAACATGCCGATTTCGGCCTCAGAAATTATTCGTCATCTTCACAACTCGACCCTTTCGGTATCTGTCAAAACAGAAAATATCGCGGAAAAAATGTCAACAAACTGAAATGGTAAGTATTTCTCATGTTATGTTCACTTGAAAGGCAGCGCACATGCTCAGTTAAACTCTCAGACGTATCGGAAATATCGTTGTCGTCAATCAAAGGCTGTAAGCCTTTTATTCAAACCGACATACAAATACCGACGCGCGCGTTATAGGGTAATTTTTGAGCGGACATTCTTCTTCAACTTTTCGGTAATAATTGGTTTTACAAGTGACAAACGCATTTTTGGTGTACGAAAAAAAAGACACAGCAGTTCCTGGGCATGCCCCTTTAAGTGGTTACGAAGACTGTTTTTAATTAGATAGTCACGTGAGCTTAAACATTATCACAGATACAGAATAAACAATAATTTAAGATATATTTCTACAACTTAGATCTGATCAGAACTTGCTATCAGAGTAGATAATATTATGTCTTTTATCAAACTATTCATCTAAATTGTTCATTATTTTATTAATTTGCAATTTCTGTTTTCAAAACCTGACTCCATGTCGTAAACTAATCCCTAGCCTAAAATATAATCAAAGTAATTACAATGTATTAGTATAAAATGTTTTGGTTAAATTGTGGATATTATAATTTATTAGCATCATGAAAAAGTTGAAGATTGTAACTTTGACTCGGATACTCTTCATTTGGAAGGGCAAGTCGAATAGAAATATAATAGAAATGTCTAGCAATGTGTCCCATGTATGGGTTACTTAAATGATTCAGAAAAAAAACAATATAACAAGATACTTTACATGCAGTATAAATGATAGATTTCACTTGTCTAGATCACGTGATGTTCTCAATATCAAATACAGACAGGTATATTTCATTACCGCGTGTCCCTGAATGAATCACAAAGTATGACATTGCATGTTTTAATGAATTTGACTTTAATGTGTAATTGAAAAATTCTTAAAAATTGGGAGACATTCCTCGCAACCTGAAAGAATCATACATTGTTAAACATAATGTTTCTGTTGATAACGTTGGCTATCATTTATATTTTCCGGACATAAATTTAAGATATTTAACATTGTACCATACACAATTTTACGTACTTAGTTTTTGTGAGTTACTGACTATTTCCAACCAGCTTCGAATTATTGGTGTTACTCCATTAAATTTAAGAGGCAACCTTCCAAATGCACCACATAAGGCTTTGTTTTGGGTGTAAATTTTTCATCCTAAAAGTTGTTAAATTATTAAAGATGAACTGTTTCGCTTAATTTCGCGTCTATAACCCCCAAAATTTCTGCATCCCAATTAAAAGTCGCGGCAACTAATAAGTCAAAAAGCAAAGCACGAGTTAGTGGCAAATAGAACGTTTAGTTAATTTTGACATGTAAATTGCCTTCATAACTTTGCCGCTTAAGTTTCAAAAGTTTTTGTAAATGACCCATTCGTAGTAAAAAAATATACCCATATAATAAAACAAATTGCATGTATGTAAATTGGCAACTATTATGATCGTTCAGTAAGTAGTACGTGGATACGACATAAAAGATTGTAACAATGTTACAATCAATTACTATCTTTTTTGAAGGTAAACAGACATTTAAAAAAAGGCTTTTCTGGCTGCGATGTTTGCAGGTAAAAATAAAATCTAATTTAGATGTAGCAGACTAGTAATATGTGTGAGATATCATATTTTGTTCTACCTGTAGTGCTTTAATGATCTGGCTTTCTGTACCATAATTTAAAATGGCATCAAACAGTACACCATCAAAGTTCAGACGAGAGCATAACTATTTAACATCTCCCCACCCGCTGATGTTTTCATTAGTATAGAGCATGCAAAGGTGATAAAACGGTTTCAATTGAGACACTTGGTTAATTTTCTGATTAATGCATGTACTTAGTTAATATCATATCTGAATGTGTTATTTAAAACTCTATAGAAAATAAATGAACCACTGCAATAATTTGAATTACAAACGCAAGTGTCTATGAAAAGAAATCACAGGAACGCTGTGAACATGCTATTGTACCAGGAGGATGCTTCGTTAGTTGTTCTTAAATTTTAATTAATCAAACACTTTGGATATATTTGCTATGTTTAGATCAGTTTTCAAATCTGAATGTAGGAAACAATGCTATACAACTTTTATACGAATCAAATAATAAAGTAATTATTATATTATTATCATTAATTGATGATGGTTATTTAAAATGAATATACTTGGAACTAATTTGAAGCAGTGTGGTGTTCGCATTGAAAGGAGACCTTTTCTCATAATCAAACTGTTCTCTTGTATAAGAATCAATACCTTGATGCATTTCTAACAAACAATCCAAAATAATTGATAACATTGCATATTCTCCCTATATGTATATATGTACACTATTGCATACAGTCAGTTTTACACAGAACAATATCATAAACCATATTTATTACAGTTCATTTCAGTTTATTCACAAGTCGGCATTGCGCATGCATACCTAAGGTGAAATTTATCAAACTTGCAGAAACTTTGTTAGAATTGTTCTTTCAGACAGAAAAACTCTCCGCAAGCTAGTGTGAAACTGTAATTGAAGAATGGAAGTTAATAGCTAAAAGCAAAAGGTGTTTCAATGGAACCTTACTGTGTCATCAAAACAAGCTATAAGATTTCAACTGCAAAAACTACAATCAATGTACAAAGAATAGAATATGCAGAACGCTCAGTGTAATTATACATGCCCTTTACGAAATATAAATTTCAAATACGATATATTTGTAAAGATTAGAATTTCTGATGAGATGTTAGTAAGTGTCTGAAGCATATTACAAATTTCTATCTCCAAATTATCTTGTTTGGCAAACGTTTACTGTATGAACATTTAAACATTAACACCATCTCGTTATTAGAATCTCCTTTTTTCCAGCATGATTTCAACATTTCTTCCATATTCGAATCTGGTAGGGGGGTGATCGGTCGTGTGGTCGATTTTCGGCTCCGCCTTTCAAAATTTTCAGGGAGGCTGTTTCAGTGTCCCCATCCCAACTGCTGAGCTAAGTACAGTGTCTAGTAAATCACAGGCAAAAGGACGAGGAGTTTATTGGTGCTTCACATCGATAAAGACCCTGGAAAACTATTCGAAAATAGTGGAGATATAAATGCCCAATTCTCCTGTATCTTCTCTCCCCTCTTTCCGAGGTGACTCTGAAATTACCATACCAGTCTCATTGGCCTTTAAAGTTAAACAACAGTTAAATAAATTGAATCTGGTAATGTGACCTTCACCTCAAAAGGTCGTCTTTATATCGAGATGTATTGTTATTTGCACGAGTGTGTCACCTGATGTCCAACTGTATCTGCCTCGTCAATACTTTCTTGTCGTAATCCACTTTAATAAGACCTGCTCCGATAGCATTCTCTTCTTGAATAGGTTCTTTAGTTTTTCCCTGAGATAGGTGTGGAACGTACCCTTTACGCCCTCCGGTAGCCATCCTTCGCGCCAGACACTCTCATCTATCCCCCTGTCTATAAGCCTCGCCACTGAGGGCGATGAAGCTGAAAATATAAAGACAAACACAACGTCAGTGCTATATATATTATGAACGATAGACTTGCTTGGAAACATTGTATCACATATTTGGTTCCATAATTATTGTTATCAATAAGACAACTTCTATTCAACAGATCACGATGGAAATTTTCGGGAGTGCTAGCATTAATTAATGACTACAATACTGTAGAAGCGACGTAAAACTCTGTAATTTAGGCAATATTTATAACAAATAAAAGTTACCTGAACATTTCCCATGATATTCTTCTGCTACCCAATATTGGATAAAGACAAGCTGCACCAAGTTGGGCTTTTCCGGAAAGCTGACCTTGTCTGTGTAGTACTTGGTAATCTTTGCTCGACGATCCGTGTCGTCCACCACTGTTAGTGTGGTAGGAAGCACATAATCTGTGTTTCTTGTCTTGGGGGCTTTTACTGACGGTCCATTTGGGGCTTCTCCTGGCGGTCTCGCGACCTCGTCTAACTCTAGGCTCCATTTTACCCCTCTCGGCTCCAGTTCAGTTATTCTACGTTCCAGCACCTTGACACGTTCCGCATTCTCTTTGTGAACCTTTACCACAAACTCCACGATTCCGTCAGTTTTTCCGGTAAGGCCCTCTTCTATCCCATCAAGACGGTCTTCCATGGCGTTGTGATTCTGGAACCAAATAAAAAAAATAAGTACAAAGATTGAAGTTAATCTGCGAAAATGAGAGAGCCAAAAATGCGTCTTACCTCTTTAACGGTCGTAAATGCAATGAAAAATCCTACTTAGTTATGTAAACGTCACTATAATTCTTTTCAAAGTAAAGATAGAAGAAATAATACCAAAATTTAGGATAAATGAGAGAATCAGAAAACACGACTTACCTCTTCGAAGTTTATCGCTGCAATGACAGTTTATACCTAATTATGTCTCAAACTAACGATCTGTACATTTTCTGAGTTAACTCCGAGTTAACTCTGGCTTTACTCCAACAGCTTGGCTTCTTAATGGTAAGGGTTTGGGTTAGTGTAAGAGTTAACTCCCAGTTAACTCGGGGTTAACTCCAACAGCTTGAACTTGACGAGTATAGAAGCTAGCTTCTAAATAACACTCTTGCTTTCTATAGCACATTACATGGTACATTAAAAGTATAGTTACTGTATAAAATTTCCTGTTTAGATATCTAAAACTTGCATGATTCTTTAATGATATTTCATACATCAGTTTGACAAGTAAACATAACGCTTATACCAAAATGATTAAAACACAAATGTATTGAAGGCTCTCAGAATTTGAATAATGAATGACACGCATGCACATTGTGTCAACGCTTGTAGCGATCTTCAAATCAGATATTTAATTATTTGGTTCAAATGTCTGATACACGATTGTGAAATGAATATAACTGTAAGTTACTAAAGCCTATACATACTATTTCATGCGTTAACAATGGCAATGGTGTACATCAAAGTTTTCATTATATTCTTTGTAGATAATCATCTTCTATGCCAAAATGGTTTTCAAGATACAGTTTGATAAAACTGTATTCTGGCGTTAATATGCACAGCCTAATTTAGTTGTATTCTTATTTTAGGCGCTGTGGTCTCAATGGCTGGTATTTATGCTAAACCGCTTTGGTGGAAGGGTCTCTGGAGACTACCTTTACCCCACGAGTCCCATTTTTGGCATAAAAAGCATAAAGTATAATTCTACATGCCGGGCACGGATGTAAAATGAACACTTATAATACTAGGGATTGTTTTCTTTTAAAAGATCACCAGCTATAGCCAATATATTGCCACTGAATAATAAAAATACTAAAATCTTCATATTTGTTGGGTTTTTGTTTCTAGCTGATAATGTATATATTAAGATAACATCCATCGTTCGGCGTACCGACTTTTCACTCGTTTATTCGAGTCGGAAATATTATTTTATGTATGGTAACTATGATACCACAATCAGGAAAATTTCATGAACACAAAGGAATATACTCCCATAATATTATCATTCATTTTCTACGAATTGCAACTATAATTCATGAACCATAAATGACGCTTTTATTATACCGTTTGCTTCCAATTTTAGGGGACTAACAAAATCTTACAAAGTTTATATCGATTTGCAATGATGTACATAAGATGTGCCAATGTATTTTAGGTAATAATTCAATAGTTCTTGACTGTTCGTTTTATGATATCAATACGAAAAAGGAAACAGTCGATATTTGACGATGCCTTGTATTATATTTCAATACATGAGGAGTTTAATGTTAACCATGGAATAGATTCCTATGCCATACTGTATACATTAAACGTAAGAAAAGCAATAACAGTTACTGTTAGAAATTGGTCTCTATATAAGTGAACCTTGACAGTAGACGACACACACAATTATACCAAAAACCTAGAGAAACAGCGATTGCACGAGTGCATTTTCAATGAATAGGTCTTGCTTGTGTATAACCCACTAATTTTAATAGAATACTTACAAAAAGAGATTCATATAACATAATGCCGACAGACATACAGCTGGCGTGGAAACTAGCTTAATATGCTTATCACCATTATAGGAGTCACTTAAAACATGTTTTCGAAAAAAAAACGGAATACGTCAAGATTTAATTTAATGCAAAATTAGTTGCAATCAGCATAATATTGAATCATTGACCAACGACCTTTACATAGATTAACGAGCACAAGATTTCGCCCAACTGATTCATATCCCAGTTGCATTCATTCTTTCAACCCACCATACGTTTCGGTTAACCTCGGCCATTTACCTACCTCCTTTATAGTTTTGACTTGTCATTGTGCATGTATGAAAGATTTACGTTCGTCTTACAAATACATTGTACAAATACAATCCTATTTTTCAGCTTGGCTTAATTTGGTGAATGTTGGCTGATTATTGAGTCTGGCTGGGGATTATACACTTTAAGTATTGTATCAGCGTTCTAAGAAATACTGCATCAGCGTCAAATTGAATAGATATTACCAAAACCTTACATATGCGTCTTTAATTGCAAAATTAGTCTAGTATCCAAAGAAAACGAATAACAAGCGGGAGAAGTTCACGAAGTTCACACATTGAGTTATCGACTGTCATTCTATAAAGTTAGACAATCCGTTTGTATTTATCTTGTCTCCTTTTCTGTGAATTCGCTTGCTTTGTTTTTCAGTTTTGTGTCTACTTTTAATTCGAAGGTTTATTTAGACATTACCTTGTTTGTTTCACTTCCGGAAAGTTCATATCTGAAATATGTTTATTTTTATCTAAATTGAGATATTTCTTAGTTCATACAGTACTGTCAGCTTCTCTTGTACGAAACAAACACTATTTGTGTTATGTATGTTATATACCGTCTATACGAAGCAAATAATGTACAATAGGCTCAAAAATCAACTTTCTGTATGTATTAAGAACGTGAAGTATATTAAACGAATTTGCTTTTCCTGGAGACATCTATATTTTGTATCAGTTGTTCGCATCTGTCAATGCGTGAGATATATGTTTTATTTGGGTTTACGGTCTTAGCAGACAACCGAATTCCCCACAGATAATGTGAGGCAGTGATAGGATCTCGCCACACAGTGATACGACATTCCATGCGCGAAGCTTTTCTCTTTCTTTGGTATATTCTACCGGTTACGAATAATGTACAAATGTAATCGGACACGTATAATATGCTTGTTAATATTTTGCTGGACATGTTGGATATCTATTGAAACTTAACTAACCTTATACACTTGTATTTGTATGCATTTATATATCTATGCTTTCAAACCTGTAGGACGGAGGCCTATGAAAAATTAGCTTGCAACTTGATAGAACATTTTGTTTGAAGGACTACACCGATTACCTAAGATTCTACGTTCGAATCTTAAATAATAAATAAGAGGCTGCGACTTTAAGCTAAGCGCATATTCTAGACATTCTAAGTCGGTTTGAACCATTTGAAGTGTTGATAAATTTCCTCTTATGCTTTTCTAGAAGCATACTTTTCTTTGACAATGGAACAATTTCAAGCTGTTTATATCAATCATCATTTACGTGATTCTGTAGTTGCTCGGTGCTTATCAATAAGATTTTATTGTGAAGTGACATTTTTGTCAAATAGATGTTTTTAAATGACGCAGAGTTTGTTTAGATCTACGTTTTCTAATAGAAAAAATCAACACTCCAAAGCAGATAAACAAGGCTAAAGCCTCCTCACTAAAATGACTCACTTAAACAGTTCTTAAATATCTCAGACCATCAAGAACAACAATTGGTGTCGCAGCACTTAAATGACCTTTCACTGCACATTACGTGTCCACACGCGTACGAGAATTCCTCTTGTAAACAAATTGACGCGCTTTTAAGCGTCTAAACCATTTATGTTGCTAATGGTAATTAGAATATCTAAATAGCACACGTATATTCAATTTATACGTGTATGAGGGCGAATTAACTATTACCATGCTTCAGTATTAATCAAATGAGCGTGCATTACCATGCTACTGAATGTCTATTACAAGGCAATTTAATAGATGACAACATCTTTGAATGACAGCGGACTATAACTGCGGGCTGCTAATCACATGTGCCAACAGTAACCCGATAAACATCTCACAACTACAGTTAGAGGAGAAGAAACAGAAATAAGAGTAAAAAGACGTGTAGTGTTTGATGGGTATGTTGTTCTAGAATCTTACAAATTTCGTTAATTAGCTATTCTATTAAACAAACACGTACTAACAGCACAATACGTGATTCTAATTGAATGCTCTGTTTCTCACAAGGACGGATGGTCATGTCTGGTTAAGAAAGCAATCGAAATATGAATTGACGATTAAATGTCTCCATCAGTGAACCTTTAATGTAATTTTATATTCATGTTGTAACGAAATAATGTAATACATACTACAGTTTTTAACAACATATTTACAACCAGCTCTAACATGCAATGTCCCAACACTTATTTAACCTTCTGAATTTCAGCTGTTTCTTTTTAAAGAGGCATACTCTAGAACTAATGTGTCTTGTTTTTTTTTCGTACACCAAAAATGCGTTTATCACTTGTAAAACCAATTAATACCGAACGGTCAAAGAATAATGTGCGTTCAAAAATGACTTTATAACGCGAACGTGGACAACGACAACGATATTTTCAATTCGTCCGAGAATTTTACTGAGCATGTGCACCGAACACACAACCCAATTTCCTCCCAAATGCACGTTTATTGATATTTAGTGATAATTCATTGATAGGATAAGATAGCATGAGCAATACTTACCATTGCACTGTTTGTTAACACTTTTTCCGCGATGTTTTCGGTTTTGACAGAAAGAGTCGATTTATGAAAATGACGAACACTTTCGATTTTTCTGAGACCGAAATCAGCAGGTTGGTAAATCTTGAATTGTGTATTTTGAGTAAACTAGCGGGATTTTTGTAATTATTTTACAGGGCTTTCATTAATTGATTTAGGCACTAAAATGATACCAATTTGTTTTCTACACTTCAGTTCCAGGGCATGCATCTTTAAGTTATCGTATAAACAATAACAACCCCAAGATTGGTTCATAACACTAACAGCATACTGTACTGAGGTCTCTTAAATCTGGACAAGAATAAAGAGAGCAGTAATTTATTTAGACGGGGTAAAGCAATACGCAAAACTGAAATATTTTCCGTAATGAAGGCCAACATTAATAGATCATGCCATGCATGACGCATGATGTTCCTGCCACTCTTTTAAGCCAAAAAGTGTTTTGCAAAAGTTAGCTTCATTATTACAAAAAGTTCTCAATTGATCCGCAGTTGAAACTCTTAAACATCTGGAAAAAAGCAATATTTACCGACCACATTCATAACAGACACAATTGCTGTCATAGAGAAACGTCTGAAACACCTTTTTTCATCTGAGAATTTTAATCAAAACGCTTCTTTCCATCAGAATAGTTTTCTTTATCACGTGCCCGATAATCAAATGTTCAAGGTTGAATAATGTGATTATCAATGGAGTATGGAAGAATAAATCTTTATCTTAATAAGCGTGTTTAGTTTGTTCAAGTTTGCCTTAATGTGTTTGCCACATAACAACGAAATGGCGAGAAATGATCTTTTTTCAAAGGGACTCAACTTCGCATGATCATAAAACTACAGGAATGAAAATAGCGAAAAGTAATTTAAAAGTGTTAACTTCGATGATACTGAGTTATTAACATTGCTTTCAATTTGATATACTAAGTGACGAGCTTTAAAACAAATTTCGAAATCGTGGCTTGGACTCCCATTCCCTTTAGAATTGGTTCCATTTTCGATTTGCGTGAACGAATCAATCTCAGTTTGACGATTATCTTTGTCAGGCTTCTGTTTGCCTGTCGTTGTTTAGTATCTTGTTTAGCATATATTCCTAAGACCAGACTAAACAAAATAAATTCAACCGACTTTAATATACATTTAACTGGAAACGTCTGTTGTTGACGTATCAGCTACAGTTATTATGTTAAACACATCTAGTAAATATTCAAGTATGGCGTGCCTCAAACGGTAACATTTCAAACACTTCTGCCAAAATATCTCCACAATCATTACTCATACTCGTATTAACAATGATTGAAACAAAAAAACTGGTAATTACTAACTAAAAAAAAAAGAAACAAAAGCCGCGTTAAAGTGGTTCACCGACCCTGTAGTTTAACGCTAAAATATATAACTTCAAAATCCAAAGTACGAGAATATTTGAGGACGAATCATTCCTCCAATGTTCGAAAATTATGTGACAGGATTTTTTATCTACCTAGCCATTTTGGTTGGTTAAGTAATCATGAACGTGTTTTACTTCATCTGAAACTCGGCGTGATTCTGAACCAGGAAGCATGTGTTTCTCGTCACAAAGAAACGTTTTTCTATCTAAAAACATGTCGCACAAAGACACGCGAATTTATGTGACTGTGGTAACGACAGTAGATCGAGTATTAATAGTTCAAACAGACATAATTTACGACTACGAATGTCAGTTTTTATCACCGTCTATAGTCTGCAGTTGTTATTTTTCGCAATATGACTGCTTGAAGTAACAGTATATGTGTGACAGTTCAGTGTAGATAACTATAGTAGATTTAGTAATCTAATTCTGTCAATTATAAACACTTTATTCTAATTGAAATAGTTAGATATGATTACAGGAGAATTTATGGAACATATTGCATTTAATATGAAATTACTTCAGCATATATCCCTAGTACATAATCCGAAACTAGACACGCTGCTTGATACTTTGTATCTCATACATATTCCAGAAAAGAAAAAAAGCCTTTTACCATTTATATCTCAGAAAAAAAACCGTTCTGTACTTGTCTTACTATACCAGAAACCAGAGTGGATAAAGTTATAGTCCTTTGAAAGACGTTTGGTTACAGTTGGTTAATTTGTTAATCATTCAATTTCTTCAGCTCTCTGTTGCATACTAACCCATGGGAATCTTTGCTCGATTCATACCATGTCAGTCACACCACCAAATATGGGGGAAATTTCGGGCGCTTGTGTTAGAACTTTTTATTCTAAGAAGTCCAAATTAATAGATTTGATTAAGTTCCAGACACATGCATATATATACACACGGAATATTTCATATCGCTATCAATTTGCACTGAGACTTTTGGGGATCTGAGGCACGCAAAATGGTAGGATTTGTAACAAGAATTTGTAATCTTATTTATTTGCTATTTTTCATCACAATCATTGAGTTAATGTAGTACTTACGTAAGATATCATGGGTATGTTAAACGCTGCCGCTATCTTAGCCTCGTGAATACAGGTTTCTTGTGGTCCAATATAGGCAGATATATTCGCTGTAATTAACTTCACGGTCTTTCTTATGCTATAAAGTTCGTCTCCATACGTTTCAGATATAATATACGTAAGTGTATGGTTTGGCAAAATTGTCGTATCATTATTGATTTCGTCAAGGGCGAGAGTTAGCGCCCCTGATATCGCCTGACCCGGCCTGTCGTAGAATTGTGTGGGGTCTTTTTTCTCCGACCCTGTAATATATCCTATGGTTATATCCTTGCACACACACTGACATACAAATATTATCACTAAATGTATAAAATAAGCCATGTTCAGATAGGAAAATACCATTTTTGATGATAATTATAGATATATGTAGCTATAGACGTGTAAAACACGCTTTCACACTATTCATATTAATATACTTATAAATGCTTAAATGCTGTGATCCTTAAATTCACGTATGATATTAACTAATGGTACTCTTGTTTTGTCACATTTAATAGAATCAATGACAGGTTCCATTACTATATTTCATAGATAGTTGATGACTAGTTAATTCATACAAATTATTCTCCAAACGAATCAGTTATCACAATAAATCAAGTAGTCCCGGTAGAATTCTATGTCAGCACTCATCTGATATATCCTCACGAGAACCAGTAAGTCTGTCCTGTTAGAACACGTGACGATGTGATCAGGGTCTCTGAAATAGTAGAAAGTTAAGATTATTTTCATATCTCTTCCATGCTCTATATCTTGAAATTCTTTTTTCAACATTTAGCATAATTAAGATAAATATATGAATGATACTACTAATGTTAAGAGACATACCGAATCCAGTATATGTCCGCGCTTTTAGTTTATATGACATCGCGAATAACAATAAAAATATACATGATACAACTGTTGATCATAAAAATAGCGAACGATTGGACGTCCTATATGAGTCACGGTAATATAATAATAACAATTATATAGTATTATTAAAACGATATAATTTAATATATACTAATTACTTACTTTGAACGCTTTGCCAAATAAAAAAAAAGTAAACAAATTATTCCTTCAATTTAAAAAGAATGTCATGATAAGCAGTTAAAGTGGACATTTACAAACAGTGTACATGCTCGGAACGTACCACCAACGTAAACGAGCCAAACAGGCCAGATTTAAATCTATTGTCAACCAGAAAACATAATATTTGCGCATCACTTGACATCAATGAAATAAACAATTCATCGTGTGTGAATATAGGATGTAAGCTTTTATCACAAGTCATTGACGCCTGTGGTCAGTCTCGTCCTGTGGATTTTGTTTGTTCAAGATATTCGGATCAACGTAGCCTGAAGGTGGCCCGACTTGATCAATAAGATATAAACTTATCTTAAAGGTTCATCTAAAACAAAACATGAGACCAACCACGCTGTTTTCTTTCAAACATGTAAATATTCACATGATTTTTATTTGACAAACGGATATATAGACATGATAGATATAGATTGAGCATAGTTTAGTGTGCGTCAACTTTGACCGATATCGTTATTCGTCAAAGCTCGGTGGATTCCGGTAATTTACGCAATGTACCGAAACTGAGAAGTTTTATCTTAACAATCGAAATTTTATCTTAACAATCGAAGTTTTACTTTATCCTACGTCATGAATGTCTTTATTTCTTTCTTCTTCATTTTAATTTATGTATCAGATTTTGTTAAAATACATTTTTGGAAGATGCTATTATTCGGATATTTTCGACTGTCTTATGGGCATTCAGATAATCGCAAACATTCTATATTATATAAAACTTGAAGGAACGTGTGTATTTGACATTATATAGCGCTTAAAACTCTTAAATATAAGGAAAATGTTGAATGAATTTGAATTTCCTATACTGTCCATTTATTCTGAAATTTATTCCTATTAACCAATTGTATATATAATTCAATACAATAGAGAAAAAATAAATGTTGATAAATGTGTTGATGCTTTCATCTTAAGTATCCAAATCTATTGCAAAAAGTGCACCAATGATATCGTCAATGTTCACATTATGGAAACTATTAGCATATAGATGCCTCAATGAATAACCAAGTATAGTCGTTCTCCAGAGATTTCTATTTGTTGTGTCGTTTCGTGTTTTCTAATGAAAATAAATGGGTTAATGTTACTAAAGACAATATTTTTATGAACAAAAAAACGACCCAGGAGCCTGTGGTACGAATATAGAAACAGAATATTCATTGAATTTTGTGATCCGTGACATTGAAGATAAAGCAGTGTTGCCATCCATCTCGTGTTAAAGAATAAACAAGAAAAATCATGATATATTGGGACACGTGACCAAAGCAATTTTAGCATGGTAGGTCGAACTTTTTTTTCGAAATACCTTTCGTGAGAATACGGGATATGATACATTCCTGAATATTTTTGTACTTTGAATTTTGGTTCAGTGCCAAACTATTGAGTTGGCTCGGGTTACCGTTAATACACGAGTCATGGTCTTTAGATAGACATAGCCATAGCGAAGTTTCATCATCTATCATTTACTTGCAAAATGGATCAAATGTAGTAGCAAGGCCCGGGGTACATTTAAAAAAGCCCAATCTTATTGATTATTTTTGTATATATAATTGTCGACTTAATTTTATTAATACAATTTTCGGACAAGGCTCGAAATGGTCCATTAATCACCAAGCATTCTTATTAGCTTATTTGATATATTTAAATTAAAGTTTCCTCAAGGACAAATTAACATGTTGGATATTAAAATTAAAGTAGGTCTTATTTTACATAGAAAGATGTCCTATCCTTTTGCTTGCAATGAACCACATTGAAAGTACATATAGAAATGTATCACATATTTTTTCAATATTTCAAAACATACGACAACATTATGACGAGATGCGGCTAAAGAAAGGCATTTTGTAAATATTGTTTTAAAGCAAATAATATTTTTTTTTTATATACATTTAATATATTTTACTACCATTTTATCTATTTTTCTGTATTACTAAATCCAAAAAGCTAATGGGCCTTTATTACAACATGGACCATTTGAAAATTAATGCGTCGACAATACGAACAACTCAATGGCGACGACGAGTTTATAACATATTCCCACAAATTCTTGCTATCAAAGCAAATAATGACCGTAAATGTGTTGCTATTGTCCAAAGCGTTCAGTAACACTCGGGTTTAGTCTAACAAGATATTTATATATTTTATATTTACATTGTTTTATTTTTAACGAACTCTGAAAGTGTTGTTTTATTTGATATGAATACTTATTTACTTTCATCGATACTTGAAATAACTATCTTATAGTATATGAACTTTGTGATGGAAGGATATTAATATATCTTTATTTATTTAACTGATACTAATATTCATAACGTGAATATCGGGTCTTAAAAACAACATATCGCTCAACAGTTATGGATGTGTTAGTTATGTGTACACCGTTAAGTGTAACCTTCAAGTGTGGCTGCTGTATATAAGACTTCTAAGCCTCCGTGGTCGAGGGGTTAAGGTCGATGACTTCAAATTACTGTGACTTCTCACTGATAGAGGGCCATGAGTTCGAGCTCCGCTACCAACCATGTCTCTTTATGTGAGAAAGTAGACAGTCGCTTACGGAGGATGGGAGTCTAGTACTGGTTCTTCCCAAGAGATATGACTAGGTGGAATGTGCGCCTCATATGACTCTGTCTGTTGATAAGGGGCGTAAAACTCGATATAAACAAACCATATGTACATACGAGTATTATACTACGTGCTGTTGTTAGGAAGTTGCCATAAGAGAGCATGCAGTATCTTTCGCTATTTGTTTTAACGAGATCTGTCTTCTCATGCTATGGCTCATGTAAACACAGCGGACTGGCGGGGGCGTCCACATCACAATATTATAACAGATCATCCATTGTGTTATCCATTACAGGATACATAAATATTCGGTCATGAAACTAATGGCCAAAAACAGATCTATCTTAGGAACAGATTTCTAATATGTCTGTACAATTCAGCTCATAATTTAGCTCACCCGCAGTCTATGGGTTAAACATTCCAATTGATTAGCGTGTATCGACGTGTTAATGCGAATTCAACATTTCCTAAACATTTGGCAAAAGACGACATTGTTTGTCTAGACAATCTGCATCATCTACAGTATATAAATATATGATAAATCACCATAACGGTACCCATTAAGAAATCGTTTTAAAGTCATTGACCATTCAAAATGTCGCACATTGTTCATACATGAAGTTTTGTAATGAAGTCTACATATCATATTCAGGGAAGGAAGTAAAGCCTACGTGTTGGATAGGTCACTGACTAACTAAATATCTGTCGTTTAATACAATGATTGTAATCTTTATATTTGACATTTCTGGACACAAGTCCAATTTCGATTTCAGGAAATATCAAATTCAATTTTGACTTGCAAACAACATCTTTTGTTCGTTTAAATGTATTCCAACAAAGAAAAGTAAGCACACAGCAAGTATTTATGAATCAATACAGAAAAAATGCCTTAAGTTTGTGTTAACCGGATTTTCTGAATATAATCGTTTTGTCCGAAAAGGTGTCCGCATGTCAAATATATAAATATTGTTATGTTCAAATTTACAATGTCAAAAATAGCATTATCAATTAGTTAGCCATAAGCTTACTTTATGTGTCTCCATTTGTCTGGAATTCACTATTCAGAAAATATTCTATTCATAGGAATATAGATATGCGTTTAATGTACGGTCTCGGACATAAAAGTATATACATGCAAAGCAAAGTTAACGGTCTACTCTGCATAAAGGCTATCATGTGAGTATACGCCATGCAGCATGTAGCACACAGGCGGTGATATGAAACAACGAAACAATCCCTGAATTATAGCCAACAGAGCATTAATTAATGTCATCATTTAATCTATAGTCAATATAACATTAAGGTTAGTCAATAGCTGGGCATTAATGTCATCAAACATAGCATCATGGTCATCATTCAATTTATAGTAAATTGAACATTAATGACATCATTTCATATTTTTCTTGTCTCTGTTTGCATGTTTGGCTCAAAATAGAGTTTTTTATATTATTTTCTTTGAATCGGTGTTTTTCATTCAGTACATCACAGGTGGTATCCTTTTGCCAATTACTGAAATTCCATATCCAGATATACTTCCACATATGTCAAATGATAAATTTCTACTTTAAGCTGTTCATCTATTATTAGTACTTCAAAAAGCGTATTAACTTCTCTCGACTAATTTAGTGTTCACATATTTTCAATTTATGGCGGTTTGCCGTGCCATTTTCTCATTAACATGAAACACTCATCTGGCATTTACCGTATGATATATTCGACCATAATTCTTTAATACATTAAAATGCAATTAATTAAACAGATATTTATAACTTTAAAGAACATAAACATCCGATAAACTGACAAATATACTGAAAATTTGGCCAAAATCATAGATTGACCATTTCATTTACTTAGAACGTTTTAGAAAAAAAATCACATTCCAGTTTTACTGTTCCTGTTTTGATGGCCTAAACCCTTGTCATTACTTTTTTATCACAAGCAAATATTTGCGTTTACATAATCATATACAAACGCCATGAGCAATTTTCACCGAGCAGGGAATTCTTAAATTTGTCTTCATCATTTGGACTCAGTTCTACAAGCGTTCATGTAGGCTACTGGGAAGGAAATTGCTCACAATCTATAAAAAACGCTTGGAAAGTATCTTATTCTTGACAGTTTCTGTTAAAATGATGCATGTTTCTGTATTATTGTATTTTCAAAGAAAGGAAACACAAGAAAAAATATATTTATTCAGTTGCTCAATTCCGAGACAACTTGTAACAATCACTATAAATTGTCTGCCGATAAGTATTTTGTTCAGAAAAAAGGCATAAACCATTCTGAACGTATTTAGAAGTATTTGACCGTATTAGCACTGAATTCGTTTGGATGGCTGGTTCAAATAGATGGAACTTTTATGGAAATATGTCAGAAAAATGTGAGAAACTTATCCCAAGTGTTGGAGATAGATATGTACATTTGTATTTCGTGACCAAACTATCGCTATATTGTATGTATACAATATGTATATTTCGGCGGGTCGTTGTGAACTAATAGAGTTGTTATTGAGATATGTCTCTCTGTATATACGTGTATTGTCTACGCACTACAAGTGTCCTTCTGATTGTAAAATTGTATAACATCAGGGGACTTTCCCGAGTCTGCTTCACATGTTCGCCCTATGAATGAACGTTCAATATTATCGTATATGCCAGCAGCACCATAGCTGAATGGTTATCCGACGCTTGTGTTTATGTAAGAGCTTGTTTGTTGAGTCTCCAACATTTATATAACTATTAATATAGTAATTACACAAATGCAATCCAAATTACAAATGTTAATAAGGTCATTTAGTGCATGTTAGAGATACAGCTATTTGATTAAAAGTTTCACCGACTGTTAATCAGTGTTTATTGAATGCTTTCTGTGATTTTCTAGTCATACATAGCCATTTAAATCGTGTCTTACATTCAGTCTTAAAACCTTATAACTGGTGAGGCTGATATCGCAGAAATACATATTTTTTTACTAATATGATTTGATCACGAACGTGTAAGTATTTATTCACATAATGATAATTAAATGATTCACGTGATAAGAACCGCGGTAGATTGATTAATTAAGTTCAGGCTTACATATTTTATCGAAGTAGCGATTGCTCCTGGCCACAATAGCGCTTTCCAGTGCTCTGAATAGCCTGATAATACATCCTGTCAACATATTCCAAAATGAAGACAAACTACTTTTAATGCATTATTTTCTGTTCGATTACGATAGGGTTATCAATGACGATCCGAAAACTGACACTTGAGGATAGTGGATTTTTGTTCCAGATAGAATTAATCAGATCGACTAGTCAGAGAACTTGATGGTAAACTGATTAGCCAAAAATATATTGTTGTTATGAGATTGATAACAGATATCGCTACATGCATCTTCTCCTACAACAATAAATCACTTAAAATGTATGATACCTCGAGATGTGCCCAAGAAGAACAGACTTATCCTTCTTGTATCACTCTTAGCAATAATGGTAAGGAACGGTAACTCCGCTGATAGAGGCTGCCACTAAATGTACAAAACAAAAACTCAGCACTCATCGGTTCGATCAATGCTGTCAGTTCTCAATTCAATTACATAAACTATTAGAATAAACACATTATTTTTTAATGACGTTATGTAATGTAAAAGGTGCAAGGAGTATGTATTCTTAATCAGTTCAACTGGGATAAACTGCAGTTTCAGCATCTTTGAAATTGCTCTTAACACTTTTATAACCGTAAAAGAATCTATGAACACTAAACTGCCTTTATGTATTGAAACATAGTTCACTAGTTTAAAGAGATATTTCGTGAATATGTGCAAATAAAAGACAGAATTTTAAATGTTCTAACGTCTCACTATGTCAAACCTATAAAAGCTTGCGTTGGGTCCGTTGGCAAAGCTTAAAGATATTTATAGTTTTTGTTTGTTTGTTAGCTTGACTTTAAGGCAGTGTACTAAATTGAAATAAAGTGAATTTTGATAAAATAAACAGTTTTACTGCCATTTGTTTCTTACTTTATAGTTGTGTTACTATTGTTAGCGCGAGTAGAATAATTCGCTTGATAACTATACTTGATAACATGCCAAAGCCTTCAACCAACGTATGACCTGACATATGACTGCATTAAAACACACATAAATTGTACGATTGTGTAGGAAGGGAATTAGATGTTTTATCGCGACGGTACTAAAATAAACAAAAATTTACGAGACACGTTTGGCAACAAAGCACAATTCGTTGGTAAAACAATCGTCATCATGGTACTCGATTGTTTTTTCGATGTTTCTTCAAAGTTTCTTGTTTGGTTTAGATAACAAAGCAACACGCTGTTGAATAACGGAAAGAATGGAACGGATGTATCTGCTTCTAAATGAAATATGCAATTACGTTTATATTATGCGTATATTTTACGAATCACCAATGGTAGCTATTTCATCCTACCGTTATACACTTTAGTTTTACAAGAAAAATATAGGCTTACTTGTTAGCGCTTAATGACAGATACTAATCAATCAACATACTATGTGTGATAGTACCCAGGGTATATTTAAACGTTCTTAAAACAAGCTTACGAAATTCAGATATAGAAAAAAGAAAACTTTATTATGTATTTAATACTGTAACATGAATTTTTAAAAAATACTGAACAAAATGCATATGCACTGATATGCTTTAATGTCAGACACTGAATAAAAAAATGTTTGATTGCTTT
The DNA here is from genome assembly GCA_964023205.1 of Lutraria lutraria. Taxonomy (NCBI): domain Eukaryota; kingdom Metazoa; phylum Mollusca; class Bivalvia; order Venerida; family Mactridae; genus Lutraria; species Lutraria lutraria. The sequence goes on from OZ026836.1 coordinate 39,008,595, forward strand.
TTGAGTCGTTAAATTCTACGGCGTAATGAGTCGTGGATTAACAGTATAAGGAAAGCAGATCATTGTGTTATTTCTCACCAAGAATAATAAAAATAAGTACGATGGTATAATTCATTCTGATTCCGTGCGCTCACCACTAACATCACTTAATTGAAATAATATCAGTTATTACATCATCTGTAAAATGGCTTAGCATGAAAATGTCTAGTTTTATATGAAATTGCTGTTTTAAAATTCCGTTTATCTACACACAGTGTTATTTACTTGACCTGCAGTCAGGCTAAAAATTGTAATCAAACATTGTTATCACCTAAATATACAGATAATCTGATACTAGTAGAATTCCCTGCTAAAATGATATATCCGTTAAGTGCTAAGTAAGCCTTTTAAACGCTCTGTTGCATGTATTAATCTAGTATTTTATCGGATCCGCCGACGCGTTGGAGGGCATAATTTAAGACAAAAGGAACATATCTGATATTGGAGGCAAAGCACCACTAAATTAATGAATATTTACATTCTTCTTTCTTCCACACAAAAAAAAAACTTTATGATATTTATAAGTTGCTGGAGTAATTACTCACAAAAAACTCACGCAAAAAAGAACGGACAGTAAAAAACATTAACAATTTAATTTAGAAATAACCCGGGATAAGAATTATCTCTAAGTGTCTGATATAATCGGACAGGAGTTCTCATATTTACGATGATCTTCAACAGTTATACAATCAAATTAACAGATCGCGTTTAGAAACATAAGTATTAGATATGTGAAAATATGAAAAAAGGCTTCGCATAGTTTATTTTAATGTAAATTGCAATCATGTATATGCTCTAAGAAATCGGATTCTTACCCTAACTTCTAGAACTATAGTTTGCGTATTTTATGTAAAATTCTTTATCTCCAAAATAACAATACTGTGCTTCTCATTATATATCTAAAGACTTGTATTTAGAGTATATTATTAATAAATATTTTATATAAAACAATATACAAACCTGATGAACCATTTCCAACAAAATATATATCAGGATAAATATCTAAATATTTGCATTAAATCGAATCACGTATCATAATCCAATTGCAATAAAACTATCCTTTTCTTGCAAAACTTTCCAATAACATCCCAGCAGGAAAAATATGTAAATATCACTATAAGTTTCACATTTTATCTAACAAGTATTTGTATCAATCTATACCAGGGGCTAAGAAAATAATTACTATCATTCTTCGCTTATACAACACTGAACCTGAACATTCAGCAAGTATGTATAGGCGATCAGCGATTCTGATAGGAAAAATAGATTTCTGTTTGCCGACAGCGTATGGCCACTACTCGCCTCCTCTACTCCTATACTGGAGTACGAGTATACCGTTGCTATTTAATCAACGATGGACTACAGGCAGTTAATCACACATATTCCAGGCATGTTCTGGTAATACGTCCAAAGTTCGCCTAAACCTAAATCTTCCTTTGTAGTGCTTGGTAAATTGGTCAAATTAACTTTTATTATCAGTTAGCTGTTTCTCTGAATCCCCCTGAATAAACACAAGTAATTTGTAATAAGTTTTAATGCGAATACCACCCATCTTAATGAGGCAAGGTGTTTATTTGTCTAGAATAAAGCAATACATATTACTTTCTACACGGACACTTGTTTATTTTTGTATTGGAAGTGATAGGTGCAAAGGGCCCTAACTCAAGATTGTCTATAACAAAACACTATCATGAGAACCCATATCATTCACTCTTAGTGTCATTCAAAAATATGAGATTTGTTGAAATCATTTTAATATGAAAATTAAGCATAGCGACAAGTAACTACTTACAATGTACAGACAGTGTATTTAATGCTGCATACATTTCCGGCCAATCTGAATATTGAAACAAGTGGAGTCGTAAATAAACACAATAAATAAATCCTTAACAGATCTACATGTTACTTCTTATTTTAATTTACATCAGACGAAACGAATTCGTAGATTTCCCCCCAAAAAAATACAGAATAAAGCTGTAATTTAGTCTCAGTAATATAATATTCTCTCTATTCAAAGCGAAGAATTGATTTGTTATAGTTCATAATCAGCCGTGAAACCATCAAAGACTTTTAAACAGATTTGATTACTTGCAGTCACGTACTAAAAGTCTAAAGCGCACAATAACGATGTATTTAATTCGAAAGTTAATCTTCTTTTATACTTTCCAAATGTTGTTTTTTCCTGATTAGTTATTGCGTTTAATTGAAAAAAAAGAGTCTTTCAAATGCTGTTTTGAATAGCAAAGTTCAATGCCGTTAATTAAGTCCACTTGCAATTTGTTTTAAAGCAACACAATACTTCACATTTTACAACAGAAGTATTTCGAGACAACACTCTCTTAATCGAAAAACTGAACTTGTTTTATTTCATTTGAATACGAGAATGATTCAATTTAATTGATCAATATATTTTACAGCAGAAACTAGTAAATGAAGGTGAATGCAACATATGTCTACGACCTATTTATTCCTCTCTGAAGAGATAATTATATTATTACAAAAATAATTATGCAATTCTTTGCTGTCGTACATATGATACATATTCGAGATGTCACAAAATCTAGATGTTGCCTATTCGAGATGTCATATGATCTAGATGTTGCCTATTCGAGATGTCACTTAATATAGATGTTGCCTATTCGAGATGTCACATGATCTAGATGTTGCCTATTCGAGATGTCACATAATATAGATGTTGCCTATTCGAGATGTCACATGATCTAGATGTTGCCTATTCGAGATGTCCCATGATCTAGATGTTGCCTATTCGAGATGTCCCATGATCTAGATGTTGCCTATTCGAGATGTCCCATGATCTAGATGTTGCCTATTCGAGATGTCACATGATCTAGATGTTGCCTATTCGAGATGTCACATAATATAGATGTTGCCTATTCGAGATGTCACATGATCTAGCGGTTTAATATTCGAGATGTCACATGATATAGAGGTTGCATTTTCGAGATGTCACATGATCTAGAGGTTGTATTCTTAAGATGTAACATGATCTAGAGGTAGTATTTTCGTGATGTCACATGATCTGGAAGTTACATAATATATATTTCAGATGTCACATGATCTAGAAGTTGAACTTTCGTTATGTACATCTTTTGGAAGCAAATATATACAAAGGAAATCGACCAAGGTCACCGAGTACAACATTGTTGCAACTTTTAACATTTACATCCATGGACCTTTTACAAGCATAAGTTTGTACATTTTCAATTGCAGCGACTGTCTTCAAACCCCATAACTCCGAACCATATAACATGATTGATACGATCTTTGAGTCAAACATTTTGAAAAATGTGGAATAAGGAATACAGCCTAATTTGGCTAAAGATGCAAAGACATAAAGAAAAACTCTTTTCCCCTTTTCCGCCATAGCTTCAGCCATTTTATATAAGGATAATCTGCTTGTAAATAAGACCCCGACATAGGTGAATTTTTTAACCACAGATACTTGTTCACCTTTATAAAACCATTTTTCTCTTGCAGATATTTACCGCCATTTTTGAATACAAGTACCTTAGACTTTTCTATATTTACATTTAATTTATAATCATTACAAAATTTACTAAGGATGTCAAGTTCTTTTTGTAGACCACTAATTGTGTCAGCTACTAGTCCGACATCGTCGGCAAACATTAGTAGAAAAATTTCGATGATATCCGGGAAAAGCTGGATACCTCAGTCAGCCAAGTTATATAAATTATTTTGATATTTGATTGAAATGGTAGCTTTGCCCTACCAAATGAGATGAAACACTATAAGATCGCTTTTATCAAGCAGGGTTCAGCTTGTATGTACGGCTATTATGAATTTATTTTGCCCCCCCCCCCCCCCCCCAACATTAGAGAAAAACTAAAATCACGAGGGTCCAAGGTTAACAAACTAGGCTCAAAATTTGTTTTGTTTTTATTAATCTCGAGTTAATTTTAATGCCAGCTGTATTTCAGTGTGTCATGAATTCAGTAAGCAGCTGCCAAACTCCACATCTGATTCGTGAGAAAAAAGATAATGTAAAAACATGGTTTAAAATTGTCAATTTCAGGCAACTGTTGGCAAAGAAACAACGTGCAATCTTCCCGGGTTTAAATACAGCTAGAATTTGTTGTTTAGAACTGAAATGAAATAATATATTCTTTTTCTTTCAATAGCATTCGTCCTAGTATGTCAAAATCCAAATCGCATAATTATTGTTTTGAATTTCCGTAAATAGGAAGTTGTTGCTTACCATTAGCCCATTGTCCAAGGAATGTAGATATATATATATATGATGCTATAAGATTGACATATAGGAATCGTTTAGCATTGCACTTAATTTCCGGGAAACAAATTCGATTCCAACTGTAGGAATGGTCGTCTCCTTACTGTTCTCGATAATTCACATCTCTGTACTGTGACCATACACATATAATGCTTGAAGTCGGTTGTTATTACGAAGAAATAATGAAATGGAATACAATAATAATATAACAGACGAAAATGTGCAATAAGAATTTAGGCACAAAAATGTGACCAAAACTGTTATTGTATAAATTGATTAGCATTCAATAACCATGGAAATTGACCTTTTAACAGCATGTGGAATTGTCGGCAAATACATTTCTGGTCAAAAGAGTTCTCGGCAATTAGAATCATACAATAGTGTATGCTTTGGTTACCTTCAGTGATTAGTTTTTTGCTTGTTTTTACATCTGCTGCGATGAAAACAATTCGTGTATCTAAACAACTTATTTGTGACATTTAAGACGTGCAGTTGAATGATTTCAATTTGTACATTCTTGTAAGGGTTATTAATGATTTCAAAATTTCATTAATGAATATCTCAGATTAAATTTTGAAAATCTTTTAACCAATAACTGTCCACTGAAATTATCTATATAAATAAATGTCACGGTATTTGAGGAATGGTCCTAAAGTTCTGTTGTTTTTTGTTGTTGTTTTACTACACGATTTGGATTATTTTTATTTGAACTTGCAGTTTTTCATTGAGATGCCTCTGTGGTCTAGTGGATATACTCTCTGACAAAACGTCACTTTTACCTTTCGAATCCAATCCAGAATCGAAGTTCATATGCGGGGAAGCTGTCAAGCTAGCTTAAGGAAGTTCGGTGATTCTACCCAGCTATAAGCATGAGATTTTCCTCTACGATCAAAGCTGGAAGGTCGTCAAATGACCTACATTGCTTCAGTTTTTTCTTACATTTACTAATAAAATTCATGGATAAGAACTGATAAGATGCTTCGACCCATAGCGTGAGCTGCAACTCCAATTTCTCTTTCGATCTTCGTAGTTGAAATGAGATAATAATTTTGACAATCCCATTGTTAAAACCGCCTCCTCTTCAATACCATATGAAACCCCTTCGCTTCTGGAAGACTACGATGCGGTAAATTTCGCCTTTCATCTACAATGTATTTGGTTGTGATATTGATGTTTTATTATCTGCTGGGTGCAAAACTCCAACATTATGCATGTCGGAATGTTGCGATGTAGTGATACACCGATCTTCTTACTGATAAAACGGTCTTGTAACTATGTTGGATCAGTGTCAAGTTTCAGTATTGCGTGCTGATTTACAATAAGACTAAATTTTCGAAAAACAATGACGCAAATTATTTCTTTTCAAATATAAATGTTTCATATTACAGAAGTTGATAGAGTTTATCATTACTTACAGAGATTTTCTTTATTATAACGACCATATATCTGGTTTACTCGTATAATTGGCGTCATTTGTCAGGCAACGTAAATTGGTCTTTATCATATTAAGTTATATTACGTGAATTGAACTTGCACAAAATGCATAAATCGAGGGAATTTTATTAGAATATTATTGTTATCAGAATCGTAAAATCTTCAAAACGAGGGTAGAGTATTATTATATTTGGCATGTACGACACTAGGACAACTGGAAGCTTACATATCGAGAGTTTTCTATATAAACCAATTTTCCCTATAAATACAACCCGTAGAAAATACAATGTAACTGGTCGTTAAAGATGGAATTTTGGATCAGAATGCAAAGAAAAATCAAATGTAAAACAATCCAATTCTACAGACAATTATCTGGGAACAAATTCCATGAGCGTCAAACGACAGAAGCAAATATTTAAAAGTTTTGTTTTTAAAATACTAATTAGAACGTTTAGCTTTGTGAACTGAATTTTTTCATTCATTACATGTAATATCTTAAAGATGCCTGTAGGGAGGTTTTAGTTAGATTATTTGTTTTATGCTAATGAGAGGATGACAAGAATATCTGTTTGCGTCGAATGTGTACAACTACAGGCACATCATCAAATGCTTTACCACTAGTTTAAACATATTTATTTTACATCGATTGTAGAGTTCTTACAACTTATATCAATTACTCTCGATGACTGATTCCTGGATTCTGACCGGTACTCGCACCGAAAGAAAGGATTGTGAAGGTTTCGGTCGAATTCCATCACTGACGAGATTCGAACCCGCAACTTCCTGGTAAGGAGTTGTGGACACTCTACCCCTACATCGCTGCTCCGCCGTTATACAACATTGATGCGGTTATTAGCGACAAGCTAGTTGACCACACCAAGGCTCCGAATCTAGGAGGATTACAACACCATATCCCATACCACATCAAGTATAACACATTGGATATGTTACGAAGAATGTGATCCATAGCAGCTTTAACTCACTTCGATGATAGATTTACCTCTGAACCTAATCAGTCAATAAGTAGATACTATACCATGTACTTAAGATAGAAAAAGACTTATCTACTGATGTCTTAATTTGTATCTTAGCATTGCACTTAATTTCCTGGAAGCCAATTCAATTCAATTTAAAATAATCTCCTCTTTTTGCTTAATTAAATGGTTAACCTCTCCGGCAGTGCAAACTTATACATTCATTGGATCGTAATAGACGATGATTCTGCGAAATTAAGAATGACCAAGCAAGAATGTTTAAAAGAAATGACAGTAACTTTCGTCCTGCATAAAATTCCATCAAACAACAGACACAACAAAGTCATCAAACACCAGTGTACACAGAAATATAAAACACAATCCCGCCAAAACGACTCGCCCCCACTACGAAAACATTGGCAAAAGTCCAAGTTTAATTGGTTAGTTATATGTTTGTTAGTTTAATAGAATATTGTCTCCAAATATTTTCTAAGAAAGCCATTCGTTATTTTAATCATACATACAAACGTTGAGGGTGGTTACGGGTAAAACTATGATTAAGCCGGGAATGGAAGTTTTTATTGTGATTACATATGAACAGGATTGGAAATATATTATTCATTATTCCTGTGAACATCGATCATTCGGATTAATTATTTATATTTATAAATCTGCGGAATGACATTCCTGAAGGTAGTAGCACCTAGTTGTTTATATTTTCTATATAACCCTGTTTTCATTGTGTTATCATATATTTCATAATTGCGAAAATACCAATAAAAAAAACATTAAATAATACAATTCTAAATAAATATCTGATTTTGTTCTTTTCATATTTTAACAAAACAAAATGAGCTGTGTGTTAATTTATATCACGTGACAAAATTTAAACATATTGGCGACAACTTCTTCTGTTATTTCCAAACAAACATTTATTTTGTTCAGAATTTTCAGACCATGTCATATACCAGGCTATTTTATTACACCACAGGCTGAATAAAAACTTCTATGGAACCGAAACTTCGCACGATCGTCGCGTCGTATTTCCTTTGATTATACAGAAATAAAAAAACTCGCAGATTTACGTTTCTTACAGTGTTCTATTCCTCCATGTGAGATTCAAGCCGATCTGTATAATCTTTTGTTTATTCACCATCGAGATGTTTTCTAATCGCGTGAATTCCCATGATTGCTGATTCTACATATGGCTTGTGTTCACGGGAACAAAATCTTAACTATATAGACAATATTTGTTGCGAAGTGTTTTCAGTACGTCATTCATTTGGTCTAAAATAAAACACCAGGCGACCAATTATAAAATTTCAAGATATTGGAATATTGTGCCAGTTTCCAAAGAAAGCGAACGATAATGAACGAGGATTGACACAGTTTAAACATCTTTGAACCTGACAAGATTGTATCGACCTAAATCTTCACAAAAGATTGAATGTTTGTGCCAGAAAATTCTCTAAAATTTAAACAGACGGTATTAAATAGTTTGTGGGTAATTGTCGTCTGATAATATTCCTGTCTGAATTTGGTCTTTAGTTTGTTTAATATTTGGGTTTAAAGCTGTTTTTCAACAATTTGTCAGCAATATACGACGGCTGATTTATCTAACCAGTTTTCCTAGACTGTATTCTTACTTATATAGTTCTATCTTAACCTTTAAAGGGGCATACCCTACAACTTGGTGCATTTAGAATTAAGGCAAAATGATGATAAATTAGGAGCTTGTAAAGAAAAAAGCCGACGAAGAAAGTTTCAGCCAAAAATTCATCCAATTAAAAATAAAATCATAAAAAACATGTATTTGTGACACATGCATTTAGTCATAGAAATTTTTGGGTGGAAGTGATTTATTATTCATAGCTATGTTTTTTTGCGGCTAGTACCTAAACTAGTTATTTTATGACCCATGTTCTTCCTGCAATTATCCATTATATATTGTTTTACATATACAGCTAGCACATTTTTACACTTTCACAGAATGTTTGTCGGTTTGTAGGGTATGCCCCTTTAACAAGGAACCAGCAACTTCTCCACATGCGCAGGAAAATCCAAATTGTTGTCGAATTTTCATGGAAGGGTATAACCTGCCGCGACCGTGAATTCAGTCCGAACCACAAGGTTACAAATCCTACGCCCTAACCACTGGACCACGACCGCGACATGGGTTTGGTCAGTTTTAGTTGTTAGAATATAAAAAACATAGAACGAACACTATCTCTTTTACATCACCCTTTATATAGTCAGACTATGACCTAAATGCGTAACGTTGCTTAATTCTCTTCCCAAAACAAAATCTGCACGCAACATTCAGAAAAGAAGCGTGTTTGGTTTAATTGTTTATCACTAAACACGCCAAGAAAGCAATTCTTCTTTATGGAAAATGGCAATATGATGATACGTGTCATCAATTTATAGCATGGACTGTTCTTGAATTATTATGGTTATTCACAAGATAGTTATGGACGAAAACAACATCCTGATAGAAAATTGTATTGAATAGATCTCTACTGGGATAAACATTTCGCTGAAACTTAAAATGACAATTATAATAGAAGCACTGTGGTATATATTGATCCTACAAATCAGCTATTGTTCCTCTTTATATTTATTCAAAGATCCATCAAACTTAATTGTACATTTGATATGCATAAGGGATGTTGCTATAAAGCGGTACATTGCGGTGTATACCAGGAGCGGTACGTATTCCCTTAGTTATATATATCACATGTCATCGATACGGACAATGTTTCAAATTGATTTTACATCGAAATGAAGAAGAGCAAAAAGAAATTTGACTAGAAAGAAATCGTTTGTTTTCTTGTTAATCGACTAAGCATATTCTTAGCACCGATACTAAAAATATTACGGCAAAATCCGAGGCACGGAAATATCAGGGATGTGCCATACCTCGTATTATCATAAACAGTCGTTTAAAACGGATTTTATGGACGAGTACTTGCCCTTATATTTGTGTATTGTTATGAAATCGCTGAAATTAAAATAAAGTTCAATTGTTCGATTCTATTCTCATCATGGTAAAAATATGTTTACGCCAAATTTTCAGTGAACCATTCATTTTACAGGTACTTACACTACAGAATAAAATTCACAGTGTTGTATATATATCTTACAATGTTAGCTTTTAAAAGCGGTCCGGTTCATTTAAAATATAAGAGGAGAGGTGGAGACATGAACGGAACATTGTTGTGCAGAAATGGGTACTCATTCAAGCGCAGTATGCAGTGCCTATGCACTCAACTTCAATGCAATTTTATGACGACACTTTTCGTGTCAAAGGCATATTTGCGTTGCTATACTAATGGCTGCGTAGTCTGGTTCCCGTCTACAAGTTTCCAGTATACTGAAGACGGGAACCAGACTAATGGCTGCGAAACGTGGGACAATTTCAGGCTTTGTATGCTCGATTGCTTTGCAGATACGTCATATCTGGTCTCCAGCTTTTTAGTTTAAAGATAGGTTAAGCTGACATCCAGGTTGGTCATAATTTTCAGAACGTTTGGTGTTCTAAGTGTGTTCGTGTTGTTTTTGGCAGTAAATTCCTAATGTAACGGTATATCAAAATATGTTTGCTACTGTTACTATAATTGCTCAATGCAAGAGTTGGAATCCAGAGACCTTACGAGATCATGGATGTGCATGTTAACTAATATTCAAGGACTGGATACCTTGCATTCGTATTATGTTCTGAGAGACTAATATGACAGCTATCTAATTATGCATTATGTAGTTTCCTAAGCATTCGGTGGCATTTATCATGCTTGTATGAAAACGGTCGGCATTTAGAGTTTTAACTTTAACAATAGAAGAATGTATGTTGTTTTTTTCAAAAAGCAACACTGTTATGACTATGGCATTAGATAAACAATTAAAGTAAGACCCCTTATAAGTTCGCCGAAAGTTTCTGAATATTTTACATTAATTAGTTTTCACTCTATAAGAACTGAAATGCTACGCAACAAATTCTCATTTGACTATTCTTACTAACTACATGTATGTGATTCATGCACTACTTTATAAACTGCTTAGACCAGCTGATACTTGTGAAGTGCTTGATATGTCATGACCTTAAAAGTTTCTACTCATGATAACAATTGTTAAATAAATACAATATACTAGTATGAGCGCCAGAATGTTGCTTTATGAATGTCTGTCTGCTCTAAAGCATTTGATGTTAGTACAATTACTTATTATTAACATCGAATTTATTTCGTCTTACACGCATATTACAACTAACATGATTTCGTTCGGAGATATTGTCATTTTATTAGAACGAATGGGTATCGCACAATCAGCATGTCGCGCTTTGTCGAGAATTCAAGACATACTATTACATAACAGACAATTTAAATAATTGCACATCACTCGACTGGTCCTTATTGGTGGTTGTAAGAATATTATCTAATTATATTTTGCTCGCGGCGGACAGAACTGTTTATAAAAACAATTCGATAAGTCTGGTGCTTTGACCTTTGATCGGAATAACCTTGGCATCTTTACAAAATGACAACAGTTTAGAGAGTTCACATTGTACAAATAGGATTGTCCATAAACTCCTAAAAGACATAAACATAATTCGAAACCTAAGTTGACACCCCCTCTACAAACGCACAGTATAAAACTTCTGATTTAAAGCCAACATTGGTAAATTCCAAAATCTCCCATTGAAGACTCAATGTCGATGCTGTCACAACAGTACAATAAATTATAGCTTAACGTTCAGCTCAAACCGATGAATATTTATCCCAAAAAGGAACCGGGCACCATATAAATCCTAATGCGACACTGTTCCGGTCTTATCTCAATTCAATATCTAACTTGTGTGTTGAAGCATTGGTTGTTCTACTGCAAAGTTTCCATAATTGTTCTTTTGATTCTCAGAAAAAATCAAGTGCTAAATACAGGTTAAACTAAGAATCCCGAGAAAGTGTGTCTGTGCAACATTCCAGGTGAATGACTTCATACTGATTGGTCGTATTGGAATAATAACTGTGTCTTTTGACTGAATCTCTATGGTTTACTCTATAATCTGATAAAATACGAACCATCAAGACAGTTCATTCAGCCACAAAATCACAATTTGCATAAGATTCAATTGTGGTGAAATAATAGTAGTATAAAAATCTGGACATTTTTCATTTTTAGTTCATGTCTTAGTCAAAAATGTCATTGCGTCTGGAATGAATAAAAAGACCTTGGCAGGTCTCCATTATTCCGTTATAATTTGTTTATTTAAATCATTGTCAAGATTTGCCAGTACTGCTTATACTTTGAGACGGTCAATAATAGAAATAAGGGATACATTTCAGATTAACACGTGACTTAAAAATTCCATTATGTCTCAATAGCCTTATAAAAATACAGAGATGTCTATTCCCAAATCACTGTCATGTTTAATGCAATAGTGTGGTGATATTTCCTCGGTCCGTTTGGGAGCAAAGAGTTCATGAAGTGTGATGCCAAAAAAAGTTCATTATCTATCAAGAATAATTCCCCAAAGGAGCAGTCGGAAGAAGTCTTGTTTCGGAAGTGTATTAATCTTTGCGTATTAAAACTCAAATTACGGATGTAGTTAGTAAAGATCAGTAAGCTTAAGCTTTATATATTTATAAAAAATTTTTTTTTTCAAATTGAAGAACTTTTTGAAATTATTTTTGAATTGTTTTTTAAGCATTCACTTTAATCATATTCTCATTTACTTTCCATTACTTTCTAAAATACAACATACTCAAGATTATTAGATAATGAATTCAGTTCAGTCCCATTACTTATGTTCATGAACCTTTAGAGTTCTTTCATTCATTTTAAACAAGGGATGCATGGAGAAAATCGTTATTTTGTCAAAATGTGGTCTTCCTAGCTTTCTAGACTTTATTTTACAATTTCATATTCCAACAAAGGGTTGACTGTCAGAAAGTTCTTTCAAAATACAATAATTGTTTTACATCCAATTTCTCTACACCAGCGATTTGCCAGAATGTAGATTTACGAACGTTACCAGCATCAATGTATTCGCCTTATTGTTATTATAGATACGACATATTGTTATAATAGATGTATCCAGGCGGTTCTCTTTTCATTCACAACGGGGTGGTATTACTCGTGTCAAGGATATATCGTGGAATATCCAACTCTTGAAGAGTAAAGAGCAATCTTGGTGTTAGCCTTTATTTGATGTAGAAATGACTGTATGTAAAGTAAACTGTAAATCTCTAAAGCTTAGAGTTCTCTTTCCGCAGCTGATCTTCAGCTAAGACTTTATATGGTATGTATACAGCAACTAAGTAGTGACTTATATGTACAGAAGAAAATCAAATAACACATAGAAGACCATATCACTAACGAGTATGTAATATAAGTATTTTACTTACAGAAGGAATGTTTATCTTTGTCTTTTTACAATTCGTTTCTATTGGCGTTTTCTGTGTAACAGCGTTAGCTGATACCTGCTATTGACAAAGTGGCATATGTATTCTTGTAATATTTGTAACAATGCTATAAATCAAGTTAGTAGTTTCACATTTTAATAGAATCAAAGGAAGAACAGGTGGCTTCAAATATGAAACCCTACCCTTTCTAAAGAAGTTTTGTGTCATTGTAGAAGCTACGCACAATAATATTCGTTGACACGCAGATCGATTCATGTTTACAATATGATTATTCGACTGCTTCTGTTTTCAAAACTGGTTATTTACAATACAAACAAATTGCACTTGATTAAGGAACACAATGCAGTGAATTAGCAAGAAGTACGAAGCCATCGTATGCACGTTGTCAGAATCCATTACTCACGCTGTTATCCCCGTCGAGAGCAATAGCTAGTTTTGTTTTATTTAAAGTATGCGTTGCATGTTACATCAAAATATGTCAAACTGAGGTTTATATATGGTGTCTATCTTGACACAGAGGAAAATGCGTCTGACTATAAGAGGTAATTTAGAATTGTTTTGTATCACACGATGATTTTATTGACACTGCCATCATTGTTTTTCGAATATCCTATAAATTATAATTTCGACTAACGGAGGACCATGTGATATTGTTTGCTGACTGAATGTGGAGTCCAAGAAGCACTTTAAACACAAAGATCCCTCATGACCAATCCTAGCGTAGAGTATACCCTCTTGACTTCATAGTCCAATCATCAGGTAAACGGACATGGGGTTCGCAGGTTCAAACGTTTGGCGCGGTTCTCAGTGGCCAGTCGTCCTCCATCGATAATCAGTAATAAGTAGAAGTTGGCTGTTATTTACGGACATCAACGTTGACGTTGGTAATGGTACAGAACTAGACAAGCGGGATGTTTTAACATCTAATCTGCGTATAAATGAAATACTGCTGAAAAGGGTGTACATCTAAAACCAAGTTTTAATATGAGGTAATATGTAGGCAATGGCAAACGTCCCTGGTAATGGTGACTTAATCGAAAGTGAGCAACTCGCAAGACATCAACAGGACGTCAGTTCTTTTACGTTAAACAAGACAAAAACAGGCCACAAAAGTTATTTGAAGACGTGTGAGATGACCTCCTTGGATATTTTGAAGTACTAGTTCTATGACTTCACTGAACATTGGATCAACTGTTCGTGACATCGCGTTTATAGTCTTTTTTAATGCATTTATGCTGGCATTTTTAAATTTCTTTCCCAGAAAGTGACAGTTTTAAACACGTATTTCTTTACATGCAGATTATTTCATATCTAGAAAATTGACTTTTTCCGTTACAAACATTAAGTTCGTCTCGGATTCCATGTTTTATTCCTCTTCATTATTGATTTACTTTCATCTAGTATCTTAAGAAAGTAGTTGAAAGTATCATCATTGTGTTCATGAAAGACTCAAATAAATGAAATGTACGAATGACGTTATACGAAAGCCTGACAGGAATTAAGACATTGCTCACAATTAAAAAAGTACATCATTTTGCAGCTAAGGTTAGGAATAATCACTGTAACAGTTACTAATTCTGATATTTTGAGTACTTTTTTATGAGAATTACTTGTGTGATTAATTGTCTATAACTTGTTTTTGTAAAGGTGTTTGGGAACTTCTTTCATAAAACTTAAAGTTAATAGTTAGAATATTCCCTGCAATCATATCCTTACCAATGTTACTTCATGCTTACAGTACATAAGTTGAGACGATCTAAGAATAATATACTATACTTTTGGAAAAAAGATATTAGTATAAAAGAAGTGAAAATCGCATGATTAACACTTTTGTAAGGTAAGGTATCAGGTATCCTTTAAGGCTGTCGAAAAACACAGTGACTGAGAAGGTCTGTATATACTTTTTCATACATGAGATGCCTCATTCATACCGAAGCCGATCATTTGAAAAAATATCAAAAGTAGATCATACTAAGTAAACAGGTAGATGTATAATACAATACAAAAAAAACGGGCCATAGAGGTTATTACAGAACTCATAGAGTTAGTAAAGACATTAGAAGAACAAATAAAACAGACAGAGACTAAATACGTAGAGATCACAGCAGAACTCATTACACAAACATGAACAGAGGAAACGAACGACAATGATATAGCTCTGGGACAAATATAGTTAATGATAGACATAAATAATACTTAAGCACTGAATTAAAAAACAACAACAGAAATTACCAGGCAAAATATAATCACGGAAAGCGTTAAATAAAAACAGAACGATAGCCATTGTGCAAGCACCTTTAGAGACCTCAAGGGGCGTATATGCCACAGACAAATGTCTTTTATCATACTGTCTACAACGTTATCCTACCATTTTATAAAACAAATCTGTTTTGATTCCTTGCAGCACGTACTCGCCGGTCAAGTCGATCAATCACAATGTAGTTAGTGTTTTAGACAACTACAGATCGTGTATCAAAAGTCTTCTTTCTTGCTACTTTCAATAATCGAGAGATAAATATTCTGTTGACCGAGGTAAGATACTCTATATTGACCAGTGAACTTTGGATAATTTCATTTATTTAGACGAATGTATGTATATTGACTTGCAATGATTTCTCATCCGCAGTATTCCTGATCTAGCAATTTTACACTCGACTCATTTTAAGCTTATACAATGATAAAGTACATGTTATAATCTCTCAGTTCCCAATTTTTTAAACCGGAAAACTAGAGTACCAAATTAGACAAGACAAAAGAGTCCATACGATCTCTTAAGAATATATCTCTCGAGAACGCGACCGTGTTTTTCTTATAGCAACATCCGTGTGAGTTCCGTCCTTTAAATACATTAATGTTTGTCAGAAAATATTCAATTTCATAAAATAACTGGCGGCTAGCGGATTGCGAATTTTTACATTTAGATATTGGTAGAAACTTGACAAATGACTTCCGGACGGATAATGTTTCAACATTTTTGTTTATGTAAAATGTTACAGTATTTTATAGACTACGTTTGATTGATTTTGCGATGTTGTTAAAACCAGAGATATATCTTCCTTGATGGCAAACAGCTTTCTTGTGTTTGATGCATGCGATACATGTAAGTGTTCAAGTACATTGTGTTAAGATCGATGCAGGATACTTTGTTGATAAGCAGTGCTACCATTAGAATGAAGTTTATTGCTTAAGTTCATTTTCGGCAATCGTCGAAAACCAAGTATTTTCAATGGCAGTACATTGAAGTAACGAATATGGGTGACTCACCTCTGATAGATACAAATGTTATCTACGGTTATCAGACTGAACTGAAAGACCTCGAAAAATAAAAACAGCATGAAAAGAAAAACAAACATTTTTAGGAAAATGCCATTCCCAATCTATAGACGTGCGATCAACATACCTTCCCATACCATTGTTATCTCATTTTATCTGGTTGTTGCATGGTTATAAGTATTCTTTACACCTAGAAAGCGCGCAAAGGCATTGCATGAGCGTTGCCTGACTTCATGACATTAGAGTTGACAAATTCGCCGTGTTTTTTTTGCATTTACATGTATTAGAATTTTCTCTTTTCCTCGACGTCATTGTCAACTCCCTTTCTTTAGCATACGGGTCAAGTGATTCTTCGTGTATGGTATTGATCGTTTTGTATTCTTTAAAATCTCTTAGAGTCCAACAAAAACATGCTTACTGGGGCACAAATGAACGCTTGTCATGCATCAATATTATACACATACAATGTAGTCCGCTGGGATAACAGATTTTATCAAACGTTGTTCGAGTGGAAGGCCTCGTTATAAGAAACTGGGAAAAAGTAATAAGAAGCTGCGTTAGTTATTCCTCCATACACCAAGAAACAATCTCGCTGTTGTTTATCTGGACTTTTCTCCCCAGTTAACCAGTGACAGACCGAAACATAACGAAAACATTTTGAAAAGATAGGTTGCAGTTTTCAACTCAGTGAATGAAGATCATGAGCTATCATTTCTGTTGTTTGTGTTATTCTAGACTTTGAATCGACAGAACCATTATTTGCATATTCGCAGATGATTGTGTACACGCTTTACATTAATCATCGTAGAGGAGACATTATCTACTTAAAACGCGCATAACGCAAGAAGCAAAGCAAAACACATTTTACTACTTAAAATTCTTTCCCAAATCGGCTCATGACAGAAACGTTATCAAGGATTTTCTGTGAACATGGTATTACTAGTACACACATGATTTGCATTTGACACTGCGTTCGTGCAAAACGCATGTTAGAGCCTTTCATGTATAAAAATAAAAAAACAAATTCCCAGAAAACGCTACCTGCAAAATGATTACTTCATCATACAAACATATAGCAATACAGACACACTGTCAGTACAATCATTAACATACAAATAACTCAGCAATATTTTCCAATTCCAAACAAGCTTATAAGTTAATTGAAATCCATAATCTACAATATTACAATAGGACAAATGTAGAACATGGTATTATTTTTTCCATCAGACATTGTGATCATTCTTATGGGCCAACATCAGTCAAACAAACCTTCGTTCTCTAATTCATTGAAGCAATATCTTGGTCAATGTAACTGTTATTCTGACATTTCATCCACACTCTCTAAAACATTGTTAGCATTATGTAATTGAGATAAAAAAGCGTCGCAGATCATAAATATAAGTTAAATGGCCATTGGCAGTTACAAGTTTCACAAGGAATAAAATGTATTATTTCAATTCTGCTAATTGTTTCAGAGTACCGTTAATCGACAAATGATGTAAATTCTTCTCTTTCATTTCATGAACTTCAAATTGATTAAGGAACACTCCTTTAATATGACACATTTGTCTGAATTATTCCTGGATAATAAATGTATGTGAGATGAACAGAGCCTTACGAGGCATTCCTAACGACGCTTTTGTGGAGTTGTCGTCGTAAAAAATAGTTTCTGTAAAAAAATAACATTGGTTTGACACAATAGACTGTCAATTATGAAGACAGTTAATTGAATCTGTTTTCCATCTTGTTGAGTGGAAATCCGGCGGATAGAGTCAGAATTTCATTTCATTTTGCAAAGGAAGAAGTTCCCGATAATATGTATTTTTGCAGACGAAACTGTGAAGAGCTGTAAGCAGATAGAATTAAAAGTATGTTTTAGTTAAAGAAATCCTTTCATACATAATTGTTTATCAATTATTAACGTGAACTCAACATGAAATTATATAGAAAATCAATATATCACATTTCTATAAACATGATAAACTTTTTTAGTCTTAACTAGTATCACGTGTAGTTTCCAGATTTTATTTTCAAAATTCATGTACTTGTGCATTAAAATAAATCTGTATTCATTATATATGAAAAGCAATCGTAAAAGCAGTATACTCATGATTAACTCGTTCAAGTATACTTTTTGTCATGGTAAAATTAAACTAGGCGGATGAGAGGCGTCATTGTTCTCTTAAAACAAAATGAGGTGCATACCTATAGGAACTTTGTTCCAAAAAAAATCTATAATAAAAATAAATAATAAACATGTTCATATCATTATGTGTATAATCATATCATATGGACGAAACAATAATTTGATTTTTTAATACTAATATCAATCGTTTTAATCAACAATATCAATGACCAATCTACATTATCTAATAATACTGCAATAAATCCATCTCAATTTACATTTAATGTCGACTTCAGTCTTCATGGGATGATTTGAAGGGGGTGGGGCAATTCTTACAGTTCCTGACTTGGATAATATTATTATTCTATTTCTACTAAATACCTAACAATATCATCTGGAAATGCAACTTCTGAAGTTATTACAAATATGTGTCCATATAAAGGAAAATATTGTCGTGGAACCTGCGAGCCTGGGGCGGCATTAATCAGACACAGTTTTCAAGTGCACGTTTCATATCATACCAAACTCGTTTTTATTGTTTCCTGTACGACTGCCCCAATAGCCCAGTGGACTTGGTAAGTTTAGAAAGCGAAAAAACATTGTTAATAAGATAACCAACTAAAGGACACGGTAAGCACAAGTTAAAATACGTTTCATCTGGCTTATACATGCTTCGTAAAGAAAGTCAAAGTAAATGATATATGCAATAAAATGATGTGTAAACATAATCTCTACTGTTGTAGTAAATTGCGTAGCACATTAATTCCGAACCAAATATGGGAAGGTAAAAGATGAATAAATTCTCCCTGGTTTGTTTAATAAAGAAACACATTTACAAACACTTGTTTTTTGTTTACATCCGTACAAATATCTTATCAAATAGCTCCCTGTAATTAAAAATAAAAACTGACAAAATTGCCGCCATCAGCATTTGTTGGCTGAAGCATTGTCGGGTTTCCCAAGAGCAGATTCAAACAAAATAATTAAAACAATATCTTGTAATATAAATGTTTTAAAGACTAGTTGTTTCGTATATATCATTGTATACCCACGAGATACATGTAAGAACAGTCGCTATATAGTGGCATGTGTGTTCTAAATACTTTTATGTCATTCACGTAACATGTACAGTAATTATTTGCTCGTCATTGGCGCATTTAAGATGAAACACAAGCCTGGTGAACATCTGGTAGATTAGGACTGTAAAGTATGATATATCCCTGCAAATCGAGAGATTACATTGATCATATTGGAAACTATAACAGACAAATTGCTTGTGTCAAGTGTGTGACTTGAAGCGTCTATTTGTCTGCATGTACCAATCGTCTTGTTTAGATGAAAGGCTTCCGAATAAACGCTAAGTTTCCTTGGGTATGCTGTTCTGGCTGCTTGGTTTATTTGTACTGTTTTTGATTATGCTTCTTGGCTTTAATCTTTCTCATCACTAATCGTTTCTTCAATGACAAAAGAACGGGAGCATAAATACGCCACCACATAACGATAAATCCTTTCGTGAAAATAATGGAGGATTTCGTGAAAACAGAAAAAATATCATGAAACTAGATAACATTTTCATGAAAGCAAAACAACCATGTTAACAAAAAGTTGTGGGTTTGTGCTTCAAACTGCCACATTATTTTTGCAAGGCCAAACGTTTTCGGTTTTCGTGAATTATTTTACCATTTCGTGAAACAACAGTCGGCATGCTTCTGAACTTCTTATGCCTTGAGAATGTTTTCTATGGAAGCCTACTGGGGCCATTTTAACTTAGATATTATTACTTAGATCTTATATGTTAAAACTAAAAAGTTAATAATAAAGTTATAGATAAAGTTGTTCTAAGAAATCCATTCCAGACAGAACTCTGGTTGCCATAGCAGCTGAAAGAAAAATCTTTAAAAATTTTTTTCAAATAAACCAGAAGGCATAGAGCTTAGTATGTCAATTACTTCCGATTGTGCAGAGCCATAACAAAAATATTAATATTAATTATTGGCAAAGAACAAACGAAACATAATCATACTTTACACAAAGCTGAAAAATACTGCAGTTTGTTTGAAGACTTGTGAGAAACTGGTACTGGTCCGAAACTGGACTCATATATTGTACCAGTAGGCGTTTCATGTTCTCATTAATACAGACTGTTTAGACGGATATATCATTCTTATAAGATGTTTTTATGTGGGAAGGAGTTGTTGAGGCGAAATAAATCTTAAAGATACATAAGAGATCAGAAGTCAAAATTCTATGTTAAGTGTTCTACATGCAAAAAAATAATGTAGTAAGTTCAGAAGTTTAAGTAAAAACGTGAACAAAAAGAAAGTGAAGATATATTATTTTACTACATTTACCCTTTCATTTGTTTTTATACAAACATGAGTAAAATTCATTCCCTAACAAATGATTTGTCCTCACTGACTGGGTTTGTCTCATTGTCGCTATATATTTTCTAGTGAACGAGAGTAACAAGTTCTATGCCTTCTGGTTTTCTTTAATAAAAATGTGTTCTTAAGAGTACAATCAAATGACCACTGAGGTGGGTCAATTTTGACCCAGAAGTCATAACTTGAACACAATTGGTAGAGATGCACTAGGCAATGCTACAAGTCAAGTAACCACCGGGGCAAGGTCAACTTGATCTAGGGGTCATGATTTGAAACACACAATCTTTGTGCTTTCTGGTTTATTTTAAAGAATTTTTTTAAGATCAAGTGACTCCTGGTGTGAGGTCAATTTCACCATGAGGGTCATGATTTGAACACACTTGGTAGAGCTCCACTAGGCTCCAATGTCAAATTTCTTAGCTCAGGTCTTTTTTCTTTAGACTTTCTTTAGAAATCTATGTTAAATTAAGTGACCCCTTGAACAGGGTCTACTTTGACCTGGATGTTCTGATTTTATCAAATGTGATAGAGCACCAGATGATCCTTCATAACAAGTATCTAAGATTTAGGCCTTCTGTTTTATTTTTTAAGTTTTTTTTTCTTTCGGCTGCTATGGCAACCAGAGTTCTGTCTGGAATATATTTCTTTGAACAACTTTATCAATAACTTCATTATTGTTCGCTTATCCTATCTAACTTCTAATATATAAGTTCTAACTTCTTAGATTTAACATATAAGATCTAAGTATTAATATCTAAATTAAAATGGCCCCAGTAGGCTACCATAGTTTTCCGATATCTATTTTTAGATAACTGGTTTCATGAAAAGACTTATCTTGTTTCATGAATTTGTTTTCATGAAAAACTATAATTTTCGCGAAATATTTCATGAAAACTGATGGTATGTGGTGGCAATTCAAAGCACTAACTAGCATTTTTTCGCGTTACGATAATTAATTAGCTTTCATGGTATTTCTTATTTTTCTTGTTTCCTCATAATTTAACGTGAAATCCTCCAATATTTACACGAAAAACGCCATTATTTTCACGAAAGTTTTCATGAAAATTTATCGTTATGTGGTGGCGTATTTATCCTTCCGTACAAAAGCCATTTCAAACGGTCACTATTTTCACTATATGTATTACTATTGTGTTAGTTCGTTCTGTTTTTTTCTAGTTTTGTTCTTTAATCATGTTCAAGTTTGGTGTCTGTCTGGTTCTGCATACTCTTGTTGTATACTGTTGTTACTCTTTGGTCTACAATATTATCAGTTTGTGCGCATTGTTTAAAGACGATTGATACTTTTCTATTTGTCTTGTTTCATTAAAACATTAATTTGTTTATTTAAATCATTGTCAAGATTTGCCAGCACTGCTTATACTTTGAAACGGTCAATAATAGAAATAGGGGATACATTTCAGATTAACACGTGACTTAAAAATTTCATTATGTCTCAATAGCCTTATAAAAGTACAGAGATGTCTATTCCCAAATCACTGTCATGTTTAATGCTATAGTATGGTGATATTTCCTCGGTCCGTTCGGGAGCAAAGAGTTCATGAAGTGTGATGCCAAAAAAAGTTCATTATCTATCAAGAATAATTCCCAAAGGAGCAGTCAGAAGAAGTCTTGTTTCGGAAGTGTATTAATCTTTGAGTATTAAAACTCAAATTACGGATGTAGTTAGTAAAGATCAGTAAGCTTAAGCTTTATATATATATATAAATTATTTTCTTTTTCAAATTGAAGAACTTTTGAAATTATTTTTGAATTGTTTTTTAAGCATTCAGTTTAATCATATTCTCATTTACTTTCCATTACTTTCTAAAATACAACATACTCAAGATTATTAGATAATGAATTCAGTTCAGTCCCATTACTTATGTTCATGAACCTTTGGAGTTCTTTCATTCATTTTAAACAAGGGATGCATGGAGAAAATCGTTATTTTGTCAAACTGTAATCTTCCTAGCTTTCTAGACTTTATTTTACAATTTCATATTCCAACAAAGGGTTGACTGTCAGAAAGTTCTTTCAAAATACAATGATTGTTTTACATCCAATTTCTCTACACCAGCGATTTGCCAGAATGTAGATTTACGAACGTTATCAGCATCAATGTATTCGCCTTGTTGTTATTATAGATACGACATGTTGTTATAATAGATGTATCCAGGCGGTTCTCTTTTTCATTCACAACGGGGTGGTATTACTCGTGTCAAGGATATATCGTGGAATATCCAACTCTTGAAGAGTAAAGAGCAATCTTGGTGTTAGCCTTTATTTGATGTAGAAATGACTGTATGTAAAGTAAACAGTAAATCTCTAAAGCTTAGAGTTCTCTATCCGCAGCTGATCTTCAGCTAAGACTTTATATGGTATGTATACAGCAACTAAGTAGTGACTTATATGTACAGAAGAAAAGCAAATAACACATAGAAGACCATATCACTAACGAGTATGTAATATAAGTATTTTACTTACAGAAGGAATGTTTATCTTTGTATTTTTACAATTCGTTTCTATTTGCGTATTCTGTGTAACAGCGTTAGCTGATACCTGCTTTTGACAAAGTGGCAAATGTATTCTTGTAATATTTGTAACAATGCTATAAATCAAGTTAGTAGTTTCACATTTTAATAGAATCAAAGAAGAACAGGTGGCTTCAAATATGAAACCCTATCCTTTCTAAAGAAGTTTTGTGTCATTGTAGAAGCTACGCACAATAATATTCGCTGACACGCAGATCGATTCATGTTTACAATATGATTATTCGACTGCTTCTGTTTTCAAAACTGGTTATTTACAATACAAACAAATTGCACTAGATTAAGGAACACAATGCAGTGAATTAGCAAGAAGTACGAAGCCATCGTATGCACGTTGTCAGAATCCATTACTCACGCTGTTATCCCCGTCGAGAGCAATAGCTAGTTTTGTTTTATTTAAAGTATGCGTTGCATGTTACATCAAAATATGTCAAACTGAGGTTTATATATGGTGTCTATCTTGACACAGAGGAAAATGCGTCTGACTATAAGAGGTAAAGTAGAATTGTTTTGTATCACACGATGATTTTATTGACACTGCCATCATTGTTTTTCGAATATCCTATAAATTATAATTTCGACTAACGGAGGACCATGTGATATTGTTTGCTGACTGAATGTGGAGTCCAAGAATCACTTTAAACACAAAGATCACTCATGACCAATCTTAGCGTAGAGTATACCCTCTTGAATTCATAGTCCAAACATCAGGTAAACGGACATGGGATTCGCAGGTTCAAACGTTGGGCGCGGTTCTCAGTGGCCAGTCGTCCTCCATCGATAATCAGTAATAAGTAGAAATTGGCTGTTATTTACGGACATCAACGTTGACGCGTTGGTAATGGTACAGAACTAGACAAGCGGGATGTTTTAACAGCTAATCTGCGTATAAATGAAATACTGCTGAAAATGGTGTACATCTAAAACCGATTTTTAATATGAGATAATGAGATAATATGTAGGCAATGGCAAACGTCCCTGGTAATGGTGACTTAATCGAAAGTGAGCAACTCGCAAGACATCAACAGGACGTCAGTTCTTTTACTTTAAACAAGACAAAAACAGGCCACAAAAGTTATTTGAAGACGTGTGAGATGACCTCCTTTAATATTGGAGTACTAGTTCTATGACTTCACTGAACATTGGATCAACTGTTCGTGACATCGCGTTTATAGTCTTTTTTAATGCATTTATGCTGGCATTTTTAAATTTCTTTCCCAGAAAGTGACAGTTTTAAACTCGTATTTCTTTACATGCAGATTATTTCATATCTAGAAAATTGACTTTTTCCGTTACAAACATTAAGTTCGTCTCGGATTCCATGTTTTATTCCTCTTCATTATTGATTTACTTTCATCTAGTATCTTAATAAAGTAGTTGAAAGTATCATCATTGTGTTCATGAAAGACTTAAATAAATGAAATGTACGAATGACGTTATACGAAAGCCTGACAGGAATTAAGACATTGCTCACAATTAAAAAAGTACATCATTTTGCAGCTAAGGTTAGGAATAATCACTGTAACAGTTACTAATTCTGATATTTTGAATACATTTTTATGAGAATTAATAGTGTGATTAATTGTCTATAACTTGTTTTTGTAAAGGTGTTTGGGAACTTCTTTCATAAAACTTAAAGTTTATAGTTAGAATATTCCCTGCAATCATATCCTTACCAATGTTACTTCATGCTTACAGTACATAAGTTGAGACGATCTAAGAATTATATACTATACTTTTAGTATAAAAGAAGTGAGAATCGCATGATTAACACTTTTGTAAGGTAAGGTATCAGGTATCCTTTAAGGCTGTCGAAAAACACAGTGACTGAGAAGGTCTGTATATACTTTTTCATACATGAGATGCCTCATTCATACCGAAACCGATCATTTGAAATATCAAAAGGCAGATCATACTAAGTAAACAGGTAGATGTATAATACAATACAAAAAAAACGGACCATAGAGGTTATTACAGAACACATGGAATTAGTAAAGACATAAGAAGAACAAATAAAACAGACAGAGACTAAATACGTAGAGATCACAGCAGAACTCATTACACAAACATGAACAGAGGAAACGAACGACAATGATATAGCTCTGGGACAAATATAGTTAATGATAGACATAAATAATACTTAAGCACTGAATTAAAAAACAACAACAGAAATTACTAGGCAAAATATAATCACGGAAAGCGTTAAATAAAAACAGGACGATAGCCATTGTGCAAGCACCTTTAGAGACCTCAGGGGGCGTATATGCCACAGACAAATGTCTTTTATCATACTGTCTACAACGTTATCCTACCATTTTATAAAACAAATCTGTTTTGATTCCTTGCAGCACGTACTCGCCGGTCAAGTCAATCAATCACAATGTAGTTAGTGTTTTAGACAACTACATATCGTGTATCAAAAGTCTTCTTTCTTGCTACTTTCATCAATCGAGAGATAAATATTCTGTTGACCGAGGTAAGATACTCTATATTGACCAGTGAACTTTGGATAATTTCATTTATTTAGACGAATGTATGTATATTGACTTGCAATGATTTCTCATCCGCAGTATTCCTGATCTAGCAATTTTACACTCGACTCGTTTTAAGCTTATACAATGATAAAGTACATGTTATAATCTCTCAGTTCCCAATTTTTTAAACCGGAAAACTAGAGTATCAAAATTAGACAAGACAAAAGAGTCCATACGATCTCTTAAGAATATATCTTTTGAGAACGCGACCGTGTTTTTCTTATAGCAACATCCGTGTGAGTTTCGTCCTTTAAATACATTAATGTTTGTCAGAAAATATTCAATTTCATAAAATAACTGGCGGCTAGCGGATTGCGAATTTTTACATTTATATATTGGTAGAAACTTGACAAATGACTTCCGGACGGATAATGTTTCAACATTTTTGTTTATGTAAAATGTTACAGTATTTTATAGACTATGTTTGATTGATTTTGCGATGTTGTTAAAACCAGAGATATATCTTCCTTGAAGGCAAACAGCTTTCTTGTGTTTGGTGCATGCGATACATGTAAGTGTTCAAGTACATAGTGTTAAGATCGATGCAGGATACTTTGTTGATAAGCAGTGCCACCATTAGAATGAAGTTTATTAATTGCTTAAGTTCCATTTCGGCAATCGTCGAAAACCAAGTATTTTCAATGGCAGTACATTGAAGTAACGAATATGGGTGACTCACCTCTGATAGATACAAATGTTATATACGGTTATCAGACTGAACTGAAAGACCTCGAAAAATAAAAACAGCATGAAAAGAAAAACAAACATTTTTAGGAAAATGCGATTCCCGATCTATAGACGTGCGATCAACATACCTAACCATACCATTGTTATCTCATTTTATCTGGTTGTTGCATGATTATAAGTATTCTTTACACCTAGAAAGCGCGCAAAGACATTGCATGAGCGTTGCCTGACTTCATGACATTAGAGTTGACAAATTCGCCGTTTTTTTGCATTTACATGTATTAGAATTTTCTCTTTTCCTCGACGTCATTGTCAACTTCCTTTCTTTAGCATACGGGTCATGTGATTCTTCGTGTATGGTATTGATCGTTATGTATTCTTTAAAATCTCTTAGAGTCCAACAAAAACATGCTTACTGGGGCACAAATGAACGCTTGTCATGCATCAATATCATACACATACAATGTAGTCCGTTGGGATAACAGATTTTATCAAACGTTGTTCGAGTGGAAGGCCTCGTTATAAGAAACTGGGAAAAAGTAATAAGAAGCTGCGATAGTTATTCCTCCATACACCAAGAAACAATCTCGCTGTTGTTTATCTGGACTTTTCTCCCCAGTTAACAAGTGACAGACCGAAACATGACGAAAACCTTTTGAAAAGATAGGTTGCAGTTTTCAACTCAGTGAATGAAGATCATGAGCTATCATTTCTGTTGTTTGTGTTATTCTAGACTTTGAATCGACAGAACCATTATTTGCATATTCGCAGATGATTGTGTACACGCTTTACATTAATCATCGTAGAGGAGACATTATCTACTTAAAACGCGCATAACGCAAGAAGCAAAGCAAAACACATTTTACTACTGAAAATTCTTTCTCAAATCGGCTCATGACAGAAACATTATCAAGGATTTTCTGTGAACATGGTATTACTAGTACACACATGATTTGCATTTGACACTGCGTTCGATCGTGCAAAACGCATGTTTAGAGCCTTTCATGTTTAAAAATAAAAAACAAAGTCCCAGAAAACGCTACCTGCAAAATGATTACTTCATCATACAGACATATAGCAATACAGACACACTGTCAGTACAATCATTAACATACAAATAACTCAGCAATATTTTCCAATTCCAAACAAGCTTATAAGTTAATTGAAATCCATAATCTACAATATTACAATAGGACAAATGTAGAACATGGTATTATTTTTTTCATCAGACATTGTGATCTTCATTCTTATGGGCCAACATCAGTCCAACAAACCTTCGTTCTCTAATTCATTGAAGCAATATCTTGGTCAATGTAACTGTTATTCTGACATTTCATCCACACTCTCTAAAACATTGTTAGCATTATGTAATTGAGATAAAAAAAAGCGTCGCAGATTATAAATATAAGTCAAATGGCCATTGGCAGTTACAAGTTTCACAAGGAATAAAATGTATTATTTCAATTCTGCTAATTGTTTCAGAGTACCGTTAATCGACAAATGATGTAAATTCTTCTCTTTCATTTCATGAACTTCAAATTGATTAAGGAACACTCCTTTAATATGACACATTTGTCTGAATTATTCCTGGATAATAAATGTATGTGAGATGAACAGAGCCTTACGAGGTATTCCTAACGACGCTTTTGTGGAGTTGTCGTCGTAAAAAATAGTTTCTGTAAAAAAATAACATTGGTTTGACACAATAGACTGTCAATTATGAAGACAGTTAATTGAATTTGTTTTCCATCTTGTTGAGTGGAAATCCGGCGGATAGAGTCAGAATTTCATTTCATTTTGCAAAGGAAGAAGTTACCGATGATATGTATTTTGCAGACGAAACTGTGAAGAGCTGTAAGCAGATACTATTAAAAGTATGTTTTAGTTAAAAGAAATCCTTTCATACATAATTGTTTATCAATTATTAACGTGAACTCAACATGAAATTATATAGAAAATCAATATATCACATTTCTATAAACATGATAAACTTTTTTATTCTTAACTAGTATCACGTGTAGTTTCCAGATTTTATTTTCAAAATTCATGTACTTGTGCATTAAAATAAATCTGTATTCATTATATATGAAAAGCAATCGTAAAAGCAGTATACTCATGATTAACTCGTTCAAGTATACTTTTTGTCATGGTAAAATTAAACTAGGCGGATGAGAGGCGTCATTGTTTTCTTAAAACAAAATGAGGTGTATACCTATAGGAACTTTGTTCCAAAAAAAAATATCTATAATAAAAATAAATAATAAACATGTTCATATCATTATGTGTATAATCATATCATATGGACGAAACAATAATTTGATTTTTTAATAGAAATATCAATCGTTTTAATCAACAATATCAATGACCAATCTACATTATCTAACAATACTGCAATAAATCCATCTCAATTTACATTTAATGTCGACTTCAGTCTTCATGGGATGATTTGAAGGGGGTGGGGCAATTCTTACAGTTCCTGACTTGGATAATATTATTATTCTATTTTTACTAAATACCTAACAATATCATCTGGAAATGCAACTTCTGAAGTAATTACAAATATGTGTCCATATAAAGGAAAATATTGTCTTGGAACCTTCGAGCCTGGGGCGGCATTAATCAGACACAGTTTTCAAGTGCACGTTTCATATCATACCAAACTCGTTTTTATTGTTTCCTGTACGACTGCCCCAATAGCCCAGTGGACTTGGTAAGTTTAGAAAGCGAAAAAACATTGTTAATAAGATAACCAACTAAAGGACACGGTAAGCACAAGTTAAAATACGTTTCATCTGGCTTATACATGCTTCGTAAAGAAAGTCAAAGTAAATGATATATGCAATAAAATGATGTGTAAACATAATCTCTACTGTTGTAGTAAATTGCGTAGCACATTAATTCCGAACCAAATATGGGAAGGTAAAAGGTGAATAAATTCTCCCTGGTTTGTTTAATAAAGAAACACATTTACAAACACTTGTTTTTTGTTTACATCCGTACAAATATCTTATCAAATAGCTCCCTGTAATTAAAAATAAAAAAATGACAAAATTGCCGCCATCAGCATTTGTTGGCTGAAGCATTGTCGGGTTTCCCAAGAGCAGATTCAAACAAAATAATTAAAACAATATCTTGTAATATAAATGTTTTAAAGACTAGTTGTTTCATATATATCATTGTATACCCACGAGATACATGTAAGAACAGTCGCTATATAGTGGCATGTGTGTTCTAAATACTTTTATGTCATTCACGTAAAATGTACAGTAATTATTTGCTCGTCATTGGCGCATTTAAGATGAAACACAAGCCTGGTGAACATCTGGTAGATTAGGACTGTAAAGTATGATATATCCCTGCAAATCGAGAGATTACATTGATCATATTGGAAACTATAACAGACAAATTGCTTGTGTCAAGTGTGTGACTTGAAGCGTCTATTTGTCTGCATGTACCAATCGTCTTGTTAAGATGAAAGGCTTCCGAATAAACGCTAAGTTTCCTTGGGTATGCTGTTCTGGCTGCTTGGTTTATTTGTACTGTTTTTGATTATGCTTCTTGGCTTTAATCTTTCTCATCACTAATCGTTTCTTCAATGACAAAAGAACGGGAGCATAAATACGCCACCACATAACGATAAATCCTTTCGTGAAAATAATGGAGGATTTCGTGAAAACAGAAAAAATATCATGAAACTAAATAACATTTTCATGAAAGCAAAACAACCATGTTAACAAAAGTTGTGGGTTTGTGCTTCAAACTGCCACATTATTTTTGCAAGGCCAAACGTTTTCGGTTTTCGTGAATTATTTTACCATTTCGTGAAACAACAGTCGGCATGCTTCTGAACTTCTTATGCCTTGAGAATGTTTTCTATGGAAGCCTACTGGGGCCATTTTAACTTAGATCTTATATGTTAAAACTAAAATTTAATAATAAAGTTATAGATAAAGTTGTTCAAAGAAATCCATTCCAGACAGAACTCTGGTTGCCATAGCAGCTGAAAGAAAAATCTTTAAAAAAAAATTTCAAATAAACCAGAAGGCATAGAGCTTAGTATGTCAATTACTTCCGATTGTGCAGAGCCATAACAAAAATATTAATATTAATTATTGGCAAAGAACAAACGAAACATAATCATACTTTACACAAAGCTGAAAAATACTGCAGTTTGTTTGAAGACTTGTGAGAAACTGGTACTGGTCCGAAACTGGACTCATATATTGTACCAGTAGGCGTTTCATGTTCTCATTAATACAGACTGTTTAGACGGATATATCATTCTTATAAGATGTTTTTATGTGGGAAGGAGTTGTTGAGGCGAAATAAATCTTAAAGATACATAAGAGATCAGAAGTCAAAATTCTATGTTAAGTGTTCTACATGCAAAAAAATAATGTAGTAAGTTCAGAAGTTTAAGTAAAAACGTGAACAAAAAGAAAGTGAAGATATATTATTTTACTACATTTACCCTTTCATTTGTTTTTATACAAACATGAGTAAAATTCATTCCCTAACAAATGATTTGTCCTCACTGACTGGGTTTGTCTCATTGTCGCTATATATTTTCTAGTGAACGAGAGTAACAAGTTCTATGCCTTCTGGTTTTCTTTAATAAAAATGTGTTCTTAAGAGTACAATCAAATGACCACTGAGGTGGGTCAATTTTGACCCAGAAGTCATAACTTGAACACAATTGGTAGAGATGCACTAGGCAATGCTACAAGTCAAGTAACCACCGGGGCAAGGTCAACTTGATCTAGGGGTCATGATTTGAAACACACAATCTTTGTGCTTTCTGGTTTATTTTAAAGAATTTTTTTAAGATCAAGTGACTCCTGGTGTGAGGTCAATTTCACCATGAGGGTCATGATTTGAACACACTTGGTAGAGCTCCACTAGGCTCCAATGTCAAATTTCTTAGCTCAGGTCTTTTTTCTTTAGACTTTCTTTAGAAATCTATGTTAAATTAAGTGACCCCTTGAACAGGGTCTACTTTGACCTGGATGTTCTGATTTTATCAAATGTGATAGAGCACCAGATGATCCTTCATAACAAGTATCTAAGATTTAGGCCTTCTGTTTTATTTTTTAAGTTTTTTTTTCTTTCGGCTGCTATGGCAACCAGAGTTCTGTCTGGAATATATTTCTTTGAACAACTTTATCAATAACTTCATTATTGTTCGCTTATCCTATCTAACTTCTAATATATAAGTTCTAACTTCTTAGATTTAACATATAAGATCTAAGTATTAATATCTAAATTAAAATGGCCCCAGTAGGCTACCATAGTTTTCCGATATCTATTTTTAGATAACTGGTTTCATGAAAAGACTTATCTTGTTTCATGAATTTGTTTTCATGAAAAACTATAATTTTCGCGAAATATTTCATGAAAACTGATGGTATGTGGTGGCAATTCAAAGCACTAACTAGCATTTTTTCGCGTTACGATAATTAATTAGCTTTCATGGTATTTCTTATTTTTCTTGTTTCCTCATAATTTAACGTGAAATCCTCCAATATTTACACGAAAAACGCCATTATTTTCACGAAAGTTTTCATGAAAATTTATCGTTATGTGGTGGCGTATTTATCCTTCCGTACAAAAGCCATTTCAAACGGTCACTATTTTCACTATATGTATTACTATTGTGTTAGTTCGTTCTGTTTTTTTCTAGTTTTGTTCTTTAATCATGTTCAAGTTTGGTGTCTGTCTGGTTCTGCATACTCTTGTTGTATACTGTTGTTACTCTTTGGTCTACAATATTATCAGTTTGTGCGCATTGTTTAAAGACGATTGATACTTTTCTATTTGTCTTGTTTCATTAAAACATTAATTTGTTTATTTAAATCATTGTCAAGATTTGCCAGCACTGCTTATACTTTGAAACGGTCAATAATAGAAATAGGGGATACATTTCAGATTAACACGTGACTTAAAAATTTCATTATGTCTCAATAGCCTTATAAAAGTACAGAGATGTCTATTCCCAAATCACTGTCATGTTTAATGCAATATTTAGTGTGGTGATATTTCCTCGGTCCGTTCGGGAGCAAAGAGTTCATGAAGTGTGATGCCAAAAAAAAAAGTTCATTATCTATCAAGAATAATTCCCAAAGGAGCAGTCAGAAGAAGTCTTGTTTCGGAAGTGTATTAATCTTTGCGTATTAAAACTCAAATTACGGATGTAGTTAGTAAAGATCAGTAAGTTTAAGCTTTATATATATATAAATTATTTTCTTTTTCAAATTGAAGAACTTTTTGAAATTATTTTTGAATTGTTATGTAAGCATTCAGTTTAATCATATTCTCATTTACTTTCCATTACTTTCTAAAATACAACATACTCAAGATTATTAGATAATGAATTCAGTTCAGTCCCATTACTTATGTTCATGAACCTTTGGAGTTCTTTCATTCAATTTTAAACAAGGGATGCATGGAGAAAATCGTTATTTTGTCAAACTGTGGTCTTCCTAGCTTTCTAGACTTTATTTTACAATTTCATATTCCAACAAAGGGTTGACTGTCAGAAAGTTCTTTCAAAATACAATAATTGTTTTATATCCAATTTCTCTACACCAGCGATTTGCCGGAATGTAGATTTACGAACGTTATCAGCATCAATGTATTCGCCTTGTTGTTATTATAGATACGACATATTGTTATAATAGATGTATCCAGGCGGTTCTCTTTTCATTCACAACGGGGTGGTATTACTCGTGTCAAGGATATATCGTGGAATATCCAACTCTTGAAGAGTAAAGAGCAATCTTAGTGTTAGCCTTTATTTGATGTTGAAATGACTGTATGTAAAGTAAATTGTAAATCTCTAAAGGTTAGAGTTCTCTATGCGCAGCTGATCTTCAGCTAAGACTTTATATGGTATTTATACAGCAACTAAGTAGTGACTTATATGTACAGAAGAAAAGCAAATAACACATAGAAGACCATATCACTAACGAGTATGTAATATAAGTATTTTACTTACAGAAGGAATGTTTATCTTTGTATTTTTACAATTCGTTTCTATTTGCGTAATCTGTGTAACAGCGTTAGCTGATACCTGCTTTTGACAAAGTGGCATATGTATTCTTGTAATATTTGTAACAATGCTATAAATCAAGTTAGTAGTTTCACATTTTAATAGAATCAAAGAAGAACAGGTGGCTTCAAATATGAAACCCTATCCTTTCTAAAGAAGTTTTGTGTCATTGTAGAAGCTACGCACAATAATATTCGCTGACACGCAGATCGATTCATGTTTACAATATGATTATTCGACTGCTTCTGTTTTCAAAACTGGTTATTTACAATACAAACAAATTGCACTAGATTAAGGAACACAATGCAGTGAATTAGCAAGAAGTACGAAGCCATCGTATGCACGTTGTCAGAATCCATTACTCACGCTGTTATCCCCGTCGAGAGCAATAGCTAGTTTTGTTTTATTTAAAGTATGCGTTGCATGTTACATCAAAATATGTCAAACTGAGGTTTATATATGGTGTCTATCTTGACACAGAGGAAAATGCGTCTGACTATAAGAGGTAATTTAGAATTGTTTTGTATCACACGATGATTTTATTGACACTGCCATCATTGTTTTTCGAATATCCTATAAATTATAATTTCGACTAACGGAGGACCATGTGATATTGTTTGCTGACTAAATGTGGAGTCCAAGAAGCACTTTAAACACAAAGATCACTCATGACCAATCTTAGCGTAGGGTATACCCTCTTGAATTCATAGTCCAATCATCAGGTAACCGGACATGGGGTTCGCAGGTTCAAACGTTGGGCGCGGTTCTCAGTGACCAGTCGTTCTCCATCGATAATCAGTAATAAGTAGAAATTGGCTGTTATTTACGGACATCAACGTTGACGCGTTGGTAATGGTACAGAACTAGACAAGCGGGATGTTTTAACAGCTAATCTGCGTATAAATGAAATACTGCTGAAAATGGTGTACATCTAAAACCGATTTTTATTATGAGATAATATGTAGGCAATGGCAAACGTCCCTGGTAATGGTGACTTAATCGAAAGTGAGCAACTCGCAAGACATAAACAGGACGTCAGTTCTTTTACTTTAAACAAGACAAAAACAGGCCACAAAAGTTATTTGAAGACGTGTGAGATGACCTCCTTGAATATTTTGAAGTACTAGTTCTATGACTTCACTGAACATTGGATCAACTGTTCGTGACATCGCGTTTATAGTCTTTTTTAATGCATTTATGCTGGCATTTTTAAATTTCTTTCCCAGAAAGTGACAGTTTTAAACACGTATTTCGTACATGCAGATTATTTCATATCTAGAAAATTGACTTTTTCCGTTACAAACATTAAGTTCGTCTCGGATTCCATGTTTTATTCCTCTTCATTATTGATTTACTTTCATCTAGTATCTTAATAAAGTAGTTGAAAGTATCATCATTGTGTTCATGAAAGACTCAAATAAATGAAATGTACGAATGACGTTATACGAAAGCCTGACAGGAATTAAGACATTGCTCACAATTAAAAAAGTACATCATTTTGCAGTTAAGGTTAGGAATAATCACTGTAACAGTTACTAATTCTGATATTTTGAGTACATTTTTATGAGAATTAATTGTGTGATTAATTGTCTATAACTTGTTTTTTGTAAAGGTATTTGGGAACTTCTTTCATAAAACTTAAAGTTAACAGTTAGAATATTCCCTGCCATCCTATCCTTACCAATGTAACTTCATGCTTACAGTACATAAGTTGAGACGATCTAAGAATAATATACTATACTTTTGGAAAAACGATATTAGTATAAAAGAAGTGAGAATCGCATGATTAACACTTTTGTAAGGTAATGTATCAGGTATCCTTTAAGGCTGTCGAAAAACACAGTGACTGAGAAGGTCTGTATATACTTTTTCATACATGAGATGCCTCATTCATACCGAAGCCGATCATTTGAAAAAATATCAAAAGGTAGATCATACTAAGTAAACAGGTAGATGTATAATACAATACAAAAAAACGGGCCATAGAGGTTATTACAGAACTCATAGAGTTAGTAAAGACATTAGAAGAACAAATAAAACAGACAGAGACTAAATACGTAGAGATCACAGCAGAACTCATTACACAAACATGAACAGAGGAAACGAACGACAATGATATAGCTCTGGGACAAATATAGTTAATGATAGACATAAATAATACTTAAGCACTGAATTAAAAAACAACAACAGAAATTACTAGGCAAAATATAATCACGGAAAGCGTTAAATAAAAACAGGACGATAGCCATTGTGCAAGCACCTTTAGAGACCTAAAGGGGCGTACATGCCACAGACAAATGTCTTTTATCATACTGCCTACAACGTTATCCTACCATTTTATAAAACAAATCTGTTTTGATTCCTTGCAGCACGTACTCCCCGGTCAAGTCGATCAATCACAATGTAGTTAGTGTTTTAGACAACTACAGATCGTGTATCAAAAGTCTTCTTTCTTGCTACTTTCATTAATCGAGAGATAAATATTCTGTTGACCGAGGTAAGATACTCTGTATTGACCAGTGAACTTTGGATAATTTCATTTATTTAGACGAATGTATGTACAATGTATATTTACTTGCAATGATTTCTCATCCGCAGTATTCCTGATCTAGCAATTTTACACTCGACTTGTTTTAAGCTTATACAATGATAAAGTACATGTTATACTCTCTCAGTTCCCAATTTTTTAAACCGGAAAACTAGAGTATCAAAATTAGACAAGACAAAAGAGTCCATACGATCTCTTAAGAATATATCTCTCGAGAACGCGACCGTGTTTTTCTTATAACAACATCCGTGTGAGTTCCGTCCTTTAAATACATTAATGTTTGTCAGAAAATATTCAATTTCATAAAATAACTGGCGGCTAGCGGATTGCGAATTTTTACATTTAGATATTGGTAGAAACTTGACAAATGACTTCCGGACGGATAATGTTTCAACATTTTTGTTTATGTAAAATGTTACAGTATTTTATAGACTACGTTTGATTGATTTTGCGATGTTGTTAAAACCAGAGATATATCTTCCTTGATGGCAAACAGCTTTCTTGTGTTTGGTGCATGCGATACATGTAAGTGTTCAAGTACATAGTGTTAAGATCGGTGCAGGATACTTTGTTGATAAGCAGTGCCACCATTAGAATGAAGTTTATTGCTTAAGTTCCATTTCGGCAATCGTCGAAAACCAAGTATTTTCAATGGCAGTACATTGAAGTAACGACTATGGGTGACTCACCTCTGATAGATACAAATGTTATCTACGGTTATCAGACTGAACTGAAAGACCTCGAAAAATAAAAACAGCATGAAAAGATCTATAGAAGTGCGATCAACATACCTTCCCATACCATTGTTATCTCATTTTATCTGGTTGTTGCATGATTATAAGTATTCTTTACACCTAGAAAGCGCGCAAAGACATTGCATGAGCGTTGCCTGACTTCATGACATTAGAGTTGACAAATTCGCCGTTTTTTTGCATTTACATGTATTAGAATTTTCTCTTTTCCTCGACGTCATTGTCAACTCCCTTTCTTTAGCATACGGGTCATGTGATTCTTCGTGTATGGTATTGATCGTTATGTATTCTTTAAAATCTCTTAGAGTCCAACAAAAACATGCTTACTGGGGCACAAATGAACGCTTGTCATGCATCAATATCACACACATACAATGTAGTCCGTTGGGATAACAGATTTTATCAAACGTTGTTCGAGTGGAATGCCTCGTTATAAGAAACTGGGAAAAAGTAATAAGAAGCTGCGTTAGTTATTCCTCCATACACCAAGAAACAATCTCGCTGTTGTTTATCTGGACTTTTCTCCCCAGTTAACCAGTGACAGACCGAAACAACGAAAACCTTTTGAAAAGATAGGTTGCAGTTTTCAACTTAGTGAATGAAGATCATGAGCTATCATTTCTGTTGTTTGTGTTATTCTAGACTTTGAATCGACAGAACCATTATTTGCATATTCGCAGATGATTGTGTACACGCTTTCCATTAATCATCGTAGAGGAGACATTATCTACTTAAAACGCGCATAACGCAAGAAGCAAAGCAAAACACATTTTACTACTTAAAATTCTTTCCCAAATCGGCTCATGACAGAAACATTATCAAGGATTTTCTGTGAACATGGTATTACCAGTACACACATGATTTGCATTTGACACTGCGTTCGATCGTGCAAAATGCATGTTTAGAGCCTTTCATGTATACAAATAAAAAACAAAGTCCCAGAAAACGCTACCTGCAAAATGATTACTTCATCATACAGACATATAGCAATACAGACACACTGTCAGTACAATCATTAACATACAAATAACTCAGCAATATTTTCCAATTCCAAACAAGCTTATAAGTTAATTGAAATCCATAATCTACAATATTACAATAGGACAAATGTAGAACATGGTATTATTTTTTTCCATCAGACATTGTGATCTTCATTCTTATGGGCCAACATCAGTCCAACAAACCTTCGTTCTCTAATTCATTGAAGCAATATCTTGGTCAATGTAACTGTTATTCTGACATTTCATCCACACTCTCTAAAACATTGTTAGCATTATGTAATTGAGATAAAAAAGCGTCGCAGATTATAAATATAAGTCAAATGGCCATTGGCAGTTACAAGTTTCCCAAGGAATAAAATGTATTATTTCAATTCTGCTAATTGTTTCAGAGTACCGTTAATCGACAAATGATGTAAATTCTTCTCTTTCATTTCATGAACTTCAAATTGATTAAGGAACACTCCTTTAATATGACACATTTGTCTGAATTATTCCTGGATAATAAATGTATGTGAGATGAACAGAGCCTTACGAGGCATTCCTAACGACGCTTTTGTGGAGTTGTCGTCGTAAAAAATAGTTTCTGTAAAAAAATAACATTGGTTTGACACAATAGACTGTCAATTATGAAGACAGTTAATTGAATCTGTTTTCCATCTTGTTGAGTGGAAATCCGGCGGATAGAGTCAGAATTTCATTTCATTTTGCAAAGGAAGAAGTTACCGATAATATTTATTTTGCAGACGAAACTGTGAAGAGCTGTAAGCAGATACAATTAAAAGTATGTTGTAGTTAAAGAAATCCTTTCATACATAATTGTTTATCAATTATTAACGTGAACTCAACATGAAATTATATAGAAAATCAATATATCACATTTCTATAAACATGATAAACTTTTTTATTCTTAACTAGTATCACGTGTAGTTTCCAGATTTTATTTTCAAAAGTCATGTACTTGTGCATTAAAATAAATCTGTATTCATTATATATGAAAAGCAATCGTAAAAGCAGTATACTCATGATTAACTCGTTCAAGTATACTTTTTGCCATGGTAAAATTAAACTAGGCGGACGAGAGGCGTCATTGTTTTCTTAAAACAAAATGAGGTGCATACCTATAGGAACTTTGTTCCAAAATAAATTATATCTATAATAAAAATAAATAATAAACATGTTCATATCATTATGTGTATAATCATATCATATGGACGAAACAATAATTTGATTTTTGAATAGAAATATCAATCGTTTTAATCAACAATATCAATGACCAATCTACATTATCTAACAATACTGCAATAAATCCATCTCACTTTACATTAAATTTTAATGTCGACTTCAGTCTTCATGGGATGATTTGAAGGGGGTTGGGCAATTCTTACAGTTCCTGACTTGGATAATATTATTATTCTATTTCTA
Source organism: Lutraria lutraria (assembly GCA_964023205.1). Taxonomy (NCBI): domain Eukaryota; kingdom Metazoa; phylum Mollusca; class Bivalvia; order Venerida; family Mactridae; genus Lutraria; species Lutraria lutraria. Next base: position 39,048,054 of record OZ026836.1, read on the forward strand.
CTAAATACCTAACAATATCATCTGGAAATGCAACTTCTGAAGTAATTACAAATATGTGTCCATATAAAGGAAAATATTGTCGTGGAACCTGCCAGTCTGGGGCGGCATTAATCAGACACAGTTTTCAAGTGCACGTTTCATATCATACCAAACTCGTTTTTATTGTTTCCTGTACGACTGCCCCAATAGCCCAGTGGACTTGGTAAGTTTAGAAAGCGAAAATCCATTGTTAATAAGATAACCAACTAAAGGACACGGTAAGCACTAGTTTAAATACGTTTCATCTGGCCGATACATGCTTCGTAAAGAAAGTCAAAGTAAATGATATACGCAATAAAATGATGTGTTAACATAATCTCTACTGTTGTAGTAAATTGCGTAGCACATTAATTCCGAACCAAATATGGGAAGGTAAAAGATGAATAAATTCTCACTGGTTTGTTTAATAAAGAAACACATTTACAAACACTTGTTTTTTGTTTACATCCGTACAAATATCTTATCAAATAGCTCCCTGTAATTAAAAATAAAAAAAAATGACAAAATTGCCGCCATCATCATTTGTTGGCTGAAGCATTGTCGGGTTTCCCAAGAGCAGATTCAAACAAAATAATTAAAACCCAAGACTTGTTCAATATCTTGTAATATAAATGTTTTAAAGACTAGTTGTTTCGTATATATCATTGTATACCAACGAGATACATGTAAGAACAGTCGCTATATAGTGGCATGTGTGTTCTAAATACTTTTTATGTCATTCACATAACATGTACAGTAATTATTTGCTCGTCATTGGCGCATTTAAGATGAAACACAAGCCCGGTGAACATCTGGTAGATTAGGACTGTAAAGTATGATATATCCCTGCAAATCGAGAGATTACATTGATCATATTGGAAACTATAACAGACAAATTGCTTGTGTCAAGTGTGTGACTTGAAGCGTCTATTTGTCTGCATGTACCAATCGTCTTGTTAAGATGAAAGGCTTCCGAATAAACGCTAAGTTTCCTTGGGTATGCTGTTCTGGCTGCTTGGTTTATTTGTACTGTTTTTGATTATGTTTCTTGGCTTTAATCTTTCTCATCACTAATCGTTTCTTCAATGACAAAAGTACGGAAGCATAAATACGCCATCCTTTCGTGAAAATAATGGAGGATTTCGTGAAAACAGAAAAAATATCATGAAACTAGATAACATTTTCATGAAAGCAAAACAGTTATGTTAACACAAAAAGTTGTGGGTTAGTGCTTCAAACTGCCACATTATTTTTGCAAGGCCAAACGTTTTCGCGAAAAGTTTTCGGTTTTCGTGAATTATTTTACCATTTCGTGAAACAACAGTCGGCATGCTTCTGAACTTCTTATGCCTTGAGAATGTCTTCTATGGAAGCCTACTGGGGCCATTTTAACTTAGATATTATCACTTAGATCTTATATGTTAAAACTAAGAAGTTAATAATAAAGTTATAGATGAAGTTGTTCGAAGAAATCCATTCCAGACAGAACTCTGGTTGCCATAGCAGCTGAAAGAAAAATCTTTAAAAAATTGTTTTCAAATAAACCAGAAGGCACAGAGCTTAGTATGTCAATTACTTCCGATTGTGCAGAGCCATAACAAAAATGTTAATATTAATTATCGGCAAAGAACAAACGAAACTTAATCATATTTTACACGAAGCTGAAAAATACTGTAGTTTGTTTGAAGACTTGTGAGAAACTGGTACTGGTCCGAAACTGGACTCATATATTGAACCAGTAGGCGTTTCATGTTCTCATTTATACAGACTGTTTAGACTGATATATCATTCTTATAAGATGTTTTTATGTGGGAAGGAGTTGTTGAGGCGAAATAAATCTTAAAGATACATAAGAGATCAGAAGTCAAAATTCTATGTTAAGTGTTCTACATGCAAAAAATAATGTAGTAAGTTCAGAAGTTTAAGTAAAAACGTGAACAAAAAGAAAGTGAAGATATTTTATTTTACTACATTTACCCTTTCATTTGTTTTTATACAAACATGAGTAAAATTCATTCCCTAACAAATGATTTGTCCTCACTGACTGGGTTTGTCTCATTGTCGCTATATTTTTTCTAGTGAACGAGAGTAACAAGTTCTATGCCTTCTGGTTTTCTTTAATAAAAATGTGGTCTCAAGAGTACAATCAAATGACCACTGAGGTGGGTCAATTTGGACCCAGAAGTCATAACTTGAACACAATTGGTAGAGATGAACTAGGCAATGCTACAAGTCAAATATATACATGTATGCTTTATGCCATTTGGTTTATCTTAAGATTTTTAAAAAAAATCAATGTACAATCAAGTAACCATCGGGGCAAGGTCAACTTGATCTATGGGTCATGATTTTATAAGATGTGTATCTATATATTGTAACACTACTGTTGTTTTTATACTTTGTGGTTACGCATGTTAATATTATAAGTATTGCTTGCTTCAATAGACGTTTTTTTTTCAATAGAGACTAATTAATAATCTAATCTTCGCTACAGATATCTGTATTTTATTGCAATCGGATGACTATAAAACATTATTAACAATGCCTAATACTCCCGAATGTAAGGAAAAGAAGGACTGACGTGCGCTGCCAAGGTTATTACTGTAATTAAAACGTTTGTTTCTTCAACGTACAGCAATAATAGCATTAAGTACATATCTGACAGTTTCTAGATGTAGGCAGAATGAAAACATTAGACAGATTTTGTTTTAAACTTTGCATGGTCATAGCATATAATAATAGAAACATTTTTTAGTTATCTGTCCTTGAATTTGAATTACTTGCGTATTTTAGGTCATTTCAAGGGCAGATCATTTATACATTAATCTTAAATAATTTTTACTTTTTGATTATTCTTTTCATTTCAATTTTGTTCAAAAATACAAAATTTGTCCTTAAGAAGTTTTTCGCTAGTATATGGTACTTTGTCATATTATCAAAATATATCCTACACGCAAAACCTCAACGTTTTATAAGATTCCTTGTATACTTGTATCATGCCGGGAGTGTTTTTTTCTTCGAATCATCTAATTTATCTTTTCAAAGATTATTCAATGTGTTTCTTTTTGTATAGAAGATCTTTATTCATTGTCTCAAATGTTAAACTGGCAATGTTGAACATGAATTCAGCTTTGTACAACGTAATCTTTTCTTACTTTGTTAGGACGATTTCTCTCAAAATGGGAAATTTCAAATCGACTTAATAATCTTCTGATACGGAAGTGTCGTTTTTAAAGATAATTCTACTTTCGTCTCAATTCGTTCTTACTCGTAAACTTGAACATTTAATCATAAATGATACATATTTGATTTTTTTATCAGAAATAATTAACGGAAGGCTTGAACATCTCATTCTAGGGATAAAGATTTTAATTAGATTTTGGATCGATCTATTTCAGAAGAATAAAAGAGTTGTTCATGGCATGGATGTGTGTGCATGGCTTATCAACGACAGAACTTGGTGTTGTAACTGTATATTATCTCCGGTCCGGATATTCATGAGATATTTATTAAAATGAAAACATTCGTTACATCGTTTATTGATTGTTATTGTATATAATTGATACAGCATGCATCTATTTTTAACTGATTTCGAAAAATAAACGATATAATCGGAATCTAGTCATTCAACATTACAATGAATTACAAGCTAACACTAGTTGGTGTGAGTAACACGTGACCTCGCTCTATTTCTGTTTTGTTTATATCACGTTATGACCATTGCGGATATTTCGGGCACTATCAGTAATCTGCTTCGGTGCAAGAATTTGCGATTATGTATTGTCACTTATAAATAAGCATACCAGAGTGTACGGCGACTCCTGCTTGGTTTTATGTACATTTGTCAAAACAATAAAAAAAAATGAAAACGTGAAGAGGCACAAATTGAGTTGGAGTGCGCTCAGCTATAACACGATTGAAATGACCGTGCGCTAATACGATACGTACGTACGTAACGAACCAACAGTCGCGGCTCTGTCTATACAAAGAATGACACTTAGAACCATTTGATCATTCCTCTTCTAAATGTTGCTGAATGTTCTTGTTCCCGAAAAGCTGACTAATGTAATGATCGTCTAGACGAACCATGTAACCATCCGAGGAACCTACAATCTAAAATACGGAGAAATTCTTTTATAAAAAACTACTCCTGTCATTGGCAATTCAGTGCAAATTCAGGAAACTTTTGGAAGCGCTATTTAAAGTGATAGCAAAAATATCCATTAGATGATGCCTACTTCTTATAATTAAATCAGTTATTGAAAAAGTGATGTTTTATATATATATTAATGACAAAATGATAAGCATATATCAGAAGAGACACTAACCTAAAATAAAACACAGTCAGGTTTACCCCCACCATATCATGTATAACGCGGTTTCAATCAGGAAACAGAATTGCTTTTATCGTATAAAAATAGGAAGTCAATCATACACGGCTAGGTAACAGTAGCTTGTAAGTTATATTCATACATGTTTTATGGCCAGAAAGAGAATGGTTTAGAAATTAGAATAGCAGTCTTTTGTGTGACTAGAAAATTGCTGTTTTCAACACGTCAGATGCACAAGTGCTGAATTCAAGACTTTGGATTCTTATGACTTTAAAGTTTATTAAATTACAATATTGCAAACAGTTCGATATAATAATATGCAAGTATATATAAGGTGCCTCCGTAACTGAGTTATGAATATGGTCTCTTACCAGTAATAATCACTAGCACATAACAGTTATGAATTCGTATACCAGCCGGTGCCAGACAATATTCGACATGTCAGGGAGTGGTCCAGCTAGCTTGCGGAAAGTCTATGATGTTACCCAGACATACACATTGAGTGTTCCCCCTTCGCTAAAGCTGTTAAAGTCGCCAAATCATCACAGCACCTGATGCGACGGTAAGCTTCAAAGAAATAATGAAACGTTTAAACCAGATATATATGTTTCCATTAAGATATGTATACAGATCTTGTTCAGCAACTGTAGACTGGTATCAATCATTTCATCGTCAAAAACGGAACTTGTTTCGATAAAGTCGGTGATGAAAAATTGCAAAATCAAACATTTATTCCTAGGTTTTGTCGTCTGCTCACAAACATTGCATTATCCTCAGAAAATGATGACTACAAATTGACTCCGTCAGGAGAAATATAGCCAATTCTACATTGTTTTGCTAATGAAAGCTCGTCTTGACATGACAATAGAATAAAGTCTGGATTTTATTTCATTCTATGATGTACGAGTATCTTTTCACAACGTCCCGTCTTGTAAGATTAAATAAATCAAGTCCAGAGTTCACAGACACGTTTATTTGTTAACAAAAAACTCGCGACGTATTGACGGAAGCTATTACTTAGAGTTATAAATTTAGTGTAGAAAACAATGCCCAGTTTCATGAACATATTTATTTAACATATCGAGTTCTGCGACCCGGTGGAATAATGTCATCACACATAGATTCAGGGGATGAAAGGACCAATGTAATAAAGCAATCTAAAATAAAAGATAGACGACGGTTAACGAATATCAACTTACGATGCAATAAAACAATCATACAATATAAGATTTTACGATTGCATAAGTCACTCAAATCTTTTTTCATTAAAAAATGTTGTCTGCGAAAACAATTAAATTCTAGACAACCTTTTTGACAATTATCATGTTGCCAACATACGCGCAATGATATGATAATATCAATAACATTAAATGCATTTAATTTTCTCATAACATTAATATTTGGTTTTAGATGTTATCTTAAAATTGCCTTTTTACAATATGTTTTGCGACACTGTCAACCGTTCGTAGAATTTCTTAGCAATAGGCGGATTGTAACACCGACAGGAAAAATGTTTGAAATATCATAGAAATTGGGCTCAAACTTATGGACGAGTATATGATATTTCAAAGCTTAAAGAAACAGTGAAGCCATGATTGCTACGATCAATCAGAAATTTATATATTACACTGATCCACGAAATTTATATTAAAATATTTTTTCTTTGTACTTGGCATTGACAATCGTATATTGCTGTGGAGGTCTGTATTTTTGAAACACGCTTTGTCTCATTTTATGTGAAAAGAAGGAAGTGCTTTTGTCGTTACATGAGCTGGTAACAATTCATGTTTTAGTTCCAGTCCGAAATGGTGATGGATTTTAGACCAGCATCTTAAAAATAATGCTATCAATGTGATTAATCAATTAAAATTTATTGGAGAAAAATATGTACTGGCGTATATTCTTATTTGAATACCATGCAGCTATTATTGTATTTTGCTATTGCCAGCCATTATTTTAGACCGAGAGGAGGATGCATTATTAATAACAATTGTTTGGATAAGCACGTTTGCAAAGAATACGGCTTCTACTATTTCTGAAAGTCCATGTCCACACCAAAGTCCCCATTTTCATATTACATAGAATCGATTCGTCTATTTACTTCATACTTACATGGTAGTGATATACACAGACCCTTCACGGTGACAGATGAACAACAACGTGTTGTGAATGTTTGAATACTGACTCAGTTGATATCATGAAGTTGGTTCAGTTTATGGTCAAAGCGAGCTATGGAGAAGGGACCAGTGTGATATTATTTCTTAAATTCCTTTACTAACTACATGTACATGTAGAAACTGATCAAGTGACAACAGGTAGTCTGCATTTTGTCTATACGTTATAGCCATGGCAAAAATGTAACATTAAGGGTCCATGTGTCAAAATACTCGTTTCGCGGTTTGGCCTTTGCCTTATGACCCATTGGGCGTTCACTTTATAGAGTGAGTAAAAAAGCAGCTACATAATATCCAGTCCTCTGTTGTTTTCAGTTGGTTAATAATATCAGATCACTGTGCTTGAGATGACAGAATCGTTTATAAAATGACAGCTTGAATAATAAGCGCTTCCTATCAATAATTCTAAGAAGAGAGACAAAATATTGTATATCTTCTAGCAGGACGACGAACCTTTCAAAATGGTCAAAACATAAAAGTCCTCTGATCGAATCGATAACAATACAAAGGACAGTGATTTTCTCACGTTGAGCTATCTGGTAAGGAATTTGATTTCAGATTAATTATTTTTAGCTAACTGGATTGAACAGATAATGCCACAGATGAACTAATGGATCTTAGAGACGATGCTGGTCAGAATCAACGCGTCAACAACGAGCATGTCATAACAGTTTGCTTGTTTAGTGAACTTGTACTAGTGGTATTCTTTTTCTGCTCTCCCGAATTAAATGCCAGTACATAAATTGTGTACACGTACAAGACAATAATAGAGTTACGGAAGTCCAATCGACAGATTAAACTTTCAGCGAAGATGATAATTAGGTAACCTTGTTTTTGAATAGTAATTTGTTTAACTTAGAGCTGGAATAAAATTGCCATTTTCGGTGATTTTATTGGTGAGATTGACCATGAATGAGACACGATTTCAAATTTAATATTCATTTCAAAGTGATTACTGATCTTTCGTCTGAAAAAAAAAACAGATTTAAAAATATTTTTTACTTGGCTTGTGCTTCAATGCGTCATTCTTGGTTCAATTGTTTATGGATTTAGTCATACAAAACTTTTGAATCATAGATATCATATTGACAACATCTCACAAGTATATTTGTCCCCACTTTTATTTAGTTTTTAAGCCAATGTAATTTAATTCTAAACACTTGTTTTGTGGCGGTGCTGGCATTTCATCTAATGTTTATTCCATTTTTGGCAGTGCAAATGATGAATTAATGAACAAATATAGTATCAATAGTCAATGTGGCTGTTTTAAAGCGAGTTTGTGACGCCTCGAATGCCGCCAAATCAAGATTTAACAGATTCGCTTTACCATAAAAAACATCGCCATTAAAAGCATATCCATCATTTGGTTACGACACATTCTGCAAAGTGAGCGTAAAAACGGAGATTTGGAGCTAATTTTAATGAAATTGCAGAGAAAACACATGAACCCAAACTTTTTTTTGCAGAGAAAAAACATGAACCCTAACCGACAGGACTTCTCAGTGTATCAATGCCAATCTTAATCACGTTGAATGTCAGCGTAATGAAATATTTCCTTTCTTAATTCATTTTTAATGTAATCATGATCTTACTTGGAAACACTCATTTGACTTATGGTTAATTTTGTAAGGGATAACTGGGAAGGACAGAAATAAGGTATCTTAAATGATGTAATACTTACGTTTCATATACATGTACATGATTAGTTTTTATATACAGATGATTGTTCTGAAGTATGGAATACTGATATGAAATACCATCTCACCTAGACTGTCCAAGTTAAGTTATTGAATTTTGATCTTTGATAGATTCACATACATTTAGGTTTTAGCATTCGTGTAGGTAATAAACGCTACTATATTGGTCTATATACATAACGGATATGTGTCAGTATAACAAAACTAGTGCGCAGATCATAATGACTAATTATCTGAAGTTATGAATTACAGACAGCCATCTACTTCTGTAACATACGATGTACTTAACGGAGAGTATGACAACTTGCCTCCGGGTGATTTTATGGCTTATTACTTTTTCATTTATTGTAGGATTATGAAATGTTTTGGCACAGATGTTCTCTATGGCAATACAATGGTCGTATCTGTATCTCAAGTGTCAAGGCCAGTAGTGGGCTCGGCAGACTGCTTTTTGGCATCCTGTTGCTATCTATAAATACTTCTTTCTTTCTAGTAAAGTATACTGCTAGATAATTCTTTTTAAAAGAGAACTGCTTCATGAAATGTTTTTATATGTTCAAGAACTTCATTTTCGCCTGACAACTGGGAACTTCCGACTGCAAGCAATTAAAAATAAAATTACGTGCATCGACTTCCTGAAGCAAGATACGGATATTATGCAATGGGATAGTTTCTACGCTTATGTTTAAGAAAAAAGATGAACTTATCAAGATCTGATGACGTTTAAGTGTTGATTAGATTTTGTATAAAATCGACGGCCTAAAGCCATAGATGTTTTGAGAAGAAAAAAATAAAGGAAAGCGACTCTCTTTATTATGTTTGTTTGTCCACTTCTAAATCAAGTATGACAGTTTCCATAGAGTTTAGGGTACAAACAAGGTTTATTATATAGTGTGTCTCTTTTCATGAGGATGGTGTTCCTAGTCAGCAAAAAATGTCAAAAATAGATTACTGGCGAATTTGATATGAGAAAAGAACCACAGGACCGTAGGCCTTAGATATAGACACTTTTCTTCGTCGCATTTTGACATTTTAACACAAAATAATAGGAAATTGTTTGACAAGCGCTTTTTTAAAAATCAATATAAAAGTAAAATACAAAAAATATGAATGAATAGAAACTGTATTTATATACATGTAACTATACTATACGGTGGCCTTTCTTTAGCAAGATTTTATCTAAAAGTGAAAATGTCGATATCACAAGCATATGCTGATTTTCTTGCGGTGATACGGTTAAAAATGGTGTAATCTTAGCTGTTGTTTCTCCAGTTTTAGCAGCGAAAGCGAAGCCAGAGCTTCTATGGTGATAAACCCAGTTTTGTAGTAACAAAAACGTGGCGCCTCGTTTCCATACATTCGCGTTGAAAACACCACCGGTTGTATAACTCTACCGATTGCAGTTGAGTTATGGTAAGTTGGATATATTGCAGGATTATGTTCATTTTGAATTATTACACTGTTTTGGCATTTCAAACTGTAAAACTATTGAGTTTAATACTTCAGTATTCATCCGCACAAATGTTTCATTCATAAAGACAATAAATAGTTCGCATCGCTACTATACGCATGGGAATCGCTAAAAGACACTAGCAGACAGGGGCGTAGCTTATCCTATATAATAATGTGTAGGCACCTTTCTAAGGGGTCCAGGCCAGAGACGTATTCAGTGTGCTATAGCCTAAAATAGTTTAATATAACGATCTTGCAGTTTTTCCCTGCTAGGATTATTAACATGTATTTAGAGTTTTCAATTATCAAATGATTTCCCACGAAAGTTGCAAATGTTTAGAAAGAACGGCATGTACATTGTTTAATATAAGCTTTGGGTACACTGATGGCCCATTCTTCCGGCGCCTAACCATTCATTTTCATTGCGTTTTTTCGCTTTATTCTTTTATTGTTAGAAAAAAATGTAGGCACGTGCCTATAGTTTCTATAGGAAGCTTCGCCAGTGTCTGTGATATGTTGATATGACTACTTATATATTTATGTGAGCATTTTCATGTAGTTATTACAACTATGGTACATATTTTGTAACATTTGCAGTTTAAATTTATTTATTAAAGTGTTTGTACAGACAGTATGTGTAGTTTGTTATGTTATTGGTGCTCCGGATTTCTCCATCCAAGTAATTACGAATAAGTATAGGGCTTTGTCACAGAAGTGACTAATACCCCCACCACCGCTCAAGTTGACACTAAGAATACGACAGTATACCATATGGCTAAGTTCAAAGGCACATAACTCTTGAATCGGATCACTGTGCATGGAAATTGTGTCTTGTACATCTGCATTTCATATTGATAATATATTTCAAGTTGCATTACAATCGCTTAAGGAATGTGGAAGTAGTTCGCTCCACAAACTTGTTGCATTGAATGCGGACGGACCAACCGACAGAAGAACCAACCGCCCTACCGACAGAGTGACTCCAATATACTCCCTCTCAGGCTTCGTTTGCTGGGGTATAACGACATAAACAAATAGAAAATGATAAAAATCTGAGAAGAACTGCTTAAAATATTGTTCAAATTCAAGTTCTGAAATTCAATATTTTTTCTGTTTGTATAGCCTGTTAAAAGATTACTCTATTTAAATATGCATTTAATATCATCCTAAGACAAAGAATCTAAAAATTATTGAAGAAATTATTTTCAGATTACGGAGAATTTTGCATCAAATTACCATACCACTACGTTCAAATTATCTCCCTTATTAAAAACCACAAAATGTGATTCTGGCTTTATTTTCATGTTTTTCTGTCTCAAATCATTATTTTAACATCCTTACTAATATCCCTATCTAAAAGTCAAACATTTATTTGGCTGATTATAATCACAAAAACGATATTATGTAAAGATGTGTCTGAGGACCGTGGGAAAATTTATTTTGAATTCAAAAGTCAGTTCGAGTTGTTTCCCTTAGATATTAAGGTTACAAGGGAATAGGAACAAGAATGACCTTTGAACCCAGGGAATGTTTGTCCCCGATCCCTAGTTCGAGTCACGCATCGAATACATTGTTTTCCTTCTCTTTTTAGTTTTTACATTTGATGTCGTGAATTTGAGACTATAACCTTTGGATCCTAGAGGTAGGGTGAAGCAAAGAGTCTAAAGAGCATGTGGTTGCCTCGTTAAATTACTTTTAATAAAGAGGAGGAAGGAATGTAGCAGTATGGTAGGCCTACATATAGTTTCTGCATAAAATATGTCATCCAGCCCATAATTATATCGTATTCGTTAATAATTGGGCTGTGAAATTATACAGCCCGATTAGCTAAGTTGAGAGAGCATCTTACTTGCAAGGTGGCAGGTTCGAGCCCCTGCATCGGTTACAGTTACTTTATAAATGGGTGGGATAATAAAAGGAGTTATAGAAACGATGATCAGTCAGAATATAATTCTATAGCTAATAAATAAATGGATGATACAGTAAATAATATAAGTGTCTGACACGTCTGAAGACATACAACAGAATCTATTCGGTAATTATTCAGTCTACAGACATCGATTGTTATATATTCTATATTAAAACTCCTTAGACATATTTTATGAAGACTTTATTCAATTCAAATTTGATTTTTCATATCAAGAGCAGAAAAATGTGGAAATGTAACTTATGTGTTATATTATGCGTCTAGCACCACTCTGACTAGCATAGGAATATATGAGTTCAATTTGTAGCTGAAGCAAATAGACGTTCATCCTCCGTAGCGGTATATCTTCTTTTCTTGCTGTGTGATTCGTGTTTGGTTATATATAGCTTTATCTACGTTTTTTCTCCGTATCATGTCTTGAATACTTACTGTTCAATTCCAACTTTCAAGAAAATTCAATTATGGCAAATGTGTCTAAAAGTCTTACGATAATGCATTTGACATCTATAATCTCATTTTGTCGAACATAAGATGTGATTAATATTTTTCTTACACAAATTAAGACAATTTATTAGAAAATTTTAAATGGCACACGGTATCAACAACAACAACAATATGGCGGCGGCTGCCAATTATTTGGACAAACGCCGAGGATTTCCGATTGTCAATTGTCATGTGGGTGTCTGAGACTGGTTCCGATTCCCTAAACACGGACGTATAGAGCTGTATCCCTGTCTTCTACACGTATCCATATACATTAATTTTAATGCCTGATCCATTCTAATTAATCTGTCTTGTTGTTCATTTAATACTGTAAGGGATTTCCCACCTAATTCGCCAGTTGAAGTTACATAATCTTTCGAATATTTCCAGAACCAAAAGAAATTGATTTGCATATAAATCGAAAAACAAACTTCAACGTTATTTTCGCCTGTTGTAAAATCGATTCTAGCACATGATAGACAAAGGCTTCAATGTTAAATTAATTCTTTAGGATTTCCGGCGTATTTGCTGTGTGCCAATATAATAAATTATGATGTTTATTGCGCTAGGCAGCAGTAAAATTCAAAATGTTCTCGCGTGAGTCACTATTCACTTCTGATTTTCTTATATTAATACAAATGTATTAGTGCGTACATCAGCGCATATTCTATAATCATATCCGTGACAGGATTTATACAATTATGAAGTATAAAGTAGAACACGTTAATTAATATTGTATATCTGGGGACTCTCGTATAACTATTTCACTATCTCAGTCATTGTTCACTATTTCCATTAATAAGAAATGATAAAGTGCGAGTTCGGGAACTTAGATAAAAAGCTTTACTGCCTCTGAATTTACATACATGCGATTTTACTATAAACGTTTTGTAATGTATACGTTTTATAAACCAGTTTACTCTAATATCTCAAATTTAAATTTGCCTGCCGTTGTTTTCAGCTATGCAACAGTCAGTATGATTTGAATGATTACATCGTATATGTCGCTTGCAATTTCACAAAACGTCGTTTTTGTGCGATGTGTTGCCAAAGAAATCCAGGCTTACATTTGTCTGGTTAGATATCTAGAATAATCTAAGGCAATCCTTTGTTTTGGAGCAATTAAGCACACTCCACGAAGACTAATCCACCAATTTCACAACCATACAATTTGTTACAAGAGCGTATCTAGAATTCCTATTTTATTTCTCGTTTGATATTTTATTGTTACATTTAGTTGTATTCAAGCTCTTACAAATATGTTCTTATTACATATAGAAGCGCTTGGTATACGCTGCATTCTTGTTATGTAGAATTGAACTAATGATGGCTAGCAAAGCCTGAACATAATGGTACTTCGTCTGTGGTCATGCGCTCTGAATAAAATATCATGAAATAGCCAAATCATGTGTAATTATTTCCTTTGAAGTTATAAAAAACACTAATAATGTTCTTTACTGTGGAACACACAGTTGCATATGGTGGCTGATTCACGTCATGTCGTATTTTCGCTTATTCATGGCCGAAATGCGAAAACACGAAGAGACGACAAATTATATTAATCAGCCACCATAGTTGTATTTATTTAACTGTATGGAAAGAAAACGTGATAAGATATTAAAACAGCATTAACTGTTTTGATTCCTATCAGTGTAGGTGGTATCATTTTATGATTTTACCCGTCCCAAAAAGTTCGTTTAATACAAAGAGTCTAAGATTATGGAATCTGTTAAATGACCCTATTGGTATCCATTAGATAAGATAAATTTCCCGAGCATGTACCATATAGAGTAAACAGCACCTAGACATATAATTATACCGATATCATCGTATGCTAACTAAGTACTGAAATAGGGTTACGAGTTCTGTTTCATTGGTTATGTCTACTGCAAGAAGGAACTCAACAAATAAGTACGTTCATTACCAGAAGTATAAAGTGATTATTAACACACGGGTCTACAGACAGAATTTGTTTGTGGTCTCATTGGCTTGAATAACTTAAAATACGCACACGATTTTTTCATACAGCAATAATTTCAAGGATGGCATATACATATTTTATCAATATGCAATATGAAAACAAACAGTGACCAAGCATTAACACGTGATTGATGATTCAATTGACGTCATTTCCGGCACAATTGTTAGTCACGTGTTAATGTCTCTAATACTGGAACCATTGACGCCTACGTTGGCACGTGTTGTAACTTTATTCAGCGTATGCAGGATATTGGACTATCCATCATACACAGTTTGAGTATTTACAAAGCTAGTTACCATCACATAATGCAAAGCTATGCAAAAACTGACAACATTTGAAGAAGTAAATCACTGTCAATTATGCAAATATCAGTTGACCATTATAATTATTATTGTCTTAAAACTGTAATTAAAAACTCTATTTTGAATGATTATCCTGCACTGACATAGAACAGATCATTCAACATGTGTGTTGATTTATTGAAAAGCTAGAAAAAAAATTTATTCCAGCAATTATGCTTAAAACCGTTCACATATGTTAAAACTATGGTCCGTATTACTATTTTTTTATAATTCCAGACATTTCAGCTAAAGCAGTATCTATTAAGGCTATAAATTTACCAACGAGTCACCAAATTATGATGAAACATACTATGTTCATCTATTTTGTTCAAATAACACTCATATTCGTACAGGGAACTATTCAAGAAATAGCATCATATTAATCAAATGCATACCTTGCATAAGAAAATTGTATGTATCTGCTAAAGCCCGCCCGGCTTATCTAGCGTTTGTCTGATGATCGAGAGGTTGTAAGTTCGAACCCAAGACGAGGCTCACACTGTCCGTGACAAAGACTGAAGATATTAATCCTATGTTAAATTGTCCTCCACCTCTAAATTATGTGGTATAGCTTGGCAGAAGCTTATTTATAGAATGTGGTAAGTACTGGTTAAGGTCTAAATGAAGTCCAGGAAAGCTGGTTAAGATAACTGCCCGCCACGATATGAATGAAATAATGTTAAAAATGGCGTAAAACTTGATGAAACAAACAAACATATGTATCTGCTATCAAAGAGAGTTTTAAATTACATAGACAAGTTACACAATGCATATAGTTAACTGTTTATTTGTAAATGTGTTCCAATATATATAACATAGTACTCATAAAGCTAACTACATTTTAACAAATATTTGCCCATTGAAAATCAAAGTACTGAAAGTACTCATGGAAACTGAGCTTACATAGATTTGCACAGCAACATGAAACATGAAAAGAGTTCCATGTGCTCCGAGCGAGTGACAGCTATGAAAAGCTGATCCATCATTCAGTTTCCAAAAACTACCCTGGAATGTGTTTAAATAAAATAAGATAAAAATAAATAACATGATAATATAAATAAATACATAAACAGTCTCATATTTGAACTGAAAAGAACAACCAAATAAAATGATCACAAAGACGTTGGATTTCTTGAAAAGTCCGCATAAAAGAAAAAAAAATGTATAAACAAAGAATAGTGTAAATGCTAATAACATTTAATAAGTTTAAATTCAATATTGACCAGGAATAACCATGGTAAAAAAATATTGCTAATTAAATAGAAGGAAGCACCAATATACATAATTATGTTATCATAATAATAACATCTGTTAAAAATAAGAAACATGCACATACCAGACAACAGAAGACATTTAACATGTTTTAATAAGGTAAATTTCAGATGGAAAATCAATGTCTACATTTTCAGTCAAATTCTTTTCCTTTCATTGACAGCTTTATTATCACAGTTTTAAACCATTATACTGAACGTCATTTATCAAAAATAATCACAAGAAGTGGTTCTTAATTAGACATTGTGCAAAAATTCAATACTTCTTCAAAGAACTTTTCACATCAGTATCTGTTGATAATAATATGATAATTGTGTTTGTTTGGAAATAATGACTTCTCTAACTTAAAAATTATCTATAAAATATCTTGAAATATTTTTCGAAATGTTCATCAGAGCAAAAACAACACCAAACAGTCGAACAACTTATTGCAGTTCAAAATCAGAATAACAACATTGAAAAACCATCATAAACTGTTATACAAAGACATGGTAGTCCAAGCTTACATTTAAAACCCCAGTAAATAACCCTAACATCAGCTAATTAACATTTTATTAAACATACAAAAACAAGCTTTATTGTAACTTGGACCAATGTGTCAATTGCTCCCAGATTATAATAGCAATTAAATTCACATCCCAACAAAACCTTTACCCACAAAGAGAAACTTACACAAACATCAAAAGTATAACTACAAAATGAAATGCCAACTATGAAATAATGACAACAATACAATGTACCCATTAATTTAGCATCAATTCAAGAAATAATAACAGTAACACATATAATATCATAATTGAGATTCAACGGTGTAAAATAGTAAAACATGCATTAAAATTCAATTACAACAACAACTTCAACGACTCCTATTGTTTTGCTGAAAGTTTAGCTTCCAGGAGAGAAAATTTAATCAATTAACAATGTGCCAATAGCCATGCAAAGAAAAAGCAAAACATTGAATTTAATCAAGACTGTTGTAATTATATACAAATTCATTTTAACTTCATTTAGGTAAAAGCATTCCTATTTGAAACTATCTTGATTCCACATTCCAGAAACAAGAGGACCATGATGGCCCTTGACTTGCTCACCTCAGTAAAGACTGCCACTTCTTACATATCAATGTTTATCTAGGAAAGTCTAACACTGATATAGGAATCATTAATATAGGTTTAAACTTTCATTTCTTGTTGTTTATCAATGTGTAAACTTACTCAGACCTCTTAACACATTGAATAAAGCATGAAGGGCTTCATGTGAAATGTGTGTTATGAGGTCTGGGGGAGTTTACACTTCGATAAATGACCAGAAATGAAAGTTTAATCCTTTATCCTTTGTAATTCCCATTTAAATTCAATTGTTTTATTCAATTCTTACAAATGTTGGACATGAACCGCTAGAACTCTTTAGCTGGTAAAAGTTGTCCAGCAAAGATGTACAGGAACAAAAGGTTTCCGATTGAAAAGGAGTTTACCGAAGTGTAAACTACCTCCATTGACCAATCAAAATGCGTAGATTTGTAAGAATTGGAAATAAGAGAGAATAAATTAAAATGTACAATTAGAAATAATCTGAAGAATATGGCAGGATGATACAAGACAGAACATTAAAATGAGCTCAAAGAAGCGAATATATAATAAACAAGAGGGCCACATTGGCCCTTTATTGCTCACCTGAGAACCAAGGCCAATAATTAATGACCAGGTAATATAGTTTCCATCTCGTAAAACTCATTTTTACGTAGACTTTGAGATAAAAACCAACAATGAAGGTATAATACTGTTAAACAAGCTAAAACGTAGCAAATTTTCTAATCCAAGGGTCCATAACTCTTGAAGTTGTGGTCCGATTCCCCGCATAACTTAACATGTTCAAAACCATAAGGTAATACACATTCATTGTAAATATGATTAGGATCGGTGTATAAATGAAGGCGCTAGAGTGTAAACAAGCTAAAATATAGCAAATTTGCTAAGTCAAGGGTCCATAACTCTTGAAGATGAGGTCCGATTCCGCCCATAATCGAAATTGTTCGACATCTTTTGGTTATACTCATTTACTGAAAATATTATTAGGATCGGTGTATAAATGAAGGCGCTAGTGTGTAAACAAGCTAAAATATAGCAAATTTTCAAAATCAAGGGCCCATAACTCTTGAAGTTTGGGTCCGATTCCGTCCATAATCGAACTCGTCCAAGATCTTTTGGTTATACACATTTACTGAAAATATTATTAGGATCGGTGAATAAATGTAGGTGCTAGAGCGTAAACAAGCTAAAATATAGCAAATTTTCAAAGTCAAGGGCCCATAACTCTTGAAGTTCTGGTCCGATTCCGCCCATAATCGAACTTGTCCAAGATCTCTTGGTTATACACATTTACTGAAAATATGATAAATTGGTGAATAAATGAATGCGCTAGAGTGTAAACAAACTCAAATATAGTAAATTTTCTAAGTCAAGGGCCCATAACTCTTGAAGTTCTGGTCCGATATTGCCCATAATCGATCTTGTCCAAGATCTTTTGGTTATACACTTTTACTGAAAATATGATCAGGATTGGTGAATAAATAAAGGCGTTAGAGTGTAAACAAGCTAAATATAGCAAATTTTGTAATTCAAGGGCCGATAACTCTAGAAGTTATTATCAGATTTTGCCCATAATCGAACTTAGCCGAGACATTGTGGCCATATACATTGTGAGCAAGTTTAATCAAGATTCGTAAAGAGTTGCGGTTGCTAGAGTGTAAACAAACTAATTGTGGACGGACGACGTACGCCGGACGCCGGACATTCACCGATCCTAAATGCTCACCTGATGAATCAGGTGAGCTAAAAAAATTAATACAGTGTATTTGATTTCGGACAGAGTTCATTATTACAGAACAATAGACAGTGCATACACTGCATAGCTTACTATGGTTTTCATTCAACACAAAAATAAACATTTCTACAGTGAAACTTGTCTTAGAAACCACATCCAAATAAAGGCCATTCTTTTAAAAACTGTAATTGATCATTTAGAACACAATGACCTCCGAATAAAAGTCACCTGTCAGTAAAGGCCACATTGTGTTTTTCCCAAGGGTGGCCTTTTTCACAGGTTTGACCAGTCCATCCACTATGCGTTATTGGTTAGTTTAAATCCTATTTGAAAAATTGACCAATGGCTATAATACACTATAATACTGCTAGCCAAACTCTAAAACCACCGGCTTACAAGTTGTATCACCAAGTATTTAAATTGTTTTTAATTAAATCTTTATTTCAATAACTAGAAAAGATATTTATCACTGAAATTCATGAACATGATCAATTCACCAATGTTTTAGTTGCTTAGCTACCAAATAAACCACATACATAAAATACCCGCCACACTTAAAAACTAAAATATATTAAAAATTCAGTTGCAGTTTAAGTTTACATACAATAACAAAAGGTAACATATAACAAGATAATATAATAAATTTAGTAACCTTAACAAAATGTTAATTCACCAATACATGGAACAGTTCAAGAATTCATTGTAAATTTTCATATAGAACATACACTAGAGCTGTCATAGAGGTGACTAATACACCCGCCGCCGCTTTGACACTAATAATGCAATAGTACACTAGACAGTTAAGTTCAAGGGGACATAACTCTGCAATGAGTGAATTGCTGAGCCTTGCACATCTACTCTGGTGACAGCATATTTCAAGTTTCATTGCAATCGCTTAAAGAATGTGAAAGTAGTTCGCTCCAAAAACTTTTATGCGGACGGACTGACGGACCAATGACCGACCGACAGAGGGACTCCAATATACCACATCTCAAACTTCGTTTGTGGGGGTATAATAAGTCAATCTATATTTTACCCAACATAAATAATGCATTTTTTCAATTTGGCAGGATACCAAATTCATGTTACTTCGATATGATTAGACCCAATCACCGGCAAGAAAAACTGGAAACCATAAATTGAAGTGGAAGCTCAGAAAATGAATCCATTATGACACAGACTCCCAAGAGAGACAATGCTAAGTTCTTGAAGATTCTGTTGTACGCAGCAAGCATCATCCACAGACTTTAAATTCATGTCATAAGATGTGTCCTGTCAAATCCCTGGGCTACAACACAATATAAATAGTGAGGGAGTCTTTAGAGGAAGTTTCGCACAATGCCCAATGTTAATTTATGGGTAGAAGATTATATGAAAGTATGAAATAATACATATTATATTATTCATAATGCAGAGAAGCTTAGAACATGACATATAACATGAGCACATAAACCATTGAAATATAAATTCTGTTCAAAACCTTTGACATGGCAGAAGAAGTCATTTTTAGGTATTTGTTAGCATTATTTCATCACAGCAAATTTCAGTTTTTATATAAGCATCTGAACAATGATATAGTTATACAACAGTCTTACATTGCTTCTTTATACTTAAGATATTCCAGCCATTTAAATAATTCAGGAAAAAGAGTTAAAACTCACCCATTGTGCATAGGATAACCTTTGCCTGAAAAGACAGTTTACTTCAAATTGATATTGAATGTATACAGTAAACAAAACATTGTTGGTAATGAGCATAGTGTACATAGCTTTATTTCTACATATCAGTACATTATATATAATAATAAGAGTATGCAGGAATGTATTTTATGTATATATTGAAAAACGATTGCCTTCATGTCTTTAAAGCGGCATACTCTACAATTGGTTGCATCTAGAATCAAAGCAAAATGATGGTAAATCAGAAGCTTGTAAAGAAAAAGCAGACAAAGAAAATTTCAGCCAAAATTCCTTCAATTAAAAACACAAAACACAAAAATACATATCCGTGACATACACACTTTCCCATGAAAATGTTAGGTTTAAGTCGCCTTTGTCTGTTTTGTTTGCTTGAGTTTCTAAATTATCGGAGAAATTTGTCCACAATCATACTTCTAGTGTATTTTTTACACTTTCACAGAATTTTTGTCAAGTGTAGTGTATGCCTTTCTAAAAGTCTTGAAGTAAGCATTACAATATTTAACAAGTGTATGCATTAAACACTGATTACCATAATTCTTTAATGGTTGTCTCCCTTAGCAGACTATAAATTAACTTCAAAACATAATGAAGCAGAAGTTAAAACATACAACATTTTTTTAATTCCTATCAGTTTAGATACCAGTCTAAAATCTAAGGCTTCTGATTGGTTGATACAGATTTTAAATTCGAAATTGACCAATGGCAAATCATCACTCACAGACTGGTATAAAAACTCATGAATTACTCACTTCTTCTTCGGTTGTAGCCTCAAAAACATGACAGAAAAATTCCTGGGCTAAACTGCAATATGTCTCACTGAAAATATGCATAAATGTACATAATAAATAAGTTGCCATTTTGTATTTTAGTACACGCTCAATGACAAATGCAGCATTTGATGAATGTATACAGCAGATGTGTTAAAAACATTGTGGAACTTACCCAGCAATGAATGCAAAATATTTCAAAGCATCTGTCCTACGACCACAGGAAGATATTTCTGTGAATAAATGTTGAAGGAAGATCTGAAAATAACAAATTAAACAATTTTGAAAGCTAAGTAAAAAACAACTATATCCTACTTTCTGTAAAGAGGCAGCTCAATGATTAAACATGATCCATTAACCCTGGGTCTAAAAGTGTGTATATTGGTCCCAGACTTACCTTAAAACAGCAAGTTACATAGATCTAAGTTTTCATTTAGTTAACTTTAGCACTCTTTCTAAAAATCAAAAATTAAGAATTAAAAAATCAAAGTTTTTTTTACCTTTTTTGTTTTGGAATCCGTTAGTATAATTTCTTTTTCCCCGAGCTCTAATATAACATTCTAAAAACAATGAGTCACATAAGTTTTAATTTCTACAATAACTATAATACTTAGATGATAACAAATTTAATTATTCTATTTGTAAGATATGATCAGTAGAATCTTATCATGCCAGAGCATTTTCTAACCTTTGAAAAGAATCTGCTGTAACATTAGGTTTGATGTTTGTTTGAGTTCTAGCTAACCCCTTAACAACAGTCAGTCATATGAGGTGGACAATTCATTTAACCATCTTTCCTGGAAAAAAACAGTACTAGACTACTGACCTCCATAAGCAACTGCCTACTTTCTCACATAAAGAAACATTGTCTGTAGCAGGGATCTAACCCACGACTCTCTATCTAAGAGAGGTAACAGTGATTTGAAGTCAACAACCTTAACCACTCAACAACAGAGGTGGGACATATCCATTATAGCGTTTTGTGAAAGTGATTTTTGTTCATATTGTTGTGATGTCAACCTGGAGTTGTGTCCCTTAACATAGCCAGAAAATTTACCTGTTTGGTTTTAGACCTAGCCAGAACTTCAGCAACACCATGTTCTATCATATCCACTCTACCATCCTATAAAATAATTTTATAAATACAGTCAAACATGATTTAATGGTCACCTTCTAATTAAATCACCTTATCATAACTACAGTAAAACCCTGATTAATCTAATTTGTTAGATCTGGAACAATATATGGTTTCGAATAATCCATTTCAGTATGATGTACTGGTTAATTAACCATTTAATACAGAACACACTGGTCATACCTCTGAATTTTGTTCAACTGTACACAGAGGTTGTATTATCTCACATTATCAAATCATACTCTTAACATTATTTGATAACTATTATTGAAAAAATAAATAACAACTTAAATGTTGTTTACCAGGTATAATGCATTACATATATTCACACTTACACAAAGGTTATAAACATAGATGGAGTGCTTAATATAACAACTCAGTGATATAAACAGGCTAAATATTTAATAAAGAGAATTTTTAATGAAATATTCAATGGAAAAAATAATTTACCTTTCCAAGGTAAGCTTTCCCTCGATAAATGGTGTCATATGTTGCCCTAAATAAAAACAAAAAAAATACTATCTAACATGCATCATAAAGATATTGAATCATATTTTTTTTGCTTCAACATTACATTGTTTTATTGAAAAGGTATTCACCTATATATAGTGTTAATAAGACAAGGTAATTGTCATTGAATAAAAAAATGTTTGCAATATTTTGTTTAATATGAATCATTATCATTATTTCTTTAATGTACGGCAGACACTATTTCTGACTCTCTACTTGGTCACCAGCCAGAACTTATGTAAATCTGCCTAATTCTGAAGAAACTGCTCACTTTCTGACATGATGGCTGACCCTTACTAATGGGTTGGTTGGTCCCTTACAAATACCAGCATGTGAAAAACCAGAGTAGGTGACCAATTATTTTAGATTCAAAACTACAATACATTCAGTCATATTTTTTCTGTCTCGTATATAAATGAGAACATATCTGTTCATGCTACACAAAAAATAGTAATATTACAAAGAAAGAATAGCCCAATTATCATTTATTCTTTAATATTTACCTTAGATTTTTCAATTTATTTAATGACTCATTTCTTTTGAAAAAACAAGAGTTGCTTCCCTTGAAGAAAAATAGAAAATCATAGAATAAATAATTTTGGGGATTTAGCTTGGAATAAGACAAACTAAAAAAGACAGAACTACATACTTTCCCTCTGAATCATGGACTGGTACTTCATCTTCTATTTCCTCTGGGAGAATTGACTCTGGTGGAGGTCTCTCTTCAAAGTCTGGAAACTGAGATTTTAGTCCTGGGGATGTGGGTGTGGTCGGTGAAATATCTTTCATCTGTAGTAATCTTTCTATGGGTCTATATACTGAACCATCTTTATATTGAACCTAGAGCAAATTGTCTAAATATAGTTACGGTACGTCTTAAAATAAGGGATCTAAAGTGATTGCAAGGTTAAAGTTTCTGACTAATAACAACTGAATCCAATCAGGGTCCAACTATCATGTATGGAAGCTGCCTAGCTAGCTTACAGATGGTAAGTGGTTCTAACCAGGTATGCACACAAGATCTTCCTCCACCCTTTAAAGGAAAATTGTTGCTAAATGACCCGTGCTGTTGGTTAGACATTAAAACTTAAAACAAATAAAGTACACATGAGACAAACAACCAACAGTATTCAATAACCAATCGATACATCTCAGGTAGGAACATTGACTTGATATCTCAATAAAAACACAAATAAGCTCTCACAAGTGGAGTCTTTGTACAAATATTTTACAGTAGATACAATTAAATTGCTTTAATGATCACCTATCCTGTCACATTATAATAATAATTTAAATGACATTTTATATGGTGTCAGTACAGAACAATAGATTATAAGAAAGACTGCATAGTACATTTTATCTCACCTTAATTACACAAAGGTGAATAGGTTTTCCTTCATACTGGTTAAAAATGAAGTAAACCTGAAAATAGAAATTTCTTCAGCATAATGTACAATATAGAGTACTCATTGTCATTGTGGAAAAAACATTTAAGCATATTTTACAACCATAAATCAAAGACATAATTACTTTATTGGCTGAAAACTTCAGTTATTTAATATACATGATCTTCACACAAGACAATTACATCACATCTAGATAAACAACATGTTCACACTTTCACAATTTCAATTCATTAAAACACAACAAGAAACAATGTCATAATATGTATAAAACACATGTTTAAACAAAAAGATTTACAGAGAGAAACCTTCAATTATCTATACAGGTTTATCATTATCTTATATCATAATACAACCAAACCTGTGAAAAAAGTCCACTTTTGGTAAAGACAAAATATGACCTTTGTTGACAGGTCATTTTTATTCAGAGGTCATTTTGTTTTAAAAAGGCAATGACGTTTTTTTGAAGTATGGCCTTTATTCAGAGGGGGCATATATTCAGAGGTGGCCATAAATACAGGTTTGACTATATAATTATATCAAGCAAAAAATAAATACATGTCTTACCCCACTTTTTCCAACCCCTCTCAAACATTCTCCACACATTTCATCTAACACATCACCAACTCCTATCTTCCCCTAATAAAATATATACATGATATTCAAAAATTGTACTTTGATTTTTACATTCAAGCATTAGACAAGTTATTTCATTATGAAGATATACTGCCCAATAAAAGTATAGTTTTGTTACATCTATAACAGTTGATCAAAGATATAATAATCAACTACAAAATGGGATATAAAATACTACTTAAGATTTATATTGACTTTCATACTATTTTAGACTGAACAAACAAAAGAATCTTACATCTTCACCAGCCACACTATTTGGATCTACTTGGGTTACCAGAGGATACCCCTTCACAGTTCTGAAAAATGTATCAGTTGTAATATTATACATGTACTTACTTAAGGGGTACAATATTAAGATATAAATCATTCTTCAAACCATGTTTAAACATCATCAATGCAAAGAAGAACATTTTGATAGATAAATTTAATTTTCAAAGGTCTGAAGTTCTGAACAGACTATAAAAGAGGATGAAAATATATTATACATTCTGTCAAATACTTAAAACTGTTGCATTCACCTTATATCTAAACCAAGGTCTTCAGATGGCACCAATTCATACTGCCTGTATATCTGTAACAAAACAAAGTGGAACACATCAACGGCATCCACTATCAGGGCAGGATAAATATTATAACATGAAAGTAATATCAGCATTGTTGAAATCACCACATGACAACAGTTTTGCATCAAACACTATGATTGTACAGACAAGTAGAAATGTTCCAGTAAAAGGATTCTCAATTTTATCCTGAATATATGATAAAAATCAGTGATGAAAACAGCTGCATGTTAATGATTAAAGGGCAAAATTGATCAAATAAGTAACAAATCACTTAAAGTCCAATAAGCTTGTAAATTTATCAGTCATAATAGTTTATGACTGTCCTATAACAGAGGAATCCGGTGTGTTTTCCTCCCGTGCATACTTTATGGCATGAAAAAATGTTTCCGAAACCAATGTCGTATTTTTTTCAATATCATTGAAAAAATACTATTTATAGAACAGCTGTTTTCCCGCAGTCATATTATGCACACGGCATGAAGTGACGTCACACGCTCTATATATTTTTAAGCAAAATTCACAGCAAAATGAGTGTTTTTAGAAAAAAAGGACTTGTTTTGTCGGTAAAAATTATTTTGGGATAATATCAGCAGTTGCTTGTTTTTTGTATAAATTTTCTATAGCAAAAAGCTAATGGGACTTTAAGTAATAAATTGTAGAAGACAACATACCGGTAATTCCCAGCAGAAGTCAAGGAAACTGGCATTCTGAAAATAAACAGTAAATAACATTAACAATTATATAAGAGAATAAAGGACTACGGTGTGTGATGTAATCAATAAAAATATCAATTGATTAGAAACCATAAATGTAAATACTAAAGGTTATAATGCTACAGTTGTAAGGATTCAAATGCTATGTAATAAGTCAGACCCTTGTGTCTTTGTTTCACTGAGTGTTTAGAATAAGGTCAGTTCATGTCAACTTTTGATATACATATTTATAAAAACAATTTGATATTGGCAATAATCATACAATATCAAAATTGATACAAACCTTTAACAATAATTCAAATGTAACTCCCTGTAATTCCAACAACAATGAACTCAGAATTTCTGTAAAGTAAATAAAATATTTGAAACACAATAAAATGCAAATTTCAAATGGTACATATAGACATAGCATTAGTTATTGATTCCCAGTTGAGTCTGAACAAACATATTTAATCTAAAGTCTTCAATTTCTTAAATTAATTCATATGAAACTTCTATAATCAGTATGTACACAAGAACCTCTGCTTTTAATAACTTACTAAATGAATTTAAAAAAAAACAATTTATATGATATAATATTACACCTACCTGTAAGAATATCATTACCAAGAATAGAACTGTAATCTGTATAATGGATCTGAAGAAAACATTTCAGATTACAGTTATACATGCAAAATGTACAAAATCTTTCTTTAACAAACACTTACTTAGAAAAGCAAACACTAGTTTGGATAAGTGTCCATTACTAGTTATACTGTATTCATTTGTCTTTTGAATTTATTGCACATATTTTCTACCATAAACATTTAATAAGTTAAATATGTCTTACTGGCATAATCCTAGATCATTTAGATTTATATAAACAAGTAACAGACAGTACAGGTATCCTAAACTTCCAACCATGCTTAGGGGATGGGAGGAAGGCATTTCTTTAACATAAACATGCTTGGATAAAACAAGAGTGCCTCAAGCAGTGCCAACGCCTATCTATTCACTGCCTCAGTGGGATTTAATCACCTATGAAGCCTCATGTTGCTTTCTCTTGCAGTTTCTAAGTTATGAGCTTCATTGAAGTTTTTACACAGACGCAAACACATACTATGGAGTGATCACAATAGCTTGACTTTTTCTTTGAAAACAGCCAAGCTAAAAATTGTCCAAAAAAAAGTTTGGTCGAGATTTTTCATGATTCAGCAAACAAACCAATCTTTTTAAGCATAGCTTAGTGTTAACCAAAATAGAACAGATAAATATTCTTACCATTGTGAGCTCAACATTATTCTGTAAAACTTTCAAAGTTGATACAAGAACTTTCTTCATCAATGCAGTCCTTATAAAATGTCTTCCTCTTCCACAGTCTTGTTTTGTCTGTAAGAGATTAGAGAGTATACAAGATGTCCAAATATGTAACTTTAAAGACATTGAACAGCTACTATATAAGTGACCCCCCCCAAAATCCACATGTGGTCTAATCTCTTAATTGTTTTATTGCCCCTAATCAGATAAAACCAGTCTGGTCACGGTCTGTAGACTTGACACCTAGTCAAAAAGTGGGGTAATAAATTTTATTGATTTACAGTGATGATAAGTTTATGACTAAAATGCTTTTGTTTTTATAAGCATAGAGTAACAGATTATGTGAACAGGTGCTAGTCTATCAATGACCCTGTCTGTTTTATTACCCCCTACTGTGGAATTAGTGGACTTTCTGGTCCATAAGTCACATGCCTCGCATTCCTGGCTCAATATCTTTAATCAGTAAAATCCATCTAGATAGACTATTGTAGCCAAATGCTTCTCAAGACAATTGAAAATAGAAATGCACATTAAACGCATGAAGATGTAAAAGTGATATGAGCATTTCCTTACTAAAACGAAGTATTCTTTTTTGAGAATATCAAAATATCTTTAATTCATAGCTTCTTAGAACTTTTAGGATAGATTTACTGATATTGCACAGTTGAAAATACAGGTGAAAATACCTCATAGAGAATAAAGTCTGAGCTAAAGTAAATGTTTGCTTTATATTTATATATAATAAGAGGAGAAAGGTTAAAAGTGTTTTTTTCACCTTCTTACTCTTTTTGATGGCTGCTATGCACATCAGTAACATTGGACTGGCCCTAAAATGAGTAACAGAAGAGATTTAACTATAATGTTTCATTCAATCAACATTTACTAGCAAATTAACATCTCTCAATGTCATGCATTAATTTAACAAATTTAATACATTTTGGTGACTAGATGTTAAATGGGTAAAATTCTAAATTACAACCCGTTAAATGAAATAATGTACCAGGTACATGTATGACATAATGTTACTGGTAGCTACGAATAGCCTTCAACTTCCATTGTATCAATGAAATATTAACTAAACAACACAAAAAATGAATAGCTTTTATCTGATATGAATTATGATATAGATATTGGAAGAAATTGCGAAACCTATGTCCAAAACAATGTAAAACATAGTTCCCACATCTACTATACTTACCTCCCTTGGTGGCCATCTTGCTTGGCAAATTCAACAGGCATTGATAGAAGATATTTATATTTTTGTTTTGATAATTCTAAATATAGGATATTCGTACATGACAACTACATTTTCTTAAACCTGATGTGCTTATGACATTAACAACTTTATGATAAAGTTAACTTTTATAAAATGAGTTGTTTAATAATAAATTTTCAGTTTTTTTCTATTAAGCACATAAGGCCTAGCAAGATCGCTGCCAAGGGAGGTAAATTTTGTAGATGTGGGAACTATGTATAGCTCAACAGGATGTGAATATTTTATAGTAAATTGCACGGGGAATTTTTTTTACCCTTGATGTGAAGAGAGGGTTGGAATTTTGGAGATCCATGTCCAATACTCGGTAGTGCTTGATCCAAACCATGAGTTTGTACCTGAAGACATCAAAGATATTAAAAGTACAAGCAAATGTTTGCCAAAGCCAGCAAAATAAGGAACAGAATTTATCAAAATTTAAATGTAGAAATGTGGTGTCTGACAGAACAACAGCTATTCACAATAATTAGTAAATATCTTAATCAGTATAGTACATATAGTATTATAAATTTATATTTATCAAACTGGCTGAAATATCAACAGACAACAGCCCAATAAGCTCAGTTGGTAGGCTTAGACTTGCAAGCTGGAGGTTGAGGGATCAAGCCCTGCATCAAGTACATTATTTTACTCCTCCTATTTCAATAGAATAGTATGTATATTACAGAATACTGCAACAGAAATGTATGTATAAATTTGGCATATTACAAAAAATACATTACAAAATTAATGAATGCTTACAAATTGTTTCAAACTTGGATACATCGTAAATGACATAAACTATATTAAAGAACAATGCATACTTTTCAATCCTTTGAGAAATATTTCTTCTAGTGTCTCACACAGAGGTTGTAACAACTGATGTCCATCTGCGACAGGTTCATTCTTTGAGCGAAGTGCTATGACAAATGCTAACAAAATAAAAATATCTATATCACAGTCTGAGTTATGTTTATAGCAATAATTTAATATTCACTGCTCACAAAAAAATGCAGTCAACACAACAGCATATTAATGAATTGATCATAATGATGATGATATGATGTTAATGAACATGGCTGCCACTAAAGATTCAGAATTTCAATAATATAGTAAGTTTTCATCATACAACATATAACAGTCAATAAGAATGCAGAGTTCACAACACTAGGCTTGGAAAAAATCACAAGGAAACTTTCACACATATACTTGGACAGTGATATTGACTCTTTGTTATTGTTATCCGAAATCTTATGTGCGACTACTATATCACTTCATCAAATGTTGATACGCGGAATAGTCATCAGAAGAAAATTTGTGACTCTATGACTAACCTTTCAACTTCTTCAGTAGAGGGTCGCTGACGGACATTTTAACTAAGCAAACAGTCCATGACACGAGAAAACTGGAATAAAACAAAATATTGCCAGTGATTTTATTTGGATATAGGCTAATAAACTGTCAGATTATCGTTGTCGTCTCGGGCGCATGATGCTCGTGTATACATACGTGCACCATTGTTTGTCACTGGTGTAGCTTCCTATAGGCACTGTAGGCACGTCCCTACACTTTTTCTAACAAATAAATAACAATGCGGAAACGCAATAAATATGAATGGTTATATACTGATATGTAAATTTGATATACCTTATAGCAGGGATGCTATAAATTACTATAGCATCCCTGCTTATAGCAAGGACTTATATACATACATGTACAAGGACTAGCTTATGTACATCAGGCATGCTATATTACAATGTAATATAGCATCCCTGCATACTATGCATAATGAATAAAACGAAACTCGGACCTTTTCAATACATTGTACCTCGTACGGAATATACATGATACAACACATTTACAAACGGCATTGGTTGACATTTAAAAATAGAATTGCACTGTTACAGTATACAGATTAGAGACGATTAGTCTAAATAATACGAACAATATCAATTGGAAAGATCGCTGTGAATCGAACCATCGTCAATTTGAGTAATCTATTCTATATAATTTTTTGAATTCCTCATACATGTGGATTTGAATAAACTTTGAAACACACAAGGCAAATCCTAAAAGATGTAACCAAACAGCTTTATCATATGGTACAATTTTGGTCAATTTCCATAAGTAGTCTCCCTTTCGAGATCGAGCTGATTAAGCTGATACCAACTATTGGATTGTTTCCCTTTAGGTCATCTGATAGAACACATGATACTGGTCAAAATTTACCGTGTCACCAATATAACCCCAGGAAATCGATAGGCAATAAAACCGCGGGTGGTATTATACAAGCTAATTATCTGTGTATGAACATCGATAGTATAATTTGTACAACAGAGAAAATGCCAGCGTAGTTGGCAAGTAAAAGATGTTAATGCAGTTATAGAAAAAATATTATTATTTTTTATTGAATTATTTTAAAATCCGAAAATCCATGATTATATTATTTTATTAATTTGGTTGTTAATAGCGTTATACAGCACGATAACCTATTTTCTTTTTCACTAATATTACAAGTATTCGAAAACGAAAGTCTGTATGCATGTAAAATTTAATATAATTTATTTTTTGCTTATTGTGTCTAAGGCCGTAAAATGAGTAAAACATTGATGTATTAATATGTCGTGTATGACTTTGAAATAGACAATTCGGATTTTGATCCATCAATCATTAACACCGAGAGCTAGCATTAATTTACACTGGCTGTGTGTAATAAGAATATTTATACATAATCTATAAATAGTCTAGAACAAAGATCGAGGACTTATATATGTAGTTGTTTCTTGAAAAATTTCCTCAAAGTCAAAATCCTTCTCGTGAAAATATGAGGAAAATAATGTACAAACAATGGTATAAAACTAGCTCTTAACAAAATCAAAATACTGACTATCAATATTAACATGATGCTAGTGCAAAAATACTGCCCAAGATAGATAATTATTTTAAATCAAATTACACCATTTGAAAGATAATGATTTTATCTACAATGTCATATGTGGTAATTTATTGGCATTTACCGAATAAAGATTTTATAGCAAGTTTTAAATTATTTCCCTATATAATCTATATAGAGTTAAACTGGGCAATTGTTATCTGATTGTGGTTTATCGAGTCATTTCAAGGGAGATAACAACATCGATTAAGACGATTATTGATTCAGTATTGTTCCATATGAGAAGCTTTCTTAAAGAGTGTTCATACTTATATCTTAAATTAAATTTAAAATCATGTAACATAACTTGAGTGAATTGTTATCAGAGACATAGATAACATCCTTTGTATACTTTACTCTATATGTAGAATCAATCGAAATAAAATGTGAGAACTTAATCTGGTATAATAGTATGCATGCTACTTTTTTACTCATTTTATTAACAGTACTTATAGTAAGTACGTTTATTGACTTATACATTATATCAGAGACGTATAATGCAATTTAAGATCATGTAACATAAAGTTAATTGTTATCAGAGACATAGATAACATCCTTTGTATACTTAAGTCTATGTAGAAGCTATCGAAATAAAATATGAGAACTTAATCTGGTATAATATTATGCATGCTACTTTTTTACTCATTTTATTAACAGTACTCAGTATATAGTAAGTACGTTTATTGACTTATACATTATATCAGAGATATTATACGTCTCTGATTATATACATGTATCTACTCAAATAATTTACAAATATAAAACAATATAATTATATAAAATAACTTATTTCATCATTCACTACATAGGAATTCGTAAGTGTGTTTTATTTTTAATATCAAACATGTGTTGTTTTACGCAGCTAGATGAAAACAAATCATGTGTTGTTTACTTATACTGACCGTGACTCAAACTTAGTACGTCATTTTAGGTCAGGTATAAATTATAATTATATATTGTGGTGAATATATTTGATTAAGGTCGAAATCGAGTGTTCAGTTCGGTCTTACGGTTACTCATTTATCTTAGTTAAACAGTGAGTATAGGTTTACACAGAACTATCAACATTGTATCGCGATTACTTTTGTATACGTATAGATAAATAACGACTTATAATTTAATTTCGCTTCCTATGAATAAATTAGATATTCGTTGTTAACCAACTCCATTGCAGACGACACAGTAATATATTCGATATCTTTATTTCTAAACGGTACATATAGCTTCAAATAAAAACTTAAATTAACCTAAACGGAAGTATTTTTATGTGTAAAACACACGGTATATAATTGTTTAAGTCAGGTGTTTATGTGAAACGTAAGTTCACAGTATATGAAATAGGAAGTTTGGAAAGTTTTGACATTTTCTTTCAATATAATGGAAGAAGATTCAGTTAAGTTTGAAGGAGAGTTGGAGAAATATTCAGGCGTTGGGGTGAGTTTGATTTATAGAACTTAAATCTAGTTTTAAAACATGATTAAATATTCGCGTATCACAATATGTACATTTATGTATGTCATGTGAATGAATTACTGAAGTCGTCATTTAATTCACGCTTGAAAATACAAAATTGCTACATTACATATGTACTCTGTTTACTGAGTGACAAAACCATTATACCATATAAATGTAGATGTTTAATGTGATTAAAACGATTTTGAGTATTGTTAGTCAGCCGTATTTTCTTACATAAAGAAAAATAGATAATAAAGACAGGACATTTTAAATTGTAATTTAATGACTAACTTATTGACTCTATGTGTCAGCTACGTCATGTTCTATGTAGCTCATCAACTTGATTTTAATTGATAGCAAATACACCAACTTTAATGACCATTTCTTGATTTTACACAATTTATATCACCCGTAATCATGTATTAAATCAGGGATGCTATATTACATTCCTGATTCAAAGTAATAAACCAACGTTGTTGATATACAGAAACAAGTTTTAAGTGAACATTTAAAACGAGGAATTCATCACCGATACTTTAAAAGGCGAAGAAGAAGGGCGCCCCTCAACAAGAATGTTAATCAAATTAAGGGCTGATAAAAAAGTGAATAATTGTATTAATATTGCTTAATACGTTACACCGAAAACAACAATATGTATGAGTCATCCTATGTATAATGCTGGGCTGGATAATAAAACTGTCATTGTACTGACCAAACTTGAATCATACTAAACTACTTAGTGTTGGATCTCATTAGATGAGAAACTTGAGTACCACAATCCTTGTAAAATGTGTCCCACACAGCTGATCATACGCTTATATTACATGTAATTGAAACTCTTTTCTTAGGTTTATACTGTCGCATATTTTTTTGGTTATTTTGTTTCACTTTTTGTTGCAGGTCTTCAAACACAAAACTAAAATATGGATGGTACTTGATGAAGATGCTATCACCCTGTACAAGTTAGACAAGGTAGGTATTATATAGAAGATAACATCACCGTATTGTTAAAATAGTATCTGTCCTGTTCAAATCATATCCTTGGTTGCTTGCTTTCATACTGTACTCTCGCCTGATTAAATGTGTCACATAAAAATCTTGTGCATTACCTAAAAATATTTTGTTTACTGTAGAGCTATATACTACGTATGTTATT
Source organism: Lutraria lutraria (assembly GCA_964023205.1). Taxonomy (NCBI): domain Eukaryota; kingdom Metazoa; phylum Mollusca; class Bivalvia; order Venerida; family Mactridae; genus Lutraria; species Lutraria lutraria. Next base: position 39,082,071 of record OZ026836.1, read on the forward strand.
TATATTTTGGCTATTTTTAGTTTACCACGTGACTTAAACCTTGGCCGCCAGGGTGGTTGGTATAGGCAGTCATGTTTTGTTATCAATTAACTAAAAGCTAGACGATAAAAACGAACATTTGGCCAAAGAAGCTTTTAGTCGGAGGGATTTCGAATGTTTCGGCCCGTTAAATGCAACCCCAAGGGTTCTTTGACTGTACGTATGTTTACAAGCAGACCATTATAAAATATGAACATTTCATTTGTGTCATGGCTGATTTCCACATTCCTTTCGATCTACGTTAATTGGGACTACCTACGAATAAATGTTTCTAAACTCGAGAAACTTTTGAATGTCCATCGTAATTATGTTGTATATTCAATTCAATGAAGTAATAACCCCGAATACTTCTTATCGTTGAATGTGTATTTTATAGATATAAAACTAATTCTGCATTGTTCGCCACTGTTGAAAATGTTATTATCAAGGCCATGAATGTAAACTTTGATCGTCATGATGTATATAACTTGTGGTTTATTACTGATATCTGTATCGTATCGTAATAAATATACATGTAGACAGTTCATTCGGTCAGTGCTCGAATTTAGAAATATCTGGATATGAAGTTTACTCCCCAGCTACACAACACGGTATATAGACGTTCCAAGCTCTCACCGGTAATCAGTCTTTGTAATTGTGTTTTAATTTATTAAGAAGTCAGAATAAACCCACCAGACCTGAGCTTCTATCCTTTTATGCTATGGATAAATTAGCAATTGTGTTCAATAGACACGACATAATTAAATTCGCATATTTACAATGTTTACAACAAGCTGTTCATGTCTTCCGGATTCGTGTCTTCCTATCTGATAGCTACATAATATTATGCAAAACCGAAACATACGCTGATTTCATGAATAACAAAGTAAATACATGTACACTGATTAGCATCATAAAATTATATCAGTTTTGTTTGTTTATTAAGTTTTACGCCCATTTTCAACAGTCAAAGTCAAATGTGGCGGACAGTTCACCTAACTAACCATCGTTTCTGAAAAAGAAACAGTACTATAGACTCCCATCCTCTGTATGCAACTAGCTGTCTACTTTCTCACATAAAGAGACATGGTCGGTAGCGAGGCTCGAACCCACGACCCTATATCAGTGAGAGGTCACAGTGATTTGAAGTCAGCGGGTTTATTTATCAATTGGCTCCAAACAATCGATCAATCATTAAACAATATAAAATTAGATAACAACGTTGTATTAACTATATTTTGCTTCTGAATGAAATGCTCATATTAAATCAAATAAACCGTCTGTAGGACTTCTTAAATTTGCGTTAATACGTTGATATCTGCTAGTTCATGAATGCGGATAAAATCTTAAGAACTGCATTAATATCAATTTATAGATAGAGATATTAAATAATTTTACATTCAGTCTATTCATAACCACTTCTTTCAGTAATAATGCTCTATACAACCACACATAAATAAGTTTTGACAGTTTTTAATGTGAAATGCAATATTAAAACGTTAACATATAAATAGATGTCTCAAATTCCTTTTTTCAACCAAATTGTGTAATTTTCTTGTATCTTCTACCGATCAACAACTGTTCAGATAATAAAATAAGGATAGGACACATGCTGTCAGGGTATAGTACGAACGCCGTGAATACTGAAGAAACATTAAGCGAGCCCAAAACTTCTCTTTAAAATAGGAGCGTTTTATTTCGGGGAACTGTAAATGATTCAAGTAGAAGTCATTTAAAACTGGTATCAAAATATTCCATCTCTCAGGACAGTATTTTTGTTTATTCACCTCTGTGTGGTGGATGAAACACTAACCCGTGGTTTTGGTGATACTATCAATACAAACATGTCCCTTCATGCTCTGTAAAAAATTAAGTATTCTTTGAACTCGAAGCAACTACATGATTCATCTACTATAGATGAAGCATTTCGCTTCAATTAGTTCGAAAATACAAGAAAATGTGACTACGATTACAAACCGAACTCACATTACAGATCAGAACATTACTACGTCAACAGCGCCTTGCGAATATAAATACAAACACCTTACCGACAGAGCCATCGCGGAAACGTCCTCAAAATGACAATGCTGCTTATACTAAGTACGTACAATGTGACTTCTGTTTATATTTCAGAGATCATCATGTATTGGATCTATCAATGTTTACGACATACAGATTTCACGAAAGACAGGACATAAATCTGGACACGAATTTGAAATCAACACAAAAACTAAGAGTTACACATTTGTAAGTAATAATACAGTGCAGTCTCCATACAACAGCCACCAGTGGGAACGTCAAAAATGGCTGTTGTAAGGAGGTGTCTGTTGTTAAGAGAGTGAGAACAAAAATAGAGTAAAATTTTAATTTGGGTTGCTAATATACTGACTGAAATAGGGAGGTGGCTGTTGTTCGGAGGTGACTGTTCATGGGGGTTGCACTGTATATTATGTTGTACCATTTATTTTGGTTATTAAGAGTCACCTGTGTCGGTTTGTAACGCCTTTTCCAGTTTTAGTGATAGGGTGTGACAGAACAAGGAAATTATTTAGTGAACTATTGGTGTCGATTGAAAAAGGGATTTTTAGGGGAATTTTCAGATTTTTTCGACTGAACAAGTTTAAAAATGTTTTACAAAATGGAAGTTATATATTCGAACATCCGTATATCCGATCTGTGGTAATCTTCTGACGAACTTTCTAAAAACTAGGAAAGAATATATCAAACACCTGTCATGGAATTTATTTCCGGTATCAGATATTGTTCTCATTTTCTTGAAGGGTCAATTTAATGATAGTGATCTATATACTTGACCTGGAGATAGAAAATAAAACAGTCAGGTAGATCATATTCACAGTTGGTCTATGTCAACAGGTTTTTTTTATATTCAGAGGTATTCTATGTTAACTGGTAGTATTTACAGGTGATCTGTATTCCTAGGTAGTCTAAATATTCAGAGGGTTTGTATTCACAGGTAGTCTAGATTCACAGGTATTCTGTATTCACAGTTAGTCTGTATTCGCAGGTGTTCTGTATTTAGAGTTAGTCAATATTCACAGGTGATAATTATGTACTCATACGTAATATATATGTATTCACAAGTGATGTGTATTCATATGGATTCTGTATTTACAGCCCAGTAGTCTATATTGACAGGTGGTCTATATTCGCAGGTGTTCTGTATTTAGAAGTATTCTATATAGACAGGTGGTCTATATTCGCAGGTGTTCTGTATTTAGAGGTATTCTATATTGACAGGTGGTCTATATTCGCAGGTGTTCTGTATTTAGAGGTAGTCTATATTGGCAGTTGGTCTATATTCGCAGGTGTTCTGTATTTAGAGGTAGTATATATTGACAGGTGGTCTATATTCGCAGGTGTTCTGTATTTAGAGGTAGTCTATATTGACAGGTGGTCTATATTCGCAGGTGTTCTGTATTTAGAGGGAGTCTATATTGACAAGTGGTCTATATTCGCAGATGTTCTGTATTTAGAGGTAGTCTATATTGACAGGTGGTCTATATTCGCAGATGTTCTGTATTTAGAGGTAGTCTATATTGACAGGTGGTACTAATAGGTGGTATGTATTCACAGGTTGTCCTTATTTACAATTGATCTTCAGCTTATGCTTGACCAAACAAATAATGTTAACATATCCTTAAATCGATTTATTGTAGCCTTTTAAATTCTATGATCAGTAAAGAAACATCCTAAAAGTTATAAATTAATAAGAAATTATGCTTGACAATAAACGATTCTAAATATTAATAATAGAAAATAATCATAAGATTGCATGCGACCTTAATTTGGTAAGTGGTATAGGTGTTGATTTCTAAAAAGCAAACAATATGTAATGAACGCTGTTCTTTCTAAAATCGAACTTGTCAATAAACAGAACACAATTAAGGTACGCTTCTTTAAGATTTTTATTTTCAAAAAGATGAACAGTCTAAATTTCAGTCGAAACTCATTATAAAACAGTTCCAGTTCGAGTCACGTGGTTTCAGTGTAATACATGTAGTTCTAATGATGTCAAAATATATGTTTGTGTAATGTTTTCAATTACAATGTATTTTACCAATAATGTTTTATGTTGCCTTTCATTCTCCTCGCAGATTGCATCATCACATGAGCTTGCAACACAATGGGTGAAATGCATACAGAAAGCAATGAGCATTAGGATTACCCCATCTAGGTAAAACAGCTTAACCTTCGTCATAAAAATTATTTCATGACTAAAAGATTGTTCTTGAGGTTAAGAAGGTCTCATTATAAAGCTAATCTATAGGGGGTGCCGAAAACCGGTTAAAAATTAGTAGTCTATATAATTAGACGGTTTTGATATAAAAGTAGACGCTACGTGAATACATTCACTAATCATCTTCGGCATATGTTATATATTTTTGTAATGTACTTTTAAGAATAACTATACATTTAAAGTTGATGTGTCCGATTGTTCTACTCTGGTTTATTATACCGCCTATTCGTAACACTTTGTCTTAAAAATATATTTAGAACAATCTTTAAGGCACGTTTGGAGGAATAAATCGAGATCCTTAATGCAATCGTTTTTTCGTTGACCAGTTTTTGCTTGTTGCTCAAATGCGTCACAACCAATAGATTTGTTCCTTTATCGTATTGAACATCGTTGATATAACCTCAAATTCGTGTTCTTTGTTTATTCTAGAAGTATCTCATACGACCCTGAGAGAGGACGAAATCGCCGTGAAGAAATCAACCCAGTGCCAGATATACCAGAATACAACACAACCAGTAAATTTGGAGTTCAACTGAAATCATCTAAACGCAATATAAACATAAAATCTGCGAGTACAGCAACATCAGTCACAACGTCAGACAAACCTATACCAGAGCTAAAGCGGTCAATTTCTGTACCTTCTAACGAGACGGAGAACGAAGTTGCAAATACAAATCCTAGTTCAAGCAGAATCCTGACAAAAGTAATTCAACCAAAATCACCAAAACATGGCACGGTCACTAAACAAAAACCGACATCGCCTCCTCCACCGTGTAGCCCTGTTCGAGAAGAAAAAGAGTTTGCGTATCTTAACACTGAAGCAGAGTCAAGTAAAGACAATAGTAACATCACCGAAAGTTTAGAAGCAAACAAAGTTTTACATGAAGAAAAATCCAATACCGATTCAAATATTGAACATAGACACGAAGAACAAACTAATGAAACCTATGACAAAGTTAGTGGTCTTGGTGAAAACATTCTGACTTCTAATAACGATAAAAACGCCGTAATAAAACCTTCAGATCACAGTACAAAAGATGAACACCCCGACGATGAATGCCAAGTAGAAATGAGACATTCTGGTATACGACATTTAGATGGATCCCCAGTATTGATGAGAAAATCAACAAGGAGCCACGTTGCCAGTAGCAACCAGATTAGCCATTTGACTGGAGAGCTTGAGTATGATCATCTATATGAAGATATCACATATAAACCTGAATATCCACCACAAGATTCCAGTGATGAAGGTGGTGAAGAGGTTGATGATACTGTCGTACAAGCGTTTGATGCAGTATTTGAAGATAAAGATGAAAGTAAACCGGAAGCAAAACCCATTTTTACCACCAAAATAGAAAATGTATCAGATGAAAATGTCAATGCTTTTACGAGACTGAAACAATTCTTAGAGAATAATTGTGATTATCAACTTGAATCGCATACAGTGACACTAGAAAAACCAATGGAGACACTGAGAAATTATCTAATTAATAAAGATATCTAGTCATATTGGATATTCCGAATGATCTATTGCTTGAAAAAGACACGTGATTAATTGTGATTCGCCCTTTGCTACTAGTATTATAGTCAAAATCTGTTATGTATTTTTGTAATAGCTATTTTGTATGTATAAATTTTAGACTAGACAGTATTCAAATGACTGTTTAGTGCTGCAGAAGTATCGAACATGTTTAGAGGTACTTGTTCGTTTTACTTGATAACAATTTTAAGTATTTTCAAACTGTTTTGAACTCGTCGTTTAGGTGGCATTGAACAAACATCAAGTGTCAATGAAGGGTGCAACATCACGTGACCTGTTTGGCCTGATGGAGAGTGTACAAGTTATGTTGTTACAGTTTTTGTTAACCATCAAGTCATAGTCTCAATTTCTTCATCTAATGTCGGAGCAATAAATCGAAATGTTTGAAGAAAGGTAAAAACTAGATTAATTCGTACTTGAATAATTATCTTGATAAAACATTTGCAAGAAAACATCAACATATTACATTAATATGATATTGATGAATGGAATAAATGAGCTGACGAATACAATGTATATGATGTGTGAGCTTTTATTGAAATTTAAGACACATTAGAATATATCCTTCCACACAGGTACACATTGAAGTTCTAAGAGTTGAATCTAAAAATAGCCTATGGCATATAAAAGTTTCTGGTTTCCACTAATCCAAAGAGCCTCCTTTTCTGTCGACCCTACCGTATTTGAAAATAAAATCTGCAGACCTACTACCCTACATTTTAGGATGTTTGCGGAAAACAAGATTCAGTTTGTTACTTAAACCAGTGCTAACGATCAACCTTCTTTAAAACTGAATATGATGAATGTATTTATGTTTTGTATGTAGCAGTTTTACAGTTAACAATCACACGACGTTGTAAGATCGTTTGATAAGCTGTATTATATCACCATAGCAAACTTCAGGAGCATTCATTGACCAGGTGAAGTCCAAATGTTCCCAGTCATTTATTGTCTTGTGCTTAACTACGTGCGGTAACTCGGTTGCCAGTCTACCGACGTCACGTGGAACTGCTAACCAATCAGCACCTCCAGAATATAAGGCTGTCGGCACACTGACTTTGGTGGGATCGTACTCTGGTGGAGTCGTCTAGAAGCAAATAATACAATGTCATATAAGGTAATGCTAAGTCGAACCAAACCTTCTTTCTGTGGTCAAAAGAATCATTACTGATTCGGATTTAACGCCATTTTCAACATTAGTTCAGTCATGTTGTTGCGGATAGTTATTGTAACCAACTAAGCGCATTATATCTGCAATCTATTACCAAGCTATCCCACATAATTCAGAGATGGAGGCCAATTTAACATAGGCCGTAATTGGATGTAATTAATACCTTCAGTTAAATTTGTCACGGACAGTGCGAGTCTCGCCCGGGGTTTCAACTCACAACCTCTTGATCAGTAGACCAACGCTCTAACCGGGCGGGCAATATAATCAGATATTCTGCATTATAGTAATAAATTGCATAAGCCAAAATTAGTATTATTATTCAAATACTAGTTTTAGTACCTTTTTAAATGAAAGGACATTGGTAAGTGTATGTATACTTACACTCCGAGGTACATACACTTTAGTTTGACAAACGAGTAGATTTGAATGTTGCTAAATATGAAGCATTTGGGGAGTGCTATGAATATACTTTTATTTCTTAATGATTATTTGAGTGATTTTATAAGATTACCACTACTTAACGGATAATAGCAGGTAGAAGAAAGAAGACATTTCAAGTTAATCGTATTGATTCAAGTAAATACCTGGTTATATTTTTTCATGTTGGCGTCAGCACCATAGTCAAACATTCTGAATCTGCCTGAACGTATTGACTGAAATAAAAAAAAATGATGCATTGTGCAGCCCCTGAATAACATTAGTAACATCTCTATATAACACACAACTATATCTAACTGATATTTGGAGACATGTTAATACTCCAAAGCAACACCTTTTGGGAGTAGCAAAATTATGCTACTGATGTTGTTGTTGAGAGGTTGTTGCTCTAGAGAGATTAAATTCATGGTTACATGTATATCACGGAGTGGGGAAAGCCCATGCTGTTTGTTGAAGGAAGGTTGTTGCTCAAGAGAGAGAGCCGCTCTGGAGAAGTTGTACTGAGTAACTGGTTGTACATGAACATGCTGGAATCCCCTCCCTGTGCTCCTTCTGCTCATAGTGACTCATTTCAAAATTAGTTTGGTACTGCTTTAAACAAAATGAAAATATACCTGAGCATAATGAATGATGTTCTTCACAGAAGTTCCCGCTGGATCGTGTGCAACATATACCGGAATACGGCTCTGAAGTGAAGTTATACGGATCAAGAAAGCTAGGAATGTTCAAATTGACAATACCACGTGTGCTGTATAGACTTCTATGTAAATTATATTATCACTTTCACATACCTTTGCAGTATAAAGGAATGATAAAAACATGTAACATACTGGTCTGGTGAGACTTAATATTGAACACAAACAAACACAACAGGCACATGTTAACAATACAATTCGGTTCCTTACCATTAATCAACCAATGTAGATATGAAGAACAGAACAGAATATATACTACACTAATCGTACATACACATTGTATATCGTGCATATTTGCATCTAAGTAAATACATGTACATACTAGTAGTCAGTCCACGTGTCACTGAACTTAGTCATCAGAGAATACTGCCACGAAACATTATATTGATGTAATTTCGCATTTTCATTTAAAAATATATACAGTAAAAGCCCTGAAAACCGGTCCTCATCTGGACTGGGCTAAGGTCCAGTTTTCTTGGAATTTCGATTTTCAGAGAATTCCTAAAAAATAGCACTTGAAAGATCTTCCGATTTTCAGCAAATTTCCGGTTTTTAGGGAATCCGGTTTTCTGAGATTTTTACTGTACATAGAACACACAGATGTGACACCCACCATGTTCATGTTGTTGTAATCAAAACCTCCGAAGATGAAGAGAAGGTTCTCACAGAGGATATCAGGAATCTCGTGTCCACACACATTTCTGGCCAACCAATGAAATACCCAGTTACTTGGTAGGAAATCTTTGTAACCAAATATGCTGAACAATAACTGAAACATCCATAAAAGTATTGTTTGCCAATCCATAATATGCTATTTTAGTAAATACCATATCACATGCTTGTGTTTGTGTTGTATAAACTATGTGACTATATAATTGAAATAAAGTTCAAACCAACTACATGTATGTAACATTATGTTCACTTCCAATCTAATTAGTATTCTATGTCAATTTTAATTAAATCTTAATTGCCTAGTAATTCACTTACCCCTAAGTCATTAGCAAATGGGGCTAGATATTTCAGTGGGCTTTTTATATCACCAATATATGCCACAGGAGCAAGGGCCACAAACAAGCGTATCTTCTGTGACAATGTTGTGTTGTTCTTGGACAAGTGGGCAAAAGCAATCTGCGTCCCTTGTGAGAATCCGATATACACCAAATCTGGTACTTGGGTAACTTGGAGTATATGATCCACTGTTGCTGGGAGATCATACGCCGCCATTTCATCCCAACTTCACATTTTAAATATAAAACAAACAATGAAACAAAAATAAGAATAGTATAATCACTATAAAATCACCACCATGTTCATCATTAAAGGCATTCGCAAAGAAACGAAAACACACAGATTTTTTTAAAATTTGTACGCTACTTCAGGCGTCACGACAAAATGCATACTGTTTTAAAGTGCTCGGATTAACCGGTCGCATTCAGAAATCATTAGCTTACGTTAAGGCCTATCAGGAAAAACGAACAAAACAACGAATTCCATTTGTACCTGAAATCCCAGAATGCTTGATCATATGTATGTAATGTCTCATGACGTCTGGCGTACGTATTGCCACGACTGTTCCCTAACCATACGTCAAACCCAGCATCAGCCAGTAGAAACCCCAAACTTTCATTAACAGGGTTCACTACCCAGTCAGCCGAACTCGCTAGTAAACCATGCTGTAGTAAAACTACAGGTTTTGTTGACTCTATTAAAAAGAATAATAAGCGGTTATATGTCTAAACGTACATATGAAAATGATATGCCTACGAAATATATAGCAAGGTTAAGGATAAACTTGTAGATAATAATAATAATAATAATAATAACTTTATTTACAGAAGGTTACACATAAAGACAATGAAACATTAACAATAATGAAAATGAAACAATACTTTTTTACAATGTGGCCATCTTGAAAATAATAGCAATCATTAAAAACTTAACAATTTGTACACAATACATGTACTAGTATTCGATTTTCCGCCTAATTGGGAGGCTAGTTTGGCTCGTTTCTGTGTAAAGCACACATCATTTACATCCAGAAAGTCATGCAATATTTGAGTCCTGTCCAATCAAATTTGAACAAATAAATATACAATGTGTACTTACGCTATTTGTGGGCAAACACATTTATACCGAATTAATGAAAGATGTCACATAAGAATACTGTTGTAAAAATAAATTTGCGCATGCTGTTTGCAAGATTCAATATGTTTGATATAGCTATCAGTATACACGATATACAGACATAGGTCCCGTTCCCTACAGGTGCTTTTTAGCTAAGAATCATCTTACTAATCCTCGCTTAATAATTAATCTATATTATCTCACCGATTGAATCTGTTGTCATATGTAAAAGGAAAATAATGACATGAGTGTCATTTTCAATGTGTTTCAAAGCTAAAAACTACTGTCTCGTCTTAGATATGTCTATAATATGGGAATCTTAAGATTAGTCACCGAGCTCAAATCTGACTTCTATTCTCAAGTTTTATAACCTAGCGGCTATGTTGTTGTAGAGTTCCATTTCAAGCTCAATTAAAAGGCATCCTCGTAAGAACACATTTATAGAAAAGTAACAATTTGTATGTTGTATGGATATATTTAATATAGTCCGTACCCGTGTATGAATATTGAGAGTATTTGCTGTGTGGTACTCGTTGTATATTTAAAATGTACCCGTCCTCTGTGTGTACATCGTATTCTTCACATGGATAACCTTTGCTCTTTATTATCTGAGACTGAAATAGTAGGGGACAAAGAAAGAGACAAATCAATAATAATTGTTAACCAAATAATTAATATCATAGGGGATTATCGGGCTGATCGTATAGACATGTTATCAACCACATGATCCCTGTTTTAATGTTGATCTTGACAGTATTTTGCACGATTCAGATAGGATAAATTACTAAAGCAATTAAGCACCTTCGTGCTATTTTGCTTACATCATTTAATGATGAAAAACAGTAAAAGAAAAGTAGGTTTTGTCAACATCAAATCGAACTATAGAATTTCAATTGAATTTCGTACATGTACCCCAAGAAAATTTATAGTGTATGGTGATCATTGAAGACACATGTACATGTTCAGAATAAATCATTCAGATAAATAGTGAAATAGACAATATCAAACGGTGAATATAAATAATATCAAGAAATTTATGAAACTATCACGAATTTAGTTTGTATATATGTATGTCATCACAATTTTTATATAGTTTCTGTTTAAAATAAATTTATAAAGTTGTTTACTATTTATTTTCTGTATGTAAATTGTATATACCACAATAGCAGATATAACAACAACAAACACTATTTTTCTACATGTATTTGGTAACTTTAAGAAATACTCTGTATACATATAGACTGGCTCGCTATTAAGACCACTTTTTGTCAGAACGTCCGAAGGTCTTAATTAATAGCGTTACTTCGCTGTATTAAAATATGTTAGTCTGTAGCATACCGGATTATGCTGCAGAATGCGTCTCCGGCAGTCTGTGGTGAAAAGATACCCCAGACTCCCTTAGATTGGTGCCTACACATTATTATAGGGCAAGCTGAATGTTGCTCTGTTTGTATTTGCAAATAAAATAATAATACAGTTTGTATTGCGTTACGTTTGAAATGGCAAACCATAAAATAATTAATTATCTCGCTATCCGTGTGTTTCGCTAATTGGATTTGATTGTATTTTTCGCTGCTGTTAATTGAGTTTAATTGTTTACTAAGTGGTATGTCCCATTCATGCCTTACACTTAATTTTGTCTAGGGACATCTACTTATCTTGTGTCACAAAAACCGGAAATTAAACTGAAAATGGTCACGTGTTAACATTGAGTAAACTAGAAAATGAACTGGATTGTACTGGTTTAATTGATAAAGCACTTGATTCTGATCTCAAGTTCAAATGTTAACTCAAAAAAGGCAAAATCAGTATAATGCAAATTTTGACTGTCATGAAGTAATGTCCAGGTTCATGTAGACTGTATGAATTACCAAATTAAAGTATGGTGTTATCTTTCTAAATAGAGTTCTAGACAGAGTGCAAGAATTGTTGAAAATAAGTGTTCTATTCTATCTTTTTTAATTTCATATAGAAGTCATGTGGCTTTACTTTACATACCCCCTTCTTTCTCAAATAGGGTCATATATGGGACATATGATCAACTATAGCCATACGTGCAGTTAGTATATCATATCAAAGCACGTGTGCTAAAGAGATGCCTCTATACGAATGTGTAAATGTATGCTCTAGAATACATATCATGTACATATTGCACTATAAATACAATATCTGACTGTAATTTTGAAAGCATGTACATACAATGTGTAAATATATTCCTAATCATGTCACCATCCACTTGACTTCGATATAAGTTTTTGACAGAAATATTGAAACATTAAGTACGTAATTGAGCGACAGATTCTATTCATACAATAAGACTGGCAGTTCTACTTTGTTCAATCGTATTACCATATTTTGTTATTATAAGAACTCATTATACAATCATATTATAAAGTAGTATGAAGTTGTATAATTAGGTGAATATATATAGAGAGAAATAAATGCAATCGGTAGAGTTATCCAACCAGTGGTACTATTTTCAACGCAGATGTATGGAAAAGAAGTGTCACGTTTTTGTTAATACAAAACTGGGTGTATCACTTTAGAAGCTCTTGCTTCGCTTTCGCTTCTAAAAAAGGCTATATATATATATGAATGCATAAAGAAAAACAACAAAAAGCTAAAACAAAGATATTTGGGTCTAGATGCAGACACACTAAGAACACAATACGCAAAATTCACTCCACATAATACTGATGCTATTTTTTCGATCAAACATGCATGTCATACGCGAACTTAGAATGAATAAAATGACAACTTACGACGTTCATGTGTATTTCCGGATCATCTCCAAACCTGTAAACATTCCAGTCCAATCTATATATGCAATAAACTGGTGATATCGCAGAAAACATCGATAAAATATACAATGCATGCTGAAACAGATGTACCATTTTTAAAGAGTTACAAAAGTTGTAAGTGTTCTAGTGACGATGGCCAACAAGAAACTGTACATTAAACAATGGGAGTTACTCGAAATACATGTAATTAGGAGCGGATGTGAACTTTGGGCTGTTATTGTTGTTTAGTGTTAGATAAAAGATGGACAGACGGAATCTATCAATTTTGCATAACTTTCTTAATGCTTACTAAAGAGTTCATTATATGTTACATAATACATTATACCACGTGGATTGTGCATGCAGTAAATGCATGCTTGCCTACTGCTACTTATTGCTTGAAACCCTATTTTACGCATGTTATAGCTAGTGGTCTATGTATACGTGGTATGAACAATTATTAGCATTGTTTGTAAAGTAGTAGTGTTGACTTAGGCCAACATGTGAGAAGAAATGATGGTTTTATGCACAGACAGCTTATGATGATGCAGAGTTTTGTTAGGTATACTATTACGTCAATAAATGTGTGTTCAAAGTGACCGTTGTTCATACGATGTTCTTCATAATATGTAGGTTTTTTACCGTTTTAAACAACATCACATTCCTGCATGTAAACGACACATGCCATGGCGAGGTAGAATGGAAGCTTTCTGTTGAAAATAGAGAAATGGAAATCAATTCCACAAAAGCCTGCCGCTCGTCGATTTGGCATTTCTTTCAATACATTTTCATTACAGAATATCATCAATATAGTCAAGTTATGTCGAAAACACATATGAATATGTTTGATATACTTCGACTTATATACGTTATACAATTAAAATGATGTTCATGGAAGTACGAGCATACATGTTGTCTATTCGCAGACTGGACTTTTATATTTTCTCTTACTTACAAACTGATTGAGTTGTATCAGCCAAGTTCTATGGAATGATATTTAGGTAAAATACACAATGACAAGTTCACTCATTGACACTGCTTGTATATGCTTACTGATATAGTCAGAATGCTTGGTGGCACCAGCATGTTTGCTGGAAGTGTGAACGGGAACCAGTTTACACTGCAACTCGGAACGGGAACCAGTTTACATCGCAAAGTGTAACCGTCGTACCATTTTCGTGCCGTTCCCGGAAGGTAAGTCTTAACGATTGGTCAATATTGGAGGTGTGGCAACCTTCACCTTTAGTAGTCATTTTGCCAAAGAGAATTTGAATCGTCAAATAATGAACCATGCATCCATTGAATGATTCGTCGGTGGTGAGTGATAACAAATTTGATTTTCTTTCGATTTACACCGGATTGAGTATGTAATCACGAAGGAATTGTAATGAACTCAACGCCTGTTGGTGGGTAACTGACTTTATTCATAGACTTACTCAGATAAGTACAGATAACTATACAGGTACATTCATACATGATACAAGAAGACAATACAAGTTGTGTCCCTTACATTACTAATACATGACATCCCCTTTTCTTTCTTTTTTTTAAATCACAGGAATACATAGACTAAATCCACTGTAATAAAAGTCATATAATTATATGAAAAAAAAATCTAATTTCATATAATTATGTTGAATACAAAATGCTAACAATACATTAAAGACAACTTAAGAAAATATCATGGATTCAACTTGATTTACATCATTAATTATTTTTTCTAAATACTTAACTGATCATTATTAATTATGAGTTACAAAATAACAACTTTAATTTAATGCATAAGTTTATACAAATGCAATGTTAAACCAAAAATAATACACTGAAATACATGTTCCCTAAGTTTCCACAAAATAGCCGCTGTTATCTCAAATTCAAGCTTTGTGCTGGACTAAATGTTATTCTAACAAATACCAGATACTACATGTGTCAAGTTCTCGGCTAGAAAATGATAAATACCATGATAACAGGTTATAAAGTTGATATTTAGCTACAGAGAAAACAATGAAATGATACGTTTCAAGCACACAACAATTTTATGACCAAATCGTATTCTAGAAGAAAAATATTTTGCTTCGCATTTAACACAGATTCAATAATAGTTGAACATATTTTAAGAAATAATGTATCACTCACACCATGAAATAATTAATAGTCCATATTAAATCTAAGTAGATCAAATGTTCTTCAATATAAAAATGTCAATTTCGGTACATGCAAAATATGCAATGTCATTTATCTTCAAATTAGACTGGCTTCATGAAATTACAAAAATAACACTTTTCAGTTTTCATCCTATAACATATATTTTAATATACGATTAGCAATGATTGTGTTTGTATTTAACCACATTTAATTAACACATACTAAAGAATTAATATTACTGAAATTCCATGTTTTTTACACAACTGACAGCGGGGTTATTATGCCCATCTCACTGTTATTTTCAATTCACATAATATTTTAAGTAACTCGGTTTTCTTATTTCTCTACCATATCTTGACCTAATCACTGTTGTTCCACCATTGTTTCCTTGCTCTGCAGGAGCTTGCGTTTTTGGCGGTTCGTTACGCCTTTCGCCTTGTACGATATTTCCGGCATTCGGTATGGGACCCTGTGACACTGGATATGGTATGATCTCGTCACGAGTCTCAATGTTATGTGGAACTTCCCTTGTTTTCATTAACATAGACGTGTTTCTACGATATCCACGCCCACTTTCACCAGCCTACACCACATGAGAGCGAGGATATGCTGTTTTCCGCACATATTCCGCTGGTTTCCACCCTGTAGGAGTCTTAATACGAACTGCATCGCCCGGTTTAAAGTATGTCTGTCATAGTAGTACTTTTGTTGCCACTGGTAATCAGTTAGCTTTGATGCAACTTTCTCTGTTTTGTCTGCGTCAGGTTTTCTGAGTTCCTTTGATATTGGTATGAGTGTCTTCGCTCTCCGACCCATAAGTCTTTGCATCGGTGAACCTATTTCATCGTCACGTGGAGTGTTTCGCAGTTCAAGTAGACACAAGTAAATGTCATCGCCAGTCTCAAAACATTTCTTTGTTATGTTCTTTACTGTCTGAACAGCTCGTTCAGCTAAACCGTTGGACTGTTGGTACAATGGAGAAGATGTTACATGATTTATGCCATAAGCATCTTTAAATTGCTTGAACTCTCTGCTTGCAAATTGCGGACCATTGTCGCTTACTAATGTGTCCATAATTCCATATCGAGCAATGTTTGCCTTAATGTGTTTCACAATTGTGCTCGTTCTGGTATCCTGTTGTAACGGCGCTACTTCAATGAAGTTTGAGTAATAGTCCACCATGATCAAGTAATGATATCCATTAACTTCAAATAAGTCTGTACCAACTTTACTCCAAGGTAGTGATGGTACCGGTTGCATCACCATAGGTTCTTTCGCAGGTTTGGTTTTGTATGTCAAGCAAACACTACATTTGTTCACTATGTCCTCTATTTGTTTATTCATGCCTGGCCAATATACCAATTCCTTTTCCCGTTTCTTACAATTGACAATTCCAAGATGTGCTTTGTGAATAGCCTTCAATGTTTCTGCTCTCAAACTGACTGGTATACAGACCCTTTGACCTCTATATAACACACCATTGTCGACAGACAATTCATCTCTGAACTCCCAAAATGGCTTGGCTTCATCTTGAACTTCATTTCGTGATTCTGGCCAACCTGATATAACTAACTGCTTCACCATCTTAATTTGTTCATCATTTGCCGTTGCTTTCGCAATTTTATCGTGATGTGTGCACGACAGTGTTTCTGCAACAAAAACCATTAGTTCATCATCAATAGTTTGTTTGGCACTTTCGCTCAATGGCATTCTGCTAAGACAGTCTGCAAGACCCATGTCTTTTCCTTTCTTATGAATCAATTTAAACTCATATGGCTGAAGTTTTAACATCATTCTTTGTATTCTTAATGGCGCTGCATGGATTGGCTTTTTCATTATATTCTCAAGAGGCTTGTGATCCGATTCGATTGTGATTGCTGTATTGCCGTACAGTAACTTATGGAACCTCTCACATCCAAACACTACTGCCAACATCTCTTTCTCTATTTGTGCATACTTCTGTTCTGCTGACGTTAACGCACGAGATGCGTATGCCACAACACCATTGCTTTGAATTATTGCTGCTCCTAGGCCTCTCATTGATGCATCCACAGTTAACGTAACTGGATTTGAGACATCAAAATACCTTAGTACCTTTGTTGACGTCAGTGTTTCCTTAATTTTTTCAAATGCATCGCTTGCTGCTGGCGTCCATTGCCACTGTTCTTGGTTCTTCAGGTCTCTCAGAGGAGCATTAAGTTCACTTAAATCAGGTATAAACTTGGCAACGTATGATAGCATTCCTAGCACTGTTAATAACTCACTCTGGTTTTCGGGCTCTTTCATTTTCAGTATTGCTGCTATATCCGCTCATCTGTTGGTTTTAGCCCTTCTCCTGTTAACTTATGACCCACATAGTTAACTTCAGGCTTCGCAAATACGCATTTCTCTTTATTTAGCTTCAGATTGATACTTCTCGCCTTTTCAAGTACTGCTTTCAGTCTCTTATTATGCTCTTCTAGCGTTTTACCATGAATCAAAATGTCATCAACCACGATTTCAACACCGTCCATTGCTCCAAAATGCTTTTCCATTTCTCTCTGGAACACTTCACTGGAACATCGCGCACCCATAGGCATTCTTAAGTATCTGTAACGACCGTATGGAGTGTTGAATGTTGTTGACTTGGAACTCTTTTCTGACAATTTCACTTGGTAATAACCCATGTTCGCATCTAGAGTAGTAAAATACTTGCTTCCATGCAACCTTGTTGCAACTTCATCAATAGTGTTCATAGGATAGTGTTCTCGCATGATTGCTTTGTTCCAATCAGTCGGATCTATACATATGCGAACTTTACCATTCTTTTTTCTAACACACACCATACTGTTCACCCATTCTGTTTTATCAGTTTGTTTTGCAATTATTCTACACCGCTCCAGATGATCTTATTGCTCTTTTAGTTCATCCCGTATTGCCACAGGTACAGGACGAGGCGCATGTACGACGGGTGTTACTGACTGATCGATTTTTATTTCGTATTCCCCTGGCAAACAACCAATTTGATCTCCCAGTACGTCACTGAAGTCGTTGATTAGTTGCTATGTTTCAGTCTTTGCACTGTTAACTCTCATTATAAGCCCTAGTTTCACGGAATCTTCCCTGCCTAACAAATTTATGTTCCTTGGAGTATCAATCACTTGGAACGTTAAAGTATGTCTAGTGTTCTTATATTCGCATGGCAAAGTTATTTTTCCAAATGCCTTTATTTGACTCCCACTAACACCGTTTATACGTGCATCACTCTTCTTGATTGGAGTTACTGACTTGAATTTCTCTGCAACTTGCCTCGAAAGTACATTACATTGCGCACCACTGTCTATCTCAAGAAATAGGTCTTTGTTTTGAATCTTCATTTTCAATGTCCAATCCTGATTACTGAATTCTTTGTCTAAATTTGCCGAATATACATCATGCGTTGATGTATATCTCTCAAACATACCGGTCAATTCTTCATCTTCTTCTGTGTAGTGCACCCTAGCACCACCCCTGCCACGTCCACGACTAGTCCTAAAGCGACTGTTAAACTGACCACGACCACGTGATGTCGTACCACCTCTACAAAACTTTGAAGCTTTGAAATGATCTCTCTGTCCACATGTATCACAACTTTTATTAAATGCAGGACAGTTTCTAAATGCATGAACACGACAACATTTATGACAAAACGACGCACCACCAACCTTAGAAGAATTTTGTCGTCCCCCACGTTGACCACGTTTACCCGTACTTGCCATGTTAACTACTGGACTTTCCAATGTCTTTATGTGAGCATTTGTGAGTTCAATATGCCTGCATGTTTTAATTACCCTATCTAACGTAAGCTGGTCTGCTGTTATCTCCATTAGTTTCTCAGAACACTTTTTATCATTAATTCCATTGATAATCATATTACAAATAAAACCATCTTTGTGTTCCCCATATTGGCAGTACTCTGCCTTCCTCTGTAACTCAGCAATAAAATCCATCACTGACAGTGTTCCTCTTTTTGTGTTGAGAAACTCTTGCCGTTTTATATTTCTGAAGTTGTGGACTCCAAAATGATGGTAAAATTTTACAAGTACAGTATCCAAATTGTACTGGTCCTCAGCTGCCCTATGCGCTATACCTCTGTTTCATCTGCTAAGATCTCTGGGGCCCATACGAATGAATCGTAAATTTTGACGCACTCGCGTCCCATGTTGGACAATAACACGCCAACCTTCCGACGACCAGGTTTGTCATCTAATCCAAGCGCATCCAGGTGAATTAAAAAATCACGTTTATAAAGTTCCCATTCCGTTGCACCAGCATCTGACGGATTAAATTCAGGTAAATTTCTTATACCTTTAGCAGCCATATTTATTCACTTTATCAGTCCACAAAAATGTTTAAAATATAATATTACTACAAATTATTCAAAAATAATTCGGTTATTCCAGCTAAATAATTTTAACCATTCTGACACCATGTAATGAACTCAACGCCTGTTGGTGGCTAAAGGCCACTAAAGGGTGATATTGGCACCTCTAACAGTGACCGACCCTTTAAAGGTGTTAATAGAGCTACCTTCTACACTTGTAAAAAGCACAAACATAACAATAATAAAGTCAAGGACTTGTATACAGTATGTGTGTCCTTGATAATGTTAAGACAAATGACAAATCGAAGAAGGGAAGGAACTACATGTTTTATTAACTCTATATTGTCAGCTTATTAAAGTCCGTCATGAGCAGGAGATATCCGTAATATTTTATGAAAACTACGAACGAGCGCCCCCTGGTGTCAAAATGTGACGTGCAATTTTGCAATTTGCATTTAGCTACTTTCAACTTGCTTAGTGGCTGATTGCATCTTTCATATTCAGTGGTCACATAGTGTATTTTGTTCTGGGAACATTAATTGTAGCTGTGAAATATTAAAATATCGATGCATATATACAGTCCCGTCAACTTTGCACTGTCATTCGGGCAGATGAAATTATGATATATACCTCAGGGTCTTAACAGCATGCAAGACGTAACTTCCAGCATGCGTGTTATCATTGTCAACAAGCGTGGTGATGTTGTCACCATACATTCTGACTATACCAGTAAGCATACCCGCAGTGTCAATGGGTAAATTGCAACTGTAAGGAGGCATTGTGTAATTTTACCTCAATATCATTCCATAGTCTTCGACGGTTGTATTCTGTTTCATTTGGAAGCATTCACAAACCGTAAAACTCCACTTCGGAGACCAATTCAGTATTAGACTTCTTTATAATTCAACTACTCAGAGTCACTCGCATTTTAAAGTTTTATGAGAGCAAGATCAAGCTTGTGATGTACTTTCACAGATGTGTGTCACAGATTGGATCCTTGCATCGTCGTGTGTCTTTTATTTGTTACAAAATAAATTTTAAAAAAAACTTTATGTTTCGCCAGAAATGATCTGATTATAAGATATTTTCGGTCCAGCTTTTTTTATTTCTTTCGTCTTAAACCAAAGCTCTGAATGTTCTAGTTTCGAGACCACAAAGTAGTCAAATGTTGAATTTCTTTGTACGTTGAGGTATTGAGCTGAGTTTTGGAAACCTAAATATAGTTCATGCATGAATTTTGATGCAGACCAAAGTACAAACATGTACTACGTTTTTCTACACCCATCATGCAATTGTTAAAGTTGTTCCCGTTCCACGTGCTTTCAGTATTTTGATTTATGTTTGCCTATCTGATCACTAAAAGTAGTTTAAACAAAGCAGCAATTAGCATAATTTATAATATAGTCTGGATTCCTGCCCCTTTGTTTACTCAACTTATGCAGAATGTAATATCTCATATATGAAGACATGCTCGAAGAAAAGTTACACGTTATAAGCATTTAATTATTCGATTAAAATTTCCCGACGAACGAATTTTTTAAAAACCTAGCTGACTCACATTTGTCATCGCATCGTCCATGAATTCAATGATAACTTCTACATGTTTGCAATAGTGTGTACTGATAGTAAATACTCTAGTAATCCGAAACAGAAGATTGTTTAGAATTTTTACGACTGGTTTGTATTGCTCGTCTCCAATTTTGCTTGATCATCTGATTTTGACTTGAATGCACGTAATATTTAGATTTGTGTTAAAGCCATTGAATTGAAAAATTGGAACTTTGTTCGTAGGCGGAAGGCTAACGGAAGCTCTTCGGTATGCAGGATAATCGAAACCGACCGACTGTTGAGCACTGGCTTAAACTTTCTGTACGTACCGAACAACAAAAACCATATCAAAATTAAGCGCTTTACCCAAATTTAGATTTAAATATCCGAATAAATAAATATTTTTCTAAAATTTTCGACTTTAACAGGGACAACAATGCAACATAAAGTTATCCGATTTTTGATTTCTGTAGCCGGGGAAATCCGGACAGCAAACCACCTGTTTCCCGTCAATTTTTAAAGGACACGGGTGTTGTTTTAAAGATATATATTTGGAAAAGACTTCTTTTAGTTTTAATATCAAGGCACATTTCGTTTATAAATATGACACGTAAACATCTTGCAATCATTAAAATTATTCATTTTGATGTGTCTGTTATCAGTTAAAAAGCTAGAAATGGGTACAACTCTAAATTGTTTCCTTTTGTTTTCTAAAAAATAAAAATGGTATCTTAGATATGACTTGAAAATGATACTCAAGTATATCCATTTATCCAATGGATTAGTTTGAACATAAGTATATTTTTCAAGATATCTTGCGTACGACTTGTCTCTAAATATTTACTTTGGATTTTGATGTCAGACACATTAGTATCGGTCCGATAATCGTAGATACGGCTTCAGTCAAACCTGTGAACAAAGGCCCCTATTCGGAACATTAATTGACCTTTATTCGGAGGCCATCTTGTGCTAAATATTCAATCAAATTCACAGGATGACCTTTATTTAGAGGTGGCTGCTAACACAGACTAGGCTGTACTTTCTTGGCCTATGATATTTGAATGAAACGAGACACTAACGTTCATTATAAACTTTCCGTAATACTAGATCTCTGAAGAGACTTAATTCCCCAAACTGTATTATTAATCTCCTTTTGAAATATCGTAATTCTAGTTCAATAGAATTTAATACCGGCTTTAAATAATATTATTAATAAAATATTCAATGCATTTAATGCCCGGGTCAAAGATTATGTCACATAGTTAAAAATACATACCTGACTCGTTCCGGGTTTTCCCGTTTTTCTCCCGCTTCATTTTACATAAGATTTGCGTTAAAAGGCAAGCCTAAATAATGTGGTTTGTTTCAATGTCCTCTTCAGTCAGTTCATTGATATTTGTAATTGTATATAGACATGTACAGATTCTTATGAACAACCACTCGTAAATAAAAGCTCAGATATAATGTTTATTGGTCGATTTAAGAATTAAACTGAATATTCAGGATTTAAAGCCTATCTCTAATAAGCATTTTTACGACAACTTCCTAACATGTAGAATATTGTCCCGTGCTGAGGATTCAAGCTCAATGCAATTGGAAGGTGATTACCAGGGAACCACACTAACTACTGGATCACGGAGCTTCCCCCAAAAGCATTAAATCAGACGAATTAGCTTCGTATTCGGATAAATTAGAAACAAAATATGTTTTCAGCACATTGGTTAAGGTACTGTCTTCCACTAGTATTGTGTTCATTTTTTTTTAAATTTTCGATTGAACCAAAACATTTAAACACTCACGTGACTGTATCACGTGACAGCATCAATACTTTTAATTACGGGAGGATTTAATGAAACCTATCCGCAGATATCATCAATGTAAAAAATCGGACGTACAGTCAAACCTGTGATTAAAGGCCGTCCTTTGGAAAGACGTAATGTGATCTTTATTGACAGATATCTCAGTTTTTATTTGGAGGTCATTTTGTTCTATATAGTCAATGAAGGTCTTAAATACAATGGTCTTTATCACAATGTGTCATTTATTCGGAAGTGTTACAACAAAGTGGTTTCTTACGTTATGATCCAGTTCATATATATTGTCTCATGTGATGGTTTGACTCAAATTCAGTAGGTAGTATAATAATTATGAAGGACTTTGCTTAGAATGTTCGACAGACATATTTCTTAGAAGTCAATTCATTTCTTTCTTATTTTTAAAGACCATATTGAAGGTAATTATCTTCCCAATTGAACGACGCGCATACGTTTACAAATAAAACTATGAATTACCTGATTAAAACGAATCTGTTCGTAAATGGACACCGTGTTATCGTTGTTAAATCTACATTATACATAAATTTAAACGTTATATTTTGATATTTAAGTTTGGCTTTGTGTGAACTGAGCCATAACAAAGTTTATTTGTCGTTTTAGATAATGACAGTAAATACATGTACTCGAGTTATAATAAAATAAAACTTTAAAGATCATCAACATAGATAATTATCCACAAATACAGGAAGATACAGTTTATTGTTACATGTATCTTCCAGCCAAGTTATCCTCATATAAAATTACGAAAACGATGTGAAATAAAATAATATTTTAATATTAAGTAAAGTCTATTATTCGACGTCGATCTTGATACCTGTAAATTTTAATTTAACCAATAAATTATTGCAAAAAAACAACAACAAACAGTTGACAATAACACAAAGTTAAATGATCCCCAATACTAGACAAAACGAACAGACCATGAAATACAAATTGATCAACTTGATGTGTTCACCGGGCAGCCTTAAGCAACATCAGACAACATAGGTTTAGCCTGTAAATTAAGTGTTTCTTCGTGACTTATGTATACGACATACATTGTACTGCTTTTCCTCATCTTAAACACAGATACATAAACACAGATACAATGTGAAGACTGAAGAGGAAAATAAATATGTGCTTGGGAATGTGATGCGGCATTTTAACTGTTGAATAAGACAAGTCATAGCTTCATTAGCATCATCTAATTATTCACTAACATCACTTACTTCAAGACGAACGTTGGTTTTTAATACACCATGTTTAAAACAACTAAATGTAAGTAGTTCACTGAATAGTTACACTCTATTTATTAAAACAATTTATTCAAGTTTTGTGCTCAGAAAGTTTTTAACCGCATGTATTTTTTTTCAACATTTTACTTACGTTATAGTGAATTAACAGGACATATTCGTATCAGATAACATATTAGGTATCAAACAATACGTATTATTTCATAACATTATTGTAAAAATAAGAATATTAAGTGCGACCTATTTTAGATCAGGTGTTCTGGTATTTACCTTCTCTGGTGGGGGGTCGTTTATACCAGGAACCAAAGTACTGCCAGACAGAGCAATTAGCTCTATGGGAGCGCTTTTGTCTCTCACAAAAAATATTGAAACACCAATTGAAATTTCATTCAATTTGTTTGATACATATGTTAGTTCAATATTAAACTATTCGTGTGAAGT
This sequence comes from Lutraria lutraria, assembly GCA_964023205.1. Taxonomy (NCBI): domain Eukaryota; kingdom Metazoa; phylum Mollusca; class Bivalvia; order Venerida; family Mactridae; genus Lutraria; species Lutraria lutraria. The sequence continues at coordinate 39,106,638 of OZ026836.1, forward strand.
TTGGGGTGCTATAAGTGGAGAAACTTTAGAACGTGTTCACCGGAAATACTGCAAAAGACTATTACATGTAAAACAATCGACAAATAATTATGCTCTGTACGGCGAGTGCGGACGTTATCCATTGCTATTGACTAGAAAGATACGTATAGTAAAATATTGGTTAAAAATTAACTCTAACGATTGTGATAATCTTATATTGAAACATATGTACAGTATGTTATTACAAAACATAGAAACAAACAACAATTGGGTGAGCAGAGTAAGACTTATTTTACAAGAGACAGGCTTTAATGATGTGTGGACATTCCCAGAATCGGTGAACCACAAATGTTTTATTAATATACTTCTTATAAGACTCAAAGACATTTATATTTCACAATGGAACGAAGTTATTAGAAACAGCAGATCTCTTACACTGTATAATAATATAAAACAACTTTTTATTTTATCAGATTACTTAAGTGTGATAACTAATGTGAAGATACGCACGATTCTATCTAAAATAAGACTGTCATCTCATCCTCTAGCAATTGAGACTGGGAAATATACTAATACTCCCCGAGAACAACGTAAATGTGTTCTATGTACAAAAAACGACATTGAAGATGAGTATCATCTTATTATTGTATGCCCCGTATATACTGATATTAGAAATATTTATATAAAAATGTATTATAGGAGAAATCCTAGCATGTTTAAATTCGTACAATTAATATCCTCAACTAACAAAAAAGAACTTATCAAACTTGGAACATTTATAAACAAAGCCCTTGACCGACGACGATCAATCTTGTATTGATTTCATGTAATGTTTATACAATGATGATTATTTATTTATCTAATGATTGGTGGTTTAATGTTATATAAGTTAATTATGTTGTCCCTAGACAAATGTTTATCATAACATGTGTGCTTTATATTCATAGTACTTTATATTCATAGCATTGTTGATTGTGTGCATGTATGTATGTATTTATTGTATATTTGTTTCACGGTGATAAGATGTATCATGCTTAAGCCAAATAAACTTTTCTGTATTCTGTATTCTGGTATAAAACAAACTAGATAAACATGATCTTATATAACAGTTTTATTGAAACAAAACTGTAAATACTCGATTGTTCATGTACCAGTGGTATAAGAACTGCAGTGGTTTATTTTTCTTGACGTTCTTAACTTCCTGGTCGATAACCATATTTGTATATAAACCAAGGATGATGTAGGTCAATTTAGTGTTTCAGTTTTTGTTTACCGATTCATGCTGTCATTAATTCTCGTGGTTTTTGAAGTTATCAGAGTTTGATTTAAAATAACGATGTTGTTTTAAGAGTATATCTAATTTTAAGTTTATGTGTATGAATAATTCAGTATAGTTCACTCGATTTAAAAGCGGACAGATTACGAATGTGTTTCTTGCAGTGCATAAATGAAGGCTTTCAACTATCTTGTGGATTTTACGTTTATTTATCAAAAAGTGAAACATAGAATGATTTCAAATCGAATGTGATGGATGGTTAAATATTCCTGCAACATTAAACGTTTGAAGGTAAGTGTGAGTCATATAACGCAAACGTACACTGCATAAAAGTGGTTATTTTTATACCCGTTTCTTGTCTTTGTTCGAAAGTTTTGATCGTTTGATCGTATTCAAAATTACTCAGCATGGTGCTTAAATTATTATGAATTAGAATATTATGTATGATTCAAAATTAAGAATTGATTTGTAGTAGGTACGGACAGTTGCATGAAAGATCAGACACGCATGTACAGTAAAACATGTCCTTCGTAAGTGTGACTATGAAGCAGACTTCCTAATCTTCTCTGTAAAAAACCCTGACTGAATTTGTGTCGGACAAATGCTACTAGACATCTTATGTTTCGTTTTTAACCCTTACTGGTATTATTACAAGTTCATTAGTTCTGTAGATAAATTTTAGTATTAGTTTAGTATTGCTTGCTGAGGCGAGCATTGGACGTCGATGTCAAATTGAACATGTATTAACCACTGTAACATTTCCTTACCAGAGGATTTATCAGTTCGTCTGTCCGTAAACTATTGTAGTGAATCGAACTTTATCATCATTTTATCATGTACTCATAACATGAGATGATTGTCTTGTCTTATCTAATCATGGCAAGTAATGATTTATCCATTGTCATATTTGTACTTTGTTTGATGATATTGTGTTACTAAGTGAAGAATCGGACTTTCTTGTAATGATAGTACAGTTGTTAACTACGTGTATTAAAATCGTACAGTGACTCATTTAAAGATGGTACGAATTTTGAACCAGGTGAATGATGTCAGCATGCACTGTTGACAGTTTTATTTATAAAATCTGAGATATGCAACCTCGAGTATTTGATTGGCTGTTTCTGAGCGCTATTCTGAAATATAACCAATGCCGAGTATTTGATTGGTTGAGTCTGAGCGTTATTCTGAAATATGACCTATGCCGAATATGTTGTTGGTTGTTTCTGAGGGCTATTCTGAAATATAACCAATGCCGAATATCTGATTGGTTGAGTCTGAGCGCTGTTCTAAAATATAACCAATGTCAAGTATTTGATTGGTTGTTTCTGATATCGTTGGGCGGGATATCTAAACATGTTAGGCATACCAGTAAAGTCAGGCGCACCCGAAGCAAACAAAACGTGATAAAAAAACGGAACGAATTATCACAATGTCCCGAGAAAGCTATATTTGTTCTTGATGTTGATATAGTTTTCATACATTTTGGTAGAATTGAGATACATATTAGTTGATGCCCATTAAAACGTAGCTTTGTTTTATACAACGATGCCTTCTAATCCACATCTGGTATATTTTGAAATATCCCATCTGCGTGGTATCATGTGTCTAACGACTTGGTATTCACACAGATGTTCTGTATCTCTTCGTTTCATGTCAGTAATTCTATCAACTAAGCATGTCCACGTTACATCTTATTAATTGTTTAGTTTATCCATATAAGTAACCAGAGAACTATCGCTATTTCAATTAAGACATTATAACATAAGAATCATTTCAGTCACGTGCCTGTCTGAGACTAAGCTTTATCTCATGGTAACTCTGTGTAATATAAGCAATATGTTACATCAGGCGGTATGTCGACCATATTCATTATATAAAACATACTATTCACTTATTTCTTATCAGCAAGTTGTCTGTTTTGACCCTATTTAGGTATGTATCCTATATATGAGTTATCTCTCAGGTGCTTGCTGTAATAGTATATGCCAACACATACTCAAACATCATCACAGTGATGTACCTATCATCACATATGTTGTGATCTACTCGTATGCATATTTGTATGTACTATTTCATGACATGATATGCTTACTCAATATCTCAATATATCTATTAATGTAATGAAAGATGTTTTACGATGTCAAATGTGTATTACGTGATGAAAGTCTTTTTACGGTGTCAATGATTTAGTAACGATGTCAAATGTGTATTGTGATGTCAAATATGAATGATATGGTGAAAAATGTTTGAAATGATGAATTATGTTTGAGAAGATAAAAGGAGTTTAAGATGATGAATGGTGTTTGGGATGAAGAATGATGTTTGGGATGATGAATGGTGTTTGGAATGTTGATGATGATGAAATGTGTTTGAGATGATGACTGGTGTTTGGAATGATGATGAATAGTGTTTGAGATGATGAAAGGTGTTTGAGATGATGATGATGATGAAATGTGTTTGAGATGATGACTGGTGTTTGGAATGATGAATGGTGTTTGAGATGATGAATGGTGTTTGGGATGATGATGATGAAATGTGTTTGAGATGGTGAATGGTGTTTGAGATGATGAATGGTGTTTGAGATGATGAATGGTGTTTGGGATAATGAATGGTGTTTGGGATGATGATGATAAAATGTGTTTGAGATTATGAATGGTGTTTGGGATGATGATGATGATGATGATAAATAGTGTTTGAGATGATGAAAGGTGTTTTAGATGATTATGATGATGAAATGTGTTTGAGATGATGACTGGTGTTTGGGATTATGAATGGTGTTTGGGATAATGAATGGTGTTTGGGATGATGATGATAAAATGTGTTTGAGATTATGAATGGTGTTTGGGATGATGATGATGATGATGATAAATAGTGTTTGAGATGATGAAAGGTGTTTGGAATGATGAATGGTGTTTGGAATGATGAATGGTGTTTGGAATGATTAATGGTGTTTGGGATGATGAATGGTGTTTGGGATGATGAATGGTGTTTGGGATGATGAATGGTGTTTGAGATGATGAATGGTGTTTGAGATGATGAATGGTGTTTGAGATGATGAATGGTGTTTGAGATGATGAATGGTGTTTGAGATGATGAATGGTGTTTGAGATGATAAATAGTGTTTGAGATGATAAATAGTGTTTGAGATGATGAATGGTGTTTGAGATGATGAATGGTGTGTGAGATGATGAATGGTGTTTGGGATATTGATGATTAATAGTGTTTAAGTTGATGGATGGTGTTTGAGATGATGAAAAGTGTTTGACATGATGACTGGTGTTTAAGATGATAATGATGAAATGTGTTCAAGATGATGAATGGCATTTGGGGTGATGAATGGTGTTTGGGATGATGATGATGATAAATAGTGTTTGAGATGATGAAATGTGTTTGAGATGATGACTGGTGTTTGGAATGATGAAAGGTGTTTGAGATGATGAATGGTGTTTGAGATGATGAATGGTGTTTGAGATGATGAATGGTGTTTGAGATGATGAATGGTGTTTGAGATGATGAATGGTGTTTGAGATGATGAATGGTGTTTGGGATGATGACTGGTGTTTAGAATGATGAATGGTGTTTGGGATGATGAATGGTGTGTGAGATGATGAATGGTGTTTGGGATGATGAATGGTGTTTGGGATGATGAATGGTGTGTGAGATGATGAATTGTGTTTGGGATATTGATGATTAATAGTGCTTAAGTTGATGGATGGTGTTTGAGATGATGAAAAGTGTTTGACATGATGACTGGTGTTTAAGATGATAATGATGAAATGTGTTTAAGATGATGAATGGCATTTGGGGTGATGAATGGTGTTTGGGATGATGATGATGATAAATAGTGTTTGACATGATGAAATGTGTTTGAGATGATGACTGGTGTTTGGAATGATGAAGGGTGTTTGAGATGATGAATGGTGTTTGAGATGATGAATGGTGTTTGAGATGATGAATGGTGTTTGAGATTATGAATGGTGTTTGAGATGATGAATGGTGTTTGAGATGATGAATGGTGTTTGGGATGATGACTGGTGTTTAGAATGATGAATGGTGTTTGGGATGATGAATGGTGTTTGAGATGATGAATGGTGTTTGGGATGATGAATGGTGTTTGGGATGATGGTGTTTGAGATGATGAATGGTGTTTGGGATGATGAATGGTGTTTGGGATAATGATGATGAAATGTGTTTGAGATGATGAAATGTGTTTGAGATGATGACTGGTGTTTGGAATGATGAAGGGTGTTTGGGATGATGAATGGTGTTTGAGATGATGAATGGTGTTTGAGATGATGAATGGTGTTTGGGATGATGAATGGAGTTTGGGATGGTGACTGGTGTTTGGAATGATGAATGGTGTTTGGGATGATGAATGATGTTTGAGATGATGAATGGTGTTTGGAATGATGAATGGTGTGTGGATGATGAATGGTGTTTGGGATATTGATGATTAATAGTGTTTAAGATGATGGATGGTGTTTGAGATGATAAAAAGTGTTTGACATGATGAATGGTGTTTAAGATGATGATGATGAATGGTGTTTGGAATGATGAATGGTGTTTGGAATGATGAATGGTGTTTGGAATGATGAATGGTGTTTGAGATGATGAATGGTGTTTGGGATGATGAATGGTGTTTGGGATAATGATGATGAAATGTGTTTGAGATGATGAAATGTGTTTGAGATGATGACTGGTGTTTGGAATGATGAAGGGTGTTTGGGATGATGAATGGTGTTTGAGATGATGAATGGTGTTTGAGATGATGAATGGTGTTTGGGATGATGAATGGAGTTTGGGATGGTGACTGGTGTTTGGAATGATGAATGGTGTTTGGGATGATGAATGATGTTTGAGATGATGAATGGTGTTTGGAATGATGAATGGTGTGTGGATGATGAATGGTGTTTGGGATATTGATGATTAATAGTGTTTAAGATGATGGATGGTGTTTGAGATGATAAAAAGTGTTTGACATGATGAATGGTGTTTAAGATGATGATGATGAATGGTGTTTGGAATGATGAATGGTGTTTGGAATGATGAATGGTGTTTGGAATGATGAATGGTGTTTGGGATGATGAATGGTGTGTGAGATGATGAATGGTGTTTGGGATGATGAATGGTGTTTGGGATGATGAATGGTGTTTGGGATGATGAATGGTGTGTGAGATGATGAATGGTGTTTGGGATGATGAAAAGTGTTTGACATGAATGGTGTTTAAGATGATGATGATGAATGGTGTTTGGAATGATGAATGGTGTTTGGAATGATGAATGGTGTTTGGGATGATGAATGGTGTTTGAGATGATGAAAAGTGTTTGACATGAATGGTGTTTAAGATGATGATGATGAATGGTGTTTGGAATGATGAATGGTGTTTAGAATGATCAATGGTGTTTGGGATTATGAATGGTGTTTGGGATGATGAATGGTGTTTGAGATGATGAATGGTGTTTGGGATATAGATGATGATTGGTGTTTAAGATGATGGATGGTGTTTGAAATGATGAATGGTGTTTGAGTTGATGAATTGTGTTTGGGATGATGAATGGTGTTTGAGATGATGAATGGTGTTTGAGATGATGAATGGTGTTTGAGATGATGAATGGTGTTTGAGATGATGAATGGTGTGTGGATGATGAATGGTGTTTGGGATATTGATGATTAATAGTGTTTAAGTTGATGGATGGTGTTTGAGATGATGAAAAGTGTTTGACATGATGACTGGTGTTTAAGATTATAATGATGAAATGTGTTTAAGATGATGAATGGCATTTGGGGTGATGAATGGTGTTTGGGATGATGATGATGATAAATAGTGTTTGAGATGATGAAATGTGTTTGAGATGATGACTGGTGTTTGGAATGATGAATGGTGTTTGAGATGATGAATGGTGTTTGAGATGATGAATGGTGTTTGAGATGATGAATGGTGTTTGAGATGATGAATGGTGTTTGAGATGATGAATGGTTTTTGAGATGATGAATGGTGTTTGGGATGATGACTGGTGTTTAGAATGATGAATGGTGTTTGGGATGATGAATGGTGTTTGAGATGATGAATGGTGTTTGGGATGATGAATGGTGTTTGGGATGATGGTGTTTGAGATGATGAATGGTGTTTGGGATGATGAATGGTGTTTGGGATAATGATGATGAAATGTGTTTGAGATGATGACTAGTGTTTGGAATGATGAATGGTGTTTGGGATGATGAATGGTGTTTGAGATGATGAATGGTGTTTGAGATGATGAATGGTGTTTGGGATGATGAATGGAGTTTGGGATGATGAATGGTGTTTGGGATGATGATGATGAAATGTGTTTGAGATGATGACTAGTGTTTGGAATGAAGAATGGTGTTTGGGATGATGAATGGTGTTTGAGATGATGAATGGTGTGTGAGATGATGAATGGTGTTTGGGATGATGGATGGTGTTTGAGATGATGAATGGTGTTTGAGATGATGAATGGTGTTTGGGATGATGAATGTAGTTTGGGATGATGATTGGTGTTTGGGATGATGATGATGAAATGTGTTTGAGATGGTGACTGGTGTTTGGAATGATGAATGGTGTTTGGGATGATGAATGATGTTTGAGATGATGAATGGTGTTTGGAATGATGTATGGTGTGTGGATGATGAATGGTGTTTGGGATATTGATGATTAATAGTGTTTAAGATGATGGATGGTGTTTGAGATGATAAAAAGTGTTTGACATGATGAATGGTGTTTAAGATGATGATGATGAATGGTGTTTGGAATGATGAATGGTGTTTGGAATGATGAATGGTGTTTGGGATGATGAATGGTGTTTGGGATGATGAATGGTGTTTGGGATGATGAATGGTGTGTGAGATGATGAATGGTGTTTGGGATGATGAATGGTGTTTGGGATGATGAATGGTGTTTGGGATGATGAATGGTGTGTGAGATGATGAATGGTGTTTGGGATGATGAAAAGTGTTTGACATGAATGGTGTTTAAGATGATGATGATGAATGGTGTTTGGAATGATGAATGGTGTTTGGAATGATGAATGGAGTTTGGGATGATGAATGGTGTTTGAGATGATGAAAAGTGTTTGACATGAATGGTGTTTAAGATGATGATGATGAATGGTGTTTGGAATGATGAATGGTGTTTAGAATGATGAATGGTGTTTGGGATGATGAATGGTGTTTGGGATGATGAATTGTGTTTGAGATGATGAATGGTGTTTGGGATATAGATGATGATTGGTGTTTAAGATGATGGATGGTGTTTGAAATGATGAATGGTGTTTGAGTTGATGAATTGTGTTTGGGATGATGAATGGTGTTTGAGATGATGAATGGTGTTTGAGATGATGAATGGTGTTTGAGATGATGAATGGTGTTTGAGATGATGAATGGTGTTTGAGATGATGAATGGTGTTTGAGATGATGAATGGTGTTTGGGATGATGAATGTCGTTTGAAATGATGAATGGTGTTTGAGATGATGAATGGTGTTTTCAAACTTTCATAAAATATCCAAGTAGATTCTACAAACTGGCTCTGATGTATTCTACGGACATAAAATATTATGCAATAACATTACAGGGAAACTTCAGAAGATCTAGGTAACCAATAGGTAGTCTCATGTAGTAATTTGAAATTCAGCGGAAATACAGGAAACCGATCTGAAAATGAGGTCGTAAAAATGAAGCAATCTTAATATTGAATTGGTCGTTATGCTCGGTCTCACAGTATGACGTACGTGTATATTCTCAGCCTATACAAATGATTGCATATTAAACTATTGGTTTACCTATCTAAGTAAAAGTATTATCAACAATCTTTTGATTTAACGATTTGTTTGTGTTCTTTGTGATAAACATTCTGATAAAAAACGTGGGATCGTAGATTATGAACTACTGAATTATGTCACATGTCATTTTGTTCATCGGATGATAACATTATGAACTTTTCAAAAAAAAATATTTTACCGCACTCAGACGTTGACAGTTGGTATCATCAATGTGTATCAAACACAGATATACATTATAACCTGTGTTAGCGGCCACTTCCTGATAAAGGCCACACTGTAAAAAAGCATTATTTTCATGAATAACTGTCATTGATTATTAAGAAAAAAATGACCTCCGAATGAGGGCCACCTGTCAATAACGACCACAGTTTGTTTTTCCTAAGGGTGGTCTTTGATCACAGGTTTGACTGAATGTATATATATATATGTATGAATGAATACCAATACATATACGTACAGTTAAACATCAATACTCAGACCACTTCCTAAAGAAAGAAATTCGGTTGTAATGTTGAGGTGACCTTATTTCTAGTTGAATATTGAAAAAAACAGCCCGAAAATAAATGTTCGTTATCAGAAGGTGATCACTTAATGATACTTACTCGTGAAATCAACTGTGATACTTTAGCAAAAAGGTATGTTAAAGGTAACACTTCAAAGGTCGTATTTTATAGGTCATACTAGTATGCTAAAGGTAACATTTTAAAGGTCATATGTGAAACATAATATTTCAAAGGTCGTATTCTTAAAGATAGCCTAACATTTCAAAGGTCATAGTTTAAAGGTCTTAATATGTGCATGGTCATAGTTTAAAGATTATATTTCAAAGGTCGTATTCGTAAAGGTAATATTTTAAAGGGCATAATTTAAAGGTCGTATTCGTGAAGGTTATATTTAAAGGGATCATATTTTGAAGATTACATTTGAGATATTTCATATTATATGCCAATTTGACTTCAGTAATATACTAGTAACACACTTCCTTTTTCAGATATGGAATGAATATGGAAATATTTCAGCTTGTTTGTATAAAATTACAAGACGAGATATTTGAGTTTTATACAACTGATTTTTACTGCGCCATATTTTTTTGAGTTAAAGTTTAAATTAATTATCAGGGTTTAAGTCATCATCAAATAAACGAAGAAAATGTTCTTAAAAATGGGTGCTTTTTACGTAATCATTTTATTCACCAGTTACGATCAAGTGATACTATGTACACAAACAAATTAATACATGTATCCAATGCACTATTGTATTAATACGTACAGTAAGCGACCACCAAATGAAATACTAGTAGATAAAAATTGGAGATTGACGATCACTCCATTAATCCTTCAACATGTGATTGATCCAGTTCGATTGATACTTTTGTTTCATATTTATATATAGATTATTCTCCATCTCCGATATCAAAATCTTCCTTTATTAGAACAAAACGTGCATGATGACTGTTGAGGAAAAATTTGCCAAGTACTTAATATATAAACGATCCACTTGTAACTACTTCAGATCCAAGTGTTACTTTTATAACTAGGCTGTTGTTCATCATGGTATCAACTAATACATTTACTGCAGCTTTAAGACACACCAAGCAAATCACAGTTTCTATTAATACAATCACTGTATGGTAGAGTCATGATAGGAAGTACCAAAGCTTCATGCTAAAATACATGTTTCAAGCCACCAGTCGTTGAAATAATACTCACGGAAGTTCGGCCAGACCTCAGTCGATGAATTATACTGTCGGACTATTCTATCAATGATATCATTATTGTCTGATCGTAGAGAGCTTAGAAACATTAGAAGACAAGATATGAACATTGAGCTCGGAGATCAAACTCAAATCTTATAACCTTTGCTTCTGGTTGCACTACGACATGTCACAAAATAGGAATTGTATCTTTGCCACATTCGTATAAATATCATGTTCTTGAAGAACTTAAGTAGTCTACATGAAACAATCACTTTAAGACATCATGATGTTGTGACATTGGTATGAATTCCACCATTCTTTCTACCAGGCTGTATTTTTTTATTCTCAAGTGGTATAATTGTAATACAATGACTTATTTACATGTGAAATATTTAAAAAAATAAAGATATTCGTTAAGTGCGCATTATACGGATGGAGATACACCGGAACACGGACGGAGACAATCGTAACTACTCGGGCATTTCCGAGAAATACGCCTCGTAGGTTATGAGGTTTCCGGTCACTGCTTTTTCAACACTAGGTACTTGTTTTCAAGAATAATTCTCAGAATTACAAGATTTCAAACGTGTTTATCGTTCACGATTGATAAAATGAGCATCCAATTCCCACTGAAAGGCAACCAGGATGTTTCCATCGTTGGATTCTCAGGGTCAGCCATCATGGAAAGTAGTCCGTGAACAACAACAAAATGGCGGCCTGCCTTATTATGTACGAGGCACTGGGTGAGGGGCGTGGTGTATGCACTTCACTACATGTATAACATAATTTGAAAAAAAATGTATGAAAGTTCATTTTAGTTTTATTTTAAAGGAACACATACTACTGCAGTGTTTTTGTTGCTCACCCACTGCACTCCAACAAACTCAGCTCTGTATTCCAAATGAACTTAGCAATACAGCTTTTTGACTATCTCTGATGATGTATATTCTTTAGCAATAAAGTACATTCGATTAAGATCGACAAGTAAAATAGGCCTACAATACAATGTAAAAAGACATTCGATTGAGAACAAACTTTTTCTAATTGTACAAATATCGGAACTATGCGGACAATGTGTCATGTGACCTTGGATTGTTTTCTTACTGAGTCAAACATCCATGTTTGGAAAAAAATCTGGTTAATGAGATGTATGAGTAATGCTAACTAAAGACTAAAAATTAAAAAACTTATCATTGTTATAGTGTGCATCGACACAATCTGTTCATTGACAATGCCACAGTGGTGTAGACAAACTGCTGGATCAAAGTCACACAAGCAATTACTATTGGTTACAATTAATGTACTCAGCTTTAGTGCACTGTTAATGTTTATCTTTGGATCGCATGTAGAATTCAACCACTTGTTAACTGTAAGGGAAATATTTTAAAAAGGGCGTAAAACTCGATACAAACAAACATCACTAGGTTGTAAGCCCATTTTCAACAGTCAGAGTCATATAAGGCGGACAGTCTTCTTTCGTGTTCATTTTGATACTGTTGACCGAGGTTTTCCGAATTCACATTATTCTAACAACGTGATGACATTTCGAGTATGATGTTCCTAATGACCTTTTGTATCGTAATTCCCTGTAAAACGAGTTATACTTTACTTCCCATTTAAACAATGGAGGAGTGGCTTATGTTTCTACATCCTTGTACGATATCATCATCTGTAACATCATTGTAACACTGAAAACCATCCATTCAATGAATTCAATGATGGAAACGTGATTAAAAGTTCGTTCGCATGTCATTACGTACACTACACGGAGGGAATTTTGAAAAAAAAACTTACAAAATTGTTTAGTCGCTTTCAAGATTTAGACATTTACTGGCGACACTGGCTTCTTCATTTTTCTGCTCTAATTTGTCAAGTCTGCGCTCTTCATTGTCCTATCAAAAATATCCACATGACTAGCGCTTTAAAATAAGTCTTGTGATTATCTTCTTAAATTTCATACTCAGTTCTCTTCTCAGATTACAACAAGACATTTATTTATCATTTGTGACACCTGTATTCTCATCATGTTTAATCACAGTGGTACTAGACCGTGTACGAGGTTTTTATATTAAGGGTCACTTAGTTGGCATCCACTGTTCAATTTATTACGTACATATAATAAAAGACAGGTAAAAGAGAATTAAATCTTAGTTATTTGATCGTATTTAGATTGAATCTATCTCTTCCTGGCGCAAACTCACCATGTGCATTTTATGATATGATTGACGCTGTGTCAAGGGAGATAATCTATGTCATGGCTTTGGTTAAACTGGTTTCCGTTCCATGTTGCAGTGCACCAAAGGCTTTGTACACACACGTCAACGGGAACCAGTTTAGGCTTTGATTAAATTGGTCCCCATTCCATCGTGTTTACATAGATTCCGTTGTTTTCTTGTCGTACAGCTGAATGCTTCATCGAGTTTAATAAAAATTGTTTCGATATAATTTCACACGGTTACGAAGCTTGGTTGATGTTCAAATTGCACGTCCCTGAAATTAAGGGGAGATAATGCCAAAAGCGCCCCCTTAAACTATGTTTTAACTGCATGGATCAAGTGCCATATCAGCAATGGAAACATACGTGGTAATTTAACTTTTATTGACACTCTTAGTTTCCTCGAGTAATCAATTAATAAAAAAAGCTTAGACTTTATTTGAGATAGAGAGTAGAGATTTAAACTTCTGTTTCTCCTGTGATATTATCTCCCCTCTCTCTCTAGGGCAGCTCTTTATCGCGTGCTTACACAACGACCATGTTTTGGCTTTTTTGCGACGATCATAAATTTTCTGTCAAAAAAAATCCAAAGTATGAAAATATTTGGGGACGATTTGCTCCTCCAAAGTAAGGAGGTATGTTAAGAAAATAGTTAGCAAAGTTTGCGGATCATTAGGCCAATATCGCTTAACTAAAAATTCGTGTATTTTCGTTTTAAATTTTTTTTTGAGTGAGCATATCATAACAGATAGCCTACAAATGTGTGTCGAGTTAAATAAATAAAAGGAACGCAAAATATAAATGAATTATGAATTGGACTACTAATGTATTAACTCTTTATCAGTTCCTATAGCAGGTCAATGGCTCATCCGTAAGTCGAATAAACAACACAAGCATTGAAATCATAAATAAACTTTACGATTAGTTCTGATAAAAAAAATATCTTTTTATGAACTTTCATGACACAGTGTTCATACTTTGTATCTGTTCGAAGTGTGTTAATTGCCCACTGGTGTCTGATGCCTGTCTGTGCGCAACTATTTTTACAAAAATACAATCAGCCTGAGCACATTGAACCCTTTTTTGGTCTTCGCCAAGTCTATCTTCATAACAACTACTGTTATCTTTTACTCATTCGTGTCCTTCCTTCCTTCGATTACTTGATGATGCGGTACTAATATCAGGTGATTCCTAAGTATTAGCTCGTTTGTTTTCGAAGAAAATGTCGAGCTATTGTGATCACTGCGTCGTCAGCGTCTGTGTCAGCGTCTGTGTCGTGCAAAAACTTTATTGTAGCTCATAACTCGGGTAGCAACATGAAACTGCATAAGTGGATAGATCTCACTGCGGGTGTGAACAGCCGAACATTGGTACCGCTTATGGTGCTCTTGTCGGGTGCTTCTATAACAGGATCTAACTTTACTTACTGCACTATGTATCTGTTTTTCATCAGACAGTTGATGGTCTCGTTAAGGGACACTTTACACCACTGACACTGACAAGTGGATATGTTTATTCAGGAAGTCCGTAATGAATATTCATGTACTGGTATCTTTTGCGTATGAATCGTTTTCTGAGAAGACGAGATCTAGTCTGATCTAACATTATGCTGTGTTATAAGAGCACGTGTTATATTACGAAAGTTCAAATGATGCTGGGATACCGAGTGAAATAAACCACCAAAAGCGTACATAAATCACCGAAAGTAGATGTGGATAAATACACTCCAGCTTATTTTAGTATTTCTATGCACCTTGGCAAAAGGTTATTTTACTTCATAAACTCTAATATCATTCGGCAAATCTTGGTCAGATATTCATCTCTCTTCTTCTCTTCCTAGATAAGACTACATTCAAGCGTGTTGAACCATGTATGTAATAAATGCGTATTTTCACATATTTAGTGGCCATAAGGTCACACTTAACTTACCATATGTAGAGGAAGTTATTTAAAGTAGAGATTTTGAAAATGTTAAGAATAGTTACTATGAATGAACTCATCGGGGTTGTACGCGATAACGTGACGATTTAATTTACTTCCTGTACATACAGCAACGCGAGTGATGCATGTCCGGGGCGTAGTCCTCTGAACGTTGAAATCATAATAGAGAATCTAACTCCCTTCTTCAGAGTCAAATTAGACAAATTCATTTATTTATTTATTTGTTTGTTTATTTATTTACATGTATTTGGGTTTACCGCTGTTTTCGACATTTTGTCATCCACATGTAACGGCGGTCAGTTCACTTAACCAATTTTACAGGACTGTATTCTTACCAGAACTAATTATGTAATTTGCCGCACAGCTGGATACAATAACAAAATAAACGATATTTTCGTATTAAATAGATCCTTGTTTGTATATTAAATTGTCACCTCGGTTCCGTATTTTTTCATGTTAGAAATCCAACGGACCTCCGTTTTTGTCGACGATCTTAACCTTTCTTACAGCAAGTCAATAAGTTCAACAATACTTGCCGACGAATTCTTTCTCTGTAGAAAGAACAGATATTTGAAAATAATCGTTTTGCGACCTACCGACCCTATTTTGTGTTAAAGTAACTGACAACCTGACTTTTTTCTGGCTTATCTATAATTGTATGGGTTTTGTATAAACATCTGCCCTGTGTACTTTGATTCTTGTTGAAGCCGATCTATATTATTTGATCTAGTTTGAACCAGAGCAGAAATTATGGTTTTCCAGATCTACGGTATGGAGGGTGGGTCAAATTTTCTGTGTGGGGAGTAAACTCCGAGTTATATACGTGGAGAAGTCGACAGTTGGTAGTGGAGAACAGGGCTAGTCTGGTAAAGAATCCAGAAACACTCGTTGGTCAACTATTTGGTACTATATAACTAAAGCACAGACATTACATTTTGAAATGCACAATTTACAATCACTCTCGCTCATCCCATTTCAAGGAATACAGAACAACTCAGTTTTGTTTTTATCACTTCATGATCAACACATTATTAATTTAATTCAACATTATACTATATGATTGTCTAAGTTCTTCATTTTTCAATGAACTGAGCGATCTTCCTTTTGTCTGTTCTTCCTGATATGAGTAATGTATACATACAACGTATGTAGTATTACAATACTTTCATTAAGTGGTTTTTATTTCCTGCTGAACTGCAATCCTATACATCGATCTTATACTTTCGTGGAATTTTATAAATAAGGACTTGGTCATTAGCGAAACTCGTTAAGTATTGAAACTTACTTTGTGGTTTCAAATCTGTTAAAATCATTCACTGATTCTCTTTGATAGAATTTAATTCGTGACAATTATTCTCCGTAGAATTGCGCATTTCTTTATCATGGCATATCTACGTTATAAATGGCTAACAAAAATTAATATAGATTGATACCAATATGAATACAGGACACGTATAACATTACAATAACAGAAATTATATACTTACATATAAGGAAATATGTTGCATACTGCTTTTGTCGTTCCATATTGTTTAAAACGTGAATACAAGTATGTTTAAACTATGTATACTCCAGTTTGGAAGTCTTGATCAGGCTATAATGGAAACATGAGAAGGATCGATTCCTATAATTTTATCTCACTTAGTGTATTGACGTTTTAGCGGCGATGCAGCTTTAAAAATCTGCATGATTCCTGATATGTATTATATGGTCACGTGATTTTAGTCATGTGATGTAATCTCCCCATTCTCACTCTATACTCATTGTATAGAAAAGATCAAGTCTTAGTTTGACTTTAAAATACATTTTATTTATTTTGTCACAGAAGAGGGAGGTTAAACTCCATTGTAAATGCAATCATAATACTTAAATCTTAACCCATAGCCTGTTTGGACTTGTCCAACTTCCATTCAGGGGGAATAGTCCATTGCAAATATAAGGGATACCACATGAACAATTTAAAACTTGTCACCAAACAGTAATGACTGTATGGATGTAATGACTGGCCTGAATCTTCCTGGTGGAGAAAGTGTCAGTTCCCGCATTGTGAGGGTTAATAGGTATATGTTTCAACATGTTTATACCTTATACGTGCAAATTCACCACATGCTTTTAAAACAACATTGTATTAATGGACCCTCGGATCTAGTCTATTGATTTATGTCCGCATGGAATCAAATCACAGCTTTCGAAAAGACCATTCCCATGTATTGTTCTATTATCATAATCGTTTTAATGTAGATTTAATTTCCCTTCAATGTCCTTGTCTGAATTTAAGTCCTTCTTTCATATCTATTTCTTCTATTTGTTTAAGGCTTTGCAGATTCACGGACGGAAGGATCGACACTCGCAGTAACTGAAACAATAGAGACACTTTTTGATGATATTGTTTTGGAAAAGTGTTGAAATCATTGACCAGTAAAGTTATATTTACTGTGACAGTTTGGATGTTTACTTTTATTTTGTGGAACAGTTAACAAGCATTTCAATATTAAGAACGATATTCTAATTGTATTCAACACGTTACCACTGATGGTTCGGAGTTTAAAAAGTGTTACATATTCTTTTTTTTGGAAACATTACTAGTCTGAATACTGATTTCTAAAGCATAGGTTATGAACTAGGTGAAAACAAAATGGCGCGCCCAAAAGAAGTCAAAAGTGATATTTTGATTTTATATGAAACCAGTGACTCGGAAGAATGGATTGGTTACCTCAAAAGCTGTTTCCAGGAGTGCCCCGAGACACTTACGATAGAGACTAAAAATCTGGCACCCAGTCTGAATGAAATAGGCCTTCTTTCGACGAAATTTACGATGATATTATTGGTTATTTCAAAGAAGATGCTGAGCGCTTCACGAGAAAATGTTACTGTTTTGTCAGAAGTGCTACATAGCCACGGAGCAGTCGCTATGTTGAAATTGTACATCGATGATGTCGATTTTGACGATGAATTTGGTCAGTATTATAAGGATGCGAAGAAGTGGACATGTTTCAGTATTGGGAATGATGACGGCATAGAACAAGTTCAGTCAGCCATTTCAAAAATCATAAATGTTTTACAAAACTGTAAAATCAAACCACAGACGGCTATTCACCCTAAACACTCTTATATCCAGTCAATTTGTCCAGATTGTATTAGGCAGGTAAGTGTCATATTCTTAAACTTGTCCATGGTATGTTTCTTTCAATCTCGCATGACCATAATCAAGATTCTGACGTTGTAAACCTGGACTTCCATAGACCTTGCGTAAAAACTTTAATTTTGATCTTTTCGCCACATATTTGTGTCCATAGTTATCATCATAGACCCTGGAACCTAGCAATTATGTGACAATTAAACCACCTACGGAGTAACGTCTATGTTTGTCAATATGGGTTACATTCATTATTATGTCTTTATTTACAAAGAATAAAGAGCGTGGAAAATACATTTTTGTATAATATTGTTGATGAATATTGAGTTTTGATCCTGAACCACTGTGTTATGTCTTATGGAAATAGGGAGGGGAAACAGTGACCTTGGTGTTAAGACGACCAGTAGAAGAAGGACAGATTGTACAAGTGAGATTTGGTAACAATGAAACAGACACTATTGTGGACACTGAGCGACTGAATCAGTATTGTTTTCAGTTCAAAGCACCAGGTAATTCTTTATTCGATGTTGATCTAAATAATCAGCCGGTATTTGGCCTTGTATTGGTTTAATGTCAGTTTCTGTTGATAATGGGCGGTTACTATTCAGTGCTGGTTAATGACTTCAATGATTCTGCTTCGACCAGGAACGGTCTTAACTGGCATATTAGATATAATAAATGATGTGAGCCCGACTGGAGTTAGGATAATGCATTCATTCTAGAATGAAAATTTCTTTGCCAACATGTTCAATTAAGAAACCGTAAACGTTAAATATTCAATTCTATTCAATTCATCTCCAGTACTTCATTGAACGTTTCATATTATAATCCTATGAACAGATAATGTGCTATTTCTTCTATACGTGGGATGTAATAGTATATTCAAGCTTTGAACAAGCTCATTGAAATACTTTCCGTCAAAATCTTCAAAATCATTTTTACGCTATTGTGTTGAATAAAGTAATTGCCACTAACCAGTCACATGTTGTTGATATCCATGTCAATAATTATATCTTTTACAGCAAACAAAGCCGGGAGGGCCACACTATATTTATTTGTAGATGGTAGAAAAAAAAGTAAGCATTCAGTCAATTACTCGTCTATGACGAGATTTGCTTACACATACCCTGAGTTTCTCTGTCAGTTGATTGGTTTAAATCATGATGACAATGCTGGGTTAGATAGAGAATTGACGAGCATTTTCAAAAACAGTGCACCACAAGATGGTACATTAGAAAAGCTGCTAACGCCTAGAATGTTGGATGCCACCTCAACTGCTACTTCGGCAGGTAAGTTTTTTCTTTACCCCGTGTCCAAAATTTTGGCCAGGTTAACTTACGACATTTTTGCATTAAGTACCAAATGGAAAAACATAAAAACTTAGTTCCTCTATTTCGGAAAGCATTGAGACGTACACTATGTAGTTTTTTCTGAGTCCATGTTCTTAAAATATACTTTTTGGAAGATGGTGGCACACGTGCTAGACTTGTTTTTTAACTGATTGAAGTCTTCGTTTTTACGGTTTTGGTTTAAAATACCGTGCAGCTAATGCAACGCAAATATTTTTATTTGTTTTCTGTCATATCATACAAAGAATTAATACATACAATTAATTATATTATTTGCGCATTCTACAGGTGTTGATGACGTTGGAGAGTTACCAACTCTGTTACACTTTGCTTGCAAGTACAAACTGAACGATTTGGCTACCTCCATTATTAACTCACCTGGAGCTCAAAAAGCCATTCACATGGATAATGAACGCGGATTAAAACCTATACACCTTGCCGATGAAAGCAATAATGAAGACTTGGTAAATTACATCGAAGCATTTATGGTAGGGACTATACATTTATAAAACATAAAGTTTAACATGCTTTTATAGTTTTACGATATGTTGCATTTGGAATCCATTTTTATTCTATTCGGTGGCTATTAAAATGGCCTCTAGACTTTGACATTTACTAGTACTGGTGATTAATGGTATTGCCCCTAAACCTGATAACTAATTATGAACTACCTAGCTGTAATAACATGTCCTATACTCGTTACATTTGTAAGCAGCTTTCGACTTCTGTGTATGTTGCGTGAACCAGAATTAGGGGACATATGGCATCTTTAGTGGCCAAAAGCATGTGCCCAGTCTGTATTCTGCACCCTCGTTATTTACAGTACAGCAAACAAGTTGCGGACTCAATAATGGACAAACTAAACTAGATCCATGTTGTTTTTATATCATACATTTGTTATATATCTTTCAGGAAATGCATGATTACGTTACAGAGGTCGAAGAAATTTATGAGAAAATGAGTGGTGGGAAACTGCTCAGTTATTCAAATTTAGAAGGATCAGGTAATACATGACATTCTTAAATTGCATTTTTTCTGATTATGCAGTATAAACACTCCCTTTTAATAAAGAGAACATACCTAAGACATTCCGTCAAGATATTTTAACAAACTGTTTGCTAAAATGAATTCCGTGTTTTGTCTTATTCAATCTGTAAATGAAAGATAATAAACACGCGTAATACTCTGATGGACCTTGATATTGTTCTTACTTCTCTTCTTTCTCTCCATTCATTTCAATGCTTACATTTTAGTTTTTGATCTATAAGCTTATTGGGCGCAAACGCTTTTTGGAATCACAATAGTTTCATGGCTTTGTTTTTATACTTCGTTGTTTTACCAAAACATTTGCATTTTGACTATATTTCTATTATTATGTATCTGCTTTACAGCCAAGACTGGGTACATGGATATGCATCACAAAAAAGACAGCGTTGAAGAAGCTTATGTAAAAGGACGTCCAACACAACCAGAATCCGATTATGAAATTACAAGTAGCCGGAAAGGACTTGTTGATGAAGTATTACCTGAGGATGACGTACCTCCTGGTATGTTGAAATGTCAGACACCCTTTGTAAAGCTCCTTTTATGTTAGATTAAAGGCCCTCAGCTTTTTAAAATTAGTTTACTGATGATATATTAAAACAATATTTATATAATGCCTTTCTTTAGCCACATCTCGTACAAATCTTGTCGGATGCTTTTTCTTATTAATTTTTTGTGCAATATTATTAAAGTGCTTCATTTCTATATGTACGTCGTGATTAAAAGAATGTTTTATTGTACAATAAGATGTAATTTAATATTAACATCCAAAAAGCTAATGGGCCTTTAAATGTTCTTTACATTTTATTCCCAAGGCTGTGCATAACATGAATAATACGTCAGGTTCCTTTTTTGAGATGAAGCCATCTTGTTATTTTTGTTATCAATTTTGTTCGGTAGTGTTCTATCAATGAAATAACCGTTGAATATTTTGATGAGTGGTCAACATGTAATGGAAAACAACTAAGATGTTAAATTCGATGAAAATGCTTAATACTGAGTGGACTGACAGAGTTAAAATTAGTGTACTGAATACTTTGAACTAATGGTATAACTAAGATATAACTAAATATTTGACAGAAGTTCCTGCTCGACCAGCAAAATCACCAGTCAGAACACCTTCACAAACTCGAAAAACAATCCAACTCAACCCAAGCCCTCGGCAGCCTTATGACGACGACTGGCATGACACTGGGTGCATTCCTGATGATGATAAAGTTTTCTCTGGTTAGTGTTCATCTATTCTATTGTATATTTGCATTAATCGTACAGTTACACGTTGTGTGCAATTGAACATGGCTTGTTTATAATTTTGTTCTGAGTTGTCAACTTCAGATATTGACATTGTTAAGCTTTTTGAGAATATATGCAATGTTAAATTGTATGATGCAATTCTTATGTATAAGAATACTTTAATGTGAGTCATAGAGATAGAGTTTATTGTTTTCTTTTTCCAAAACTTAGTTTAAATATTGAATATTTTAGTTTGTTAATTGACCGAAGACATGTTGCAGTTGTAAACAACACAGAACTTATTTTGAATCAATATATTCTTCAGGTTTATAGTTTATAGGCTCTTGATAAATGATATATTATGAAAAAAAACGTTGTATTTATTACAGCTATAAAACCTTATCTTTATTATGGTATGTACAGAATAATGGTACTTTCTATCCACTATCAAATCATTTTAAATACCCTTAAAATTTCTACCTGACATTCTGTTTGGATGTGATTAATGTGTTTGAATAACTATTAATCTGGTTTTATATAAATAGAAATTGACATGTGATTTACAGAAACAGTAACAAGCACAAATCTCACACTTTCGCACAGACTGTCATAGCAGCAAACCCGGCTAACACCAATATAGAGCAATTCTTTCGTAAAAAGAATCTTCAAATAATGATCATATAAATCTTGATCAAGAATCGCATGACTAGGTCATTATTCTAAGACTTCTTTTTCTTGGAATGAATCAGTTACTTTGCAAGTAACCTTAAAAATCCCAGCATTATATCAAAGTTGTAGTTTTCTCTGTGAAATAAAGATTTTCTACTTACTGCTTGTTTTAAAGCAATTTCAGGGGTTTTCATAATAAATCCCAACCATTTGTTCATTTTGCCGAGAATACTTCAATGTTAAGCTTTCCCCCAACATTTTTGTACACTAAGTCTTGTCATGAAGTCTTTGTAATGCATTTATTTGAACGAACTTTTTTGTTTACTTTCACCAGAAATACTTTTAGAGCATGTATTAAAGCATACAAGATTGCATTATGTTTTAAAAGTGATTTTATGCACTGGTTTCAGCCAATACTTGCAATGTACTTTTTACTTCTCGAATTAAACTAATCATTAGTAAAAATTTTATTTACACTCTAAGTGATCTATTTAAAGTATCGTTTTAAAACAATATTTATTACTACGCCACATAATTCTTGCTAATGGTATCATCTTGTGTATGGTATTCAAAGCAGAATTTTACTGCAACGGTTTTATGTATTTGTACCCGTTTCTAAGCAAATATCTTTACTGCACAAGACTAAACCATCATTTTTTACACAGGAGGTACTCAATTATCACCAAGCAGTATGGGTTCCTCGAACCTGGACGAATTACACCAATTACAGGAAGCATTTAAACATGGAGAACTACAGCTTGATGATATTCAGAGGCTGTATGAAGCTTGGCACGCGAGAAACAGGCACCTCGGATCCTCGTCTTTTAAGGAAAGACAGGTAATACAGCTTTACCTGCCTAAAAGATAATAGTCTAACTTTCATTTTCGCTTTTGTTGAAAAGATAGTAGCGGGGTAAATAACGAAAACATAGTGCAACGTGTCATACAAGCACCAAATTTTGCACATATGTTGGGAATGATATGTTGAAACGATTTAGGGTGTGTGCCACAGTTCAAGTGTCTCGATTCAAGATGGGCGCCAAATTTTAAAAAATGGCCACCAAATATTGTTTCGGTCACAGAAAGTTTTATCAAAATTCTCAATGCCAATAAATAATACTATCTTAGCTCATTTTCGTAACATGTTCAGTATGTTTATACAATAATATATAAGTAAATTCGAACGAATATTGTAAAAAAGATACACCTTGTTATATCAAGGACTTGTGTACATACATGAAGTCCTTGGTTAGATTTACTTTTTTAGAAACTGCTTTATTTCCTTATAATTAGTTTAATAATAATAGTTTTTACTTCATAATGACATGATCTTTTCTAGAAACAGATGGACGAGTTTAAAAAACAACATGCAGACAAGCTTCAGAAGAAGAAGAAGAAGTCTATCCTGCCATGGAAAAATAAATCGCAACGTCCAAACATTACAATAGAGGTGTGCTTAGTTAAATAACTGCTAGAACCATATCATTAAGCACGTATAATTATCTGCCTGTAGTTCAGAATTCATTTATGTATTATTAAATCACCATGATACAAATTGAATAAGTACGATATTTATTTTAATTTAGACATTTATTTCATACATGTTTATATTTGAAACAAGCACGCACGCTGTCATGCAGAAATGCCTCTATGTTATATAATTATCTCTGTAATATGTCCATGATAATGAATTACATATATGTTTATAATGTAATATATATAAGGCATTATACTAGGCAAGTACAAATGCTAAAACTACAAAGATAATTCAATAAACTCAATATTGTAAATTAGGGGACGTTTTGGTCCATAAAGCACATGCTTCGCATTCCTGGTTCAATGGTGACAGTAAGGGGAGGTTAATACGGAGAGTTCGCTAAAATGTAAAACCACCTTGAAAATAATTATGTATATACTATTAATGATATGTTTCAGCACAACGTTGAGCCAAACAAGTACGAGTCATGGACAATAATGCGAGGTGATAAATCATTGAATAGAGACCGATCTTCGTGTGATAGTTGTATTAGTAACGCATCAACATCCAGTATGTAACAAATTAGTTGATCCATAGTTTAGTAATATTGATGAGGTTTTAAAAACTTGGAATACAGTGTTCCCAGTCTAATCAGATACATTATCAAACACAGTATGTTTTCACCACTATTTAGAACCATTAAAAAATAAACGTGAGAGTAAACTAAAAATGTGCATATTTACAATGCTCGGGTTAAGCCTTAAATGGCCATTGTTCGCAGGTTTTATCGTACATATGAACACTAAGTCATAGTGCCTATGTTAATTCTGAAAATGAAATTATTGTAAGAACAAAATTAATATACCTGTATTATCTCCTACATTTCAGGTTCAACAAGTTCCAGCTCCAGAGATAGCGCTCTTGGCACGGTGATGGAAAGTGATAGTGATCAGGAAGCATCTGATGTAGTAAGTAATTTGTACGTCTGAAGAAAATATGCCTAGTGTCGACCTTGTTAGATAACTATGGTCTGATACATATGTGTACACACATTTCTTAACACGTCAAGCAGAGGAACAATGCTTTTTCAGATTATCTAATCATAAATATTTACTATACGCTACATTCTGTTTCTTTTTAAGCCATGTAATTATAAAATTACAAAAGTTTGACGTGATAATTTACCTCCATTTGTGCATGACTTACTACCAGAATGACCTACATAAGTAATTATTATTGTATATTCTTACATTCTTGGTTTTTCAGTTATATATAAATATATAATATATATTATTGTTTTGTGTTGCAAATTATGTTAAAATAAATTATTTGTTGTATCGGAATTCCAAAATTGTCACTTTATGATATTTGCATACATTCTTATTCAAGATGGCGCCACCAGTTCCGAGGAGGGGTAGAACAGCCAAAACACAGGTGAACATTTTTAAATTAATCTTGTCAGTTATGTATTTGTTAAGACAGTAAAACCTACAAATTAGACATTGTCAAGAACTTTATACGAAACATAAAAATTATTTCTAGAGAATAAGCGAATTTCCTTTCAATCAAATGAAATTGAAAAATAACAAAACTAAAAATTCAAAATCGTTGCCTGATTTGTCCAAGTCAATTATGTTGTATCATATACATACACTTATGTATAAATAAAGTATAACATTGAATTTAATTTTGATTATTACAGTTTTGATTTCTAACAAAAAGGCAAGCAAAGACTGAACTTTGATTTGTCATTCTGTTTCATGTCGTAATTCTTTTAATTATAACTTAGGAGGCATCCAAAAGAGCATCCTGGGGAGAGCAGTATCTGATCAACGCCAGGAAACACTCCAGATTACCTACCCCGCCGTCACAGAAATACAACACATACGGGCGCAAGCAACAACCCTCCAGTCCAGTTCCTCCCCCACGACCACCGAAATTATAACTTGAAAGGTCAAAGGTGAACCTTAGGTGAACAATTTCGAATTGTTGACGTTCATAGTGAATTCCTTGCCAAAACAAAGTCATTGTGATTTCTCCAAACGTACCGAGAGTTGAATAATTAGCAATAGATAGGGTTTAGTTAACACATTGCTTGTGCTAATGAATGATAAATTCCTTGATCTGGAAAAGCTAAAACACATGAAAGTTGGAAATTACTGTCAAGTACATAGATTGGAACTGGACGAAAAACAGACGTTTAAAATACACGTGGCGTTGAGAAATGAACCCTATTGAAGACATTGTTGAAGAACGAGACACTGTGATGATTGATACTTGAACGTGATAAAAATACAATTGATTGATTATTTGTTGGTTGATTGAACGGGCGAAAATACTGCAATTCAAAAACATTATTTATTCATGAATTTTAAAACAATGTCCTGTAAATATGATTATTTGTTTATACTTGAGCTATTTTTGTGCAATTGCAACACTATTTCTCAAGAATGAATATATACATATAAGTGTATATGTATTGTTTTAATTCATACAGCTATGACTTCCGTATAAAAATATGCAATGTGTTTTGCTAGGCTATAATCAAATTTGAGATGAAATTATATAGCAAAAAACGTCATAAATGGTTGTGATTCGGGTAAGTGCTTGACAATGAAGAATATTATTTATGTACATGTGCTCATAGCATTAGCCTAATTATATGTATGTATTATCATAAAATGTAATATTTCTAATAAACAAATTTTGTTAAAAACTTGAAAAGTACTGTGACAAAGACAACTTATGCAAGGGCACCATATAAAAGTATTTTCTATTAACACTGCAGTAACCTATTAAAAATGTCAGTAATGGTCACATGAACTCTATTATCATTACAGTAACCTATTGAAAATGTCAGTAATGGTCACATGAACTCTATTAACACTGCAGTAACCTATTGAAAATGCCAGTAATGGTCACATGAACTCTATTATCATTACAGTAACCTATTGAAAATGTCAGCAATGGTCACATGAACTCTATTAACACTGCAGTAACCTATTGAAAATGCCAGCAATGGTCACATGAACTCTATTAACATTACAGTAACCTATTGAAAATGTCAGCAATGGTCACATGAACTCTATTAACACTGCAGTAACCTATTGAAAATGTCAGCAATGGTCACATGAACTCTATTAACACTGCAGTAACCTATTGAAAATGTCAGCAATGGTCACATGAACTCTATTAACACTGCAGTAACCTATTGAAAATGTCAGCAATGGTCACATGAACTCTATTAACACTGCAGTAACCTATTGAAAATGTCAGCAATGGTCACATGAACTCTATTAACACTGCAGTAACCTATTGAAAATGTCAGTAATGGTCACATGAACTCTATTAACACTGCAGTAACCTATTGAAAATGTCAGCAATGGTCACATGAGCATTCTTCCTGTGTTTCACCTACATTAATCTTTGGTCTTGTGTGTTACCACAACATAAACTATATATGGTATTTTGTTCCACAAACTTTAACCATAGTCTTGTTACATACATCACTAGTAAGAGCATTGTGTTCTATACACCACAAAGCATGACATTGTGTTCTACACCTTTTAAGCCATTGTCTTTCGTTCCACAAACCACAAACCATGGTCTTGTGTTAGTTTTACACAAAACATAAACAGTGGTATTTTGGTGCATTGCTTTAATGAATTCTGACATAAGCAGTGTTGGTTTGGCTGTAGATGTTACAATGTACGTAGAATTTCTAATACATGTAGTTTGTTTTAAATAACCTCATGATTTTAAACTTGAGAGTTCACTAATTCTATGTGTGGTTCAATGTAACGTATGCCACACTCGTGGTAATAATTCATAAAAACAAATTTATCTTGTAAAATCACGAATGCCTTTTTTCTATTTCTTTGTTAGAATCTATACCTTATGATTTCACCAATTTTGTATAAAGTAAAGCAGTAAAGCTTGAAAATAATTTTCTTCTTTATTTCATTTCTTTTAATACATTTACGACCTTTGAGTGATTAATACATTGAACCAAGAATGCGAGGCATGTGATTTATGGACCAGAATGTCCCCTAATTCCACAGTAGGGGGTGATAAAACAGACAGGGTAATTAATAGACAAGCTTCTGTTTACATAATCAGTAACTCTATGCTTATAAAAATAACAGGAATTTAGCCATAGATTTATTACTAACATAAATCAATAAATTCTATTACCATACTTTTTGACTGGGTGTCAAGTCTACAGACCGATAAGGGTCAATAAAACAAGAGTTTGACCTCATGTGGATAGGGGGGGGGGTCACTTATATAGTAGCTGTTCAATGTCTTTAAAACGCAGTAGGGAGACAAAATCGGTTAAATTGTAATTATAAGAGTGCCAACCAGGGGCGTAGCTTGCCCTATAATAATGTGTATGCACCAGGCCTATCTCTATCTAAGGGGTCCGGGGAATATTTTCACCGTAGTTTGTCGGATACGCATTCTGCAGCATACTCCGGTGTGCTATAGCCTAATATATTTTAATATGAAGATCTTGCAGTTTTCTCCCGATAGATATATTCGTTTTGAGTATTCAATTATTGATTGATTTTCCACGAAAATTGCGAACGTTAAGTAAGATCTGCATTCAAAGGTCGTTCTTATTCATATTCCCTTATTACCTTAATATCTAAGGGAAACAACTCGAACTGACTTTTGAATCCAAAATTAATTTTCCCACGGTCCTCAGACACATCTTTACATAATATTGTTTTTGTGATAATAATCAGCTAAATAATTGTTTGACTTTTAGATACGGGTGTAAGTAAGGATGTTAAATTAATGATTTCAGGCAGAAAAACAGGAAAATAAAGTCAAAATCACATTTTGTGGTTTTTATTAAGGGAGATAATTTGAACGTAGTGGTATGGTAATTTGGTTCAAAATTCTCCGTAATCTGAAAATAATTTCTTCAATATTTCTTAGATTCTTTATCTTAGAATGATATTAAATGCATATTTATATAGAATTATCTTTAAATATGCCATACAAACAGAAAAAATGTCGAATTTCAGAATTTGAATTTAAACAATATTATAAAAAAATGCGAAAAAAACGCTATTAAATGAATGGTTATGGGCCAGAAGAAAGGACCGTCAGAGTACCTAATGTAAATGCAGTTCTTACATTTGAAACTTGTGTGGAAAATCATTTGATAACTGAAAACTCAAATGTAGCAGGGAAAAACTGCAATATCATCATATAAAAATAGTTTAGGCTATAGCACACCGAATTATGCTGTGGAATAATGAGAATATGGTGGCTGATTTATGCCATGTCGTATATTCGCTTTTTTGCCACAACAAAGCGAAAATCGAAAATGCGACATGGCATAAATCAGCCACCATAGCAGAATGCGTCTCCGTCACATTAAAAAGATACACCGGACACAGCCGTTGAATGAGTGGATTACTAAACATGAAAATAGTGTCTTGCACATCTGCATTTCATAGTGATAATATATTTCAAAGTTCAATCCCTTTGAAAAATGTGAAAGTAGTTTGCTCCACAAACATTCATGAGCAAAGATAGTCTGGAGTTCCTTCCCCTTATACTATGTTATCGGGTCAGGCAAAGCGCAATAATGGCGGGGTCCTCTGTACATTCTAAAGTATGGGTATTTTCTTATATCAAGTGATCAAGTGCTTATGAGGGTTGGTAATGAATCCTATTTATATAATATATATCATAGATGTCCGTTTTTTAGATGATCACAAAAGATTTTTTTGGAAACTATAAACTATATAAAGACTCACGTCCGAAATTATAACTACTTCATGAAAGTATATATATCAACAAATAAGAATGATCATTAAAATATCTCAACGCTGTTACAATATTAGTACATAAATAATTAAAATTAGGCAAAACATCACAAATTGTCAGTCAAAATAAGAATATTCCGTTGCCTGTGCATTACCACTGAAGGCCGCCATTATTGAGCTTTGCCTGGCGTAATTGTAGAGCACGTCCGGGAACCAGACTAGAGCAAAGAAAGCCATTGAACACTATATGGCTAAGTACAAGGGCACCTAACTTTAAAATGTGTAAATCACTGGGCATGAAATTTATGTCTTGCACATCAACACTTCATGGTGATAACATATTTCAAGTTTCATTACGATCGCTTGAGGAATGTGGAAGTAATTCACTCCACAAACGTGTGATACTGTATGCAGACGAACCAGTCGATCGACGGACCAAATGACCGACCGAGTAACTCTAATATACCCCTTCTCAAACTTTGTTTGCCGGGATATAACAACATGTATAAATAGATAATGAAAAAAAAACAATTGAAAAGAACAACTTTCACTCAAATGCTTATAATATTGTTCAAATTCAAATTATGAAATTTGATATTTTTTCTGTTTGAATAGCATATTTAAAGATAATTCTATATAAATATGCATTTAATATCATTCTAAGACAAAGAATCTAAGAAATATTGAAGAATTCTTTTTCAGATTACGGAGAATTTTGCACCAAATTACCATACCACTACGTTCAAATTATCTCCCTTATTAAAAACCACAAAATGTGATTTTGACTTTATTTTCCTGTTTTTCTGCCTGAAATCATTAATTTAACATCCTTACTTACACCCGTATCTAAAAGTCAAACATTTATTTAGCTGATTATAATCACAAAAACGATATTATGTAAAGATAAGTCAGAGGACCGTGGGAAAATTAATTTTGGATTCAAAAGTCAGTTCGAGTTGTTTCCCTTAGATAATATGGTAATGTGAACTAGAACAAGGAATGTTTGCCACGAACCCTACACACTATATTGGGTATTTTATCTCTAATTGTTGGTGTTATTTTATTTTTTAAGAATATTATTTTAGTAGACGTATATATAAGGCGGTAAAATTATTCACTTTAGTGATTTATAAAGTATGTCTGTGACTGTCAGGGGCGTAGCTTGTCCTATAATAATGTGTAGGCAGTTTTCTAAGTGGGGCATCTTTTCACCGTAGATTGTTCTTGTAGTTCTGCATGTACGTTGTGTACTCTGATGGTCCATTCTTCTAGCCTCTAATTGTTCATTTTTATTGCGTTTTATTTTATTGTTTTATTAAAAAAAGTGTATGCACGTGCCTACAGTGCCTATATCATAGTGAAGCTAAGCCAGTGCCAGTCTAACTGCTCCCTGTTTGGTGTAATTTTCAAAACACAGGAATATCAAATAATAAAGAGACCCTTGATAGTTCTGAAACTTTATTAAATAAGTTTCATTCTGCGCATCACATAACAATCTTAAAATCACATAACAATATTGTCATAAAATGAATGAACACTATTTAACAAATGCTTTATAAAATAAGAGGAACAGTGACGTATATAATGATAAGTTGAGAAAAAAGCTTTTACATTTGCGTGATAATATTTATATAATATAGCACTTTTAGCGTTTAGTTTTTGGAATCATAATAAAAAGAATTTTATATAAAGAAACATGTAACAAAAATAACAAACATAAAATATGAACAAAAGATTAACAATGTAGCACAAAATAGAAGAGGGAGTATCACATACATAAAATACATACACACTCAATATCAAAGCAATAGATATGTCAATATCTCTGATAATCATTCATCTGGGTTTGTTTAATAAACCGGTAGTTAAATATAGATTTATTACATGTTAATGGATGCAACCATATGAACGACGGTCATACTGTATTATGCATGTATTAATAAGACAAGTCAATTAATATAAACATTTACGTGCCAACTGAGCATAAAAACATATTTTCTCTCCTGTGTCTAATACAACTTATGCAAGGTTGCCACTTAACTGGAAGTACCAGCAAAGGTATTGACAGTGCTTAGATTTTGGAACTTCGCAAATTTTAAATTAGTGGTCAATTCAATTCTTTTGTTTCTCGATAAAATCAGGTTTTTTATTTGTAACATACATAATTTAAATTCGTCCCAGGTAAAAGATAAGCAGGTAAAACTCAAAGAACACAATAGGAAAAACAGACAAGAGACGTGAAAAAATATACATAAAAACATAAAAAAAGTTGAAAGTGATAAGAGTTTTTATGTAGTTTCATCTTATCCACAATTTCATCAATCAATGATATATTCATTCCTAAAAATTAAATTCCATGGTAACGCAACTCATAGCAGCAATATATGATAACAATTTACTGACAAAAATATAAAATTAGATGATCCTTCAACCTGGTATTTTTCATTTATCACTTTTGTAGCACATGTTTCCAATGGCACATTTACAAATAAAAAGCATAACACGAGCATATATTCAAAAATTTCAGTGTGCATCTTACAACACAGTGAAAGAAGACGAAGACATAAAATTAGGTTCATTCATACAAGACATCAAGAAAAAACTTTCATACATAAGGCACATTATCTTTGAAAAAACGAACACATAAAAGGCCTTCAGATATTCAATGTAAGAAACAATCTCTTGACATACAGCTTGTTCGGGGAGCAGAACACGTATTGCCAACATATAAGTATTTGGTATCTTTTCCAAAATGCAATGCAGATAAAGAACTTATACATAAATAGTATGTTAAAAACACAAAACATCTCTCGCTTCAAATGTATCGATCTTGTTACAATTTTGTGGCTCGATACAAATTGAAGTTCATGTAACAATTGTGTATACTTCGCTACAATTTTGCAAGAGTGGACCTAGCACTGAACTTGGTGTTTCTGTTCCACAGAAGGGAACTTAAAGCATGGCCAACTTTAAAGTACAATCTTATAGATATCACGCAAACTATACAGATACTTCAACAAAGTGACGTAGAGTTACCAATACATGAATATGATATTAATTTATGGCTTGTAAATTATGTTCTGTGAGGATGTTGACGCAAACTAGATACACAAAATGTATACAAATATGTTTACATAGACTTATTCTTAGTCACTGAAGTAAAAATAACACAACGTGGATTTATTACAACATATAGAAAGAACCACTGTAAACAGCAACACCACCAACAACAACAGAACAGAACAGAACAACACTTTGAAGAGACAGACTGAAAGACTTGGAATTCACAGAAGTATTGCCTTCAAAGATTCCGAATATGTACAATTACTCAGTGTGTACATACAACGAATTAATTAAACAATGACAAACTTCAAAATATGATGCATGGGATAAACATGTAATGAATGTCAATGAAATATGGCGCTGGGTGGCTGTCAAGAATTAATATGCTCATATGTACACATAATCCTTTTATTTACACAACACAGTCAATGAATACTTTCATTTGACGTACAAAAAACGTCGTGTTTAACACTGTTCTCGTTTGCCACCAAGGATCGACTTGCACGGAAACAGCCAGACAAAAATTCCGATTTAAATGTCCATTCTGTCAGTAGGGGACACTTTCCAGAACTCTTTGTCAATCAAGACACTCAAATTGTAGTTAAGAAAATACCTATTAATTTTCGTCAAGCAATACACGAAGTACATTACGATCACGTGATATTTTTCTTCAAAGAACTCCAGGTTCAAACTTAATATGACCGACAGTAGGTTCATATGATCCAGCAAGATAATACACGTCGTCCGTATCTAAATGGGAAATAACGTCAATACGTCTACGATATTCTGAGTGCGGCAACACTTCACATTTGTGTGATATAGTCTGAACATCGTTTTCATCTTCATGGTCAGAGCGGAACAGAGCTCCCTAGAGAACAAATTAAAAGCACATTAGTGTTTAGTTTTATTGCTTTGTGCACGAAAATTGATCATAATTGATAGGATATCTTTATTACTTATTTCAATCGTGAATTATTTCGCTTTGTTCATTGTAAATTGTCTGCATTTTTAACTATGATAGAAAAATGGATTTAAAAATATAGGATTAATATGAAATATTAAGTACCAGGGCGTATCATAAAAGCAAGTGAATCCTGTTAGTAAAAAAAATTAATTGAATGAAAATCACTCAAACCACGATTGTGAGATGCTTAAAATTCTGAACAAAGATAGTCACAGACACAGTGGATGTTAGACTGTTGAAACGTTAAATGAATCACAAACCTTCATATTTTGAAGCCTCTTTCCACCTTTCGTTTCCTCCGGATGATAAAACCATTTCACCTTGACAACCATTTGTCCACCCCATCCCTCCCAGAAGCTTTCAATACGACCAACATACGGCAAATTTGGCCGCCCTGTAGAGAGAAACACGGCGCTCTCCCCGACCTAGATAAAATATATATCACAACATCTTATAAACATTCAATTTAAAAATATAAAGTTGAAATGCAAAAGAAGGCATTTTAATCAAATCTGAAACTGGGATATATGTTTCACTATCTTTAAATTAAGTCGTAACAGCAACAGAGCGATTTCAGTATCCACTTATTATATATGATCTTTAAGGGGGATAGCTTTCAGAAATTGCCATGCGTTTTCCGTGTCAACACTCTATAGTGATTTTTATCATAATCAGTTAGCTAAGGCTCGAGCTTTGCACTTTTTCTGATGCATGTAGTACTGCGTATTCCAACGTTTTTTCTTTAAAGCGTATTGAAAAGCAAATTGCAGCTTCAAGTTCGTACATGGTCTTATTTTGATTTTAAAAGAATATCAAAAAATTGCAATCCTTTACTCCTTTTGTTACGATCAACATTATGTTCAAACACCATTTAATTCAAACAATATAACGCTATATGACAGTACAATGTACATGTTTCTGATTATTTTCATCGTCGGATACGCAAGGTTGCTGACTCCACTCTGCTACATCTATCACCCGTGGGATCTTTTCATTATCAGTCAGCAACCGTGCATGGGTATCCGACGATGGTTGCTTTGAGAAATTGGTGCAACCTGCTTACTAAAACATTAAATTAAAATCTTTAAATGGTTTATCATGTTATCAACAGCAAATGTAATCATAGAAGATGCAATTAAAGCTGAAGAACATTTCATATCATAAGTGGTGTTACAGTACCGCATGGAACAGAATATACGACATCGTTTAATTAATTCAATTAGAATTGAGTACATGTTTGTATACTAGTATTTAAAATGAAAATGTAAAAGAACAGTTAAATGAGAAAATAATTATGGTAAATAGAAGATAGATGATGATTATGATTGAGGTACAATATGAAGAGACCACATGGGCATTAAACTATAGTAATGAAATACACCTGATGAATGACAGAACGTACTATGCTAAAACACATGATTATCACGTCTCTGGTAACCCTATTAGATTTCAAAACTAACGGATTGGTATGATACAGACTGTCGTTTTACACGTGTAATAAATAAAGGAATGAAAAACACAAACATGATGACAACGATGAAAGCATGACAGATTTCGTAAATAAAGTTACAATAGTGGAGAGAGAAGAAACAAAAGCGAAAGCTAAAGTGACAATGAGTTAAGACATGAAATGACACAAAACAATGAGACAATACTATCTTAACTTAGTGGTACATCACGAAGATGAAGACACAAGTGATGACGAATTACAGGCCTGATTATTGCACCTAGTACCTATGTACGTATTTATAAACATACATATTTTTTTATATATAGAGAGAGATGTGTTTAATAACTCTTAGATATAATTCTCATAAGGATTGTGGAAGTCAAATGTATGTATGGTATGTAAATGACATTTTAATACAGCAATTACCCACTTGTTGGTATTACAGAACCTGGCGCGAAAACATGAGACAATGCATGTCCATTGATAGTTACATTTTGATGATGCGTATGATGTTCATGCGTGTGCGACTTGATGACTAACACATTGAAGAACATGTAGATGAGTGATATAGTTACGTGTGATATGATTATGCAAAATAAAACATGTGACATGATGCGCTACATGACACGTGACAGGATGCGTGACACGATTGGTAACATGATGTGTGACATGATGATGCATGCTTAGATGTGTGACAAGACGATTCGTGATATGATGATGTCATGACATGGCGTTGTTGTACCTACCGATATAGTTTCTCTACCACGTACAATCGTTTTATAATATTCTTTCTTTGCTTTGCCTTTCATACCAGGACGCTTAGTAGAACTTCCAGACCACGCCCACAAATCACGTGGTCGAAAGAGCGCAACTGCAAGATACACCTTATATTTGAACATTGCCTAAATATACTACATTAAAAAAATCAAAATAAATCTGCTTTTCAAATCCAAGCATGCAAATAAGTAACATATAATCCAACAAAAGAAGTAAAAGAAACTTATAGCAGAATCATGTATTTGCATATTGCAAGCCAGATTGGTAGCAGATAATTCATCCTTCAAGTATCTGTCAGACAAGGATGCGAATAATAAAATTGCTGCTGGCGTTTAAATACAAGGAACCATTGACTAGCAAATTCAAGCTTGTCTAATAAAATAGTAACAAAATATATACATGCAAGCTTTGGCTTATGCCAATTTATAAACTGGAGATCGGATTAAGATTCCGTTCTGTCATATAAAGATTGACAGAATGTGTTTGAGCGAAACTTAATATAACAATAAACAAGGCCGGTAAGATTACCAAATAAAGACATTCCAACAAAGGAACACAACAAAATTCGATAAAATAAATATACACAATATTCTGAAAGACCAGGCCAGCTGAAAATACACCTTAATTATCCACACCCAATATCTGCCATTGGTGTATTCAAACTTTCATAAATACGACATTCAATATTGAACATATTTACAATAAGTATATTAACCTTGCTGCTCAGACTTTGTGTCTCTTTCGCTCTTGCTACTATTCTGATTCTTTTTCTCACTGTCATGTTTCGTTGTCTCTTTTACAAAAACATCTTCATCCCCTATCGATTCATTAGATAACATTCGCTCAGTCTTTGGTGGACGACCTGGTCCTCGTTTTACTTTTGTGGAGTCTTTTGTTGATTCCGATGTGGATTTCCGAATTTCACTACTCGTACTCTCTGTTGTAGACAATGTTCTACGTCGCTTAGTCAACAACAATAATGGATTTGGATCATACTCTAAAATCACAAGGGTAAATCAATGAAGTAGGAATGATTGTTAAATCAAGTTTTATTTAATGGTTATCAAAACTGGCTATAACTTATTATACACCCTCCCCCGTTGCCAGACAAAACCTGAAATTAGCCCCCTCCCCCAATCTGAAATTACTTCTTACGGGGAAGGTCTTGTGATTGAATTAAAATCGACAATTTTATACAATGAAATATTGAATAATGATTTCTTAACAATAATTCTCTACTGTTAACTGGTATGGTAGGTTAATGAAAGACTATTCTTACAGCAGCGTATGTAAAGACTGACATGGCCATAGGACAAGAAAAAACAAACGATTTCGGACTGAATGAATACGGACTAGCTTTTTTCTTCTCTAATATAAGACTGATCTAAAATCCTGATTTAGAAGCACTAAATACACACCAACATGTGGGAAATCTTGCGGAATAATTCGTATATGGTCCAATGGAATTTTTCCTGTGTCACCATCATCAAATTCGACATTGTACAGGGTTCTGTCTGTTACAGGATTAGGACTGCCTAGAAACGGAAACAACATAGTATGAGGACAATGGTGGTAAAGATGATAATAATGCAATGTAAATAGTGCGTGATAAGCCGCTAATATCCCAAACAAGAATCATGAGTTATATACGGTTTGTATTTTGTGTATGCAACATCGTTCAGTTTATTTACATTGTACATCTATCATAATATAACATAATCATAGGTTAACTTAGTAATAAAGAATTATAACTTGAACAGTAATGACTAAGATCTATGAAGTTCTCGTGTGTAGGTTGATGACAAAATAGTCTGCGTGTTAGGTTGGTAATCATATTTGTATTCGAACGTTTAGCAGCAGCAGAATTCAGTGTTGACAACTTAAAAACAACACGGATAAAAACATACAAAACCCAACAAAACGAATAAAGCCGAACAAACCCGAAGAATACCGAAAATCTTAATAACTACATCTTGAAATCGTTGTGTGTCCAAATGTAAAAACCTAACAATACTCAGCTCATTTACTGAGAACATTTAAATGGTATTAATCAATAGCAGATGTTCAAATTAATCAAAATATAAAATCAAGTTTTGATTGTATTTTGCATTTCATGGGATTTCAATTTAACTTTCTATTCTTAAAGTGTACAATCTTACCTCTTGAAATTGTACCGGGATAAAGACAACTAAATTGCTGACTCCAATACGCACAAATCCTAGTCCCCTCTCTAATCTGGTCACCGTTCAAAGGCTTTGTGTCTTTGATCTATACATATAAAATAACTTGGTATAAAACGGACCAGGAAAACATATTTTTTTTAGAAAAGGTGATGTGTACATGTACAGTACAATCTCCCCAGAGCGGCACCCTGTAGAGGAACAACCTCTCTATTAAAACACCTTCAATCTTTCCTTTTTAGTTGATACTTGCAATAAATTGAACCTCTGTATAGCAACAACCTCTAAACAATGGCCGATATTTGCAGCTCCCACATTGTGTTGCTCTACAGAGATTGTACTGTATATTAATTCGTCCACAAAAAATCATGTTTATAAGAATGGGAGGATGGCGAATTTGTAAGCTAGTTATTACATGACAATGTAATACGAAATGACTACATGTGGTTAGTCATAAATAGTATTTTTTAATCAATATATAAGTATAAGTTGAGGAGACCTTAATTGTAGTGTAGACTTTATATCATGCCAAACTAAACCATACAATCACCTTACAGTCTGGAACCAGAAGTACTATTTAAATCAATCACCAAATTTGGAATTATGACAAGCAGGTTTCCATACAAATTGCATTATCTCGTGTAAATTCGCGATATTATTCATTACTTGATATTTGCATACAAAAATACATTGAAAAGATAATGATAAATCAATATTAGTGATCAAACATAAATATTAGACATATTGATGCAGAAAGACGACAAACATATCCAGAATAAAGACAAGGTGTGTAAATACTTACGGCATCTTTCAGTATTTCCTCCTGTGAGTAGTAGTGGGGTCTTGTTTTCCTCTCATTGTCCAAGATGGCGCCGTAAATGTCAGGAGGTCGTATAGCTTTCAGTTCCCCCTCGTGAAATAACCCATCCATGAAAACTAATATCCTCATACCATCACATAATTCATCTTGTGTTATGGTGCATCGTGGTAGGTCAACTTAAAATATAAAAGAAATGATAAATGCAAGCGAAAGATCAAACATACATGCATTAATTTACACTCCGAAAGAGAACTACATTGTTACTAAACCTTAGTTATTAAGGGGCATACCCTACAACTGACAAACATTCTGTGAAAGTGTAAAAATGTGCTAGATGTATATGTAAAACAATATATAATGGATAATTGCAAAGAAGAACTTGGGTCATAAAATGACTAGTTAAGGTACTAGCCGCAAAAAAACATAGCTATGAATAATAAATCACTTCCACCCAAAAATTTCCATGACTAAATGTACGTGTCACAAATACATACTTTTATGATTTTATTTTTAATTGTATGAATTTTTGGCTGAAACTTTCTTCGTCGGCTTTTTTCTTTACAAGCTTCTAATTTATCATCATTTTGCCTTAATTCTAAATTCACCAAGTTGTAGGGTATGCCCCTTTAAAACGAGAACATGTAGTAACACAAGAAAGGATAGCTCGCTTCGCTGAAAACAATTTATGTACATAATTTTTTACCTTGTTTCTGAACTTTTGGTCGGAACAGACTTAGGGGAATATCATCACTATCGCTATCATCATTTAAAAGTGTTGGTGTTATTGGCGTTGTTGATGTTGTTGTCTTAAGCAAACTCTTGCGCTCTTGACGCTTTCTAGTTAGACGATCACGTGTCGCCTTAAAAAAGAAATCACAATCTCAATAATTATTATCAATCAGTGACAATCTGTGGGTTGCGAAAAACTTATGTGAATGGAAACTAGTAAAAAAAATTAAAAATGGTATTGTTGTTAATCAAAGGGGCCAGATATCGGGTCAATAATTATGCATCTTTAATGACCAATAAGCAAACAGACACAAATCAATATCAACTATATGACATATAGGCAAACACTAATAGATAAAGGAACAAATACATCGTTACTGAAACAAGATCACTCTGATTTGTCTAACAAACCTTTAACAATTCCGTAGTTTTCTCCCTTGATTTAATCTGGTTAAAACCAGTGGAATATTTCTTCTTCACTTTCTGAGACATGTTAAATGACTGTGACTTTTTCTGTTTTTCCGGTTTCGGTTTCTTAGACTTTTCGGCTTTGACTGGTTCCTGTTTGGCTTTGACACCCGGAGATATAGCATTTGGACTAGTTTGTGGACTAGGGTCACTCAGGAAAATACGCTCACTTCTGCGTACATTCCATTCATCTAAATACAGTGGCTTCAGTGGAGCCTTCCCTTCGAGCTGGAAGACAGAAGGGTCTTAATAATCTACACAATAATATGCTCAGTCGTGAATGTAAATTTCTGATTTACTTAGTAACATGATTAATGTAACCGCTCTGAATAAATACACATTTTACCGTTAAAGCATTTACAAAAAATTAATTTCAATTGATTTTAATGGTAGATTTCAATTTGTTACCCCTAAAAGATTTTTGAATAATTTATCCACGTTTTGTTTGGTCTTACAGCCATTTATAACACAGAACGTACAACGTTTTGCTTCATCAAGCAATTTCGGGCAGTTTTTCTAGCATCATTGAGGGAAAGTGTATTTAGATCTTTGCTTCCTATTTCAACAACGTAAGAATGATTATATGCATGATTCAGCTTTTGCTACCGCGTTTTATAGTATAAACAGCATTCGGATGTTTTACATTGATAAATTTCAGATTACTTTGCTTCGAAATCGTTTAATCGAGTACTAAGGTCGACCAATGACTCCAAATTCACCTTCTAACTAAATAAATCAATACATACACTTATCGTTCTTTCTTGTTTAGGCTCATCCTTTTGCCAACGTAAAAAATCCATATGTTTTGACTGTTTGGCAACGATTGTTTCTAGAAAAGAAGATGGAAACAAGCGTGAATACAATTAATTAAAGATAGCAAATCTATATTAAGAAATAAGTAACGTCTAAGACGATATCTGTACAGTTTCGAAGGCATAATGTATTTACTAGTATGTATAGGTTTAGTTTGTCAGACGTTGCTCTTGTACTCGACCCATTGTTCAAATGTTTTCTTCAAATGAACACTATGTACCTATGTTATGTTAAATAAGTACGATTTTATCTAATCAATCAAGACTTTAGAGATATTAATAGCTAAGCTGATTTACCTCAGGTAAACTTTCAGCCGCCATACTTTCGTACAACACACTTGATATATTTGCATTGCCAAATTTAGCGGTATTCTATATTAATTACATTGTTTTACTCATGATAAAAAGAAATACTAAGTCACATTATTTGATATGTTCGTTACCTGTAACTCCTGGTCGAACATTGTCACATTTCTTCGGCCTGCCTGGCTTTCTCTTTTTGTTTGGCGAGTCAGGGGACATGCTATTTGAAGCTGAAATAATGAGAAAAGTTTTTGTTATATTTTTATTCCTAAACTTCAAGTAGACCAAATGTTTCTGTACACGTACTCAGGTAAGTTAATTACAAAAGAATCTCACACTGTTCTTCTGCCGCAAGACATTGTAGCGATAGACCAGACTTAAGCCAGGCATTTCGTTAATGACATGTCTTGCTTCTGTCTGGAGGAAAACGAAGCCAGTAATTAGATTTGACACAGCAAAAAAAGCTTAGACAACAGTCGATGGACTTGCGGTGGTATTTCAGAAGACATTGTTAAGGAAAGAAAATGCCAGATTGAGAATACAGCATGCCATACAAGTATTGCTGAATCGTTTATCAAACAACTGTAATTATTGGTCATTTTATACTAAGAAATATGTTACACCGTACGGTTAATAGAGTGTAATAACATACCATTGTCATCGTCTGACTTCCTCTTTTTCTTCTGGATATCAGGAGATGTTTTCGTAGCATAGTCAGCTAGCAGATTCAAGCCGCTCTTGGGTGCATACTCTTTTCCTGAAATGATAGAACACGATGCACATTGTTACATAAACATTATTAATTATTGAGCCGGCATTTATTTCTTCTTGGTTTTGACAATTGTCTCAAGTTTATGTCAAATTTCCTGTCATCTACGTGGGAGGTCTAGTGGCGTTTTTAATTAGGAGCTATTTTAGTTGAAGACAATGCAATTAATCAAAGAAAACCACAAAGCTTTGGAAATAACATGTTTGCATAAAATTAATAGATGACGCTTCATCTGCAAAACAGCCAATTCATGGACTCAAAAGTTATAAAGGCATTTTAACAAAATCAGTACCGAAAAAAAAAAATTATGTGGTAGTGTATGAAATATATTTAAAACGTTAAAATGATGGAATATAACTTGCAAAACGACACCGTATCTGCGAAAAGACGAACAAATATTACACTGGAAACAAAACAGTAAATGACCTTTCATACCATGTTCTTTCCTTTTCTTCTTCAGTTTTATTTCGGATTTTACCGAATGTTTCTTGTCATTTCCGTATTTTCTATGCCATAAACCTTCATAAAGTATAAGGTGTGCAGATCACTACATATTTTAATATCAATAAAAGAAATGCAATTTGATCAATAATCAATATCTGACGCATTTAACAATTAATTCGATATAAGTTTAAAAGAAAAGCATTTGGATATGGAAAATGTCTTTGGAGGGTTTTATGCCTCGAAAATCAAAATAATTCAAAAATGATTCAGGTAAAACAGACTTTTTAAAGGGGATTGGCATTAAAAACGAGCAATTTTATTATTGCTATGTCTGAAACACCTTATGCTATTTATTTGCAGCAATTGGTGGCAATATTAAACCAGAAGTTCATTTAGTATTTACAACAATTTCACGTCAGACGCCTTACATCACTCAACGTGGCTATGTGCGCTATCGCGCTAAATTGCGCAACATACGTGGCGGTTTCTAAAGCCAAGTAAACAAACACTTTATCTACCTCCAACGAAGTTACTCTCCTTTCCATTGATTTGTGAGAGACGTGATCGTTTGATCAATTTTCCAAAATCTAACGACTTGTTATGACGGGCTGAAAAAATACGAATAAACAAAATAAAACTATTCAGTTCTGTAGGACTTCAACTTATTACATTCGGTGACCTTAGATCACAGAAAGCTCTTAGAGTATCATAGATATAACCTTTACTAGAACTTTTCGATGGCTCCAACAAACCGAAAAGCCAGGAAACATAATGTGTGAACAATGCTGTAGGGAGGTAAGTACTAGATGATATTTTATTGTATTAAAT
The DNA here is from genome assembly GCA_964023205.1 of Lutraria lutraria. Taxonomy (NCBI): domain Eukaryota; kingdom Metazoa; phylum Mollusca; class Bivalvia; order Venerida; family Mactridae; genus Lutraria; species Lutraria lutraria. Next base: position 39,149,841 of record OZ026836.1, read on the forward strand.
TGCTTATATTATAATGTTGTTTTAGCATCTGACTACGTGTAAAAAAATGAAAGAAGAAATGGATATTTACGACTTTATTCAATTGAGTAATTTTCCGTTATATACACTAATGCTTCGAGATTGTAGTACAGAATACATTATAATCAATATTTAATTTAACATTTTGACATAATCATGGAAATTGGAAACATGGCGTGATTTCACGGACACTAATGGCCGATCAAATTACCCTATTAATTATTACACACTACTGCAAAATGTTTAATATGTTAATATCAAATTGACAATGAAGCATTACTTCGGCTATCGAATATCTATCTGCAATTCATATTGAGTGAACCCAGGTCATACTAACGGCACTATCAGAAATGAAACTTTGAAACATTTACCACAGTAAGGCACTATCCATTTTCTATGATTGAACGATTCGAACATAAAAGCATTACGTTCGAATGTTAACATATTATTTATTTACAAGCCATGTGCGTCTTTCATTTCATTGTAGAACCGATTTATAATATTTTCACAAATGCGTCAGTTTTACATGCCAACTAAATTTAAGGAGAACAGCTCCTATTTATTGTTAAATAAGACACTTTACGAATTAATTTCTTTCAAGTACAACTTTCGTTGTTGATTTTCTGTCGAATACGCGAACATAATATTAGTTAGTCTGGAACGATCCAAAAACTATCCTGAGTAAGCCAAATGTGTCTAGCTTTCAAACATGTCTGGTAATAATTCATTTGAGAAAGAAATGATCATTTTATTTTGGTCTACGAATGAAAATTAAGTTGTAGAATCCCTTTTCTTATCCGTGTATTGACGATTATTGTTTTTCAATAAAAATGTGATAATAAAACATGATAATTATGATATCGCCTATGACAACATCATACAGAGGTAATACTGATGTTGATAACAGCATACAAAGGTAATACTGATGTTGACAACAGCATACAAAGGTAATACTGATGTTGACAACATCATACAAAGGTAATACTGATGTTGACAACAGCATACAAAGGTAATACTGATGTTGATAACAGCATACAAAGGTAATACTGATGTTGATAACAGCATACAAAGGTAATACTGATGTTGACAACAGCATACAAAGGTAATACTGATGTTGATAACAGCATACAAAGGTAATACTGATGTTGACAACAGCATACAAAGGTAATACTGATGTTGATAACAGCATACAAAGGTAATACTGATATTTCATTCCATGATCTGTATATTCCTATATCCTAGCCTATTCCAAAAATTGCATTCAGCAGTCTGTTACTAGTAGTTACTAAAGCATTTATCCCCCCCCCCCCCTTTCCCCTCTGACAAGCAATTTTAATAATATTTATAAGATATTGCACTTTTTTATTATGTATGTCATAGGTTCAAGTGTTGTTCCTAATACCATCTCATATGCAAAGCATTGTTTAACTGTATTATACATTGTATGCTCTTATGTTGCTGTAATATGTAACTAGAGTTAATAAAGTGATGTTCTGTTCTGTTCTGTTCTATTATGATATTTCATTGATTATTAAGGAAAGAGGCGTGATATTACATTTACATTTTGTGTAATGAGATCAAATATTATTTGTTCATATATGTATCATATGCTAGATGATGTACTTATTTATAAATCTGTAAATAAAGCCTTGTCTTACCCTTGATGATAATTATCTTACAGATGACTTCTGATAACAGCAGTGAGATCATTTATCGATGATAATTCAATGATAATCAGATGGCAAATAAAGTGTGATAATTTATATCTGATAATTAATATGAATACATAATAATATTAAGTGATTTAGCATTTATCAATACAACGTATTAACGGCTGTCTCTTAGTTTTGCCTTAAAGTTTGTATATATTATCTATAAGTAGTGATTAGTGATATTTTTATTGCAGTTATATAGTGATATGATGACTGTATGATAATCAGATTATTAAATTCATTATTTTAAAAATTGTCACTGAGCATCTCTACTAATTCAAGATTGAATGGGTGTGTACTTATCTTAATTGTTTTAGCACATGATGTATTTTATAAGTATGTACATAAATGAGATGGAGCTAAAGAAACATATATATAATAAGACTACAACAATAAACTGTTATGATAATATATAGTGATATGTTCATGTTCCTAATAAAATACTTGAACTACAATAATGATAATCATGACATTTCAATGTTAACAATTCAAGAACTAATTAATTACAATTAAGATATAATTTACCATGCTCATTTCTCTCTGATGAGGAGGATCCTGAAGGAAATTCTATTCTTGCCGGTGCAATAAGATTAATCTTCTTACTCAGTGGGATCTGAAAAAAAAGTTAAATATTAAACAAAAACATTCTGACTAGGGTAAAACACCTTGAATAATTTATCAAAACAAACTTTATTTATTATTAAAAAATGTAAAGCAATTGTCGTGTTTCGTACAAAGAAGCAACTATTTCAATTATACTATAAAATATTTGATTAAGTTAGATAATTATGTTCTATTTTGTAAATTTATTATTTTTGTCTGTTTTGTTATATTCAATGTTATTTTAAAGTTTGTAAAATATTGCATATAATTAATGCATGTGGTTGTATATGTTTGTATGACGATGGGCTGTAATGCTTAAGTAGATCTATTCTATATCCAAAAGTGCATAATTTAAGTATCGAAGTATATAGATTAATTAACATTTACCAAAACGCATTAGAAAGTAAAAAATTAGTGATCGTAGATACGTGATTGAATCATCATAATATATAACATAGACATACTAAGTACCTTAAATGAGCTGGCAGTCTTTCTAAACACACGATCAACTAACATTTCTGCTAACTTCTTCTTTTTAGTAGGACCATGTTGCCCGTTTGATGCACAGCTCGTAGAAGATGGAGGGGAATTTTTAGAAGAACTATTTTCATTCGCTTTAGTTTTCTTTTCACTGTTTAAAGAAAAAATGGATATAGTCTTCAAATACAGACGGGGAGAAAAATGACACTTTAATTGGAGATGTTTTTTTAATACTCAGGTGTTCAGATTATCTGCAAATGATTGTATTAGAAGCAAAACTACTGATTATAACATAAAGGTGAGCTTTAGTAAGGTAAAAGCCGTCCAGAGAATTACACGTTTATTCTCAAGTACACTGCAGTCATTAATTTCGTCTATTTACGCCGCCCGTTTAAGTCCCCAGACAGATTACTTACGGTCAATGACTTGACAGGGAAATGCTAGAAATGGCCTATATTCATACATGTACAATATTCAAATACAGCCTATATTCACACGTGTCTTATTGACCCGACATTAGTTGATAACGTGTGTCAAACAGTCCGGATAAATTGTTATTGTATCAGCTTTTTAGTTTATCCAACCCGCTGAATATATTCATACATTACACTGGCACATGTCGTCTGCGTATACAAAACAAAACAAATTCCATTGTTCATAAATGGTGCGATTATATCACATGCACTTTAAATGCCAAACCCACTCATTGTATACAATACGTTACATATACGTTTAAGTTGTTCAAATGTTTTGAAGGTAACGGAGATGATTGGAAGTTTTTGTGTTATTTCATATCTGAATATTTATACGACAACCATGTACTTTATGACATGCAAAATGGCAACATATGAATATGTGGCTTATACTTTATTTAAAGTCCCATTATCATATAAATTTATCGGTCGTAATAGTTTCTGTTTGTTCTATAACAGAGGAATCCGGTGTTTTTCTCCGGTGCATACTTTATAGCAAGAAAAAATGTTTCCAAAACCACTATCGTACTTTTTTCAATATCATTGAAAAAAATACTATTTATAGAACAGCTGTGTTTTCCCGCAGTCATATAATGCACTCGGCATGGAGTGACGTCACGCACTCTATATATTTCAAGTTTACAAAAGCAAAATTCACAGCGATGTGAGTGTTTTTCGAAGAAAAAGGACTTGTTTCGCCGGTAATATTTATCTTGGGATAATATCAGCAAATGTTTGGGTTTTTTTGCATATATTTTTAATAGCAAAAAGCTAATGGGGCTTTAAGTGCAAAATGCATTTATTCTCTTCGATTGCAAATTTGAATTAATTAGACCAAATTCTTCAATTATTTCATCATAAAAATAGAAATGTTCACATTATATCAATAGTCTACATAAAATATGTACAAATAAATTACTTCATAAACAACAAATTATCGATAATCATAATTTGATAAAAATACATTTTTTTGTATTTAGCATATGCCAAAACTTAATTGGATATTTCGATACGAGCTCATACACTTTAATTCTTTGGTCTATTTTTTTTTATTTAGTACTAAAACAGAAACAGATCTATATTTGAACAAATAGCAATTGCAGTTTAAAATTAATTGTGAAACGGGACATATTGAAAGTTTGATTATGAATTTGAATGAATATGACGAGTACCTGGAATCAACATTTCCATGTTCTTTGGGCTTCTTTTTCGGCCGACCAGGACCCCTAGATACATCTTGGCTACAAAACAAAGGTAATAATAAAGTTAACAATGGTTGCTAATCATAAAACAAGCCTTGTCAAAGTAAATATAATTATAATTGTAAAATTTAATTTAGCAAGAACGATATGTGGGTATTTACATTTCATTTAACTCGTTTGAATGTTTGAATTATTGATAATGGATCAAATTTAAACGACCACTTGTATGTTTGCTGATCACTGAACAAATTGTAATGAAAATTATGAGTTATACAACACTTAATTTAGTTTAACCTGATTTAGTTAAAAGCTGGACAGCTTTAATAGAAAACAAAGTTGATCAATATTTAAAATTGCATAACCTTTGTTAGTACTAGTGTTCGTTTTAATGAGATAGCGAAATCAATAACCATCACAAATCCTACCTCGACTTTTCTTTTCCATCTTCTTTCGTGTTCCTTTCCGAGTCTTTCAACTTCTTCGGCGTCAGCTTCGCTAACTGTTTCTGTTTCTCCTTGTATTGCTTTTGTAATTCCGCTAGCCTCATCTTCATTTCAAGTTCAATCGAATCAATCACCTCATCATCTAATTCGAGAAAAGAATCAAGGTCTGTTTCTTTGAGTTGTGATGCCAGAAAGAAAGAGCATATAAGGAAGACACGACATTTAAATTCACTCATGAACATAGTAAAATATAACTATCCGTTAAGAACTTATCAGATTAACAACATTTGCTAGATTTGTGAAGTAAATTATTGAAGTAACGAAAATGACACATTACAACAACTATGAGGAAATAACATGGAAATAAATTCATTTAAAGTCATAAGAAATAAAACAATAAAGATATAAATCGTACAACACTCAATTTGCATTTAGGATAAACATCAAGTACTCAAAGATATCAAGTGATAGGGACTCACCTTCAGGAATAGATATTCCACAAAACGTTGTTAGCTTTTTCGTTGAGTCGGATTTCTTGTTCTTTTGTTCCTTCTTTGGTTTGAACGCATAACCACACTTCACTCGCGATTTTTGTTTTATTCTATTAGAATCGCTTGTACTATCAGAACGTTTAAAACCTTCGTCGGGAATAATCAATTCGTTTTCAATGTCAATCTCATTCTTTGATTCTTTTTCATCCTTTAACTCCTTTTCAAAGTTTACATCATCAATTATTATACAGGAGTCTTTACATTTTGGAATGTCTTCTTTAGATTCTGAAGATCCTTTACTTTCATCTAGTCGAACAGCACTCTTTTCAGCCAGAGCGCTCAATAATTCAAGACCATCTGCGGCTTGCAACACCTGTGGATCCATAAATGGGTTGTACTCTGTAAGGTCAGTGAAAATGTTTCTTCCAGATTTCGGTATTTTTCTCGATTCCACACAACTAGATTCAACTTCCGTCGTTTGTACATCTTTACTTACAGGGTGTGTATCTTTTGTAGATTCATGAAGCTCGCACTTTGAAATATCCTTTACAACCGGTTGAACAGAATCTTCCTTTTTAATTTCACCGTCATCTTTAACGATATCTATAACAACTTCACACACCTCATCGCATACTTCCAAAGAATGACATTTCTTTGTTTCCTGTCTAGCCTCAATGTCCTCTTCAGTATTGTCAGTTTTATCTTCCGTATCACAAACATTAACAAATTCATCAGCATTATCATCAGATTTATTTTCCTCTGTGTCTTCAGCGCATGAATCAGAGGCCGGTAACATAGGAGACGTTCCACGTGATTGCACAGAAGTATGGTCAGTTTTTGTTTGATTCACATCGACCGATTGATCAATGCTGGATTGTGATGCAAGTAATGAAGAATTAAATACGATCGGGACAGACGGAGAGGGAAATGCATATTGCTGATCGGGAACGATTGCCAAATCTAGAAGAAATATTAAAAGAGGGTAAATTTAAATACAATATACATACATGTGTAGAAACTACTTAGAAGCGCTAACTTTGCTCTAAATCTCAAATGCAAAATTAATCATTTTCAAAATTAACAGCTGGCAACGAACAACAATGGTATTAAACAGGAGCTTAAACTTGTTTAAGATTCATTGGCTGAAACGTTCGGAAAACCTTTAAATCTGAGATTTATATACAGTTGGCTTTTAGTACTAGTATGTACACTAGTATGTATTATATCAACTCAATATGGTGGTAACAGTGTGTCGCATGGATTTCTAACAATAAACACGTATCTACATCAACAGTAATTGTACAGTTATTCATTTGTGTTCCACCTTTCCCTTCGGCTTCCCCCCTCCCCCCTTAGTGTTCTAAGGTAATGGAATGGGCTTTCGTAAAGGTAATCATGGACCGGACATCAAAACATCTCCCCTTTACTTTTTTAGCCTAGTAAACGATTTTGTCCTAAAAAAACGATATTAAGACTAACATAGGAACCAAACAAAAGGTGGTCTCGTTCTCAAAATAAGATATAGAGGAAACAGAATAAGCGCTAGCCATAATGAAGTGGTCTAAATATGGAATGGTAGCTAAAAGAGATTTTACTATACCTGAGACAGACGAAGTTTGAGCAATGCTTAGGAGTTTTGACTTGTCACTGTCTTGATTCAATGCAAGAGATGAATTATCAGGTCCACCAGTGAGGACAATGGATGGTGGCATTATATTTGCAGCATTTGTAAGAACCGAAGGTAAACGTTTATCATCCTTCATAGAGACTTCCGGTCCTTCTAATCCCTACAAAATAAATTTAATAAGCTAGCACACGGATAAGAAGGAACAGAGAACAAATTACAAGCACAGCATCAACCTAATAAGACGCTGAAGTTCAAATGAGCAAATATTCTTAATATTTGTTTTGTTCATACTACATTCTTACTACTGCCTTAAATCTAGACATAACAAGTACAGTTTTAAGATTCAGTTAACGAGCAGCTTCTTCAAAATTTGGACAAAGAAATATTGTTGGAACTAAATACTGATAATAACCTTGCGTAACTAAATTCCATGTATCTGGTTAGAGAATATTATTACTTTATTCTTTCGTTTATGTGTTAAAAACAATTGTATCAAAATTCGCATTTAGATAATACTAACGTTCGTATTGTATATGTGACCATAGGTCGGTAAGCCAAGATCGAGAGTGGTCGGCTTGTCTGAAGTTCCTTGCTGAGCAGTAAATATTGCTTGTGTAGAGGGCAATGTAACTGGAACATGTTGACCCGGTAAAATAGCAGAACCAAACGTAGATCCACTAGCTATATGATTCCCAACAGGTAACCCAGTAAACAAACGAGTGCTATCATACATTTCGGAACCTAATAATATAAAACATATCAACGATCAATGAGCCATTTAATTCAAATGACCATCCCAAAAATATGAACAATATTGAATAAAAATCATTTTGACACAGACGGGCGATTTCTTACTTTCTAGCAATTTATTAATACAAATGTAGTTTATCGTTTTCAGAAGCCCCGGTACATAACTTGAGATAATTAAAATACTGTACCTGCTGGGAGAAGCAGTATCTGCCCAGTTACGGAATCCTGCGCAAGTTTGAATCCTGCAGGGACAGTCAAAGGTAGCTGACCACTACTTGGGCCAGTGGTGGACGCGCTAGTGACCGATGGTGGAAATGAGAAGGGACAAGAACCGTACCAGCTTGTAGGAGTAAGAGGGGGTCCTGCTTGTAAAAATTGTGCAGCGATTTGTCTCGAGGCTGGATCATCTGTCCAGAACACGCCCGGTGGCGTCGCCCCTCCTACAAATGACGAAATAGAAACTTTTAGGACATTTGTTATACACACATACAATCGAATTACATAATGAATGTAATACAAGTAATTTATTGACTTAAATTATAGCATGTTTGCACATCAAATTAATTTGGTTTTTAATAATATTATCTAGTTCCAAACCTTCGGACTTTTATAAGTTCATAAAAATATGACGGAAAATGAACTATTAAGTATGCCAATAATTACTATATAGTAATATTGATTCAGTTCGAAAATAACACAAACAACAGTTTTCAAGCAAGAACCGGTTGGTAAATTTGTAAAAATATTGTAATAGTGTACACTGTCGACATAGGAATATACTCACCGGTAACAATTAAGTTAGCAGGTAATTCATTTCTATTCTCTGAAGTAGTTGATCCGCAACCCTTTGTTGATGGCCTAATAACTTTTAACGGCCTGAAAGAAGAAACCGATAACAGTTTATTTGTTTTTCTCCATTTCCGACAATTCTCAATTCCATCATTAGTTTAATCAAAACCACTGACTACAAGGTCTTCTATCATAAAATAGAAATGATTCATCATCCTACCTGATAGGCTTCACATCAGCGACTGGATTCTGTTTTTTACTGTCGTCTGTTGCTTTTTTGGCCTCAGAATCTGAGATACAAAATAATGATCCATTTAATAAATAGATACCACATTTTGGTAAAAATTACTGACGTTTCAAACTAAAAAATAACACAATTGAAATCTTCCAAAATGGCGAGCTTTAGTAATGTCGTTAACAATACCAAAGCATGGGGTAATGATCTTAAAGAATGTGCATTGGCTTCAGTAAACAATTGAATAGGTAGAACCTGTTTCATACTGACAATTAGAGGACACTGTATTATTACCTGATGACAATTTGGGAGCAATATTTCTCTGCCTGGCTACAGCAATGCCTATAGGAATGCCTGTAAGAAAATAATTCATTCCGTAAAAACAACTAGACAGAATATGCAACAATAATTCAAGAAGCGAACTTGGAACAATATTTCTCGAGGTAAATGATATCATTTAATATAAAAAATGTACCATAGTATTTAGCTTAAGAAAATATTTCTATATTTGTGTTGTGTTAAGCTCATTGATAATCAACTGACGTTTACTGTCATTTTCTTCATATTGAATTGAAAATACTAATAACGTACCATTGGATTGATTATTGCCATCAGATAATTTCATTCCTACGTTTTTACTTTTATTTGTATCGATAGATGTTGACTCTGACTTTCCATTCGAGAATGTGATTGGTTTGCCATTCGTCTTGTCTTTGTCCGACAGATCATTTGCTCCTACAATTGGCTGAAAAAGGCCAGCTTTTTTTCCACCAGCTCCATTTGAGGACTTCTTTTCGGTGTCTCCGTATTCTTTATCAGTGTCTTTCTGTTGCTTAGTTCCAGTTTCCCTCTCAGACTTTCTCTTGTCATTATCTGGTCCAGTCTTTTCATCAACTATAATCACACTTTTGTCAACAGACACTGTCGAAGGCACTGACCGCTTAGATTTCTTATTAGCTTCATTTTGATCTTTTGAATTATGATTAAGATCACAAGCTTTCCGCTTTTCTGTTGTTCTTCGTCCTGGATCAGAACTAGAGTCCTTAGTTTTGGTTTGACATTTTCTCAAATCATGAACTACATTTTTATCATCGTCATTATTTTTGGGGGAATGCAGAGCTTCTCGCTTGTTTATCACAGACTCAGTTTCTTTCTTACAACCATTATCAACAACAGTTCTCTTTTTCACAGATAAATCAATTGTATTGTTTATGTCTGAACACTTAAAATCACCCGGTGAGGACATGCGTTTACTTACAGATTTCGTATCAGTCTGAACACAAATGCGGTTATTGCAAGCACTTGAATCTGATGTTGTACAGTCATGTTCAGATCCACCCTCTCCCTTTTGCATTTGACCATCTTTATGCTTTAAAGACGGCGAAGTCTTTGGGCTGCAGCTAGCCTCCTGACTCTCATCTGGTCTTAGTTTCTCTCGAAGTCGGTGTTTCGTGTCTATTACGTTGATTACAGAAGGTGCACCAACTACAGGACTAGAAATCGTTCCGATTTCAGGAACGTATGTCGTAGCATGGACACGCCTACCATCTTGGGGCTGTGTACGAGCAAACAAGTTGTGGTAATACGGTAAACTGTATGTTGTGTTAGTTCCCTGTCCAGGTGACAATGGACTTATTTGGGACGGGGATACACCGGTATCTGGAATTTGTGTCAATACAAAATTAATGATGTTGAATCAACTACTCGGAGAAAATTATAATAACAATGTAATAAAACTGTTATGAATTATTTACCGCCGACAAAGAAAACATCAATTAAACTAAGAACAACACAAGCAGCCCGCGCACGTAGCTCGATAGAGGGAGTGTAAAGTTTACAAGAAACAGGTTCGAGAGTTTGAACCTGGGTTGGGGACAGGTTGGGTGAAGACATCCGGCATTAACAGCTAATTCAGGTAAAATGGAAGGATTATGACGCTGTTAGCCCTAGAACATGTCAGCATCCCACCGGTGTCTTTCAAAACAACAGATCTTAGGCATACTATTAAACATAGCTCATTATTTGACATACAGTTTATATACAGGTTAATACAAAACACGGTAGAAAATTATATACAAAATGTAACAGTTACTGTATTTTTGGTGACAACAGACGTAAAATTCGAAAATACAAACTATATCACAATACCTGTAGAATCTTGACTGCTACTTTTAGCAGTCGATGAAATAACTGCCAATGTTGAAGTGACTGTAACTGCTGATGTTGGTACAACGGACAAAGCCATTTTGCTAATGTTCTCTTTTGATGTTTTCTCTGAGTCTTTGCACTTGTCTTTAATACAAAGATTCTCAGGAACTTCTTGTATGTCTATAGTCAGCTCTTGCTTTTTGCTGTTTGGACTGACTGCGCGTGAACGTCTACCGGGACTACATAATATGGTGGCGGATGAATTACCATGCTCAATATTTGTGGAACGTTTTTGTCTTGATGGGCTATTACTAGAAATACGAGGGTTATTTGTACAGACTGCTTGGACATTATCTCTGGATTGTAACTTGTTGGAATTAGGGGAATCTAACACGATAATATCGGGAGACTTAACGTTTCTTCTCTTGTCAACACTTTTATTTTTGGACAAATTTTCAGGAACACAACCGTCGTTTGTACTCTTTTTCACCTCCACATCACGTGACGGCGATTTAATCGCTTTTGAACTGCTCTTTATCTTATCCCTGTCGTCAGTTTTTGTCAATCTACCACGAGTTCGTTCACTACCATCTGTATGCTTATTTCTGTCAGAATTTACATCACAACTAAGTCTTGAAGCACTTTCATTTCTATCACAACTTTTGTCAGTTTCCCTCTTCGTATCGGATTTTCCAGCCTCGTTCTCTTTTTGTTTATCCGGGTTTCTATCTCGGCCTGCATTAGTCAGTGATAAATTAGTCGCCTCAATTTGCGCAGTGGGAGAATACGGATGATTACGGGGATATAAGCCATGAGTGTAGGCGTTTTGTCCGAACATAGCTTCTGAAATATGAATTGTACATAGTCAAAAATGAGTTTTTCTTTTACTTAAGTAACTACTAGCAGGGTATCAAATATATAAATCGATATTATTAATCGGCTTATTTGTAAATACTAACCATAATTCTAGAAAAATATATTTTCGCACGACTAAGTGAGTAATATTGAAAACACATGTGTCTTGGTAATGTAATGTGTGTTCTAAAGAAAGTAAAATATCCGGGGTTTGAAAGTAAATATATGCACGAAAGGAACCATTATTTTTAAAATTTGCCCCGGATGTGATTCGGCTGAAGGATTATATATGGGAAAATGTTTGTGAAAAAAAATATAATATTCTTACGAAGCGCATAGATATTAATGTAAATTATGTAATTTATAGACGAAAAGATGATATTTTCACAATAATCAGGAATATAATCTGTTGCATGACCGAACCAAACAACACTGTAATACGGTAATACGATAATCAATTTGCCATGCACTGATCAAATCAATTTCTAATTTAAGGTACAATAGAAATAAATTATCAATGCAAACCTGTGATAACAGTTCGCAATATTTTGTTCAACAACACACGTGACACTTGAATCTGTAATACTAATGTGCAATTGCTTGTCATAGCGAGTCCTCTACCCTAATGGATGATTAATAACTTAAAACGTAATTATTACTAATGAATGGAAATGATTTCCTGTACCTTTCTGTAAATCATATATTCTATGCTGAACAGCCTGTGCTTGTAATGCCGCTTCCATCTGAGACACACCAGCTGAATTCTGAGCAAAAAGTGCCAACGATTCTGTAGCCGGAAGGTACGGTAGGTACGGGTAATACATGTTACCGAGCAAGTACCGGGCATAACCTGGGAATAAAATGACAGTAATATTTTAGAAAATTGCCGCCAAAAAACAATTGTCATTTAATGCAAGCAACCATTATTATAATGGTCTGAACATAAAGGTCTTCATTCTAGCTCCATACATAGGCACTCGATTCCGTGATTTTTATACGTTTACAGACGTTATTTTTCAATTTCACACATCAAACAACGCAAATCTGTCGTGACGAAAATAAGCATGGGTCCCGGCTTTCCTTCTAATCTGCACGTGCTTTCCGGGAACCTTGCTTTCGTTGTAGTGTTCCTCCAACTTTAAACGTTTTGACAGCTTTTACAAGGAAAGCCGGGACCCACGCTTATTTTCGTCACTACTGTCAATCGAAAAGATGGCGAGGTCACTACCTTGGAGTATTTTATACACTCAATAAGGGAAAAAAATGAAGATTTTTCTTTCGACAGATTTGCGTTGTTTGATGTGTGAAATTGAAAAATAACGTCTGTAAACGTATAAATATCACAGAATCGAGTGCCTATGGCTCCATATGGAGCCCTTGTTCACATACACAGCACAATTTTTACTGAACGACACTATACACTTTGAAGTAGATAATGCAATAAGAACAGCCTAATCAATTTAATTAAAGGTAAAAACTGAAAATCAAACGTTTTAATAGCACTTCCGATGAATCATGCAGGACACAGATAAATAAAATATCAGTCAAAAGGTTGTCATTATACATTTGTGTTAAAAAATTATATCAAACTAACAGCGCTTGTTCAACCGTTCGTGTTTATATGAATAAAGTGCTAGACTCAAATTTGATATTAAAACAAAAAATGTTTTAATAAAATATGCATTTTTCATATAGTAAAACTATTGCTTTACTAGAATTACAGTAAAACTGGATCAGAACGAATCCCGAAATTATATTCAGAAGATTAATTTATAACAAAAATTAGGTGTGCGAAGTCATTAGCAGCTAATTGGTTAAAGCGTACGTTTGTACATTATTCTATACAGCGAGCGCTTAGTTCCGTGGTACTCTGCTGAGTCGTCATCGTAAATACATGAATACAACATGCTTCAAAAAATCATGTATTTCATTAGGCTGTATAATCTATACACGAGTTTGCATTACATTGGATTTTAATTCAACAGCGCTTATAAATGAGATTTAACAATTACCATTAATTGCAATAAGACGGTCGACGCTACGACGACAAAGACTAAGTTGAGACGCGCATAATTTTTTACTATCTATATTATGATGATCAAAGATGTTATTCGGTTCCACTTAGCTTCCTCCTCTTACAAAACAATTTCCTCTAACTGACGATAAAACAATCATTTGCTCCGTTCCTCTCTGTATCAAGGTAGAACTATATTACCCTATTCTAAATTTTCATTGGGCTCTTCAAACGCCCAATAATGAAATTAGAAAACTGTATCGGTTGAACATCAAATGGGTGATTTTCACGACACGGACGAGATACATCGCGATATGAACATTGCATTAAAACGCGTATCAATGAAATATGACCAAACTAAGAGACAAGCAATTGGATAATACCGTTTTGTACAACATCAAAGAAACTCATTCAATGACTCGAATAATTAAAGGTTATTAACATAACTGTTTTATCAGAGGGGGAAATTAACAACAGTATGTTATAAGTCACTAGATCAAAGCGGTACATGACAGAATATAGAAAAGTATTAGCGCACGGGGTTAAAGTACCGGGGTCATAAATCTAATGGCGTAGGAAAACACAGACTTAGTACATTTTGTACTTACTTTTAATTACAAACAGTAAAACAAGTAAACAAAACTCGATATGACGTAACCATATAAAGGAATCCCGACCAAACAATCCTATCGTTTCTATCCTTATTAGTTACCTGCCTTCATTATTTATTAATGGTTACCAATTTGAATACATGTGTATTTACTTCGTATTTCATCATTCGTTACATGTTTTATCATCACATTGATATTACATCATCACATATTGTCTGGTTCACTGATAATAATGTATTTATACCTCTTGTCACAATATTTTATGCGCTGAATGTGACAATAAACTGTTAAGAAATGGTCTAAATATTACGATAGTCTCATTATCACACAGTGATATCAATTGAAAACCAATCAGAAACCATGTGGCTGTAGTAGAATTGTTGTATTATTAAAGTGATCTCTTATAGAGATTTTACTTTACTGAGATTTTACTTTATCTATATTGAACAAGAACAACTATAACAAAACGTTATAGGTAGAAGAATTACAAGAAGCATACTGGTTTATGTTTTTTGTATGAAGTTGCTTTTCTCATAAAGGATATTGACTGTATATTCTATTCAATCCTCCATTAAGGAGGCTATAAAATATTTATATGATATGAGTAATACACATAATATAATGACAATCAAGAGTATTTGACAAATGAATACATTCATGTATATAGTTCACAATCACATGGTAATATCATACCCAACATCAATCAAATAGAATCAACCCTAAATGTTTACTAATTCACCATAAATCTGAGCCAATCATACAACCACATTGAACTTCAAGTAGCCACACAACAAATTATCTAGGCAACGCCTTCATGATTTACTTACCTGTCAACTATTAATAGATTCAGTCATCACCTTTAGCCAATCAAAAGGCCAGGATTAGCCAAACTAGTAATAGACACTACACTATATACTCGCAAACAGCTATAATAAACTAATACTCATAAGTATAACTCGTCTAGAAAATCGAACGAATGGTACAGTTGTTAAGTTGCATGTAAATGTCAAACATGTACGTGTCAGTCGATATAATCATCTATTCAACATACAAAAGATTTTTTAGGCTTTTATCAATCTGAGACATAAACAAATAAGTAAACTTAGAAAACACAATGTAGAAAAACACACAATCAACACAACCAATCGAGTATGTAAATGAATCGTGTCAAATTGTTGATTTATAAAACTACAGATTGGCTATCTATACACTCAAAAGATTTCTCGATAGAAAATATTCTCTTCCGATATGCCATTTTATAATACTGAAATATCTAACTGAACTATTAAATCATTTTTATGTCTTCTAAAAATGTCAATCGCGTCACTTGAGAAAAATTAATTATACCCTAACTGGATAAACACAAAACCATTTAGGATCACACAAAAGCTCACGCTATCGTATTTTATCTGGGAGAAATGAGAATTCTTTGTAATAAAAATGGAACAAAACACAGTTCATAGGCTGTTTGCGATTTTTGGCCAAAATCATTGGTAACGAACATTTTCATGCTGTACATTTAGTATTTCCATAAATTGGATACATATGTATTGTGTTACAAGTACTTGTATCGAAGGACATTTCATTTGATTTTGTTGCTCAAACGAATCAAACTGAAAAGCATTGTTGTTAATCTTATAGGATTTTTAATATTAAATCCCTTTGATTCTTTAGAATAGTCCAATATTAAGCCAAAATTATTCTTTTAAAGTAGGAGTCTGTTATAAGTAGTAAATATTGGACAAACGAATTGGTGAACAAGATATTCATTTTAATAATGCTAACAGGAGCACAGACCTTTACACAGGGATCTATAAAATATTTCTGTTTTAAATTTTCTCTAGCGGTCACTATATACCACGCAAGGCGGTTTTATGTACATAGACAGTCAAATTACATACATATACACAGGCGTTTCAACGTTACTATGTAATGCCAATGGCAAGCAAACATTATTTTCTAAGTGACCGAGGTTTGTGCATAAATTTTGATGCCTATTCTTATGCCCGAAAGAGACAAGATTACACAATAGTACTAACATGCTTTTCTAGCTGGGGTCAATATATAAAGATAATGCTACAAAAAATTAATGGAAAACGCTATAATTTGTATCGTCATTTGACATTGATTACTTACAATCATAAAGTACAGTTCAAAACAAGCGCTGTGTCACAAGGGATCAATATATTGAAATATTAAAATAACTTATCAGAAAGGAGCCTAAAATTAAATAGGTCATCTCTAGGTTCCAATAAAATACGTTAAGATATGCCAATAGACGACATATTCTGATAAAAAAGATCTCATTATTTTGATAAAACATAATAACACATGCGAACGTTCGTTTATAAAAAATGCAAATTTAAAGGTTATACTGAATTATTCAATTCACACATTTTAATTCGTATTAATTTTAACATTATTCGGTTTATTTATTTTTTAACACGTTAAATTTGAACATTTTACCCACTAATGAGTAGTAAACATTAAAAACTACTTACATAACAAAACAGACTAAAGAAAGTATTAGGAAAATACACAGGTGAATAAATAATGGAAATTTAGATAGTTACTAAAAACAAGTTGCTAAAGATTTCAATTTTTTTAAAGATCAAAATATTGATCAGTAACATCCTGAAATTTATTTTAGAATTTATTTAAAAACTCAGTTCCAAGGGTATTTTGTTTGGAATTATTCACCGTGATTTGTAACTTTAATACATATGTAATTATTAATAATTTGTCAAAACTTATATTACATGCATATATATCAATTGATGCTCGATTTTTATCCGGTTTTCAGAATAGAAGTAAATAATTTTTCTCCAAATGAATGCAATGTTAATTATGTACAATATCGTTTTGTTCAACATGGACTATTTGCTAAACTTAAAACACACGTGAGATTCCTTCAGATCTTTTAATATTTTGCACATCAAACATTTAGCAAACACACTAAAATCGAACAGCTATCATACATGAGTACGTCGTATATAAAATATACACATTTTTACATACAAAGGTATAATTAAATAATGTTTGACGAACATGTTGAAAACGTTCCACACCTGTACTGATTTTATCAGAAACATTATGAGCACACGTTCTTACTGTAAAACATACACTTGCCCGTAAGTCAACATTAGATTTTTCAGAAGCTAAATGAAGCACTGCGTTAATTAATAAAGCATGCTCTCTTAATTAGTGGGTATTTTTCGACGATAGCAGTCATTCTTAGAATATAATAGTTAATTCTACACTGTCAAAGCAGAGAGAAAAATAATTAAAGTAATAAAAATCTTCTAGCCTAATGTTAGTACAAATGAGACTATAAATAAATAAATAAATAAATCCAACGGTAAAAATGCACATTAATGTAATCAGGTTTGCGTGCGGAGATTAATTCGGAAATTAAAGATTTACAGTTTTTTAATGAAAATATGTTGTAAGAAGGAAGCGTCAAAAATATTTAAACAACAAGAAATGACTTTTACAAAAGCAACCAACTCATTGTCACATGATTTAAGAATCGTGTTTATACACTCCCCAGTACATATTCGTATCACCAATAACATCACGAAGTAAATGAACATGAAAATCGTGATAAGTAAACAATATCAAATATTAATGCGAACGTCGTAACAGGAACTTTATATAACGAGATGGAGCATATAACAGAAAATTACAGTATTACCGTAAATTATATATGTGATATTCTAGCCGTTTAATTCAAGACTACGCATCAAATATGAATAGAAGTTGGTATGTAAAGAACGACCAATTCACAAATGTTATTTTCAGGACGTCAATAAGTTAAAAAATCGATAGATTATTTTCATAAAATTTCCTTCTCGCCTCCCCTTATAGTTATTCTCTATATACGTTTCCAACTCTTCAAGTTCAAAGTATGAAGAGAAATATATTTTCATATTTTCTTCTCAATTTTGTAATAATTTATTGAATGCATACTTTCTAACCTATGTACAATACACATTTGTATTCTAAATTATAATATCTATACATGAAAAAAAAACTGCCCATGGCAACCAAAAGCCAGCAACGAACAACTAAGCATACTCGCTTCTGGTCCGGGTTTCGTTAAAAATATTCATGCATTTAAAAACCAGTTAAAACGAGTGCTTCGTTTTAAGTACGTGTGTGTGATTTGTATGGTAGTGAGACGAGCAAAAACCAAGATCCCATACTCCATTTGCCTAAACAAAATAAATGCAAATATTAAACCATTACCTTCTGAATGAGCGGCCGCCGACCAATATTGCTGCATTTCCGGTACCACATGTTTTAGCGCTTCTGGCATTCGTCCACCATTCGATAGATAGCTAGCCATCATGGCATAACTACTACCTGAAATATACATTAAAGTTTTGTAAAGAATTGTTATTCTAAATTGACGTCAGAATATAAAAATAATATAAACATACATAAAAGGACACACGATATTGAGTAATAAGTATCACTTGTGAAATATGAATTTTGTTTATAGCTTAGAAACATAAAATAATTAAAAACAATTTGTTACGGCATATTTCTGCAAATCACAAAAGCAAATATAGATTTTTCTATCTTTCTATAAATCTGAATAAAATGGTAGATTATTATAAAGGTACACCACATACATAACACAACTTGGCAATAAAAAATATCGAATTTTAAGATTTGGATACAAACATAGGTCCAGATCTATACGAGAAGAGGGCCAATTTTGAATTTAACATCCAAACAGCGAAGTTAATTTATCAAAAAATGTCATAGAAATAAGTTTCCGTGAAATTTCAAGGTAATATATACAGGTATGTGACAGATATTGTATCTCTTGAAGACAACCTACAAAATTAATACTTAAGTTAAAATTATACATTCTTTTTTTTTTGTCTAACATTAACCTCAAATATACAAACACCATTAACTCAATAATTAATTAGTCCTTAATTATACAGGTCAATATTGCATGAAATAATCCAAAGAAGGACAATAACACTAAAATTACCTGAAGAACAAAATAACATTTCAAGAATTTTTTATA
Organism: Lutraria lutraria; assembly: GCA_964023205.1. Taxonomy (NCBI): domain Eukaryota; kingdom Metazoa; phylum Mollusca; class Bivalvia; order Venerida; family Mactridae; genus Lutraria; species Lutraria lutraria. The sequence continues at coordinate 39,169,336 of OZ026836.1, forward strand.
AAACACATGCATCGCTTATACAAAGGGAGCCATGTTTTGTCCTAAATCAAGTGCTAACATTTAAGTTAGCTGCAAATTAAAATTTTACATTGTATTACTTTCTTATTAAATTATTTGATAACTCTAGTGTCTGATTTTTTATTTTTAAAAATTGCGGGATATGTTTTCACCAGAAAGTATGGACACTAAATCTTCTAATTTGTGATTAAATTTTCAACTTTAAAAACAAATTTAATCTCTGATAATTAATTTTCAAAATTATCCTTAAAATGCTAAAATGAATAATAATTATTCCATTCATACACAAACGCGCGTACCTAAATAAATAGAATTTATGCCAACATCGCGAAAATTCATAATATAAGTTTGAGACGCTCCCTCGTAAAACATTCATTCTATAATCAAACCGACGCAGCTAATAAATAGTACAAGAGGGTAAGACTTGACCTCGTTTTTGTTGTAGATTACACGTTAGTACGCTGAATGAAGATATTTATGGATAAAAGTGTGCAAAGGATTTTAAGTGTTCACGAAAGGATATTAAATCGTTTGAGAGGTCGGACAACATTGCGCAGCGGATTGGGAGCTCAAAATGTATAGGGAAAAGTTACCACTGACAATGGTCGCGTTAACACACGAAGTGATGTTACAGGGAGATTCAGCCATAATTCAAAATGGCTGAAAACTAGAACATATCATTGCTTTGTACATGTATATGTACATAACTCCGATATGCGTGTTTTTCATTTTAAGTAGTGTTGTGTATGTATATATATTAGGTATAGTTACATCTTTTTGTTTGGTTGGTATTTTGTAAGGAATTATAGATCGGTCACATTTATTTACACGAGTACAATTCAAAATGAAGTAGGCTATGTTTATGAATGTTTTTTTTTCAATTTTGTTGTATGACGTTTAAAGCCGGGTTTCAAAACATGACGAAAAGATATTTTTGTGTTCGGATACAAAGTCTTAACTTGTGGCGATACGTGGGTTTCCCATGCATTAATTATAAAACAAATTTGATCGATATTGTTCCTATAGCACTAATTCAATTTTGCGTAATGTATACACTTTTTTCATAACATTAAAACAACGCGACAGGTTCGTACATTTGATTTGCATAGAATATACACTTTAATAGTTGTCATGCCTTTATGTAATGTATTTTATACATTCATTAATGGCAAGCCTTTGAATTACAAATTAACTGGTTAGGCATGTAATAATTGATCGCATAGAAAAAAACACTGATTATCAAATCAAGTCCTAGATGTTATTTACGATAAATTTCTTTTTTCATTATGCAACAAAATTATCCGAATATTAAGCAGGTATGAATAAGAACGCGAAGAGGTTCGATGGTGTTTAAAGAAATAAACAAATTAGAGTTTCTCCTAAAATGACAACTTTTTATAAATTATTTCCTGACCAAATTTATGTAAAGAAACTTCGGAAATCAAAAGAAAAAAAACAGTCAAATAAACATTGGCAAAGAAGTTCAAAATCACATCAAACGTTATTGATATACTTTCATGTTATTCGTTTGTTGACGAGACATTACCAAGAAACATGTTTGCGCACCTTGTTAATGCATTTTCAACGAAACAAAACATGACAGTTTCAAAGTTCATTTTGATGTTTTTGAGATCAAAGGAACAAACTTCATTATGCAAACATATGATGGTTTTGCATGATCAATTCATTTGTTTCATTTGTTACAGAGGTTGTACACCTATAATCAGAAGTATGAACTTGAATTAGAAAAGAAACGCATTTTATTATCATCATAAACTCATGCTTGAACGTTACTATGTCAAACAAGCGCTTAAATACATGTACAAATGACAATCTAATATACGTACATAATATATATATGTCTCTTAAAATTCTTAAATAGAATGGTTGTTTTATTTATTTAGAAAAAATCACATATGCATGCCATTGTATTTATACAAATGAGACACAAAAAAGTATGAATATATATGGTAAGTTTATTTTGAAATCAGTAGGAGCTGAGGACCATGTGAAAATACAATTACGTACATGAAATTACAAATTATTAATATACATGTATAGATGAATTCAAGCGTTGAATTGTTTATCTAAGTATGATGTAGTACAACGTGTAGCTTTAAATCTAAAATCAAGAGCCAGTGAATCGAGTGATAGTAATATTTGATCAAAATATTTATCTGTGTAATTAAGTGCAAATTATATAGATTTTACACTGTATCTTGAAAAAATAAATAGCGTACATTAGGAAATGCAAACTTACACGAAAAATGAAGAGGAACAAAAATAATAATTAAATGAAAACCTTGTTGTCTAGAAACTAAAATAAATTCATGATAAATTATTTGTCAGTGCACTTTGTTTATCAAAACAAATGGTCGACCGTAACGACGCTCTGTTTGGTTCAAAATCTAGACTACATTTAAAATATTACTTCATTTTCGTCTGATTGTAAAGATTTATTTCATAATCAAGTTACGTGGAGTGTAAGATATTTATTAGAATAAATATTCTATAAATATAATCAATAATAAAACATCCTATATTCCCGTATTGATAAATTGTTGGACAAGATTTCAGACAAACATCTGTCTCAATATGACAAGGTGGTTTGTCTCTTTTGATATCATTTACAGATTCAACTTAATAAATTTCATTTTAAAATAACCACGTTTTTGTACTTACTCCATTCTAAATAATAGTTTATACTGTATTTTATTGTATTGCCGTTTTAAACGTATTTTAAATTATTAACATTATAGTTAGATATAATGGACTCAAATTACAGAAAATAAAATAAATGGAATAAATAAAAATTAAATATTTTTTATTTTTTGTCAACTTAAATTCTCCGACGAACATTTGTTTGTTCTAAACTGTCACTCATGTTAGTCGTTTGTTTACATTTCAAACATGCTTGCTGTTCACGCCCCATACATACATACTTGAAGAAAAATCTGAGTTGACTATTTAGTAAATAATTAATCGAGTCCAAGCATTACATAGAAATAAAACACATCATCAATTTAGGGATTCTAAACGCCGACTACAAGCACTGATTAAATCGTCAAACACTCGGAAATATGCTCCTAGGAATACTGTCAGTTTCTCTGTCCACGAGAGCGTTAGCAAGTATGTTAATTTTACCCACTTGAAGTGCAGCTCGATGGCTTAACAATACTTATTTCATGTTCAGCCTTAGTCTTAAGTACATCATGCAATATTTAAGTACCTATCTTATATACAGTCATAACCGTACAAGTACATGTATGTCTCCAGTCGCTTAGCGTATTGTTGGCCGTCTGAAATACGTTTAAACAAATATGTTACTTTTTCCCCTTTTCGTATTCTCCCTTCAATGAAAAGAAATCTTCATCAGATTTGATATTTGATAAGTAACTTATATTGTTATTATGATCTTTGTCAAACTACAAAAGGGCTCTTACTTAGTGTCCGGAATTGTTCGGGCATTATCCAATGTCATAAAAAATCAATGTAAATTGTTAAATTGGATTAACAAGAACAAAACAACATATAAAGTGAAAATATAGAAATTGAATTCCCCGAGTGTCTGTGTTACATGTATGTTAGAAGGAAATATAAAAGGTAAATTAATTATTTACTCAGTCTGTTAGCTTATTAACTATATATTGTAATAAATACATATGCCTTCGCCTCGAAGCACATTCTTTTTAAAAGGATTTGTACGATGTACTAAATTAAAACAATTAGCATAAACATAAATTCTATTTCAACAGCATATGGTATTAACTTATCATTACTACAAAAACTTAACAACAAAATAATGGATTGTTTCGAGGAAAATAATGGAAGTATTTGTTTGTGTATTTCCTGTTTACCTCGTAAATGTTGTTTTATTTTATCATATTTTGAAATGAATAATATTTCATATTTTTGCAAGGGCGTGGCAAGATAGCAGTGCATTTAGTGTTGTGTTCATTTTTTACCTATCTTTTAAGATTGTCTTTCGACAGCTGAATCTATCATCACACACATACTCACACATACATAGTTAAGCGTTAAAATCGTTGAACGTGGGCGACTATATACATGTAGTAAATGTAACAACTTATCAAGTGATTTATACAGTAAACAGACATATATAAAACGATGGTATAAATAGCTGTATCTAATATTACGTATACCTTCTCTTTATGTAATGTCTTGATTATTTTATATAAGTGTCTATTAGGTTTAGAATGATTACATGTAAAGTCAATAAAAAAATTGTTCCTAAAACTAAAAAAAGATGAAATTATCAGATGGCTAATAAATCAACATACATGTAATGTATGTCGGCTTCTAAATTGGTAATAATGAAAACAATTAGGTCTAAGTCAATCTGCAAAAATATCAACAATTTTTCTTAATAAAATTCTTCCAAAGAATACTGTTTTATGGCATCATATTATTTTCTAAAAGAATTGTATAATGTATTGTGAACATTTTTATAACTGAGTTTCAGATATCAATACGGTATAAACAAGATCCTAAGCTACCAAAAAAAAAACATTAAAAAGAGAGGAAGTCTATAAATTAAACGAATGCATATCGAAAATAGAGTCATCTTTTGAGAGACAGTAGAATAGAATGAATACATATCTGTAATGTAGTCGACTATTTTGTGGCATCGATAGACATAAAACAATGTAGACAAGTCCAATGTTACATTATCCAGCTACGTTTATTTGAAAGTTACTTTTATTGTGAATTTGGCAGTAAATATGGTTGTGATAAAACCAGACTATTGTTATTGTAAATGTTTTGCGCCACAACATCGCGGGTGGTCATTCTGCGATCTTTGTTTCAAAAATCGATACGTTGATACTATGAAGGGACACGATTTGCCAAAGCATTCGTTTGGCTGAAGGACCTGGTAACAAATGGTTAACTAACTCGTACAAGAAAACAATATTGGTAATATACGAACGTCGGTCGTAATTTTGCGCTAGTTAGGTCATCATACAAATTTATTTGCAAAGAGCGAAGCAACTTCGACATCTTGTCGTTTTTATAATGAAAAATGTGCAATGTCGTCCATATTGGTCGAATATCGTAAATAAGCCAGGCAATATCCTAGCTGTTAGTTGTTTAAATTTGAGCTGAAACTTAAGTTCACTTTATTGACAAACGTAGAGCCACACAAACTTCATTTCAAGTGCTTTCACCGACTGAGTTTACGATTCGGATTAGCCAATCTATTTAGTGCGCTCTAAAGGACATCTGTCACCATGCTGCTGTCAAAAAGTAATCAAGCACCGGAAGTGCGCATCAAAGTGCGCGCTGAGTATTTAAATATGCCATGGGATACATTCACTCAGTCGGGGTATATTTAAAAATTCTTGTTAAACATTTATAACATTTTTTCTTCTCGTTATATTTAGGTTTATATGCCAACCCTTCTTATCGTATCTGAAAATTCCATCACATACCGGAAGTGGTAACAACTACTTTAACAAATTTATCACTGCGTTTGGGCTCATTATTATTATTATCATGGAAGCCCGACAGGTCTTAATAAAATGGCGTCTAGAAGACAATGTAAGCTTATAATCAAAATCTCGAAATTTTCCAAAATAACTTTACAAGGTCGTAAAATTCAGTTATTGAAATTGTGTGACAGGTCGCATATCATTCGGATGCTAACTTTTTGGATATTATTCATGTCATGCTCCATCCAGTAAATCCTACTGACGAAGTCGTTTGACATTTACTATTCATTTACAATTGATCGTGATTAAAACATACAGCTTAATAATATACCTTTCAGAAAAGTTTCAAATTGTTTTTTCCTAGAATTCAGAGCAAATTTAAAGTCACTTAGAGTAATGATTTTCAGCAGGTCGTTTGGCTGAAATATCTAAAGCAAGTCCATATATTCCGCTAGTCTAAATGCTGTTTTCATTTGAATAGACCTATTAAAAATGATTTAGTAAAATGTAAATATTCGTAATTCGATTTTTACCACAGAAGGCTTCATCCACTACATAAAGAAGGGAGATAAATTAATAATGATAACATGATGTACATCAATCAGTTAATTGCAAGCCATTACAAACGAAAATTATAGTCTTATGTTCTTTGTTATGATTCACTGAATTTGCACATAATAATTTATTGGCGTCTAAAAATAGCATTTCATAGCAGTCACTGCAATGAAAATATGTATTTAGGGTTATTCCCTAAATGCCCAGTTTTTCTAGTGGAATATTTTCTTGCACTAAGCACATTTACTGCAATGAAACAATCTGAATATAATTTGAGTCAGTACGTAACACGAATAATACTTAAACAAGAAATAAAAGTACAAGAATCAATAAAAGTGTCATACAAACATTTTATTATAAAAATGAAATTAATGATACTTTTACGATACACGTACTCATATATATTATTATACTAAAAATGATATGAAACATTGTATTCATGAAAATAAATGATAAAATAAATAGCCATTTTGCATTTTGAACAATCGAATGTGTACATGTTTAACAATTATATTTCAGAAAACAACTATACTTTAATTATTATCCTTGTTTAGGGGAATGGATTTAGGTATAAAAAATTCCACCAAACAATGAAAATAGAAATGGTAAACAGATCACATTGGGATTACAGTGTGAAATATGCAAGAGGTAAAATGAATAAATACAAGTTGAAGTTGGTTTAGGATTGATGTCAACTGTAATGTATAATTAGTTTATCTAAATATTAAAATCATTTATTCAAACAATGTTCTTACGGTTGTCATCTTTCTAAATAAATTAGAAAGTCATAATTTAGGACACTTTACTAAATTTATCAGAAAAGTATTTAAATGCTATGTTTTTAATACAGGAACAAGTCCTATTTTTAGACGAGCAAAAAGTAAGCTGATTTCGCTTTTCTAGGAGATCATAAACTTGCTTCCGATAAAACCATAAAGTTCCACTCGTTTTTTTTCTTAAATGTTCGTAAATTAGAGCAGAACCGATGCTAAATTTAATCAGTGTAATTATAAACGCTTGAACGCTTGAGGATTATTTTTATTTGTGTTCTATTGGAAACCCAGATGGCCTATAAGAGGGACTATAACTTGTATCCCGCGCCTATCAAAGATGTTTTCTCATGATCGGCTTATTCTATCTTACTATGAATAGTGCGCGTTGCAAATGGTCGATTTGCATTCAAATTTATCTCGTGCTAGTGCTTAATTTCGTCCATCAACTCCTTTTACTTCCTGATGAACCTATTTTCAAAAATCTTTATTTTGTATACACATTTTGTACATCGCCGGTGAATTAATCTGAGAATCAACTCATTCTACCTCCTTCTGAAGAATAGAAACTTATCACAGTTGCTTTTTTCTGTTCAAGTTTGCATTTCGCGCCTATCAATGTTTTCTTCTGAGACTCGGTCTCCTTCAGGAGAATTTACGCAGAAATTGTCAGGGATTTTTATTCAATAAGTATTCTGATTTATATACGCTGTGTGGAACACAAATTAAGATCCAACTAAAATACAGTTATCTCACCAGAGCGTATGTCTTTTTACCATAAAATATTACGTACACAAAATTGCTAAAAACACACGAAATGTGTAGAAGCAAAAACGAGAGTAATTGTCGTGTTCTGTGTGATATTTCTGTAATATGATGGTGAAAGTGTAATGTAAGAAAGACGACATATAAACTGAATACATTGTTTTTGTCGAAGGAAAGATGAGCTCACCTACGTGGCTGAGGTTCATAGAAAGAAGTCACGTGTTATAGCATGTTTCCTATCTAAATATGTAACATTATCAGACATTTTCTTTAGATAATCAGAAACCACGTGCTCTGAATAGGAATCAAGAAATATTTCTCGACCTTATTTAATTACACGAACGTTGTGTATATGGATTTATCATGCGTATTTTATACTAACATATTAGGAATAACCAGACAGTATTCAATACTTCAATGAAGTACTAAGTTCCATATCTATTAAATAATCAAATCACCAGGATGTAGGTTTTAAATTACTTTAGGAGAAATCATTAATTCAGAATTAGTTCAATCCTTAAGCGCTTTATTGTCAAAAAACGGCCAAAAACATTCAGTACGAGTACAATTAACTTACCAGAAGCTGTGTGGAGACCACTAGCGGGCAAGAACCTCCCGTATTGTTGTAAGGTTGCATTCGGCGAGGCCGGTCGTGGAATGTCCGTTTCAGAAGCTGTCAGATGACTGAGCGACGTGTCTGCTGCTGAGAACGTTGTCGATCCTAAAGGGCCAACAGTTCCAGTATTTAACGAATTGAGCAATCTCGACCTTTCGAGGGCTGACGTAAGATCCACACGCCCTTCTAAATGATGTGCCATGATATTCTATCGACTTGTAAGCACAAATTTATATCGTTGCCGGTATAACTCCATGTTCGTGTTGTTTACTCCGACCAGTTCGGTAAATCTGTTGATTCTGACGACCTTTCTTTCACAACGTTACAAGTTTTCTGTAAATACAAAAATCCGATCTTCAATAACATTGCTCCAGATAAACCAACTGCATATAATTGTAACACTATTCGTATCCAGGCAACTATTTGTTACTTTTATCTTAATTGCTAGATGGCACAAACAGGCACCATAAAAGTAACGTGCATCTTAATCTTTGACCATTATAGTATTTTTGTTATTTTATGACGAACTATTCGATAAACTTTCGTTTAATTAGATTACATAAAATCCAAGAACTGTAGTAAAAAGCGTATAATATATAGCTGTAGAAACATAAGGTCAGAGATAAGAATCCATCCCGAACGGTTATTGTTAGGTAGAGCCGTTTTTAATTCCATATCGATATGAATTTATACATCACAAGAAAATCAGAAAATAGTACAGCACCATTTCCAAACTCCTTGTATGCTGTTTAACACAACCTGCCACACCGAAACTCTTTACAAGTCCTACTCTATTTTATGCTTAAATGAACATTTTACCATGCACCGATTGCTTAAACCAATGTTTAGCTAACAGATAAACACTTTGTTTTCTGTAAGGTATATTTTCTACCCATAAAAGAAGAACTTCATAGTAATAAAACATCTTTGACATTACCATTTTGTACTTCTTACTAGAGATTAAAATCATCAAAGTCAGTGCATGGCCCATTTTCATTTTCTTCTTTTACAAGGTAAACAAACATAAAACATCATAAAGCTTTAGAAATTTGAAGAAAGAATAGATAATCTGTATGTTTCCGCGTGCTTTCGTTTTATATTCGCCGTCTTTTAAATCCTTCCCTTTGCTTCAAAAACAATTATTTAAGCAAGATTTCCCAACATAAAAATAAATTTATACAATGTGGTTAAATATCTCTTAAACTTCTTGATATTAGCTTGCGGACTTGTATTAAGCAAAAAGAAACAGTTTTCTGAAATGGTTGCCTCATCTAAAACACCGAAAATGTATTGAAAACATATACTCTTGTTGAAAGAAATAAAATAATTTCAACAGCAATGAATTGTTTATTAAAACACTTTTTGCTAATTACGAACAATGCTGATTATTTATATATACATACACATGACTGTGCATTATTTTCAAAATCTAATTTGAAATGTATAAAATTTTCTATATTAAATAATCAGAATTTTTCGTAGTTTTTAGCAAGACCCACTCCACTGAGATGGTGATCCTAAATATGTTAAATAAAATCATTATGATATGATAGAAAATGAAAACTGAACAACTTTCAGACGGAAGGTAAGGCTTTATAGAATTATTTGATAACAAACTTTAATTTTTTCTACACGATTATCACTTGCTTTTATCTTAAAGTGTATATATTACAATTTGAACATTTCAGCACTAGCAGATTCACACAGCTAATTGGAAATGATTGTACATCCGTACGCATTACTTAGTAATTAGAATATTTTTTAAAACTAAGTTTTAAGATCAAAAACGCATCGAGGTTTCATTGCAAAACATACCAAGAAAGAAATAATAAATGAAATTCCAACGCAAATCGTCAGAGTACCACAATTATACAATATAGAAAAAGGCATGTGTAGTCATAGACCGGGCGATTTCGTGGTATTAATAAATCAAGCATTTTTCCCCAACATCTCTAAATCGATCTCAAACCTACAAGTGACTCCATCACTCATTGTTAATGCATAAAAGACGTGTGTAATGTTTTTTCCACGTTTGATGTTGTTGAATAAGCGATTCCGTTGACAGCATTGCTAGAAGATGATTTCCTATTAAACGCTTGTTGTAACTAAATGCTATGACTAACGTAGAGACAAGAAATTAGCCTTAATTGACAAAAATAATAACCAATTTAAAACGCTGCCAAAAAGAGGTCTAATCTAAGCCGTCTGCCAATTTAGAATGCAATTTATAGCCTTATACGTTTTGAAAATTAAACAAAAAACACATTCGCTGTAGGGTTTAATAGAATAAAGTATTCCATGTAAGTATACAACCAGGCTAATGATTCATGACTGCTTGTCATAGTGTGGTAATTCGGTGTTTGTGAATACAAAAGTGACAGAAGGAAGCTTATCCAGATAGCAATCATTTCAACAAAATCTTCTTAAAAGTATTGGTAGAAAAAAAGAAAACAAAACAGAAAGCGGAATTTGATACATTGTTTAAAAAGGGGATGATATATTACAAAACTAAATTGTCATTTAAACCCTTTTAAACATATTATTTTTAATTTTTGATGATAAAACATTCAAAGAAATTAATCACTGTATAATGGTGACATTTAGTTTTTTACGGTCGCTGATCGCTTATGTCCCCCAAAACATCAAGTGCATAAAATTTTCAAAATGAGATCTGATGAGTATAATTTGGATGCATTTTCTAAACGAAAACAGCGGTCCTAAGTTTAGACGTTAATCAGTAAATCGAAGTCCTGCGAAAGATTAAAATAATGTCTGGGCCCGTATATCTCTCCATTTAAGTCGTCCTTGGCAGAAAAAAATACAGTAAATAATGGTTGAGCGTAAATATTACCGAATTCAAAGGAAACAGTTCCGAAGTCAATACTGAAGCAAATTTAGAAAAAAGTGGATAAAACAAAGCACAAATCCGAACATCTTAATTTTAACATAACATCACAGCCCGGATTTTGCTAGCCAAGATGCATTTATATTTTCAATTCTATGCTTAAGATTTCAAGGTCTCCAAACTCTTGCATCAAAATGTTACGGACGACAGTAGAGCGCTTTGTCGAGTAAGAAGTTGCTCGAATCCGTAACAACTGATAGAAAAAATCGTTTTACGTTTTAATTCGCCAGTTCTAAGATATAAGGTAAAAATACCTGGTTTCTCTACCCCCCAAATTTTTTTTAGATAAAATAGGGTTTAATATAAAAACTATAGAGACAATTATTGATCGGACAATGATTAAAACCGTATCATATTTGATCACATAGTTATCAGTTTGTAATATCAATGTTTCTTTTATAGTAAGGAATCTACGTTTCAGTCTTGAACATCATCTATAAGACGATTAAGATACAAAGGAGTGTTCACGGCAATAAATCTGTCGTCCCGTCTTATGAAAATGTCACCATGAGGAGAATGTTGACGTTCATCGAATAAGAGTTGTATTGACAGCCTGAAATAGCGAACCATAGGTACAAGGTTCCTGTCGTTATTTCAGATATAGCATGGTTTAAATTACAACACTTGCCGCAAGGTTTTGGGGGAGGGGAGGTACACGCATCGAATTGACGGAAATTAAACTTAATTTTATTAAACTTACATGACATTGGCCAAATCCTACTTAAAGTCCCAAATAAAGGAAATAAATTAGAATTGAATTATATCAGCAGTATTTAGTTTTTTCCAGTCTTTACTTAACTAGAAAATGAAAATTATCTCAATGACTTTTATCTTACTTGTTACCAGAAAAGGTGTGCTCTGCACATAATTGTATTGATTATGCAGTCGTAATTTTATACTGAATATGATATTCCAACAGGTGGACATCTTAAAAATTGTAATTACACCACAAACGAAATACGGTATGAAATAAAGATTACATGGCTTTATTCTTTAAGGTTGTTTGCACTGTGTTTTCATGTTTCTTGTGATGTAGGGTAATGCATTACCAGGATATCAGAAAGTCTAAGAATAAAATGTTAAATGACATTATTAAACAAGTTGATACTAAAAACAGGGGATCGTTTCATAGTCCGGGATCATTTATGACAGAGGTAAAGAAATGTTTTCTTCTATTAAAGCTCGAATTAAAATACACTACAGTGAACCACTGCGAACATAACATTTTTTAACAACGTTTATAGACCAAAAACAGAATCAACTAACGTTAATACCAAGTAGTATATCCTTTGTATCGTACATTATGAAATCAATAAGTTTACACACTTATTCCTGAAGCGAGAATAGCACATCCATACAAAACACGTTTATTGAAAGACTGACTTTCGCAATTGGGGATTTCTCCCGTTACCGATAAATTCTTGCTTAATTAATTATTTACAATTCCTATTACGCGAATAGTTCTTGTGTGATTCGACGAACAAGTAGAGCGACGGAGACCAATTGTTCAAACACACTACAAAAAGGAGTTGTTAAAAAAGGATAGGTCCACGTGCGAGAAAGTATAGGAACATGAGAAGAATGGAACCTTTACAATGATACTGACAACACAAAATAATACATATTGTATCTTCTTTGAATTCAACACCAGTTTAAAGATTCTGTAACATTAAGTTTGTACCATTTATTTATATAGGTTTAGCACCGTTTTCAACACTTTCTGGACCAACCCACGATGATATAAAACAAACATGTATATACACTGTATATTATTATCAAGATAAATTACGACATTATACCAGTTTTATTGCTAACCTTATATATAACAACACAGAGTGAAATGCTATTTCACACATATTTTATTCAAAATGTTATGCAAATAATTCAATGGAAATTCCTGATTAAGAGAGATTATAGGTGTAAGCAAATTTAGATCGCCGATATGTTTCATTATCATGCGTCAATAATTGAAGCCGTGCGCTGTACTATAAGTACCTGAAGATCATTCCTATTTATAACGTAGTTAATGAATTATATATAGAATTTTAGAACCGCTAATTGAAAGCCATGGCGCGACAATGGGAGATTTCAAAGTAAAAATAAATATGATTTCATCATTTCAAGTACTTTTATATATGCGCCTTACTCATCGAATTAAGAAAATCATAGCCAGTACATCCAAGAAAAAACCTGATATATTTATATAAATGATAAACAGAATGACCATGATTATATAAACATACACGTAGTTAGTGTCCAAGTAGAATGCACAATATATGTATAGTTTTCGTTCATTTCATCTCAAAGGGACTTTACTCCAAATTTAATTTCTAAAATCGCAAAACTCCTCATATTTTATTGCCGATATAAAACAGTAAAATATAAGTTCATTAAGGATTTAAATCAGGTGTTTATATACTAGAAAACTTGGTTAGGTCCGTGAATACGCAAATGAATCTACAGAAACACGTCCTATTGGAATATACAAATGTAAGTTTGAATATAACTTAATATATAAATATTTCCATATTTATAGAATATAACCACTATTAAAATTGATATTTTAGAAAGAACTTAAAGTCACTCAGAGATCTCATCTGAAGTTTATTTTCTTTAATGTCAAAATATATCTGTATCAGAAATTATAAAACATCAAACTTCATCTACATCCATTTGACATTTAAATAACAATTCCTCTTTTTATGTATCCTCTATTTCATCCATTCTTAAAGTTTCCTTTGTAAGAAATAGTTTTATAGAGGACAAAAAACCAAATACCTCACTAGTGGACAATGTACCAAAAGGCAGATAATCCAACCAATTATATATCACTTTTTATATTACGTGAACTACACACACAAAAAACAGTTGTATAGCATTTTCTGAGAAGTTACACTCATTTACTCGAGTGATATTATCAAAATATAGAAACACTGTCAGATTTTTAAAGAGAATAAGTATTCACTTTTTATTTCAACACACTTGAATCATTCTTCAATACCTAGTAAAACAGTAGAAACTCCTCCCCAACTGTTAACGTTGGAGTTTTCGCTAAATGACCCTGGCCGTTGGTGCCTGCGACATCAAACCACAGAGAAAAAATAATTTCTATATGTTAGTTTGTCTTCTGTACAACCTTAAGAAGTTGACTACATGAAATAGTGAATGTCTACATGTAATAGTGAACTCCGAATCGCGAATAAAAATATTTATTCCAGTTTTTATAGAGTAAACAATTATAGTAAAATATGAGAATCGTTTACAATATTAGATTAATACAGTAGAAGCATTAATACCCTGCCAGAAAGGTACATCATGAGTGTCATAACTCACATTTTGTAAACTCTAAATAAGTCTTGGTACGTCAGTAAGAAATGCATGGAATGCTGAAAACTCATACTGTAGTCATATCTATAGTGCAGTATAAAATATACCAGTGACAAATGCTTGAATTTCTATAATGTCATTGAATGTTGCAGACATTTAATTTGCAACAAAAGTGCAACAAAACTGCAATATTATTTTTATAACCAAAAAAACAAAACATCGGTTTTGATATCAACATATATAAACATATCATTAATTGATAATATATAAAAAAGCATTTGAAACAGCTCTGAAATAGATTGTCGTGGTCAGTACGTGAAACTTTAAAGTTTACAGCACACGGCTATTTCATCTAGTCACGTGATTTTGACTCATCCGATTTTACGTTTCAGCGATTATCATATATCTATTTAAACGGATGATGAGTGGTCATAACATTATATTACTACTATGTTTTCTATAAATAGTTAATAAGTTAATATATAGCACTGATTATTGGCATTTATTTATGGAACCAAAAACAGTTATTGATAAAAACAAGGGCTTATGTATGTATATAAGTCCGTGATAAAAATCATTACGTAGTCGAATAGATGAATGTGTGATAGCATTGTGATGGCCGTTGTCACTATAAGTGCTCCGTATTTAAAACATATCAATTACCAATGGGAACAACGAATAATACATAAAATCATTTTATCTCGCAGTCCGCCAACATGAATTCGTAGTCAGTTTACCCAACAAATCCATTGGAATAATCCTTAATTTATTTGTATTAGCCACGCTGCCAAAATCTGTTTAGGATAATTAATGTTTTATGCTCCATCCTTCTGTGGCACTTGTAATAATTTTTTAATCTTCAGTTTTTCAAAAATGTCTGGTTGAAGCAGCGTACGAGAGTGGTGATTAAAACATGGTTGTTCCGGAATGCACGGATTTGTAGTGATTCTGAGAGCATATGTACTTGAATGAACGAATCAGTACTGTCATAATATGGATGATTAACTGAGAAATACATTGTATAACACATCATAGACCAATATAACAGTCTCTTTATTTCTAAATTACATACACTCAACAATGAGTTAACAGTACCTGTGAATAAAAGCCACAATGTGAAAAATGGTCTGTTTAAAGTTATACAGTACAACCTCTTCAAAGCAACACCCTTTGTGAGTAACACAATTATGTTGTTGTTTAGAGACCGTTCCTCTGGAGAGGTTAAAGTAATAGATAACTCGTGAAGAGGTAAAAAATCATGTTGTTGTTGCAGGGAGGTTATTGCATGAGAGGGCCGCTCTAGAGAGGAGAAGCTGTACATAAATCGACCTAATGGAAAAGATCTTAACAAGTATTTACAAGAGTACACCATACAACCCTCCGTTAAGGGAAAGCTCCATATTTCACAATCTTTTGTGTCCCTTGTTAACAGGTATGATTGTACATGTGGGTTTTAGAATCAGATTAAATACGGCGTTCAATTTACTAAACACAGATTACATTAAACCATTTTATTGTACTGTTTTACACGGTAACATGCTGCTTGAGTTTTGTTCAATACATTGTACACTAATTGATAATTAATTATCATCCGTTGTTTCATTAATCATGTGTCGTTCGTGTAAATGAATATGGATATAAACGAGTGAAATAATCGTGAACAAACGTACAATAATACCTCAATAGTCAGACTAACTTCAGAATCAGAGAAAACATCGGGTCTCAACGCTGAGGTGGTCTTATTGTAAAATTCAAATATAGTACAAACACAGAAAAAATAATTTCGGAAGTATGAGGTTCTACAGTATTGTAACAATATTTTGCATATTATACCACGTGGTTATTACATCACATAACCTTGCAAAAACCAAAGATAATGTCATGTTCGTTGGTAAAACTAAATATAAATATACACATGTATGAATATGGAGGCGGAATTAAACAGTCAGGCGTTACCATGGTATAAGATCAGCAGTTACATGAACACGTCATCACAAGATAAATATTGAAATAATAAAGAAAATTGCATGATTTCATGCATGTACTGTTTCCTAGTCCTATAAATATCAAGTTCACATACATCCAAAAATTAGTCTGTACTTTGTAGGCAAACATTCTTGGTTCTGAACGATTTATGAGAACGGGGCGTTTTTACCTATTTGTAGTGAATACTATAGCTTTTAATAATCATAGAAAAATTACGATAATATAGAAATACTGAACTGATAATCAACCATACAATAAACAACCTAGATGGAATAAAAACGAAGTCACCTTGAAATGACAAGGCGGCACACCACAAAATGTCAGCTGTGTACACAAAGCAGAAACATGTAGAAACAAAACAATCAACATCAGCTTAACTACAAACGGAACATTCTTGTCTTCATACGTGTAGGTAGATCGTAGGTTGAATTATACAAAGAGTCTGTGAACAGACACTCAAACAGACATGCTCTGTATGCTAGATAAAACACAAGACAACAAGTTGTTTACACTAAGAATGACATTAGGTAAATCTTTAAAATGTCATTAACATCTGCGTTTAACGCGCTTCGACGTCTTACGATTAAAATAGTCACAATATGTCGTAAAATAGTATTCTTTTATCTGCCGCTTTATGGTAAGCCATGATCATAATGGTCACTGTGTTGCATAAGCTGTGCGGAATATGAAAGATGCAATTAATACATCGCCTCAAGATATACATTATTTCATTTATTTAAGAGAGTGAAAATGTTGGAACAGAATCGATCAACAGTGTTGTTACTTCGGACGCGAATAAAACATTCGGAATTCCTCCGGATTTATTGGTAATCGAACCAACTATGAAATGAAACCAAAAGTTCGAACAACCTTTAGATAAAGCAGATAAACCTAATAAAAATGTACGTCATTTTGTTACAGTTTTAACACAGCATAGACCACAGAATAACGAAATACTTGCATTCGTTTGATAAGAACAAGGATGTAGATGTGATTAAATAGGAATTCAATATTGATAAAAGCAATCAAAATCTGATCAAGCTACAAAGAAAACTTTACACCATGTATACAGTTATTTCCAGTAAACATAGAATAGTAATTTGACAATCAAAGTATTCAAGTCCCTTCAGGACGTGACAGATTACTTGTCGTAAAGCGGCATGTTAAATGTACATCAGATGAACAGCTGTTCCAAATATGTTTTGAATTGTCCAATAGTTCAACTAAATATTTCATTTCATAGCTCCCAGGTAAGTTCTGAATATAACAGAAAAATATCAATCATACAGCCAAGCATAATTATAATGTAACATAAAGTACAAACTATAAAACATATTCACCAAGCAGTAGTCTACGTATTTCATATCGTTCCGAATAAACTTGCATACAATTTTCGCCAATAAATATTCATGAGTAATTAATTATACTTAAGTTGGAATGTAATTAACGCAACCAATCGTAATTTCATTCCATAACGTCGTGTGGTTAAATTCTTGCAATAAGTTTTGTCATTTTACCAAAACATGCTTACAATTCATCCAAACCACAATACCACAAGACCGGCCAAAAATGGCTTATCTTTTCTACTTCACTTGGAATATGAATGACATGGTGTGCAGCAAACTTCAGCCACTAAAATGACAGAAAAACATCACATTTCGATATTTGAAATCAAAGGATAAGCTGCCAAGAACTCACGCTATAAAATGCCGCCAATTCTACCGCTGACGAGCGGAGTAAAAACCTTGGAAAATATTCCCTTATGCTTTGTTTGGCATATGGAGATTCCATACAAGCATCGCTCAGCAGGAAACATGTTCATTCAGTGGTGAACTAACTAACTAAGAAACAGTACGTGTATAACATTGATTTCAAAGCTGTTTTACCTTCCCGAAATATCCATACCGTCATTAATCAATGTCACCGTATAACCATATAGACTTAAAATGAATTATGCAATACTATATTCAACCAGCTAAGCCCGTGATGTGTTTTTACAGTATATACATGGGAGGTCTTTGGAGCCCGCGATATTATCTAGGCTGAGAGTTTAACTGTAGTAATTAAAATGCATACTTTAAACTAGTCTGTACTTATCTATCATTACAAGCACCGTCGCTGAATATCGACTCGCAGAAGGCTATTAAATTCAAAATAGGTATCCTTCGTTAGCTAGCCATGGGAGTGACAATACATAGGACGTTCGAATCGGGAAATATTGTTTTGCTAGTCTTCCCTTTAATCCAAAAAATTAAAATAATTGGAAAGTAATGTGCGTGACAATAATTCTGTTTAGCATACTTCTAATGTACATATTCCGTGTTGCAACTAATTATTTCGCTCTACAAAAAAATCGTCAATTAGAAACACTAGTTCGCTTTCTGTTTCAGAAAGATTTTGTAAACTGATAACACAGTCTTCACCATACCAACAATAAATATTCAAAAGAAAACTTCAAAGATTTTATTTATACGTAGTTGATAGGTACAGCATATTAAGCGCAAGAGTGGACAACAGATGACTGTTTATAAACACAAAACATATTCCGAGGTGATTGGAATAGCTAATGTGCGTTGTAAATCGAAGTAGCTGATGATTTAAAAATTAGTTATTCTAAACTTACGAACAAATAAGGCGAAGCTTCTTTGAAAGCAGTTTATACGAGACCGGGATTTTTAAGAACGTGATTTTTGTACGGAATCGCATTTTGCCGTACCGTGGTTGACTAATTGCCGGAACAGGCTTTGTGTCCTGGTTTATTTTCATGATTAAGGAAAAATAATACCTTCATTGTGATAGCTATATACATCATCACACACATGTAGTAAACAATCCGACTTTTTATACTTTTCTGTAAAACATATTTCTGACATTTTTTTTGCAAATGAGTTCTACACACTTTCTGTACGTCATTTGACTGACAGATTAGCTGTTTAAGTGATTAAGCTGCCGTTGACAAGTCAAGTTCTGAGATGAATTGCTGAAGCAAAAGAATTCTGTAATTGCATAACGCAAACTATCGTTCAGGGCTGTTTTCACTAGAAAACCGTTATCAGGTCAAACAGCGAACAAAGTATTATAAAAGCGACCATATATGATTGATAATTTGTGATGTATGTATACGAGTTTTAGTCAATATAATTAATTGTCCTTTATAACAGCATGTTAGAGCCATAAGGTTCATGTCATAATTACAATTCTTGGCATGTTCTTAACGAAGCTTGCTTGACGGAAGCTAATTGGCACGTGACCGAAATTGTGACGTCATTGTCCATAGATGGTGAGAGTATTTAAAACATGATAAAATCATATGGTGGTACCTTTTCCCTAAGATTCACAAGAACATCTTACGCGTTTCTTTATACAATAATGTAAAAAATCAACTATGTTGCACACGGATATCATACTATATAGATATCCGTATTTAAACAGGTCTGTGTATAATGAGTAAGCAACATAAATTATGAATTTCCATCCGTCTAAAAGTAAAATAACACCCGCAAGCAGACATTTTACACACTATTCTGTTAACTACTAATGAAATGAATATTTATAATCAATATCCTATAATAGTTAATATATTGAGGGCTATACATTATTGCTTCTCCGTACACTCAATTTTCAACATTTCAAATCCTTACAGCTGTGCTAATAGTGAGCTAGTTGAAATAATGAATGATAAGAACAACTATAACGAAACTTTATAGGTAGACGAATTTGCTTTTTTCACAAAGGATATTGACTGTATATTTTATTCAATCCTCCATTATGGAGAGTGTAACTTATTCACATGTTATGAATAATACACATATATTGACAATGATGAGTATTGACAAATGACAAATGAATAAATTCATGTATATAGTTCACAAGCACATGGTAATTTCATACCCTACATCAATCAAATAGAATATACACTAAATGCTAACAAATTCACCATAATCTACTACGATACAACCACATTGAACTTCAACAAATAGCATTTCTGATATTATGCCACACAACAACTGATCTAGGTCAACATCACAGAGAAATGCCTGTATGATTCACTTACCTACCAACTATTAACAAAAGATCAGACGAACAGATTCAGTCAAACATGACAGGTTACGCGACGAATAGCCAGTCCAATGATTGACCTATCAAAATGACCTCTTTAGTTCGAACATGTTCGGGTTAGAAAAGTTCCACCCTATTTCCTGTCAATCAAATGGCCAGGATTACCCAAACTAGTAATAGACACTATACTATATACCCGCAAACAACTAGAATAAACTGAAATTCGTCTAGAAAAAGTAAAACAGAACAAAACACAAGTGGTCATCAAAACAAGCTGATCCTGATGCCAATGCGGTCTCTATAGGAAATATATCCAAACATTCCACTGAGATAGACGACAAGTGCCATGGTTTGATCCAATACATGAACTGAATGATGGAAATATTCACATATTTCTTTTCACAAAATATCTTGTACTTGAATGCCACATGCGGGGCTTGAACTCATCATATCCATCTCGAAATTGTAATCAACTGAAAACGTATGAACTACATTTCAAATCAAAGTCACGCGGGTTGCCAAGGAAACACGCCAGTAAGATAGAGTACTGATGAGGATATTTCTGGAGGCTTGTAACGTGTAACTGACTACTGAGTGTAAGGTGTTCAATAATTTACGTATCAAACTGATCAGCTTCTAGTTCGTGGAACCATCACAAAATAGTCGCACCAGTGTCAACTAGAAGGGTTTTTAAACATAAAGAATTCCATATTTACAACATCTAGAAAACATGTAATAAAACTATGAATCATGATCGACTGATTATTAATCAAGTTTGAACGCAATTATAAGTTTTTATTCTTTTTAAATCTACACAATTTTTTCAGATTGACTGTAATTTCTGAATAAATTTATGTAACACTGAAGTTAGATGTTAAGTAATATTCAATATTGTATTTTCTAAGGAAATATATAAAAACAATTAGCCGATCTATTTGTTCATAAAGTTCAACTTTTTTAATTATGATTGAGTGAGAAAAAAAACATTATTCTCAATAGAAGTTGTTTTCCTTCTTTGTAAGAACAGGTTAAACATGCGAATTTTGTCTGTTATTCAGTTTTGAGAGGTAAAGCGCTGTATCAATGCCAAACGGGTTTTGTATTTTTTTTTTAATTTGTACAAACGTATTCATTATTTGAAATGATATTTATATACAATTTTCAAATGATATTAATAATGTTTAATAATAATTTGTCAATCAAAAATGAATGTGAAATAGGATTTTTTATCTATGTCGTTTCCATGGTAAAAACTTGACAACACTAACAACAAAACGCTGTCAGTAAAAGAGATATAAACAAAACTATTCAAGATATTGTATGCCAATTATGCAATCATTGAGTTTGTGATTTCTTTTCTATGGCACTAGTATTATATAACGCAGGCGAAGTATGCAATACATAATTCGATTAAATTGGAAAATGAATATTTCCGTTTATTAAAAAATTAAAGTGAAAATTGAAATTATTTTTAACATACGTGAATATTAGAATTACGTGAAATTACGCGAAAATATAAAAAAATCTTCATACGCTTCTAGATGAGAAATCAGAAAACCTCTGCATTAAGAAAACCTCTTTAGTCAGAACATGTTCGGGTTAGAAAAGTTCCACCCTATTTCCCGTCAATCAGATACAGTAAGACACGGTTACAACAAACACGCATATAGCAAAGAATATCATACAGTAAAATATTTCTTTTTTCGGGATACGCCTATCATTATTTCCTTGTTATAGATAATAGAAGGAAGTTATTGTCTGAGTCACAAGCAATACACCATAACCTTGTTCTACAGAGCATTTATTGCCGTATAAGAACAATAATTGTGTTTGTTATTATAGCATGTTGTAAGAGAGAGAGAGAGAGAGAGAGAGAGAGAGAGAGTGAGAGAATAATCTACTCCGTTACCTTAGATGTTATGAAGTTTTTGAACCCATGCGAATTGGGTTAGTCTGGGTTATAATTATGTGCAATAAAACTCTATAACACTGTTTATACAGTACACCCTTCGTAGTTAGGGCAATTCTACAACAACATCTGTATAACAACAGTCATAGATAAAGTAACTGTATAGTGTTGTCAACACTAATTAGTATTCCAGTCAAGTTCTAACATGATAGAACAATCGATGCCTCTAGTCTGACCGTTCAATATGACCAGCTGTAATCAGATTGACATTTGTAGGTCAACCACATTAGGCGATAAACAATATTATACAGAATATAAGAGAAAAATTCCCCATGTAGCTGGAACGTGAGATTTAATGGAGTTCGATATATAAACAGAAATAAGTTACTGAACATTATAACAATCTCATTGACGCTCTGACACCGTCTCGTGGTGTGGTATAAGCATTTTCACGCATGGTAAGAATTGAGGTTCTACAAATCACATTTAAGATACAATACAGTAAAACCCCTCTAAAGTAACATGCTTTTGGAGAAGCACACTTATTTTGTTATTCAGAGGTTGTTGCTCTAGAGAGGTTAAATTAATAGTTAAATCGTGCTGAAGGAAAAATCATTCTGTCGTTGCAGGGAGGCTGTTGCTTAAGAGAGGGTCGCTCTGGAGAGGTTGTACTGTATAAACAAAATAGTATGAAAAACAATGTCACTTAACATATATCACAAACAAATTACATCCAGTATCAATTAAAATAATTCGTTTTCCTAATGAATTTAAACGTCGTTGTCTCACCAATACCAACATATGCTCGCAAGCCATCGCGTTATCCTTTTTTTCTTGGAACGTAAATAGAGCGCCTTCAGGCATATATTATGGATGAACACGTTCAGTTTTCCTCCTGATTATAGTGCTAATAAAGTACATATACATTTCAATATGTGGAAAAAAACTATGACAGATTAGCAACAGAATGTGTCAGATTTTTGTAGTATTTCACATAGGATAAGTGTGCTGTTAAATTATTAATTAAATAAGTAAATCATGACACAATGGAAGACATTGTCTCAGGAATCAAAGTGATAATAAACAAAGTTATGTCTAGTTTCTTTTCTTCACAGATATTAATATTATTTAACTGAAATATTTATCAATCAAAAGCAGTATAATGTATCATGTGATTCACATAATGACGTCATGACCATGCAGAACAACACAACCATATCATAAAAATGTTTTTGTTTACGCTTTAGATTATCAGTCCTTAATTACGTAACTGGTTTAAAATATTTTGAATTATAATCATTAGTCTGTGACTGGCTCCCGCGCTACTGGTTCGATGATGCCTTAGAACGGGTAAAGGTTAAATCGCACAATTAGCATAAAATTGCTATTTTTAAATTTTTTGTTAATTCGGACACTCCATTTTTCTTTCATTGATTTCAAAAAAACGTGTTATTATGCAAAGGTTGTAGTTGATCATTACCTGAAAGTGTACAGGCAACGGATGAAGAAATCAGACTATTCCGTAAACATCTTAACCATCCCTCGAACCGCTCGTTATCTAATCACATTTGTGACATAATTCCTAGTCACCCCACGATTTATCATTGATTTACTAGCTCCATAAATTGCCCATAACCAATGTTTTGAGGGATACATATAATATAATAATGTTCTCATCTCCTTCTTAATATGAATCAACTAAGAACAAAATGTAAAACATTGACAGACAACCCTCGTCATGGCGAACAATTTGACGTCCAGGTTTCCTGATAATTTGTATCATACATAATTATAAATCATACAATCCATGTATATTTGATATACTAGTATGTCTATTGTATACTTTTACGTCTGCTTGATATTACTGGTGAGCAGATGTGACGTTAACACCGATTCAGCTTCAAAAACTAGTTTTTAAATATTTGAACAAAAAAGTATTTTAAAAAATCATTTATTCGAGATTATTGATCTTACACCGTTTAAACAGAGGCGAACATTATACATATTCTGTAATATTATTTAATATACACTTAATTACCATGTGTCAAACAAATTAGACGTTTGGGAAAAAAGCATTACAAATCCTACTCAAAGTATTTAAGACAAACGCACTAAAACTTCACATTAATACAAGGTCCGCAATATTTCATCTCAAAGATGATGCTTAAAATCTAGATTTTATGGTGTCCATTTATGTCACGATCTGTTAAAAAATCTAGGTAAAATATGTTGATACGGCAGTAATACGGCATTATACATCAACATAAAAAAATGCGCAAAAAAGTCCAAGAAATTAATGTTGCGAGCATTTTAATTCAAGACATATTTATTGCCCAATAACCTTAGATTTCAACAATTATATAATTAGTACTGATGTACATGCTCGCGCATTCGTGCAATAAAAATGAAACATGCGGAGATAAACACTGCAAGAAAAACTCCACATTTCCCTCATCAGATTGTAGTTGTTTCCCAATAATCAACGTAAGCACGTAACCCATGTGTAGCTACAGATAATCAAAGTTAATCGAATCATTGTGTGACATCTTACTTATCACCACATCGATTCTTCCTTTCTTTAGAACACGTGTGTGTTTAAAGAGCAATTTTCTTAGCCTGGCTCAGCGAAAATGTGCGCTTATATACCTCCAACTTCAACACTCCTCGAGTTGGGTTTTTTTTCTTTAAAAAAGTTAATTCCAGAACGCAAGACGCAAGTCGCAGTATCTCTGCCGTCAGAAACGCTTCCTTGAACACTCAATGAACATTCATCGTGCACGAAATATATCAATCCTAATACTTCAACAAAAAGACATGCATGCGAGACATCTTCAAGACTCAACCAATGTCATCCAGCGGATTTATTTTTGTATAAAGAAAAATCACGTCACTTTCTACTGAAATTAAATGACGAGAAGCTCGGAAAAAATCATTGACATAACCACATCAGTTACTGATGTCCAATTGGTGTCTACCAATACTGTCAATTTTGTAAATACTCCTACATGTAAAGAAACCTTTTGATTTAAATTAAATGTGTATCCATGATGATTGTAAACTTTACGTCAATACCAAGTAATTTATACTCCATAGTAAAAAAATCAATATTTAGGCGCTCATCGGAACAAATAATCGGTCTTTATACTGAGCATGTCTCCTTGTCAAGTTTGAATGTTGAAAAAATACTGAAAACCACGGAGGCACAGAGGTGACACGTGTGTGATTTATTTTAAGTCGTGGACAAGAGTTAGTGAGTCGTGCGCACGAAATACAAAAAGGTTATCTTGTATGCACGACTTACTATGTCGTTGCCATGACTTACTAACTCGTGACCATGACTTATTTATCTCGTGCGCACGACTTATTAATTCGTGCCCAAAATCGCACACATGTCACCTCTGTGCCACCGTAGAAAACTGATTCGGCGCAAAGTGGTCGCCATAGAGGTGATTGATGAGTGAATTTAAGCTGTAAACTTGCAAACAAGTCGAATAGCTACCAAACGGACATTTGAGCTTAACACTTAAATAATCAA
This sequence comes from Lutraria lutraria, assembly GCA_964023205.1. Classification (NCBI taxonomy): domain Eukaryota; kingdom Metazoa; phylum Mollusca; class Bivalvia; order Venerida; family Mactridae; genus Lutraria; species Lutraria lutraria. Next base: position 39,195,231 of record OZ026836.1, read on the forward strand.
AACATGGTTTGTATACACATTGCAACCTCTCCAAAGCAACAACCTTTGTGAGTAGTAACATTATGTTGTTGTTGAGAGGTTGTTGGTCTGGAGATGTTAAATTTATAGATGAATCGTGCTGTGGGAAATATCATGTTTTTGTTGAAGGGAGGTTGTTGTTCAAGAAAGAACCGCTCTGGAGAGGTTGCACTGTACCTAATACATGCACTTTTGCAACTTACAGTAAATATTATGCCATAAAATGCATATAAACACGACCCAAAAATGTCCAATGTTGGACAAACATGCAAACAAGTAGAATTTAAACTCTTCATATCAAGGAAAATATTCTTACAACTTGTATAGAGCAGTAAGCTAAACAAACGACTATATTCATGTATTCACGTTGAATGAAGGGCATTTACTTCAACCTATATGCCCAAAATTGCTTTCGTCAAAAGGAAAAAATAATACTCGAGGAATATTTTTCGTATAATAAATAGTACATTGTGGCTCAATGTGTACAGTAACTTGCGTCAAAACCTAAGCAAATACAGAAAAATCTTTCACGAAAGTCTGAGAGGCAATAATAGTAAATTAACTGACAAAAACAATACAGTACACCGGTGATTGGTGAAGACCAAAACAACGATGTATATCAAGCAGAAAAGCCTTTCAAACTGCACGGAACTTTCATAAAACTACAGTATTGTAATAGATTCAAAGTAGATAGTGAAGACAGCTATTAATTAGACCACCCAACAACATGTCAGTGATTTTTTTTCATTAATAGATTAAAAAAATGTCATTAAAAACAATGATCTGGGCATGCGCGCAATACGAATAACAACAGTGGTCATCGATAAAAACCCGTTTCGCACGTTCGCTCTTCACACCGGTCCTAAATGTAAAGCGCATAATTATGGCGGTCATTAGATTTAAACGCAAATTAAACGTTTCATTTCAGCATTGAATCTAATCAGATACCGAGCGAGAATCCCGTAGGGAATTTTGATTGCACATCTATTTAATACGTAATCATGTTTTTCCCCATTCAATAGAATTCAAATCACGTTATTTCTAGAAATCTGGTACACATACTAACTTAAAGTTGTGTAAAAAGCAATATTTAGCACATTACAAAGTAAAGCAAGCTCTAAACTTAAGTCAATAAGGTAACAAATAAAAAACACAATCTCCGAGGTGATTTACCTCCCTCATGTGTGCCAGAGAAAAAACAACATAATTATAATTAACAATATAAAAGTACTGAAAGTACTCTTGAAGCCTGAACTTAAATAGACTTGCACTACAAGATGGAACGGGAAAAGTTTAACAGTTGCATGGCGGATGAAGAAGCACGTAACACTTTGGTCTGCTAACAAAATTCATGCGCGCCGTCGAGCGAGTAACGGCAATAGACTATTGTTCAGTTTTCAATAAGAGTGCTAAGAAATCATTATCATTTCAGTATGTCTCCTTCGTGTAAGAAACATCAGCCATGTGAAAGATAGCCAGAACCCTCATAAAGGAACTATTTTATCCTTACTCGTAACCTTGGTTATTAAGTTCATTAGGTCGAATTAAAATTAATGTCCATCTGTCGTACATTGGGTGCAGTTAAAGTTCAGTAATAAACTAGGATTGACATCACCATATTTACAATATCCGATCTCCGATGACGTTTTTCTCACACTCGGTGACATTCGGTAAAGAAATAAAGCAGTTTAAGCCATTTGTTTAGTACGTTGTAGATAAAAATGTAGATTCTTCCGACACAGGACTAAAATGAAGAAGGTCAGATAAACAAATAAGAGAAAAAATCACGTCGAAATCCTTCTATTAAATCGAGCATTTTACTCTAATGAAATCAAACACACCACGTGACTGACATTTGTTAACAGACCACACCAAACAGGATGTGAAAAATGACATATCGACCATATTTGATAATTAATACTTATCTATTATTCAGCATGTTTTGCAATAACAAACTATAAATAACAGGTAAAAAAACGTAGCTAAAGGTTAGCCGTTAATTGTTTCTGTTTAATCTCGTAAAATACAAAATCAAATTAACGAAGGTGCCGAGTTGAACATTAAGCATATGATTCAAACACGTCAATGAAGAGGACAGCCAGCCAACAATGTGTTCAAATGCTGTTGTTTGACTATTTTTTTCCACTAAATATTCATTTCCAGTCAATAACAAAACCTAAATAGAGATATTGATAAGTGTGTGTACTTTGATTTCCATTTCTGATGTTCAGAATGTTGATTCAGGAACTTCTGAAGTTCAACCTTCATTCCATATACGAGTTTCAGAAAAGCCTAAACTAAACAGACAATACCCTTCATGGAATGCCAGGTCTTGCAGCAATGCGAAGCCACGGGAGATGTCAGCAAACATTGGCTTAATTTCGGAATCTGTTCAAAATAGATCAAGATGAACAAAACCCAAGTCCAGAAACGTCTACTGATGATATGATGCCAGACATTATCACACGGAACCTGCCGCGGTTCTAATATACCCATATCAGCATATGAAACACAGAAATATCATATTGGTACCCGAGTTTGAAGTTACATTATGAGTAAATTACATAAGGAGAATAGAGATAATTGTTATGGACGTTTGAAGTTTCATAATAATAAATAGATTTTCATAACTATGATGTTTCTAGTGTTTACGCTTCACTAGAAACGGAGAAAACCGTAAAAGCTTCCAAAGTAAAGTTCATGACGCAACAACAACTTTACTAATTGTAATGGCTCATATTTTGTTTCGAAGAATGAACTTCCATGATCCAGTATGCTCATATTTCTAGGATATGTTTCAACAAAGATTGAGGAATCTGCAATTGATATCACAACAAACATGACACAACCAAAGCATCAGTGATTGGTAAAACACACGTAATATCCAGAGTACAAAATTCAATCATATAACTAAACAGGGCACTGTTTAGTGGAACACACAATACAAAGTGCTACAGGCAGAGTTTTATGACATACATGTGTTAGTAATGAAGGCTGTGAAACTGCATGGCTGTGTATAATGACATGATGGTTTGTGGCACAGGCTGTGAACTTGCAATGAAAGTTGTATATAATGGCATAAACTTTGTGGTACATCCTGTGAAATTGCAATGAAAGTTGTATATAATGGCATAAGGTTTGTGGCACAGGCTGTGAAATTGCAATGAAAGTTGTATATAATGGCATAACGTTTGTGGTACATCCTGTGAAATTGCAATGAGAGTTGTATATAATGGCATAAAGTTTGTGGTACATCCAGTGAAATTGCAATGAAAGTTGTAAATAATGGCATAAAGTGTGTGGTACATCTTGTGAAACTGCAATGAAAGTTGTATAATATTATAATGGCATAAAGTGTGTTGCACAGGCTGTGACATTGCAATAAGAGTTGTATATAATGACATAAAGTTTGTGGTACATCCAGTGAAATTGCAATGAAAGTTGTATATAATGGTATAAAGTGTGTGGTACATCTTGTGAAACTGCAATGAAAGTTGTATAATATTATAATGGCATAAAGTGTGTGGTACATCCTGTGAAATTGCAATGAAGGTTGTATAATATCATAATGGCATAAAGTTTGTGGCACAGGCTGTGACATTGCAATGAAAGTTGTATATAATGGCATAAAGTGTGGTACATCCTGTGAAATTGCAATGAAGTTGTATATAATGGCATAAAGTGTGTGGTACATCTTGTGAAACTGCAATGAAAGTTGTATAATATTATAATGACATAAAGTGTGTGCTACATCCTGTGAAATTGCAATGAAAGTTGTATATAATGGTATAAAGTGTGTGGTACATCCTGTGAAATTGCAATGAAAGTTGTATAATATTATAATGGCATAAAGTTTGTGGCACAGGCTGTGACATTGCAATGAAAGTTGTATATAATGGCATAAAGTTTGTGGCACAGGCTGTGACATTGCAATGAAAGTTGTATATAATGGCATAAAGTGTTGTACATCCTGTGAAATTGCAATGAAAGTTGTATATAATGACATTAAGTTTGTGGCACAGGCTGTGAAATTGCTAGGAAAGGTGTGTATAATGGCATAAAGTTTGTGGTACATCCTGTGAAATTGCAAGAAAAGTGGTATATAATGACATGATGGTTTGTGGCACAGGCTGTGAAATTGCAATGCAAGGAAATTTGTCCATAATGGCATGAAGTTGTCACAGACTGTGAAACTGCATGGCATTTTAAATGGAATTAACTGTGAAATTTCAAGGCCAGGGTTAAATGGCATAAAGTTTTGGACAGATACTGAGCAGTTGCCAAATCAATATTCAGTGGCACAAGATGTGTGGTTTATGGCATAAAACGTTCTCAAGACTATGGGTTAAAAATGGCAATGTGTAGGATAACAATGCATAATGACTTGAAAATATTTGTACCTGGAGAATGAGCAATTGTAAACCAAAGACACTATGACACTAGTGCTATTGGTGGGTTATTCTTGGTGTATAAGATAACATTGGTCACCATGATATTGATATCATATTATACAATAAAATCATATAACAAAATAACAAGTACATTTGTACTTGAAAATGACTCTTCTTCGTTTATGAAGCAATTTTTTCATCATTGTACTTTAAGCATGAAACAGTCTTCTGTTGTTGCTACTACACAATTGAAATTTCTATTTGAAGATAATTTACCGCCTATAACAACCAATTTATTTATCCATTTTTTTCATTAATGTTTTCTTCTCTGACGCCGAGTAATGGAAGAATTGGATGTATTCACCATGAGCAATGGTCATTAAACGCCGATTTATTTAAATTAAACACGACGGTCGTATAAAGCTAATATGTAATGCAACACCATGTTTATTATACCTGCCTACAATATCTCCCATACTCATCAGTAACCTGAGGACAATATTACTTGGGTTTATTTATGACCGTTTTTTTTGTATTGACCAGACATAGTCACCTTGTATTGCGACCCGTGTTCACGTAAAGACTGGCGAAATTTTAACGTATTCTAATACAACATTCAATCTAAATTCAACGTATTGAATTCTCATGAAAGACAGATAACAAAATAATCATTTCTATGTGTCAATGAACAAGTCTGCGAATATTTGACAAATAGTGTCTTGGTGTTGTCCTATATACAATTAATAGTTTGTGTATGTACACGCCAACACGGCCAGTAGTCTGTCATCATAAATATTTGAACTCAATAAATATGTCTTGTATTTAGATAGAAACGTAAACAGTATTTTATGTGTGGTTGTTGTATATCTAGTTTAAGTAATGATATATTTTTATTCGCATATTATAATGGAAAACTGCAAAATTAATTCTACGTTTATGACTATACGATATTATAATAACATTATCATATTAGTAAGGTGAACTACAGCAGAAATGTCGATTGTTTTGACACTACAATGGTCTTAAAGATTTAAGTTCAATTTGAACATGAGGAATTAATGGCAACAAAACGAAACCATACAAATATTAAAGTTTTAGTGCAGGTACACCGTTTTCCATCAAGTTATTATTAATTCCTTGATGACATTTATTCAAACCATTATACTTTGCTATATAATGTATATCTGGTTTCTACACCATGCACTATTTTCTTAGACGTACAGCGACACTTACAAAATAGTCGTATTAATATGATCTGATAAAAGGTGTATAAATATATGTCTCACAAAAAATTCAACAAGGACCTCTCCCCAAACATATTATTATATATACATCGGCTTCACTAATAAATCATGTACGTTTCAGCAGTGTAAACAAAAATTAAATAAAAAGGTTTCCTGGATATTAGATCATGTTATTCTAGCCCAGGTCATGTTTTGAAGAAAGAAAAACACGAAAAATCGATAGGAGTGCAACGAATTTCTTTACAACATAACTTATAATAAGTTTTCTGTTAGCAAAATAAGTATTTTGTGTGTTTGTTATCTGTAAGCAATATCATTTAAGTGCGTATTTCACTATGTTTAGTATTCGAAAGTTTCTAGGCATAAGATATTCGAAAGTTCTCAGTACAGAAATAAACGTAAATAACTCACCACAGACGCCTTAAGAATGAATATCAAAAGTGCTCTGTTATTTCATTTGAATTCAGGCGACAGGGAATAAGAGTTAATTTGGTGCAAACGTAAGACACATCATGGCATCACCATGACGACTATAAACACTAACAGCGAGTATGACACAAATCCGTACAAATCCAGTCACATCCGCGAAGCCCACTGAACAACTGTCTTAGGATTAGAGTCGATGAGAATACTGACTGTCTCGGTACATCAGAAAACTGACATTGACGCAATCAACAAAATAATTCCTGTCCTGAGCAAAGAAAACAAGTAAAAATAGCACAAGAATCAGCGAGGCAAGGTAACATGTTATAATATTACTGTACCGTAACATCTCGAGATTTCCGCCGGATACGGCGGAATTACCGACATATTCCGGGAGTACATAAATTCCTTATGGACAGAACCCGGAAAATCGACGCACTATGTATATATCGCTGAGGTTTCGCCAATAGATCGTTCATCATTCGTCCTATTTCGGTCAATATTAAATGAGTAATCAGTAATATTTCAGAATATATAATTTCATATAAAATATATGTTCAATATTATATGGAAATATCCGATGTTTAGCGATTAAATAAAACGACCGAAATTGTCCAAAGTTGCAATACAAAAGTCGGTTTATTTGTTTTTCACGATACATATACATTGTTTTCAGCAATGTGTATACGTAGATTGTCATTTGAGTAAACTTGATAATGAATACGATAACCATCGAGTGTTCTTGTCTACTTATGAACAAGGATTGTGTATTTACTGGAGGAAGACACCAGACATACACCTTGATTAAACTACCAATCTTGTCCGCTTCTCACTTTCTGTGAAATCTGTCTGGTTCCGTATTGGACATGCATTATAACTTATACACATTAAAAGCCTACTTAGTTGCTACTTCCTTATAGTGACCAGTTCATTACAATGGTCTTATTTTAAATGACTGCTTTTCAATACTCCCTCTACTAAATATCGGGATGTTACTGTACATGTCCCCACCTCCATGGTCGAGTGGTTAAGGTCGCTGACTTCAAATCACTGTAACCTCTCACTGATAGAGGGTCGTGGGTTCGACCGACCGTGTATCTTTATGTGAGAAAGTAGACTGTTGCTAACGGAGGCTAGGAGTCTAGTACTGGTTCTTTCCAGGAACGATGGTTAGGTGAACTGTCCTCCTCATACGACTCTGACTGTTGACAAGGGGCGTAAAACTCAATATAAACAAGCAAACAAATAATGTACATGTATAAGCTAGGAATTCACTCGATTTCTGTTTGGACGCATTATTTCACATCTGACGTGTTTAGTTTTGGACCTCATCAATACCTAAGCACCCGTCTATAGTCTATAGTTTTCTGACACGTTGACAAAACGAAAGATTTAAGAATTCGTCAGATTAAATCGTTTTCTCAAGACAGTTTAGCAGACCTTACATTTCTCTAAAGTATTGTCGTGCTAAAACTCGACAGTTTTATTGAAATTTGTATCCTTCCGTCCTCTAGAGCGTATGTATAAATGACAATACAGACAGAGCTAATGTGGTCAAATTAGACCCCTTAATTGACAGAAATGATAATATTTTGATAGTTTAAGTGCGCTCATCAGTTTATATACACATCAAGACAAAGTTCGGAAACCAAACGGCGTCAGTACTGGAATATGTACTCAACTATGTCGTCAAATTACGTTTTAATAAGAATAATGTATCGCGAAATACAACTCAGTTAAAATCATCTTACGATACACATTAAAGATGGACCGTAGTTTGCTCACTGTTACGTTGTACATTACACCCATATATATATAAGTACCAAATTTATTTATCTAGTAAATGTCATTACTTTTATGTGATGATTGTAGAGTTTATATTCGTATCTATTTAATGTATAGTTAAACCCGCATAAGGAGACCACATTGATTAAAATCACCTAGGCAACAATTTACTTATCAGACAGAAAACCCTCACTTAGCAACCACGTCAATATTAAGACTGTCTCAATAACAACCACTTGTTTAAAACTGGTTTTCAACGTTTCCCAAGTCACCTCAGAAGGTCATGGGTCATGGGTCATAAGTCACAATTTGGTCTAAATACCGATGTTGCATTGTATCCCATATTTTATTTATAAACTAGCGATTGATAGTTTTTCAGCTATTTCGTGGAGCTTTTTTATTTTTAATGTTCAAAAATGTCTAGAATTCTGGTCAATTGGTGTGAAATGAAAAAGTAGTCTTAAGTTGTTTCGTTTGGCACGAGTGTTTCTATTTATGGTACTATGTTCGGTAAATCGAATACAAATATATATTATATACAAAGGGTGTACATTAGCATTCATTCGATTATAACCTTCAGCAAAATACATTATTAATTTTGTGACTTCATTTAAATTTTATCACACAGATACCTTTACTATCATGATAGAGTATCAAACAGATATATCTCGGTATAGTCGATGTATAAATAACTATATATTATCAAGGTATTCTTGTCCAAGATAAAATCTACATTAACAAAAATAGCGTTAGTTGTATCAACATTTTTATCTGATACTTTTTTAGATACATCAATGTATATAATGTATATAAAACAGCCAAACTTTCTACAAGAAAAAATGAAGCATTCTGAATCGATTAACATTGGATATTTTCATAGATTGTTTTCTCTTTCTTCCAGGAATGTCTTATCTAGCTAGTTAAATAATGATAATATATTTTAGATGAGTTTGCATGTATAATAGGTATAGTATGATTCAACTTGGGAAAATGGTTACGGTTAAACTATTCAAACAAGTTTAGAAATTTGTTGCGAAAAACTTACTGCATGTCAAAACCATTTTACGCTAATACAGACTTCGACAGTATGTTTTCTTAGCATCATAAAGAAACTAGAAAATTTCTTTAACCTCTAGTCGGTTTAAATGAAGGGAAAATGCAAACAGATACGATAGAAATTTTCGATCGAACGAAAGACCTAAAGTAGAAAAAATAGCAGGAAAGATGTAAAGTAAATTAAATTGAACGAAATGTACACTGCGGTTAACGACTTCTTACATGAAGACTGTCTGTTGGTCGTAAAGCAATTTAGTATTTTAAATAAACATATAATATTAATCATACGGATATAACAACCACAAGATCTAACCACACAAATGACACTAAAGTCTTCACAAAATATCATATATCTATGACAGGCTAATGTAACAATAACCTTATAAACTAAGGAATTCCGAATGTGAAGGTCAAATTTGAAAAAAAATGGCGGAGTATTTGATAAACTTCCCTTAACTTCAAGGGCTTACAACGAACAACGTCCTTTTTTCTTTTCAACTAAGCCTCCTTTTTTCGCAAAGTCGTTTAATCTTTATACTCATTAAATGTCGTGTACGTGGAGACGAAAATGTAAAACCTAAATTACTCGTGGTGTATAATTACGATGACATTAATTCGAAATGTAAACAAATTGACTCTGACGATAGTTTCCGCCAGTTTTATATTAATTCGAAATAGAAGGGCAATGTAACGTGGTACGCACTGTTTATATAAACCAATGAGCCTTGTAATACATAATGACATTTGTTTAACATCAGATCTATACTCAAATAACAAAATGAAACCCTCCATAAAATCATTCTTTAGGTTCCTAGTTCCTACTGTCTGATACCTGTTCTTTCATCGCACGTTAAATAAAGCAAAAGCAAAACCATTCAAGGAAGAGAAAGTAAATGAAATACCAATCCGTGCTGTATATTCAATAAAAACACATGAATAGTTTCATATTATTTGCCTTGGTTTCCATTCCAAAATAAATTGTTTATAATTTTAAGTCCTATGATAAATTCGTCGAAGTTAATTCAGTCTATTTCAAGTTGAACATTCAGTATAATGTATATGACTAAACGTTAACAGTTGTGTATATACAATGAACATGTATATCAGATTTGCGTAACCGTATAGCTACGATGTAGGTACAAAATGTTAAGGGTTTAAGCTAATTTTACCTTATAACATACAGACTATCAGTATATCACATTTAGTTCAAATGAAAGTAGTGTTATACGAAAACTCAAAAAAGCTGCTAAAATATTTTTGTAAACACATTCCTGATGATATATTATGTCTTATTCCTTTGATTTTTCCTGAAATACATTACTGTCTACAGTGAAAACAATGACCAGGATAGAGTGAAACAAACCAAGGCCCTAATGCACTGTTATTCAAGTTTTACTGTTTCTTTTAGATCAATAAATGCACGCTTAAGGATGGCCTAATGATGGCATTTGTTTACCGCGTGGCTTTCATTAACTGGTGACATGACTGTTCATTCAAATCTTCGCGTACATCAAAATATTCTTAGAGTAACACAAACATACTTAGTAAGCTCTGAACGTTCAAAGTACATCTGACATTAAGTGCGTTTTTTGTTTACTCAGTATAACCCTCGGAAAGCGTATGTATCTTTCTTCTAAAGCTTTAAGCCTCTACTAACTTAACTTTCAAATGAACAATAATCATCAGTATGTATGTACATCCACACAGGGCGGCGAGCTCAGAATATTATTTTATTGTCTTCGAGGCATATTAAGAAACATTTCTATCCATTCATAAACTCTTTGTGATGATTACCTCACATAGACAGAGATCATATCCGACATTCTATACTGACATTCCACATCATACATGAATTTTACTTTCGTTTTCATGTCTGTGGGAGTATATCGCGATGAAGATATTTGGTTATTTTGAAAATAGCACAAGGAAAAAAACTTGCATAAAGTTTATTAAAATGGCATTTATTAAAATGCTGATAATTGGAATTAATATTTACATTTTATAAACAAACTTGCATTAAACTATATGACAAGTTCTTATTGTACTATTGGAAATGATTAAAATATTAGGCAACAAATTCGAGAAGTTTTTTCCATACGTACATAGTTTTCCCATAATCGCCTCTAAATGTGTTTTGGATCGTAATACTTACCTTCGCCATTTTAAACTAATTTTCTCCCTACTCTACGAAACCTGAAGTTCGCAAGGTCATAAGGAGGTCACAAGGTCACATGACATTGTTTCCAATACATAACAGCGAACTATCCAACACAAAACAGAACACCAATTATTGATCTGACTACATCAACGTTGACAGTAATTTTGTGTTAATAAATATCGAAGATATTTAGAATGGTGATTTTTATAATAAGAACTCAATAAAAACGAGTTTAAGTGTTGATTTTCAGTCGTTATGTCTAAATTATATTTCACGTCTTAGGTTTGATTTAACAGCTGTGACTTCCGTTAAAACACATCGAGCAAGAATCAACCTTCAAATGAAAAATTATCTACAACAATTATGTTCTACAATAAATGCATCTAATGCATCTATATAATTACGATGGTGTTAATAAACAATTTGCGCATATAAAAAAATGGCATACATGAACTATTTTCATTAAAATGATTTTATATCCGGTGTGATACCAGTACTGACCGGTTAAAATAGTTTAGTTGAAAATTATATAAAGCAGTGGCACACTAAATGAAAAATGCAAAAACTCTGACACGAGTAAACGTATCCCAGCTGAACATGACAAGGCCGACCATCAAAAGATAAACAAACATGTACCTTTAGAGCAGAACAGCTTGAACCCAAAGAACATTATTTACCGACAATACCCATGACTAGGTTGCTATTCTATTGAACTAGCCATGCCTTTGTACTTCTTTTTAGTGTCTTTGTAAATTGTTTGCTTTCTTGCAAACATTTGAGGCTTCAAACAATTACAAAGTAGAATTTTTATTCAAAATGTATTTCTTATTCTTCGTTATTTTCTAATGATAACATCGTAGCCCGCAAATGCTGTTCTAACTTCAAATCAAGTTATTACATACTGTATTCTTCAGCTGTTGCGCTTTAAAATCAAAAATATAATTCAAAATGCCTGACCAGGTTGGTCAAAATTAGAAACGGAAAATAGAAAATTACTAACTTCCACCATTTTAAGGAATTGCGAACATTTGCTCCTGTTTCTTGACCAATACCTAGGATAGCCTACTTATCTATGAAAAAAACAAACAAGACCATTTCAAACAGATTCTGGATATAGATGACACAACTATACCGTGTATCAATTAATCAAGTTACGATGTCCGTCCATCACATTACAGAATTCAATCAATCTATCTATCTATTTTTTTCCAGAACATTCAATTAAGCAGTCTTTTGTTCAGGTTATTTGAAATAATGACTTTGTGTTCATTATTCAAGAACGGAAACAGAACATTATCAAAATTTGTTTTGTTTGATATTCTTTTCATTTGCGGAAAATAAATTTAATATTATATCAGAGATTTCTATTTCTGGATTCTCCTCGAACAAACAGCACCACTTTACTGATAGTGTGTCTATAAATATATATTTACTCTGAAATTTTATAATCCCATCATTTATTATTAACATCCACTTTTTTGTTTATATCGAGTTTTACGCCTCTTTTTAACAGTCAAGAGTCATATGAGGCGGACAGTTCACCTAACCATCGGTCTGGGGAGAACCAGTACTAGACTCCCATCCTCCGTAAGCAACTGTCTACTTTCTCACATAAAGAGACATAGTCGGTAGCGGGGATCGACCCCTTGACCCTCCATCAGTGAGAGGTTACAGTGATTTTAAGTCAGCGACCTTAACCACTCGACCAGGCGGGTCTTACTTTTATACTTGAAAGGTATGGCGGGTCGTATTGATAATATTTATGAAACAAAAAGAATGAAACGCATGCTGTTTTGTTTGTTGTTTTGTTAATTGCTTTAGACGATAACCATGGCGTTGAAATGTCAGTTTCTGGTTACGTGCTCATTAAAAACAGGATATGTAGGTAGAGATTTTTATATTACCCTTTTGAAGGCATTCGGAAAGGGGTAAACAGTGAGACAGTGTAACGTCTTGTGTCAATGAGGTAAATTCGGGTATGCCGGGTACCAGAAATAAACATTTTTTACGCCTAACTAAGTACTGCATTTCATGTGTACGCACTATCTAAAGTCTCGTAGACAAGAATACAGCATTGTAGAATGAACACATCAAGAGAAGGATACCTTTCAATGTAAAGTACCAAATGCAGAAAATTACCAACAATGTTGATAGAAAAAAAGCTTTAAAAAATCATCACAAAGACGCACGAAGCAATTTACGTATCGATGTAATGTGTTCAATAAATTATTTAACGGTCGTTTGTTTGTTTATAGAGGTCATAAGGTGTAAACAAGGCAATGATATATGTTATGTATCTCATCAATATACAATCAATACTCCTTTTGAGCAACGTTTTGATAGAAGTAACAGATGACGCCATATCTGGTCAAGTTAGTCAAGAGTTGATAAGAAAGTGTGTACTTAAATAAGACTCGCAGATAAAACTATTTCTTGTTTTGAAACTCGCCCGAGGTCATCTGGAAACGGATAAACCGACTCAAGTATGGAAATACCTAGTTCACAAGGTTTTAGGTATCATACAGAACAGTCATACGAGTTCCGAACACAACTATTAGAAAAGTTGCGATTATTCATTTACAGGAGGTGACGTCAGAGATGATATGACTTAAATATGATAAATTACACCAACCCGTGAACTAAGAATGCATTTAAAACTCTACAGGACACAGAAAAACAGAACTAACAAACAAGAGTATTCTATCCCCAAATAATAACAAAAAACACCACTGCACAGTTAATGATCTAGACATTGACCTGTAGTAAAAAATGAGGAATATAAATGAGAAACTATCAAGATTTGGACACAAAGCCCAACACGCATTATTAATAAATCATGAACAATAAGAAAAAATAATAATAAATATTCCTAGTTACATTTTAAAATGAAGAGCACAAGCTGTCTTTTCACTTTAATTTCAATGATTTTATTTGAATATACGAAATAATGTAATTAAAGGACAACAAAACAGTCTTTGTAATCGTCAGTCACGTGGCTGTCACGTGGTATTGTGTGGTCATATCCTTGTAGAAAAAGCAAACAATGTATTAAAATCACATGTTTTAGTTTGGTGATGTTGTTCGAAAACTGTTTTTACAGACACAGACGCTGTGAGGAAAATCAAATATTATACCTAGTCACGAACTAGATATAAAACTATCCGGTTATAATAAGCCACAAGCGTGATTTCTTCTAAATTATGTTGTTAGGTAATCTTTCAGTGTCAATATATTTCGGACACAGAACAGACACGTACTTTCAGTCGGTGATTTTAGTACTTGTGCGACGACTATATTGTGTTTGCCATTTACTTTTATCGTTAATATCATCAGAACGTGCTAATTTAATCATAAGATATTTCAAAGAGAACACCATGTAAATTTGAAGTTGATTTAACTCAACCAAAGTTAACTTTTGTCTAAATCAGTTAGAAAATAATTCTGTGCCAACAGAGGGTATTTTTAGAATCAACATTATTGTTGGGGTTTTTTTCAGGGGGAGGGGCAACGGAACAAAATTAACCAAACGACATTACTAGAATAAAATTTAACCTTTTATGGTTTATATTATGTTATATACACATCATATAATTTAGTACAGTGATAAGAATAAACACGTCAGAAAGTGAACGGAAATGAATTTCTAACATTCAATAGAACTCACTAAAGACGGTCATGTCATAATTATGGTTCTTATACAGTTACAAAATTTAAGTTATTTACTAAGTGTATATGCATAGAAATATCATGGCAAAATGTTTCAACCCGAGATCGTGTTGCCTTACAAACTAACCAATATAATAACAAGAAGAAGAATTTTTTTTTGGTATGAACTAAATTTATGTTAACAATCATATACATTAAGATGCGTTTGCTATTGCGGTGACCCCCAAAAAATTGACCAAATATCCCCTGTTTCAGTGTGGTCTCAGAAAGTAAATAAAGAAGGCTAAACCGTTCGTCCACCTCTTTTTTATGAAGATCTATTATATCCAGACTGATCATACATTTGCTGTTTGTTTCAATATTACCCTGTTTTATCTGACCGCCACATTCTGCTGCTTCAGGCTTTCTTCAGATGTACTTCAACTTTTACAGATTTACATGTTTTTAAACCTTTATCATCAGAAAAAAACTTCACCTGAAGTTCAAGAGTTAGATGTGTAACAATACCAGATGTATTTTTATGTATTTCGAGTTACGCATGACCCGACATTTGAGGTCAGAGCAGATCTATCTTAATATAAGTAACAATTTGTTCTCTTGTCGAGTAGTAAACATGATTTATAGGGGAAAATGGCGATGGAAATGTACGTTGTATCTGATAAACATATCGAGGACGAATACGAAATACTTTTGTCCGCGTATGAATAATAATAAAAAAAACAGGCTCTATCTTTCCTTCTCGATATCATGTATATACTTGTGTGAGAGGAAGAAACCTCAGAGTTGTACACAAGAAAGACATATCAGCTGGACAATGTTTTTCAATAGACTCCACTTACAATTTCTATAATTATTATGTGGAGACGAATGCATGAAAGGGGAAAAAATAGTATTTATTATGTATGAAATATGCTCGATGTTTTATATGAGCCTCAGTGGCTGCCTCCAATAACTATTATTTCATTAAATCGAAATTAGTGATCATAATTTAATACATGTGTCCGAATAGTGCGCAACATTAATTAGCTCTGATGCATTTAATGTCAATTTTGAAGTGATTAATGTACGATATGTGTTCAATTATGGGACTAATGTGACGCTGCATGCATACCTAAACATATTATTTACTGTGAATATGTTTGGCGTGATATAGAATATAATTGTGAGCGGCGAAAAATAAACCCCACCCACATGAAACTATAATCGTTGAATCGAACCTACACATCATTATTTTAGTATTTTCATAAAAAGATCAAGGACCCTAGCCCGGCTTGCTCGCTGTACAATTACCAATTGAACTTTGTATTAAATAATTGAAAACAACAAAATTGTATCTAATGGTGTTTTAAAGCAACCAGTGTTTTGTTGTATACAACTATAAGTTGTAATTTCTTTACATCAAGTTTTTGTACGTCAATGATTTTCCGTACTATTTTTGTGTCATATTGAGATCAGCGGACGCCTAATGATTACATTAATTTAGTCCTGGGTTACGTAAACATGACGTAAGAACACTTACATAAGTAGAACTAACACGAACTTGTATTTGATGAGAGACATATTCGATATATTTGTAGTAGGATATGTACATGAAGCATACATATATATTAAGACCTAAAAATACACATGAACAATACAGAGTCATAAAACTAGCATACATTATTTAGAAATGAATGCCGGCTTGCTATATGTATTTAGCGAGTATCACTAAAACTTTCTATTTAAGAAAATTATATTGGTAAAATAAATATTTACCCATTCGAAGTATTGTCAATACAATTCGATCAAATACAGCATTCTGTTTAAATACGGACATATATAGATTTTATTATGTATTATTATATAAATTGAATAAAGTGACAAAGTTGTCGATGACATATATACAGATCTATAATAATTACATATAATTATACCGTATATGTATTTTAGTATGCTTTTTTATCAATCAGCATATACAAAGTGAAACCATTTATCGCAACTCCTTTTTTTACAAGAAATGATACCATGGTATCAGGTGGCATTAATTCAATATCGTCAATTTTAGTATAAGCACCTAAAGGAATATTATTAATCAACGATTCGCAGTATAAAAAATGTGCATAAAAAGTTAATACGATTATTTTACAAATGATGAATGTTGGTCCTCTGTGGATGTTTTACTCCCATTTTTATCCTGCATCCGTAACTATATTCATACTTTATTTGTGTCTCATTTTGTATACATACAATTACATACATATATGCAATTTTCTACAAAACATGTATGCAACCATTCAATAAGAGACATACATGTACATTATAGAAAATTAAATATCACATACGAAACTCTATCATCGAGAAGGTCTATACATTAGTATTAGTACGAGTTATTAAACAGTGACTATGGCTAACCCATGTAAAAAATGTCTAGAAACGTATCATACATTGAATCTTGTTCTTTAAATAAATATATCCCTTTTTATCAAGTTAAACGTTTTGATTTTAGCAAATTACGCTAAAGAATCTTTTTTTTGTAAACGAGTATGAACTTTATAAATTATTCAGAGAAAATTTACATAAAAATTACTTATGTTTCAAAGTACAGAACGATACTTCAATTAAATTTATCGGATTGCCCAAGGTAAAAAAAAATGATAACATTTTAATAATCTGAGTTGAGTAGTATTCGTTATTTCGATTATAAAAATTGTTGACTTGGTATGGGATAGAAGTATGAGTTTCGAACATAATTTTGAAGGTCGCAAGTAAAACGAACGAATTTGAAAACATGTGTGACCGATAGCCAAACATATTTAACTAAGAAAAGAAGTATGTTGGTTCTGAATTTGAGTTGAGTATTAATAAAGTGGATCATGAAATGATAAACACGAGATACTTATATATAACAATAAAAAAATATAACTTATTTTCAACTTCAACAAAAACAAGAATTTCATATCATTATTATAAAAACTCATTTTTTCTCTCATTTTAAAATTAGCATTTTCCTTAATTGCTATAATATGATAAAATCGTTGTTGAAACAGCCCAATAATATCCCAACTTTATTCACAAAATTGAAAGGAATCATGTCTAGTCCAGACCTACCATCTACATAAATGATGATTAATCATGTAAGACAAGAAAGCATGTTATATGATTATACTGTATCGAATTAGTATAAATTTTCTGTGTTTTCAAATCTGTATTCACCAAATGGAACATTGTGACAGATTTTACACGAAGAATATACCAGTTTTGTAATTAATTAAGTAAGCATACACAGAAAATAACACAGACATCTTGCAACAGCTTAAAGGCCCAGGGCTTGGCTGTCATCTTGCTTTAGGGGACTCATCCAGTACCAGATGATGAAAAATAAGTAAAAATATCCCCGTAATTAAAAACTGTCAAGCAAATGTTTGATAATTAAATGAACACAAATCCAAGACCTTGGCTTACGTTTTATGTAATAGTTTTGACTCCCAAAGATACACCGAAACAATGCCTGGTAAGATTTTAATTTCGCAAAGGTTCCTCGGCATTCCAGTTCCTCCATCTTTAAATCCTTAAGTTCTGTACGATGCAAAATTTTCAACGTCAATTGTTCGTAATTTCCCTGTTTTGTAAATATGTATGTGTTGCATGTAATGTTTTTCGTTTTACGGAACAGAACTAAACTGAGCAGATACTTACATTGAGTGCTGAGAACATTAAAGAATCCACACAGGAGACAGTGATTCCTAGAAATCTGAAGTTTTTATACACATATCTCAGTTAAGACACGACTTTAAACAGAAATATCACCATTGTACATAATTTATTCTTAACAATTTGTACAAACGGAATCTGAACGACTACTTGAACTGTAACTATATTTCAGTCCTTTTACATTATGAGGTTTTATATTTTTGTATCTTTAAAAGGGTTATAACTGCTAAGACATGTTCATAAAATTACCAAGGACTGTTTAATATGTACTTTGTACTTAGTGGCACAAATATGCAAAAAAATAATGCAGTGAATTATTTTTAAATAGCAGTAATTACGTAAGGTTGACTGATATTTGATATACTACGTAACAGCCTTTGTAATTGATATTCACTGCCACAGCTAAGTAAGTCTAAAAAAATATGTTTGACAAAAAAACTTTGACGTCTTCAAATCATTGTTTAAAATACTAAAGACGATCATGAATTAATATAAGACGCTTATTCAAAATTTAAAAAATAATTCAATAAAGTTCCCATAGGAAAAATATTCAAGTAAAACGAATGTATCATAAATGAGATGTGTGTGTTTTGTGAGAATTGCTTCTCGATGTCATAATTGGTCAAAGGCGACGATATTTCGTATCGCATTATACATGTAAGATATACCGACTGTTTTAAGAATACATTTTTTATCAAACAGAAAATGAGATTCGTGACACTGCAGGTTTTTTATCGCACTAAATCATAACCTCGCCAGATAATTTCGTTTACTAGAGTTTTGGTAATCGCTTATTGATTTACTATGGCTATTTCGAAATAATGTAATCACATAATACATTGAATACATATTTATTTATTATTTTAACGTAAAATCGCGATTAGAGTAAGTTAGGATCTAAATAGATATGTTCTGATTAACGCATGATGAGTAAGATAATAAAATTATACAGAATACTAAATGTGTTGCCAAAGAAATCATTGATTCAAATACAGAATACTTCGGTCATTTTATCATCATTTATTAGCCGGCAATTCATATATTTCCATCATTAATTTTTTTCTAAAATCACTCATACTAAATGTATTGGTCAGTTTTATGCGTGAATGAATTAAAGTACTGAGCGATGTGAGGTTGTCCAGCGTGAGTCATGTAGGAATGACGATGACATTACTAATTCGCAATAAAACAAATATACATAACTCCTACTTATAGAATAACATATAAAACAAAAATAATAAAAAAAATCAAGGATATAATAACAGAAATGAAAACTTTGAAGTAAGACCATGAGGTGAAACTCATAATTAAATCGACATTTTTTTTATTTTTTTTACTAATTTACGATAAAAGCAATGGTCGCATCTAATACTCTGATTGGAAAAATACGCCTAAAATAGTTTCATTTAAAACTGTCATATAAAACATTCTTTTTTACACTACCACATTTAAAGTCATCGTATATATAATACATACATGCTATTCTTTTAAATATTTTACTGTCTTCGTCAAAACAGTAAATGTTCGGCAGAAAAATGTTATAAAATTTTGAGCGATGCGGTTGAAACCTTTGTGCCCACCCATACGGCATCCGGCTGGACAATGATGAATATAGCTATAACCGTTTCCTACGGAAACGTGCTTGTTAACAAAAAAAGACTCGAAACATAGTAATCATTTGAAATATTAAAAAGCTTATGTAATGTAATAGTAATAAAAGACGAAATCTTTACTAACTTTCATATCTTAAAATGTCCATTCCCAATTAGAATAGCCGAACACCAATATCGTTGCCGTTAAATAATTTTGAGGGGATAGAGAATTTATAGTACATGCCTTGAAGATTATGAATTTTATCCGTTTTATTTTAAGCTAATTTCCTTATTTCTAATTGATTAAATCAACTTAATCTTTGTATAAATTAGCAAAATATCAAGTTTTACACGAGCCGTTTATATATGCGTCGCTTTAAATTGTATAATATTTTAATAAAAACATATTGTTTTTTGCTTTTTCTTAAAACATATAGATAAGATTTGGGAAAAACACTTTCATATTTATAAAACAGACTTATTTTCTACCGAAAACTTACAATAATTGAATATAAAACACACTGAAAGCGAAATGACATACCGGGTTTTTCGATCCACGGAAATAATCCAATTATATATCCAGTTACAAAACCATTATTTTTCCATGAAAAATCAAAAACTAAATTTCCCTAGACACTAAAAATATTATACAACCATTTCCGACAGCTGTCACTTTCAGATTTTTGTAAATAAAAATTTAATCCGCATTTTAAATTCGGAAATATATCAAATTTCACAATATATCCACATGGATTCACATATAATCCGTTTTAAAACTATAGTTAAAAATACACTTAAACAAAAACAAAACTAACGGATGTAGAACGTTAATTGTATTTATTTCATGTTTTTAAGTCTATGTTTAACATGGTTTTCGTCCATGTGTTTAGTCCGCAGTGATATGCTGAGCTCCGTATCTTTACACGGGTTTATCATGAATTTCTGTGAAGTCATACAGCAATACACATGAATTATTGTTATTACAATGCCGTCTATCAGAACGAACGAATAGCGCTTTCTGATTGGTTGGTTACTTAAACCCCCCGAGGACATGTTTATCTCGACCAGTTTCTAGATTCCCAAAGTAAACAAAATGTGAAAAGCGATCGTGGATGGGAGTGTATCAGACGAGCACTGAAGCGAGTACAGTACTACTCAGCATAATGTAAAACCGATTAAACCATTCGGTTGTAGAGAATTTATGTGCACAAGTGTATAATTATTCTCCATTTTGGAAATTTTACAACATATGTGATAAAAATGTCAAGGATAAAGTTCTTTTGTGGATCTATGTGTCCTGTGGAGTACATATGTGTAGAGGAATATATTGTAAAACTAGGTCACGTTTATATGCACTTCGTAGATAAAGACAAGTGTAATAGCGATTGACCTTAAAAATGGCGCATTTACATTGTTAGTGACTTAACTCAATACTGTGTACATTTATATATATTGCTCTCGTCTGTTGTGCCTCAAGAATCAGCACAGGCAGTCGCCCAACTTTCGTTGAATTTGATTGGTTTGCTGTAGTTAAGATCACATTATGTATATTCCGACAAAACAACCATTTATTCTGTTTTTTTTACGAATGTGTGTTAATAAATGTCCGTCGACCAAAGCTGCGCATATCATGGATTATTCTGGTACATATGTAGATCATTCTTTTTTGCTCATTTAGCAGATGTGTAGGTTATTTGACGCAAGCCAGTTATATCAAGATCATCGATTTTCCATTACCGCAGAATGTAGGGGTTTTCTCAAAGTTGTCAAACTTTTATCTCGCTCGGCGATCAATATGCGTGTGGTAATACTAGGTTTGGAACGGGAATACCTATACATTAACTCATCGATCTTAATTAAATCTTACTCATGAGGGTAGAACGAGAAAAAAATTAAAAGAACCAAGGCAATGTTATTTTACTGATATCAATTCCATAAGTTTTAAAAAATCAGACGCGTTAACACGGGATGATTTTGATTATGCATCGTATACGGCCATTATATTTTCACGTTCGAAAATTGAATTCGGATTTAGCATTTTATCCAACAATCAACGGAACATTTGCTTCCTTAGACAATGATCTTCTTATGTCCAAATAAAGTTTCCAATGAAGTAGACGATGTTGGCGGGGATCATTACCTTTTAAAATACTTCTCATTACCGATCTCAAATACTTTCGCGTTCAAACTAATTATTTTCAGTTTTTATATCTTAGGGAATGTAAGTTCTTCAGATATAACGATTATTTTAGAATATTAAACCATTAAGGAAGTAATCACCTAGCTCATGTTTGCTCAATTTTTTCCGCAAGATAATTTTTGAAACTGTATTTTTTTGAAATTACAATCTAGCATCAAATTAGTACAACAAAAATATTCTGGTTTGGATGTATGTTCCTGAGGTAGTTAAGTTTTCATGCTTAGCCCCTTTCTCCTCCATTATTATTTTTTCTATGCAACACTTAATGTAAAAATTCATAAAGAAAATAATCAAAACATGTATACTAACTGCGAACAGCTTATTTAGATAAGTTTTTATTTTAAATAATTTCCTTTGAAAATAAAATTATTTCTTTCTTTTCTGAAGACGAAAAATTTATTAAAAATGTTACTAAAAAGGTAAGATATATAATGTCTCTTCTTATAGCGCGACATATAATGCTGAAATTATATTTATAAAATGCAAACTAATTTTTTAGTTTCTCTAATACATATACATACATTTGTGTTAATTGTTTTAAAATATCTCAATATAATTTTGGCACTACTGTTGAACTCAAAATTAATATCGAATTAGATTTAATTTTTTCTACTTTTAACGTGTTTATTTTCTTGTTGAAATTATTTATATTTTAAACAATAATTCGGGGAATGCTTCTGTAATTTTGCTATATTTCAACAATTTTCAAACCGCCCATGTTAGCGTTCATTTTCCGTTTAGAAATTTTACCATCCCCACGGAGATTCACGTTTATATTAGTACTGAAGTTTTTGGAAAAAGACAAATGTCATTTTCACTAAGGCGCCGGAATTAAGGATGTTTTTTGTATTCAGTCTCTTGCAAATTTTAACTAAAGCCGATAAAAATTGCCCTTGACATTTCTTATTTACTTAAATTGAATCTTCTAAGATTTGAATGCTGTCTCTTGTGAAATCCATGTCTTTAAAATAATGTCTTGATATTCAAGTCATGAAAAACTGAACAATGATTTCTTCAGTCGATATTTATATGGACACAAGAAAAGAGATGCTCTCTTTCAAAATGTTATGATAATTGTCAGTGATCGACTTTACTAGAGGCCAACTCGAATTTCTAAATTTCTTATTTTACCATTTATAATTAGGACTTTTGCGTTGGATTTCCTCTTGCAAATTTTGTTAAAGAATCTCCGGGAAGATGGTGGTAGTATAGAAATGTTTTGCCATTTCAAAGGATCTTATTTCTGCACGATGGTACTTTATAAGTCCTGTTTTCAAATTTCGTTCACTGTATCAAATATTGTAACAGTTGCTTTCGTGAATTTAATTATATGTATCGTATTAAAAGCGGTATTTCTCGATAATACTGTATGATCATTGATAACTTGTAGGTATATTATTATATTTTGAAATTAGATTATCTATCATTTATATATATATATGTCTTTGTGCAATAAATAACGAACATGTACTTGTGTTGTCCTGTTTGCTTGTCTCTTGTAAATATTTAATATGTACATGTATTCAAGATATTTTTCTACGCTTACCTGATCATACATTAGAAAAAAAACAGCTTACGTATGATGTCTTTGAGTTAAAATTCTTTACTGTTTGATTATGTTGCCATGGTGATATTTCTAAACCTGATTAGCTTCTTTTACATGATTGACACCGTCCAATTTTATTTTACGTAATCTTGGCATGGTGCCAAATCTTCTGTCTTCCCAGTTAGTCTGCTAAATGTCAGAAATAATTGATGTATGCTATTTTTATTTTAAATTATTTTGTGCCTATGATATTCAGCCATTCGTGCCGACCAGAAAATATATATGTGGCATAGATAACGGTGTATATTCATTAATTACGTAGGTAAATTGAATTGTCTGAGATTAGCTTGTATGCTGATGCGATGTGTAATTATTCCGTTGTATGAGAATCATAGAGAACGTGACCATGACGTAATTATTGTGATCTCCTAGACCTACCACTAAGTATACATATTGTATTTTATTTATAATTATGATGAAGAGATACGTTTTTATTAGACACATGCTATGCATGACTATATTGATGATTTTGAACAATATTTTTTTTGTTCATTAGTAAGATTTAACAAAAGATATCCGTTGTTATACTGTCCAAAATGCTAGATGCTGTTGACAATATTGCCGAAATGTCAATTAAATGATAAACTAATTTTTATAAAGTCCTAAAATAAAGTTTTCAAAAGTTTTCAGAATTTGGTCGAAATGTGAATATTTATGATTAAATTCAACATTAGTTTTGTATTTTAAAACATTAAGAAATAAGAGTCAACACTATGCGGCGTTTATTACTCTGTTGGCCAAATATGAATTTATTTTTTTCAACTTCATTTAGTCAAACTTGAGGCCCATGTGAATTATCAAAACGTGGTTCTAAATATATTCCACTCTGACGTTATGGCGTTCTTATTGATTTATAATTAATTAGTATTTACAGAAAATGTTCCTTAGATTAAATTATAGAACATTAGTGTCACTTTAAGATAAGTAAGTATGAAATAAACCAAATATAATGGTTTCTTTCAATTACACATTGAAAATGGTAAACATAGGCAACATAGAAATTGTGATCTAAATATGTACTCAACAGTGTTGCACAGAGCCGTCGTTTGTGGGAAGATGTCGAAAAATAAAATTGTTATTATCTTTTTTTTTTGATTTGTTGAAAAAAGTGTCCATGTTTTTTTTACATTTAATGATAAAATTATTTACATAATTTTTATATGTTAACTGTATTGATTTTTTTTCATGTTATATTTTTCTAGTTATTAATATTTAAAGCTGTAAAACTAGCTATCTTAATCCACCATCTACTAAAACCAAGGCAATTGTGAAATTTGCAGGCCATTTTATTAATGATAATTTTGATGAATTATTGTTACTTTTTATGACCCTCGCGCTTATCCCGATTGGTAGAGCGTTAGAGATCCAGTACATGTTCTCTATGGTTTGCTCTAAAGCAATTCGTCCTTTTCCGCTAGTTGTTGACTGTACTGATACAAATTCTTGGACAACTGGTTTAATAGTTTATCTCCTTACCACCGGAATATATAACTGAAATATTGTTGAAAACAGATATTACATTCGAACAATTTTATTAGCTTTTGTTGTGCTATTTACATTTTCAGTTAGTCGCTTTCTGATATTTAAAAAATCGAAGCATTTAGTTAAAAGCACTATTAGTTACAATAGTTAGATTTTTTAAATAATTCATTTCTGGTGGAGAAAATCGTCCCTTCTGAAAAGAAACTTGTATGGTAATTTTTATCTAAAACTTTATTTGTCGAACTCAAAGAAAATTTATTGAAACAAAATTGAAACTAATCACTGAGATGTTGAAAAAACATTTTTGATTTATTTAAAAATTGTTTTTTAATCAAACTTTAAATGTCTATCTTAACTACTGTAATTTTCGCAAGCCTGGTTGTTGTAATAAAATAAATTTGTATGTTTCTCTATGCTGTAAAGGTTTACTTTGATTTACAAATAATTTGTTTTTGAATAAAGAATAAGATCTAAGTTTTGTGTCAGTTTCCATTAACAGCCTTCAAGTGTATTAATGTTTCCTAATGTTTCACTTTTCCATATCTAATTGTTCTTTAAAGAGATGGAATATAAAGTATGTATATGTCCGTTTTCAGACATCGGTGCTCTCGCATTATAATATTTAAGTTTGGCCGCCCTTAGTTATGTTACAAAAAAGTAGGTAAGAGAAAGTTACAGTTAAGAGTTTCTGATGATTTTCGTTTTCGTTACGGAATCGTGTGCATGCATAACGACCTGAAGAGTCTGTCAATTACTATGAATAATTTATTGATCTACTTATGTATGTCTTTTTTGTGAATATATCGTCATCGTCCTTTGCTTTCCGATTGCCATAAATGGTTTCAAAGTGCTGATATTAGTTAATATTTTATATATATGCGACTTTCTGAGTCCGGACAATGGATTAGGTCGAATTCCTGGTTAGTAACTGTGTAATTATGTTTAACGCATTTTCACTTATATTTCGGTTCGATATCTATATCATACCGCATTGTATACAAACAGTAAGAGACATTCCCAGGTAACGCCATTGTTGAGTATTTCAATCATAAATAGTAAGCTTTTCTTTTTTGTTCTTAATGAAGTCATTTATTTTCTTTTTATTTCATCTATTGTATGCCTGATGCATAATACATTAGTATCGCTGTCACAAGTTTAATACCATTTGTGCCAAGCACATCATTCCAATTATATAATACTTGCATGGTTTGTATTACATTTATTGTAGGTGTGGGATTTAATTTTTCTCTTAAAAATATGTTGTAATTTCAGATTGTTTTCTATGTAATTCGATTTATACGCATGTCAGTGTAGCGAAGATGTTTAGAACGTATTTTATGATTTTTTAAAATATTTTGTTCGTGTGATTAAAATATGTTATTTATTAGATTTATTTAATAAAATATTTTTACAGAATAAGCCATTCTTCTGTTCTTGTTGAACCAATTACATACTTGATTTGCTGCTTGTCAAAAATCACGTCGATACTGCACCACAAAGATCATGAAAATGAATCCTCAATATATATATATATATATATATATATATATATATATATATATACTAAATATCCGATAATTGCACATTATAGATAATGTATATTAGGCCTAATATATTCGGATGATTATAAACAAATGAAAATACGAAAGACCGTATTAAATCCACTTGTTCATAATATAGACAATATCTTTTTGTGCATTGTGTCAACAATAAAAGTGTGTTGTATATATTCATATCTTCTAATTGTCGCAAGCAATACATGTGCTGTGATGGCTTATTCGTTTACAAGTTTAGTGTTGGTTTTCTAGATTATTTACTTCAATATGCTATACATTAAAATGCATTCTTTTTTCTTGATCTCATTCATAACTTTGGAACAATTTTATTAGATTTTATTTCTTATGTAGAAATAGTTCAATTTCTAATTCAACTGTCTCAGCCAGTATTGAATATTAAGTTATGTAAAGTTTGAATTTACATGGATTTAGACATTATGTGGAGTGAAATAAATTCATACAACCGAACACAGACGCCAGCTGTATATGTACAGAAAAAAGAAAACATCAAATTCAGGCGTGTATGTATGTTTATGTTCAATGTTAAAGAAATTAACTTCAGCCATTGCATTTGTAAGTTTGACAGTTTCATAATCGTCACCTAGACACTTTATTCATATTAATGCAC
Source organism: Lutraria lutraria (assembly GCA_964023205.1). Taxonomy (NCBI): domain Eukaryota; kingdom Metazoa; phylum Mollusca; class Bivalvia; order Venerida; family Mactridae; genus Lutraria; species Lutraria lutraria. The sequence goes on from OZ026836.1 coordinate 39,222,726, forward strand.
AAGTGCTGTAAGTTTCGAAGTACAAAACGAGATATTAATTTTGTATTTCCGCTGAAAAAAATGGTCCGGGATAAATTCAATTCAATTCAGAACTTTATTGGCATAAACATAAACTTGTTGTTGCCAATCCATGTTATTTCATGGTTTAGCACTCTAACAATACAAGGAAAAAAGCATAAAATATACAAAGGAAAAAAGCATAAAATATACAAAATTATCAAGCAAGTGAATGAACTTAGGTAAATAAAAAATGAACATGATAAAGAATCATTAAATTGTAAAGATATTCACACTATTCACACAACTGTTTCATAAAATTAAGTATCATTTCACTATCGGATTCAGATACATATTGTCACATTGATTTCGCCAATGTACAAGTTAATGTATTATTTACATATTTGATAATGCAAAGATGAAAGAATTGTATTTATTTCGAATGTTTGTGAAAGTCTAATGCGTGCATATCTTAGAAGATGGGATTAATGCGGCTACTCAAACAATATGGACAACCTTTTAAACAAAATACACTCACTGAATTAGACACTACATGTATAATATATAATCATCATTTGAGATCAGATTTATGAATCGACGAGATAACTTTGACAAAGTTTGCATTACAAGTAGCTGTTCGATGGAAAAATAAAGTTATCAACAAAAACACACTGCTAGTGGCACATGTAAATCAGGCTGCAGACCGATCCAAGGCCGTGCCTACCGGGGATATTTTTTATACGCTTCTCTCTATATGATGGGTACATATGCAGCGCAAAAAGTTAGTCTTAGCATCACCCAGAAAATTGTTTACGCCTATATTTTGTAGCATTGATAACTTCACGCGTGACACTGACGTCTGATTGCCTAAACATGCTTGACCCCCACTCATTCAGATGAAACTCGTGCATGCACTCAAATGTTTGCGTGGAATCGTTGCATCCAGGTTTTGTAACCAAAGTTGGAACAGACGAAGCACAACGAATATTACCTCTGAAACAAACCAGGATATATCCAAAACCAGGAGCCAGGGTACGTCCCAAACCAGGCTATATCCCAAACGTCACGTGTGGTAATGCGATAGTTACATATTACATGTTAGTATAAGAGGAAAAGAAACCAGATTCCCCTTAAATGTCACATGCACCCAATTCGACCCTTACATAAAACTTACCCGAGCAACACAAGTAATTACAAGTTGATTGACAAATAGGCTGAACAAACAAAACAAACATAACACCTGGTCAACACAAGGATAGTCACAGTTTATAAGCCAATGATATTGTGCTCGAACAACTTGTACTAGGTTTAGAAAATGGAAATATACATTTAAAAGAAAGACTTTAATGATGTGGTATGCTGAAATGAGCTCATACTAGTATACAATTAAATTTCGATATTAGGGCAACTTTAGGACGACGGAAAATGTATTTACTAAGTGGGGCGGTCTAAATGTCAAGTTGAACTGTTCAAGAAATAACCGAACCAGTTTGGTTTTAAATATGTCGTCTTTATAACTAGGTAAATGAAATTCTGAAGTGTTCTTTACAAGACAGTTTAACTAGATATGCAGTGGGCGCTTATAAATGTTAATGACCAATCTAAGGGATATAGAATATATCATATATGTAGATAGAACGAGCTAAAAGGTATACCAAGCGCCATATAGCAGGCATTTTGTTTTACTATACAATACAAAAAGTTTTTTTCCGGCAGGTTGAATCAATTGCAAAGCTATTTTTGTTTGTTATTTGTCGGAACCATCGTGAAATGTGAAATAATGACAATAACGATATAAATGTTATAGAAATGTTAGAATTTCAAATTGATTTGGAACATGACAAAATACACCAACAATGTAACCGAGCATACACGTTTTTGTGCGTCTATAACTGAAAATGACCAGTTCAAATGCAGTGAGGTGAACTTTTTTCTCGTGAATATATATGCTTTCAACTTTGACAAAACAAACAAAGTGTACATATTTGAAATATGTTCGTATTCATGAAAGAAACATTTGATACATTTGTGTCATTGAAAGACGTTATAGTCAAACTTGTAGCAAGTTAGACATTATTTTTTATCACGATATTGACGAAGGTAAAATGATTCGTTGTATTCTGGGGTCACATCTTTTCGCAAATTAGTCATGTTTACGTATAATTCACGAGCATCCCCTGCACTTGAAGCCTCATTAAAAGCAACTCTTCACATAGCTCTTAGTTAAATGAAAGAGATATTTAAAAATTAGGAACTTTTACAAAAACCAATAAGAAGGTAGGAGAATAGGAAATAATATGTACATGATATCGACCAAAAAAGAAATACATATGATGTATAATTAAGATGTACGACAATTGAAAAAAGGGGGCAGCACGGTCCAATGTTATTTTAAAAACCGATGTGGCACCGAAACCGTCATGGTGTTTTTTAGCAATAATTTCAAGTGTCTGAAGCTGTAACCATACTAAGCCATTTAGCCTATCGGTCTGTGGTTTTGTAAATGTGGTGTGCCGTTTCTTGTATTATGAATTTGAGACATTTTAGTTATACTTATCTGATAGTGCAAATACATTCATGTAGTTTGAATCAATTTTAAGGTTTTACTCCTCTGTCAATAGTTGACACCCAGTGCCTTCTTCTTTATAGTAATTGTACAAACTGCAGAAGTGGCAAATCATATGTCCTACGAATTTCCACAAAAACAGCTATAAGTAAAAGTCTGTTAGTGCTAATTTATCAATTCTCGCTTGGGAATATCTGAAAAATCACGTTCATTATTGATGTGACATTTCTAAACCGTTCCCTGGCATGATTCAATGACGGCAAACTACCACCTACAGACAGTTTACCATTTATGTATAAGAATTGTTGTCCAGTGTATTGTAAATGAAAAATTATATTATTTCGGTCCAGAAAAACAACATATTGATCCAACTTCGCTTTACTGACTTATGTATTTAATCAACCACACCGTCCCGTTTCAACTCAGATATCGAAAACCCTTTTTATAAAGCGGGTAATGATGACAATCAATATCTTTAGATCTGCTGAGTTCGCATGATGTAACGTTTTATAAAAAATAAATAATGGATAAATATTTTGGAATTAAAAATGGTGAATGTAGTAAAAATCACTGGATATTCGTGTAGTTAACGGTATTTCTCGAATAAAAAAGCGGAAATGTTGCTACATTTCATAAAAAAGGAAACGAATACAGAAGTCTTGTATTCATCCTGAAACACTTTTGATGTTTGGAATGTATTTTGTCAAATGACATTGTGGTCCGGTGCAGTTTTGGTACAGCATTGCATGTCAATTGATCAAGAGTCTGTCTTAAACTTCATTTATCAACATATTTAATACATGATTAATCTTCCCAAATGTATTACATTTGTGACTTAAAAGGAATAATTACGCGGCGTTCATGCATAGTCTTTCATTTCTTCGTATTTGAGTGACCCTGATTGAACGTTCTATTAAACTGGCCAACACTCGGCTGACATAGACATAGTTTTATTTTGTGTTTCTCTTTCTGAATTCTCACAAAAACGTCCAATTCCCAGTGGATTCCGTCTCAGTTGAAGTACTCAGTTGTCTGTTGAGGATTTTGTCAAACTGTGATTTTTTATCAGAATTGATGTTTACTGGTCCGCACGGTTGTCTCCGTCAAGATCTGTTATTAAGACTGCATATTACTGAACACGATATTCATTTACGATTTGACAAAATGAATTCCATGTGTACGATTGAAGTTATCAACGCCATCGGTTGAATGATCATCTTGTTATAGAATTAGTTTATGTTCTGGTCATGCGTATAACTTTCATTACAGTTTTATAAAAATATCCATATGGAGAGCGACTTGGAGAAAAAAGTTAAGAATATGTTTGACACTCAAAAATACATAGATCATGAGTACAGAAAATACACAAATTATATCTATAAACAACTCCAGATGGCGTGTCATTGTTTATAGTTCAATATGGTAACCATACAAGGACCACATTGGAAATAAGCTTACGGTCTTTCATTGGCTATGTTCGTTTTTTTACACACTTGAATGACTTGATAACATACACATGTTACATCTCATACATTTTCTTTCATTGCTCATTTTTAAAATGTTTTTATCACATTTATCACCATTTCTCTACAATGCATGTTTGGAAAAAAGACCAAAATTGTTTCTGTGATACAAATACATTACAAGGCAGCATAATCTTACTGAGTTTTTAGAAGTCCAAGGATAATGTATTCAACTCTCGTTTTTACCGTATTAACAATTCAAGACTGATTTGAATCACACGGTGAATTATCAATTTTGTGGTACGCATTACACCTTAATTATAGCTCAAATTCAATTAAATCTGAGATTATCTGTTCAATTGTTTCTTCTGCCATGATATAAAAAATGAATATACAATGTAAAATGTAATATCATAAGCCCATATCATGAAGGCAGCATATAAATTGTTTGCAAGCAACACGGCTTCCATAATCTCTTTTGAAGTATAAATGATAATATTTTATTCCAAATACATTGATTAGACCATTTTTATCGAAGCCCCATGGGTAACTAGCTGACAGGACTGTGTATTATCTATAGAAAATAGTTATAGTGATTTTCTTTGGGGTTTTCTATTATGTGTCGATATTCCTCTGGTAAGAATCGATTTACCATTGTAGCGCATCTTGTAACCCCACCCTTCGACAGCTTGACTGATTGTCGTCGTCTCCACATCCACGAATGGCTAATTACGGTCGGGGATAGGGGCTCGTTACATGTGTTTACTGGCTTTCCCCTAGAGGAAACCTGTATCAAACATCGGCGTAGTGTTCCCACGTCTTCTGTCCAATTAATCTGCTTCAAGCTACTGGATGGCGGGGTTTGCATGCGCCGTTTGATAACGTTGATTAATGAAAAGCTTAAGGTCATTTGTATCGATTTTTCTCGGCAACGAACAGTTTTCGATGCAATTTATGGCATTAGCTTTTTCAGTTGTATGTGTGTTTCTAACCGAGCAACCAAATCATTAGTTTTTGCTGATCAAGAATGGATTTATTCAAAGAAATGTTGGAGGAATTTATTGGCACAAATTATTTTAGCATTTATACATTTCGCCTCAGAGAAACAAAACCGTTATACGATACTGCACGTGTTCTCTAGTGCTGTGGTGTGGTGCTTTCAAAGCATTGCTCATCGACTAATCGTTTGTTGTTGTGATAATAATGGATGATTTCTGGATTACCTTGAAGTACCGGTCAGGTATGCCTTGATACGTTTGCACACAGGGAAGTTAGACTGCTGCCTAGCTTTACGTTTTTTCGATTTTGCAAAAAAATAAAATGATATGATATCTCTTGGCAGCGTTCCTTCTTAATGTCAATGGCTTTTTCTTCACATCTGTTATCTAACAGGAGCTCACAGGAGCGTGTTAAGTGTTATTCGCTTTATATATCAATTAATGACATGTTCTTTGACGAATATTTACATGCCAATGTCTGTGATTGGCTGGCGTGAACTATTCGTCTCAGTGGGAGGAGCTAATGTCAAACTGCGGAAATGATGTATTTTTACCGGAGACAAAACTAGGTCGTCAGTAAATGTGTGTACCTCGCAGAGTGGATATATTACATACAATTGTTTGATACTTCCATGACAGAACTCTGCCGTCAGGCATGCATACATTTGTAAGGCCTATCTTCACAAGATGTAATGAGGCGTACACGGTTGGATATATGTACTGTATGGGTAAGCTTTTGTATAAAATCCAATAATACTTGATTTATCTCGCGCTGTACAAAATGAAATATAGAATTTCATCTACATGTCTTTCAAACCAAATTATGTGTAATAAGGGGATTTCTGATGTACTCAGTTATTATAAAACTCGATATAGTCAAGTTGCGGGACGGAAATTATGCATACAGATAAGCGATAACTATTCATGCTTGGTGTTTCGTGTTTCTGTTTATTAGTTCATATCAATAATGGTACAGACTTGTACAATCGCCATCTGACCTGCTTTCTAAAATATGAATTATGGCATTAGGTGATACTAAAACTTGATTTACTGTTCTCATTTTTTATGACTAGCAAAAACTACATGCACTGTTGTTTACCAGCTCGAGCTGTTGCTATTTTCTGTATATGTTTGAAGTTTTCATGTGTAAAATGAATAAAAATGGCCCAGTGCCAAAAAGCTACGTACATGTACAAACCAGCTGATGTGTAAGGCGAAGGCTGCTTGCTAGCTAGATTTACATACAAATCACAAGCGCTCCACACATAACGCTGTTAAAGTGACATTTGTGATGAATGGTAATGTAGAGGAATTATTCAAATTATTCACACATAGGCAAAGGGGCGATATGATGCGGAAATGAGCAATTCATTTGTTCACAATGGCGCTTTAGAAAAAAGGCCTGGCGACATATGTCGCAAAAGCGTTAATTCTCCAAATCCTGATTAAATCTGAGTATATTGTAAAAATTACATTGAACAGAAGCTACCACCGATAGTTATCAATATACAAACTCATTTTTGTAGCATTACAAACATAAAACATATTATGAACTTTAGAAAGATGGAAATAGTTTTATAAAGTATTAATATCGCTCTACGTATACAAAGAGAAGTGGTCGGTTTTCTTATCATATAGAATGATATGTGCAGACCTTTAATATCAAAATTCTGTAGTTGATAATATTGTCAGATATTACGCCGGTACCGTATAATGTTATTGGAAACAATTTTATAATAATTTATGTTTAATTACTGTATAGAGAACTGATTTATGTGTCTTATCTGTGTCGATCTGTAAGAATAATTAATGTCTTATGACGTAATAAATTATCTGATTATAATTGACTGTTTGGTTGATCAGATATAAAGAATAACTTATATATTTGCTACCTGAAAGTACCTGTTTTGTGACAGTATTTAATATTAGCATATTTCTGATATTTGACTTCATTTTACTGTTCTTCCTGCCATCATCTTTCCACTATTTATTATTTAGATTATTTAATATTCAGATTATTTTTTAAAAAAACTGGCTATGCATTCCAAATTAATTGATTTGTTTAGAAATTGCTCTGCTGTAATGTATATTGTTGTGGTGTTCGGACAAGGGAACCCTTTTGTGATAATATTTGTTTCTGACTGTAAACAGAATTATAAACAAGCACAGGCAAAAGTTCAGTTTTTTCTTATCGTTAACTTAATATTCATAAGGTCTCAACAATAATTTTATGTATGATGAAAAGTTTTTCTGATCAACTTTTTCAAATAGGTCACATTTAGATCATGCATATTTCAAAGTTTTGTTCGACTAATAGATTGTGTCTCATATTGGTCCATGATTATGTTAATTTATCATCTTTATATAAGTAATGTCTGTTAGAATAGAAATATATCAAATCAAAATTATTCATGTGTTTGTAATGTTTGTATGATACTTAATAAATAAGAGAGAAAAAAACGTAATTTGTTATTTTCTTTATCTTTATTGTTAATATGTTGTTAAATGGTCCATTGGGCAGCTATGGGCATATCAGGGCCGCCACAGAGAGAGAGGGGGGAGAGAGAGGGAGAGAAGATAAAGAAGGACTGGCAATTTATATCCTTATTCTCATTTCGAACAGTTTTCCTGGTTCTTTATCGTGCCCGGTATATAGCACTGATACACACCACGTCCGTTTCCATTGATTTTTCTTAACACAGTTACTTGCTTGGCTTGGTAGTAGAGATTATTATTTTTTATTATTTTGACAAGAATATATCAAATTCAAAGGTACATATTGATAAAGATAGTGTAATTTAATAAAATAAGGTTGCATGTTTATTCTATGTATGAAATGATTGATGATATGGCTCTTGTGTTTATTCCACATATCTTTTACTGTAAACAGATTAAAATAAATTTATTTGCTGTTCTCTGTGAGGACTAGTCCACGTGCCGTCTAAAACGTTACCATGGTTATTCAAGATGCCATGTAAATGTGTTAATTATTTCAGTTTTAGTAGTTTTAAATAAGAACTACATCATGTTGTGAAATTTACGGATGATAATCTGAAATTTTATTAATCAATAGATATTAAAGCACGGATATTTTTTGTCGTTATGTATTTATGTCACTGAGATATGTAATTAGCGTTCTATCTTTTTTTAAATTATAAAATATGTATATAGATGTATAGTATATACAAAATGACAATGACTTGTCACAGTGCTAGCGGTAGTAATTTGCGTTTTTATCTGCACAAGTTTCGACTATTTTTTTTACAAAACCTCTTCATATAGTCTCGAATATATCGTATAAAAGATATTTCCCTTTTTGCAGAATAATGTACATGTATGTAGGCCTATATATTATGCAGTGTTTTCTGATCATTTAAACACCTCGTTTTTATCTATAACTGTTGAATAACCTGGACCATGAATACATTAATTATTTATGAATAAAAAACTTAATTGTCTTGGATAATGTATAAATGTGTTCAGAAATGTTCTCTTTCTTACCTATGACTGTCACGTTTGATACACAGCCGATTTGGATATTGTAGCGTTGTTCATTTAGCATAATTATTCCAAGATATTTTCCAGGGCTTGAATTTTAACATCCAAATGAAAGACTATAACTCGTAACAGTGCATCACTGATGTCGTTTAGTTTATAATCAACAAATATGCAAACGTTATGTTTAAAAAAACATAAGTATGTTTCGTCCATGAAATCTACATAGAAATGTCATGTTTGTAAACCGTTTGAATGCTTCACAAAAAAGCAATTTAAATTTATTGAAATTGGACAGAGCCTTTATTGCGAATGGATGATTGTTTCCTATTGTTAATGACTAACCAACCACTCATGTTTACAACTCAGTCAGGATGTGGTCAGTGCTTAAAATAAGTTACCGGGTGGACGGGATCATTGTAAGCTTCGGAAATTATCAGGATGTTCATTCACCAAGTTTCGCTTTATATATTTTGGCTTAATGTGCTTGACAGGTTTCTGACGCTCTGCAACAATATCTTGTTTTTGTTTTTAAGTTGTATCTTCATGTAGAATGAACGCGGCATGACAATTCAATTCAAACACTTTAGCGGATTGGACATATATTTTTTTAATATCCTAAACCATCGAGAAGTATTATTTCAAATAGGCGTGTATAACACAATTTCTTACCGTAAACATGCACATTTATGTGTATAAAATATTGACAGAACAAAACAGATACTTTATTACGTGACTTGAGCCAAGGCTCATCATCATTTACATAAAATAAATATATACATATTTTACATGCGATATGGGTGTAAACATAATACGTTAGACATGGGTGTGTTATCAGTTTTTATCTGTAGGTACTAAATTGTGTTCATGAATTGGAACGTAATTATGATTATTGAAATATCAAACATCTTGTCTCTTACTAGTAATCAATTCGATTGTTGCTATAATCGTGTTGAAGAATTTCCAAAATGTCAGATGTCACACAAAGTTAGAAATAAATTCTTCCGGGAGTACATTAAGAAGACACTAAAATAACATTCAGCCCCATCTTTCCATGTACCCATTAAAGGCTTATTTTTCACGGCGACCCTAGACTTTTTGTTTGGTCCGAGGAACAGTTCTCCAAGTGTTTCATTTTCTTACTAAAATCAAAACAAATTCCCCTGCCTATCTACATTGTATATCCAGACACGAACATTGTTTTACCACAAATTAAAGTATAAGTACAATTATGAATGTCGATCAAGGCACATTATGGTACCATATAATACATGCATTTATTTTATTCAAGTCATATTTTTAAAAGCTATTAAACCTCTAAAAAAATAATATCTAATATTAAATATGCACATTTAATCTAATTATAAATGTTAATTTAGAAATTTAGTTTCTCCTACCCTCTGTTTTGTTATTTACTTGTGTATGTATACTCCCATGTCGTATGTTAATCATGTAATTATTTGTATATACATGTATGTAAATGTTGACGAGCCATGACTCAAGTCATGTAATAAAGTTTCTGTTCTGTTCTGTTCTAATCCGAACGTATACAAACTATGAACTACCGACCAGTCGATTCTAGACGGACAATAAAATATAGATGTATTTAATGTTATATTTCAAATTTATATAAATAAATGCACCAGTTTCATACAGTGACATTTTCTGCACTTGTACTTATATAGTTATATATATATACAATGTTTATATTTTGCTAAGTACATGTAGTATAAACTTGTATTGTTTTAAGTATGGAACAAGTGAACTATTATAATGTAGCAATGTATAAATGTGGCAAAATACTTAAATAAATACACTTTGATATTAAATGTAAAGTATGTATGTATTAACAACATGTCTGTATATATTATATATACAAAATGTAAATATATACGAATTAAAGTATAAAATTAGTAGTACATTGTCAGTGCCAAACATGAAGGTTTACTTGAGCTAGAAAATGTTTAATGCCTGCTAACCTTGGTTTATTATAAAAAATATATATTACAGACTGTCACATGATAAAGAACACAGTGGTGGACTGGTATGCAACACGAAGATGGTAACGCTGGACCAGTCTGATGAACTTATCCTCTAATGTTATAGAAATTATTTTTTGGATAGAAAAAATAGTCATGTTTTCGGCTGCATGACCAAAACAATTAGCGTACGTAGGTCGCAAAAGATTTCTTTTGTATTAATTTTCGACACGAACCTTTCGTACTTTTGAGATACGATTCATTCCGGCTATTTTTCTGTCCTATTGCTTACAAAGTTATTTTTCAATTGTTGCCTTATTATCGAAGATTCGCTGAATTTTCTAAAACAGTACCTGCGCCAGCCTTTAAATGAGATATTTAAAAGTCAGAATTTATAGCTACTAAAATAGCCGCTGCTGAAAGTTTTGATCAAGTAACCTCATTAGTTTTTTAAGGATGGCCCAAGTTTATCAAAGATTTGGGCAAGAGGATCTCGAAGATAATATACGAACAGATTTGCAGTAAAGTATATACCTATTTCGATAACTTGTATTATTTATTCATTATTACATTTACATATATCAAATCTTTTTTGTTTATTATCAATTCATCAAATAAACGTTTGGGGAATAATTTACTTTTCACGCGTCCGTGATGCTCTAAAGTGCAATTTTGTTTTTTAAGAGTATGATAAATAGCGCTAATGTTTTAACAGAACAGTCAATAAGAAAAAAGAATACAAGATGACACGGCTACACAATCAGAACTGATGATTAAACGCGAAATTATCAGGTCAGTGCGATATCTGAAACTATTTGATGAAGAACAAAGGCGATATTAACTCTCGTCGATCATCCATCCAATCATAATAATCACACAAAGATTAAAGATGCTTTTATTGGTACCCTAGGCAACGATGAACTCTAGAGAGATATATATTAAAACATTTATTTTCTGTTGAAACAGTACAATTGTGGTTAATGCATGTCCAGGGTGCATAAAGTATATCTAGACGCGCTTTGTATATTGTATTCACTACGGTAACGGTGTCATCAAGTACGCATGCGTCAAGGGATTTTAACTTAAGTCATGGCGCAGTGAATTTTCTCATTTCATATTCTTCTACAGTCTGCCTTGCATGGCAGCTAATTCAAAGGTAAACTTATTCAATTTATTATCAGTTGTTGTAATGATCGAATGCAATTAGTGATACACTCGATAATTAGTGAAGTTGAACTCGTAAATATATTCCATAACGATTTGTAGATATCTAAACATCTTAGTTGAAATACACTACATGAATTCTTAAAGACACTATCTGCTGATCTGATCAATCCCTAAACGTGATCAATAAAATATACAGTCAATCCTGTGAACAAAGACTCACAAAGGCCACCATTTGGAAAGATATAATGTGGCTTTTATTGGCAGGTAAACATTACTCAGAGGTCATTTTTGTTCTTCATTATCTATGACAGTTTAAAGAAACACTTTTATTCACATAGTGGCCTTTATTCCGAGGTGGTCACTGACTGTATACTCGTATGTATAAAATTTCAGTATAAACAATAAGTCCATATTTCATACAGAGCTTTTACATATGAATAAATGAGCACACAGAATCCATACGGCGATGTAAATTATTAGTTATGTCGGTTATATTAGATGAAAATATTTCGGGAACTGTTCGGATAAACAACTGTCAATTTTCATAAACAACATCCGCGTCATAGCCACTAACAACCTGCCGAATACAGAACTTCCTGCTGTTACAGCGTATGTTGACGCTAGCAAAGATAATCACGCGTTAAGGCTTAGAATAAGTTTTTTTTTTTTTCAACCAATCAATGTTCGAATCCCTTCGTAATCGTAGTTTTGTTTGCTCTTTGCTTCCTCTTCTAAAATGATCGAGTACTGGTTGAAAAATTGATTGATTTGGCAGCAGTGAATATTTCTTGTATCAGAATAAACTAGACAATAAAACTCAAAATGCAGTATACTTATTCATTGATTAATCAGGAATAGTGATCCATTTATAAGTTAATCGTAATGAGACAATGAATTCAATATCTATATTAGAACAACTTTACACAGTAATTTGGATCAATGAAAACACCGGCGACATGTTTTGCCTTAGTGCAAGTATCTTGTCATAGTTTAAGTCATATCAAGTAAGCTTTTAAAATCTGTATAAAGATAATGTTTAAGGTTGACTTCGAAATTATAATAGTGGTAGATGACAGAATGCATGCATCTTTAAACTCCATTTCGGCAATCCCTGTGAGTGCGTTATTTACCCTTTCAGTAATTGTGATGACGAGGAGAAAATGAGTTGACGAATGAATACATTATCATTGATCATACATTTACAATGAGACACCGATGAGGGTGGTCTGGTGGAGAATAAAATAGCAAATATTACATCAGTTATATTTGCTTTGATCTGAACCCACCCCCTCACGGCACGGCTGTATCTCGACAAAAACACATCACCAATCTTAATATTATTTCTATTGATGACTGATGTTAAATGCAAGATTCTCAATATTTTGTACACGTGTTAAATTACCCGACACTGAAGTATGCATTCTGATTAAAAACCAATTTGGAATAGTAAAATGAGTTTATTATGAGGTTTATCTATTAAATTCATCTCCTAGTTTTATACGACTGGCGCTCAATATTACATTCTGGCTTATTACATTATCTGGAAAGCAAACTTCCCTGTTTTCCGCCGATTTGACATTTTGACTTGGTGATAAAACAATTGTAATTGGTTGGCCGCCAGAATTGTCATAAAAAGCAAGGCACGGTTATCCGGGATTCAACTGATTTTAACGCTACACGTGATCACGAGGCGCCGCCATAACAAAACAGGTATGCAGAAAATGACAACATTTAATTTACAGCTATTATTCTTTAATTGCAAACAGGTTGTTATCTGCAGAAAACATTCAAGAACACTTTTGTTTACGCTTAACCGTGCTTTATACAGCATTGATTTGTTAACGCTGTCCCTGTGTTGGGGAACTTAATCTCAAATCAATGCTATTCAAATAAGTAGGAATTAAACGTTATTAAACACTTGTATTTCCTTGAGTTTACTATTCATGAATTTAAGTGGTTATTAGCATGTGTTATGTTTGGAACAATCCTCAACGAAGCCAAGCAAAAAATGAAAATGCCACATTAAAGACACTCAAGCCTTTATTTCCTAGCTTACAAAGACTACACTCCAGTTTTCTGCAGTATTTACAGTAAAACCTTGACTTGCAGGCTACTTCAATAGTAAAACTATCTCATTATAACGATCACGTGATTTCGGACTGGTTTCCAATTTTTGTAGGCCTACATTTCAACTTGATCTTACAGGGTTACAGACGCTAATACAAGCATTTACCTCTTGTTTATGTAGAATGAATCATTTATAAACCATTCACCACAAGCTTTTTCTGAATTGTATAATTTTGGAATTTGTCAACATGAAATTAAAAATGCTATATAATTATAGAAATGAGAGGGTAATGGTTAGTTATATTATCTCCCTTAATGACTTACAACCGGTCACCCGGGTCCAGCATATCACAATGTTGTGCATTTAGTCAATAATGTTTTAATTCAATATCAAAGTTTTACTATTTCTGGTCTGTGTCGTGAAAAATAATACTAGTATTATAACACCATGAATGTAACGCCATCCATTGTTTTATATCTTGTTTAAAATATAAACCACTTATAATCCTTGAAATCTGGACCTTTCCGGGTTAGAGAGGAGATGTTTCGTTACGTGAACCAAAACATAGATTCCATTTGATATTATTTTATGACACAAGGTGTAAGTAATTAAAATAGCTCACATTACATAACGTGACACTTAAATATGTGCACAATATCATAATAATGACGATATAGAAATGTGGCATTTATGATTTTATTTGCCAGAATGTATACAGAACGGAACAGAACAGATACTTTATTACACGACTTGAACCATGGCTCATCATCATTTACATATACAAATACAAAAATGTATATACGTAATTTAAATGCGACATGGGAGTAAACATAAATAAGTAAGTAACAAAACAACAGCAGATATGATCTGGTATTACACAGCTCATACGTATTAGTCTTAATATAACTTAGTAATATACACATGTAGTATATGACAGCAAACTACATTTTGTATTACCAATATCATTAAAGCATGAATAGAAAATAATACATGTACTACAGTAAGTCTGACCTTTTCGAATTGGGAACATAAATATCCGGAAATAAAACTCTTCTTGAATTTAAAGGGGTATGATCAATTGAGCTATGCCAGTATTGTTTCGGTAAAAGGGAGGTAAAAAGAATATCATGTACTCGGTAGAAAATTTATCATTTATATAGGCATTCAAATTTCAAACATCTTGAAAATGTTGTTAACAATATAAACAAGGTGATCGCTTGCTTATGTCATGTTTTTTCATGTTAGTACTAATGGGTATCGATATAGAATTCTGTAAAAGTCCATGAATTTTATCAGAATGCTTTTAAAAGGTATGTCAATTCTTGTATAAATTTTGATATTCACTAGGTAACTATAAAATGTCATGTGATATCTTTAGAATGACACTGATTAATGGGTTTATCGTAATATCAGCAATATATTCAAACAATAAAATCTAGGGAAAAGATTGCTCTCTTTGAAACGAAAAATTTCATTTAACTTGATTTTTATTTATTTTCAATTACATTTAATTATGAATATGAAAATATAACTTTTTACTCAGGAGCTTTTGGAATCACCCTAGGTAATCAGTTAAAGACGGTGTATTGATTGGATAATCATAAAACTATATTTTCAGCTCTAACTAAATTGTAGAGTTGAGACTTGACCAGCACTTTAATTTGTATTTATTTTGAATACAGACCCGAAGCACTGAACCTATGTGTCAACCTTGTACACAAAGTGTTCAGCTATAGGCAAGTTCAAAGCAATCGAATGTTGTCCAAGCGCATTTATTTAAAGAGGAAACTTTTTTATTTCCAAAAGGCTTAAAAGCCTACATGGATACAGATATGCATATTATAAGATGGACGAACAGAAATATATTTACAATGTATATGTGGTAGTGCAAACAATGTAATTTCCATATTATTTATGTTACCTCACTTCCATGATGCATTTTCTTCACTGGTTCCCGTTTCATTCTACTGTGCTGATGTCTCTTTACAGTCAGAGTCAACGGGAACCAGTTTGGTACCAGTCCGGTCCTCCAAAATGGATTATCTCCAATAGCAAGTCAATAAAATATAATTAGGATGAGCTAAAAAACAAGTCCAATGACTACGGGAGGGCTAAAACACATTTGTCAGGTTTCTAATGCGTAACGTTTGTCATACTGATTGCCCATTAGGACAGACACAGCGGGTTTTACTCCATAAAACATTCGTTTTATTATTTCATGATAATCGCAGCATTAAAAACAAATAAATATGACAATATAAACCTGATCCCTTTACGAAAATGAAATTTTTCACAGTGACTATAATGTGAGTTTTTCTTTATCGCTCATCATGCGAATTGTACAACCGTCCATTAATCAGTCCCCTATCTGTGCCGAGATCACGTATTAACGCGAACTTTATCCTTTTCCATAGACATTACGACTCCGCGGACTATATAATGTATATATGTCATGCCGAGGGCACATTTACGTACGTACACATAACCGGAAAAAAACGAATGACATGAGATTTTACATTTACCTCCCGTCTGCATATTTTCCTGTACATCTTTATGTGGTATCCAGACGATCCTAAATACTTTTGAGGTGCATAAATAAAGAGCTGCACACATACATACACACTCATAAATTACTGTCAATATCAAATTTGTCGTAGCCTTCGTCTGTACTAAATAGTGGTTTCAATAAAACTTCATTTTTTGTCAACTTATACAAGTGTATGATACATTTGTTGAACTCCTTATTGGTGTACTTTCGGTTTCCATGCATTTAATATGCAAACAATGATTTATTATTGGTTTGTATGCACTTCAACGATGTAAAATATCCCATATATTAGATTTTTGCTAGATATCGGAGAAAAGGAGCTTACAGGCAGTTCAGTATTTGCTCAGATTAGTACAACACTTTCGAAACCTAGGTGTTCAAGATATGGCCCACAAAATAAGTACATTTTCAGATATTGGTGGCTGGACTGTTTTTGTTTCTTTTCTTCGGATTTAACGCCATTTTCAACATATCGTGGCGGGCAGTTATCCTAACCAGTTTCCCTGGAGTTCATTTAGACCGCAACCAGTATTAATCACATTCTATCCGCGAGTTTCTGCCCAGCTACCCCACTTAATTCAGCTGTGGAGCACAATTAATTTTAACATAGGATGTAATATTTGTCACGGACAGTGTTAGCCTCGCCCGTGATAAGGTCGAGCCAATCTAGCAGCGTTCATAAACATACCCCTTTTCAATAAAAGTTCAGCGACAAAACGCTCAACATAGTATCGAGGATATCACAGCCGCATCATTAACTACCACCAATAGAAACCTCATCACCATAAAAAGCTGGAATTAAACATCACTGGATAAACTGTCCCCTGTTAGAGACTATACGACTCCAAAGACAGTCATAATGCTTACATAACATGCCAGCAGAATATTAATATACATTATTTAGCTCACGAACGTACAATCAGTAGCAATTAGCCTCAGTCATAGTTTTTTCTTCTTTCACTTTGAAGTGTTCAGATATCAGCGTACTTAGAAGTGTTGTGATCTTGTCCCTAAGGCTGTAATTATTTTTTCTGACGGTAGCGCATTCGCTGAACAATGTTGTGATGGTTTATGTAATGTGTTCGACCTTATTTGAACATTTCCAACGGTGCTTGCTCGGTCTCAGATAGTGTTTTGGCGTACGATCAAGGTGTATTAGCCAAATAGATGACATTAAGTCTATCCACAGGCTTTAAAATGCTTAAATTTTGTAACTTAAGGAAAACTCTATGATTCTTCCTCTATGTGTACCTGATCATTTAGCTAAGTTTGTGGTAAACGTTTTCAGTTGGTAATAGGCAAGAGAATGAGTCCTAGAGGAGAAACACACAAAATATTTCACCTTCCCTAATGTTATATTTGTGGGAGCAAGCTGTTCTGATTGTTGTGCCAAGAGCAATGGTTAAGTCAATTTATAGGCATTATAACTGATGTTAGTCTGATAAAATGTAACATAATTGCTCATCCATGATGTTTGTGTAGCTGTGTAAAATAAACATAATATTCAAGAACAAGATCACAAAAACAGAACACAAGAGCATGCACTGTTCCCTGGTTTCCAAATCAAGATTTGAACTTTATAATATGACGCAGCAGATGAACAACCAGCCTGTCTAAGTTTATATCTCGATTGTTCAGCTAGTTAACAAAAGCACAAACAAAGACTGAATGGAAAATGAAGGTATAAAGCGGGTGAAATACTATATTGATGATATAAATTGATTATGTCATCCATCAAATTAGCAGTCATCATTTAAGGAGTCGATTAATTCTTAAAGATTTCCACATGAGTGAAGGGACAGAAGACATGGGACGCGAGACGTTAATTGACAATAGGAATCAGACGGCAAATTCGATACCCTACTTGTTTTAATGAATTCTTATCTGATGAAACTAAATACGCATACATACGTGCCAGTTATTAAAGGGAGGAGAGATGGTAAAGGCGTAAAATCGGCGTGATCAATACGGTGATATACGTGTCTTTATGAATAACGAATTGTCACGCGATTCCTATTATACTGGGTTGGTTACTCAAGTTCCTAAGTATACCGTTTTTTATTTCATTTGTCTGCATGAACAAACAATGGTTCAAAGCTGATTGCTTCCAATATTACAACAGGACAAACTTCAATGAAGCGAACATTTGCTTTTATTTCGCAAAATCGTTATCACGGCCAGTTCCTATCGGTCTCGTGTCATGTACTTATATATACTCGATTACTCTAAATCCGTCCACTTTAAAATGTTACACGGACCAGGGATTCGTCAGTTCGAATCCTGGACGTGGACATTTGTCACAGTCGATGTGGCGATTTGGTTTAAAAGACATTGCGTGCTTGGTCATTCTTTCGTCGCCGGTGATTATTCAAGTAGATATTTACTTAGGACAAGTTAAGCCCTAGTACTGAATCCATGTTGAATATCTGATGGTATATATAGCTAAATTTTGATAAGATCAGACCTAAGAGCATACCATGGTGACCCAAGAAACACTGCTAGCTAACTGAAACGCAGAGAAACATTTCTTTCGTCAAAATTGATTATTATTACTAGTATGTTTAGAGTATAGTATCTGTTGTTGGACCAGAAGTACTGTAGAATAGTTCTTGTACATGTCTTCAATGGAATAACTTAGTCTTACGAACACTTTGAGACTTCTATAATAACATGAAGTTCTCCTGCTAATAAGTAGCGCTGACTTTATCCAAACCAAACATTTATATTAGCATAACTTTGTCTAAGTCTTATTATTACAATTTGAATATGCGCCACAAACTTTCTACTGTCGCCAATATGTTATGTATAAACTACTTAATCAATGCTCCTTCCTTCGTGCAGAGTGTTATACGTTCTGGCATATTGGCTTACTTACATATAGATTTGGCGCCAACGAATGAAAATTATTCTCGTGGGAGTAGTAATATCCACAATAGATAAATGAAGTGCATCCATGAGTTCTAGTGGTCGGACTGTGGCATCTCACCAACTTCAGCGTTTGTAGGATAGCTCGCGTCGGGTTTTGACATGTATCACTGCCCCTATCATTACGTTACAGTATCGATAGGGGCCGTAACTCTAATTCTCGGTATTTGGTCTCGTAGAATCGAAATATTGGATATAAAAGCGGACGCAGTGTTCCATTTATCAATACCAGGAACGACCAAACCTCGTCTTTTACTGAGTTGCTAAAAATATACAGGATCGGTCCTTGATAATTATACACAGAATCTGAAACATCTTCCCAGACATCGATTTGTTGCTAAGTAAATCTTTCCACAGACTTCAATAACGCCGCTCCAAGTACGGTTTTACATAATTTATACCATATTACAACATAAAGGCCAAAAATTCGCCTTCTTTTTTCAGATATGAAAGTGCTCGAATAATTGCTACATAAGTCTTTGGTAAATGCCTTTTAAATGTTAGAGTAATACCGTTTCATATCTTTGATATAGAAACCAGAAAAAATCGCTGTTGTCGTGGTAATGGACTGATAAAATAGTTCCAAACACTTTGTAAGAAGAGTCTTTCATTAATGTTAAGCTTGTATCACAAGACAGAAATGCTTTGAAAGGAGACGTTGAAGGAAATTTAGAAATAGCTTCCTTATAGATCGCCCACACACGGCCTTTACTGTTTGGATTATGTCGGATTTGTTATAATCAACAGCAGTAGCCTCCCTTTAATGTACGGATAGCGGGATAGGTAAGGTAAGTATATATACAATGTATGTCCTTGTGTCTGATCAGGGCAAGGTAAGTAAACAATTGTATTAGACTTTAAACTGATTTTTCTTATACATTGAATTTGATACAATTAATCTTCAATTTACATAGAGTTGTAATTCCTACAATGTTCCTGGTGTATACATCGAGGGCTCAGCGCAACACTGTCGTAACTTGTTCTTATTTCAATATGAGTTACGACACTGTTGCGTTGAACCCTCGACATGTACATTATAGTAATTTAGCAGAACAATATCTCGGCAACTAGCACTTCCTGTTCAAAGAAAGGTCTATGTTGCGCAAGGCGTAATTATATCTTTTTTTTTTAAAGCCACCCCTGAAAATTATTACCAGTAGTACATTGGATGAAAGTAAAATAGTTACTACATATCTGATAGGAAGCTATCTCAGATGAAATTAGTGAAATACAATGTAACGATAGAGAATTAGTGAAACGTCACTATACTAACACAACAACTAAGACAACAATTGAAAATTTGACAAGAATGCCGATTTTCCCTCCACATGTGGAGAAGTTGCCGGTTCCTTGTGAAAGTTAATTAGTACTGGTTAGCTTACCATCCAGGAAATCTTGTTAAGTGAATCAGTCGCCGTATATACTAGTACTGGTTAGCATACCATCCAGGAAATCTTGTTAAGTGAATCAGTCGCCGTATATACTAGTAACTAAAACTTGATGAGAAACGGCTTAACCCCAAATAAATAAGACAACAATTGCATCAGAATTATCGTGTAGATGTATATGAATTGTCACAGAACACTAAATTTTATTAAAATTGAACAATGGTATTCTACTGTAATCTTATTAATAATAAAGTTATAGCATTCTGACATAGAAACATACTTTGAATCAGTCAGGTTGTTTCTGCAGGGCTTCTAGAGCGTCTTAATTCAAACATAAAGAAACAAAATGTGTTTTAAAACACAATGCCTCCTCAGAGTGACCTTGACCTTTGATCTGAAAATGCAGAGGTCCAGTAGATGTTGGCATGAGGAATGTGCATATGAAGTTTGATGATTGCAGGTAGAAGCGTTTTGATTCCATAGGCAAGGTTCAAGTTTGGTACAAACAAACAGACAAGCTGGCCAAAAACAACATGCCCCCGATCTATCAATACGGGGGGACATAACAATATCTCTTAAAATACTAAACATATTGGAAATACATGGAAAATGAAACTCATGGAATGAAATACAAGCACAGTTTAAAGCTCTTCATTTTGAAAATAGAAATTTTGTCAGGTGTTAAATAGCGATGTCATTGTATTTTCTCTAAGCAGTCGTTTGAGGGATCAAAACGATGGGTCAAAGGTCAAATTGTTAAGTGAATAGTTAGGGACTCATTTTGTCAAGTTTCAGTCATTTAGTTGCAATGACATATAATGCACTAGTCAGCTTGTAAGACATGGCGTTAATTTTCTTTGAAAGCAGCGTTTTAACATAAAACAAAATCTCAATTATTGTAAATTTATAATACGGAGATGTTCTTGTTATTCATGCATTAAATTGACAATAAAACACAGGTTTTGACCATATATAAACAAGTCATCAGAATACAAGGTAATGTGACAATTATTATCAGGTCTGGCAAAAAACCTCAAGTCATCCAGTTTAGATATATTTTCATGTCTTATTTGAATTCTACTTTTAAATTCAAGTATAAAGCAATACCTTTGTGGACCTTTAGAAAATCAATGTGATGTTACCTTTTAACTCATAAAAACACACTGCTTCAAGTAGTTTACAAAAGTAAGTTTGATAATATTACATTTTACTGAATTATATTTAAACAAGTAAAGGGAGACAATCACATTTTTCCCAGTGGAATTATATTACTTCCCTTATATTAGTACAAACAGCAACAGGCATGCACAGTTTACTAAATATCACCCGCAAACATTGCATTGGTAAGTTGTTATCCAAAACTAATGTAAATTATAAATATTTTGAATGTCAGCAGACAATTATCATATTAAAGACTCATTCCAAAATAAACAAATCACATTTCATGTTTAAAAAACTTTTTTCGATTCTTTCACATGTTATATTATGCTGTACAGGGGACGGAATGGCATGTTTTTTTTAAAAACATCCACCCATTTACATCAACATTTCAAACAAGTTTGTAACAGTACAGGTGTGCCAAGAATAGAGCATTCCAACATTGACATAATATTGGGAAACATTTATTCACATTAAGCACATACATCTAAACATACAACTCACTTTATCATGACATTAATTCGCTATCATTTGACTTTAGAAACCAGCATACAAGATACGAAATTTTGTCATTCTATACAAATTACATTGCTCACAGCCAAAATAGAAGCAATATAATTATGTGGATTGAAAATATATTTTTTGTTTATTTTAGAAGAGTTTAGGACATATTTTGATCATAAATATTCATTAAAGTTTATGTTAGTGTCACGATTTCAGACTTAACCTCATTTAAGGGGTTTAACATAGGGGCTCATGCATGGAATTAAGTAAATCTCATTCGGAGGTGGAGTGCATGACCCCATCACATTCAGAGGTAGTGTATTTTCCCCTTACATTCAGAGGTAGTGTATTTCTCCCCTTACATTCAGAGGTAGTGTATTTCTCCCCTTACATTCAGAGGTAGTGTATTTCTCCCCTTACATTCAGAGGTGGAGTGTATGACCTCTCTCATTCAGAGGTGGAGCGCTTGACCCCAAAACATTCAGAGGTAGTGTTTTTGTCCCCTAACATTCAGAGGTAGAGTGTATGACCCAATGTTCGGTGATTGGAGGTTTTGAATTCTCATTACACTCATCAAATTTTGTGAAAGATAAATAAGACAAGTTGTATCAAGTTATTTCGATATCACTGTGGACAATTTTTTCTATGGTCAGAGCATAGCACTCCTGTCTGGAGGATACAAATAACATATCCTGACAGGCAAGATATTCTTCTATGACCTCTATGTTTTCAGAGTTTATGTGAGTACTGTTCAGGAACGCAGAAGCAGTCATTCAGTGAAATAGACTCCTGAATGTCAATTAATTCCCCTCAGTTGATAGTAAATATCACAAATGTTGTATCTAAGACAAAGCAACATATTTCATTTACTTCAGTACTTGAGGTGTTAGTATTCAAAAAATATTTGTTGCGACAGACACTTTGTAGAAATTTGCTTTCAGTTTAGAAGTAATAAATTTTTGTAATTATTACATACAATTAATATTGACATTTATCAATGTCACTGGTTCCTCATAGTGATTTTCTGCAAGTTTCTATTTCAAATTTGTTCTTAAGGTTAAATCGGAGTAGTGGCCCTTTGAGAGTGATTAATATCAATTGTAATAAACTGTTTCATAATCAACGAAAAACAATCAAAGTTGAAATTAATCATCAGAGATAAATAAACAGATAAAACTAAGTGAATCACAGACCTATCAGAATATCTTTATCTGTTTTCGCAGTCGTAAAGACTTCAAATCTAAGGACAAATGGTTCCTGGTAGACAAAAATTTTGCCTCAATAAACCTTTAAAAAAACAACTCTAAGTCGAGTTCCCATTTATTAATCAATATGAGATTTCCACTCATATCACTGGGAGAAATAATTTTATTGACACAGAATTTTATCTGTTTGATGTGATCCCTTTGAAGACCCACTAACAATGGGAAATGGCTAAAAAATAAAAAACTTAACCACATTCGCTTGAATACAATAGATTTATTGCCTTTCATAATGTGCTTCCCTCAACATTTTATTTCAAAAACAGGAACAAAATAAATTGAAGATAAAATTTACAATATAATTCACAATTTTTACAAAAAGAAAACAAAAATAAAATATATAGGACACAAAAACACACAAGAAATAAATCAGAATAAAAGTTCAATCTTATATCAACACTGAATTCACTAACAAAATAAAATAACAACAGCATAAAATATATATATGTGTTTATATCTACAATAAACACATTCAACGCTATTTTGTTTTTTTTAAATGCAAATACTGACCAATTAGTTTCTTGGATTTTATTGATCTTTTACATTGTTCTTCAAATAATTGGTAGCTAAGCAACCGAATTTCCATGATTATAATACAAACTATATGACTAATTTTAAAATGGATTTTAATGATCATCAATATTGACGTTAAATTAATCAACTGCTAAGCAACAGAAACATAATAATTTTTGATACATTATACACACTAGAAACAAAAGATGAACTTTAAAGTTCTGAAACTTGTTTTTATTCATAACATTAAAAATTAAGTTCTATCTAAAATCATTTGAACAAGTTATTATAATAGAATAAATATATACCGCTTTCATATAATCGAATAAATCAAGTAGAAACTGAATTGGATTAATCTTTTTAAATTAATAAAACTACACAAGTTCTGGAATTATATAGTTCTAGTTCTACGCCCATATTAAATCTCCAATGCAACACAATTCAACAAAAAAGGAATGTTTCTTAATAAATAAATCCATAATTGTAACCATACATGCAACAATAACATACATAAATCAACATAATTCAAAAGCTTAGTGCAATATTACACAATATACATATTTATTGCATCGGCCACATAATACACAAATACTCGTAACAACAGATCAGCATTAGTAAAGTAGCATTAAACAACCCCCTTACAGCAGTTATCTCCCCTGGCAATGAATAAATGACGGCTGCCACACTATATCATACCACATATTGGTGGATATTGAATAACTGATGATACCAGTAGATCATTGAAATTCTACTTCCATCTCTTTCGTCCATTTATCTTACAAAATTGACCATATTTTTGTGAAATATAAAATATAATTATAACTGCGTAAATTTCTAATTATTTATATATAAAGACAAAATAACCTTACTTAACAACAACCTTGTAGAACAAAACTGCAGCATTACCATAATTCAATTGTACGACAAAGTTAGATAATGAACTACTCTGACTTTTTGTACATGATATTAAAGGGCGGAGATTGGAATTCAACTTCTGTTCACAAGGTACAAATTGTTTAGAAGTTAAAATTCAAAGCCTTATACATGGAATGCCGAGTTCTCAGGTAAGTCTTAACTCTTTTGGCACCAATGTCACTGAACAATAACTCTTGTCACAGCTTAACACAATTTTAAAGTACTATCCGCGATCACAAGGATTGACCCAAAAGTGCTCAGTTCCGTTTTGTAAGTAATTTGGCCTCAAAAGTGATAACAAAGAATAAAAGGACATTGTAGTAAATTGCAACTTGTCTCCAAACTCAAAATTACATAAGCTTAAGCCCACCATACAATTTGTATAGAATAAGACAAGTATTTTATCAATAGTCGCCCATGTCTTAAAAAGAATGTGAAAAGATGAATATTCATAGTATGTGTTCAGTTACACTAGATTTTTCAATAAAATAGTGAAAACTAAAAATAAATAAATGATAGGCATTCAAAATATAATGTCAACTAATTGTACAAATGGATGATGGAAAAAGTTTTGATAACAAAATGCGTAGATATGTTGGAACAATAACAACCACATAAAATACATCATCAAAAAAAATGAGTTATATGCATTTATTATTAAACTAAATAAAATAATCTTAGATCTTAATTTTTTCTGCGATTTAAGCTTAATTTCAACAATATTTCATTCATATACTGGCACACAACTAACCTTGTCAGTTTCCCTGTAGTCTGAGCCAGTTCTAACCTCGTTCTCCACAAGTTACTACTTCCCCATACAAATATTTTGCATCATTGGTGGAGAAACATGGCATCAGTGGTGGAGAAACATGGCCTTAAGACATAAATGACTTCACCCTCATCACCACAGAGAACAAGTGCTGCACACACACCTTTTACAATCAGAACACATTGGCGTTAGTGAAAAGAAAAGTGCCTATGACATCATAGGCAGGCGGCTATTTTGTTGTTGTTGTTGATGTGCTACTTTCCATCATGGCTAACCCCTTGGAATCCAATAATGGAAACAACCTGATTCTCTTTCAATGGAAACTTGATCATTTGTGAACAATGAACGTGTTTGAAAGTCAGTACATGTATTTCTGAGAATGATTCTTGAAAACAAGTACCTAGTGTTGAAAAAGTAGTGACCGGAAACCGCATAACCAAACATCGCAATCCTACACTTATGTACAAGGCGTATTTCTCAGTTACAGAAATATGCAAATAGTTACAAATGACAGATTTTACTCACCAATGGAAGATTTGTACACCTACTGCTTTTATAATTGAGAAAAAAACAGGTGACCTCTTACTGATCTAAGAGTACAGAAATAATCTTCAATCAAATGATTCAAAACTAAGTAATATTAATGCAAATAATACAATTATAGACTGCAGGAGAATAAGCATTCTACAATAAAAGCTTGCAGACAAGTATACATAATGTAAATTGATAAATAATTGCACATAATAAAATGAAAGTTACTATGTTTGAATTGATAATTATAATAATGGCGGTGATGCTAAAAATTACATCACAGAAAAATGATACACATCTTCCAACAACCATTCAATGCACATACAAATACAGACAAACACGTGCTAAAGAACACCTGAGTTCAATCAACTGTATCAGATTGGTATTCAGGATTACAGGTGAAAACTTTACATATTAAATTTTAACATCAAAATAAGAAAACCTGATTTCTCACCCAAGGTGGTCTTTCAACTTAGGTTTGACTGAAATTCATTTGAATCTAACAGTGTATATAAAATTTAGAAAGGTAAATGGTTGAGTTGTCGAAAATCGGTTGACTTCAAATCTAAATGCTTGCCAACTGAAATCTTTTCCTAACCCGAGGTATCTTAGCTATCATAGCAGTTTCCATTTCTTCATATTTTATGAATTTTCAGACAATTAATCATTTGCTGAATAACAAAATGTTGGGTGTATACAGATAAGCTCCAATACATTTATAATAATCCAGCTGAGATAATGTGTGTACAAACAAAAAAATGAGTCTAAAAACACATAAGTAAAATATCAGATCTATGCCATCTAGATAAATGTAAATGAGTGAATTATAAAATAAGATGAACTAACAATGAACATATTTGTAATGTAAAACAACTACCACATTTGTCTTCCCATATAAATCCCTAATTTAATAACCAAGTTTCAATTTCAGTCTTGATAAACCCACAGTTTAGAATAAGATAAAATGTACCTCAGTTTATAAGCATATTTGCATAAATTAAACTAATTTCCAAGACACTGTACTGGGAAATCTGAGAACATTCTCCAGCAGTTCTTTTTATATACATTGCACCATAACTTCTAGCCATTTAAATGTGCCATATCAAAATGAATTTTGAAATCAATACCAATTTTATGAATTCAGATATAAATATGAAATACCAGATCAAGCAAAAATAATGTTCCAGGAGATGTTACTTCACTAAGTTCTCAAATGACAAATTGACATTTAATGTTGATAGATTTTGTTCTGCTCATGATATGCAATACAATCATGCAAGAAGCTGAATACTGAATGAATACATTAGCCTTTAAGATATAGAGAAAAAAAGAAATAATTTGTTTACATTATGATAATTCCCAACCTAAAATATACCAAACCAAATATTTCTGGTTTCTTATAAGAATTAGTACTTAACAGAAAAATGTAATTCATTTTTAAAACAGAAGCCACAAGGGAAGTAACTCTAAGATGATATTCACAGAACACATCAAATGGGAAGTAACTCTTAAACATTCATTCATGCAGGATAGAGCAAGGACAATTATCTCATTCATGATGATTGCTTCCATACTACATCTAAACTCTCTGAATCTCAAATAGTTTTACATTTGTGTCATACCATACAGGTGGATCCACATTTCTGAAAATAAAATATTTCAAAACCTTTAAACATATCATCTTAAATTATTTTAGCATGCATAATATGTATTTACTTAATAAAATTACTGATAAATTGTATACAACTATTCCTAATTTTATTATTTCAACATCCCTAAGGAACTTACAATCCTTAGATATCTAAACATCATCACAATTTTATTAAACAATGTGAGTTATGCCTCATTAATAAGTCTCAAGAATCAAGACAGTTTCAATTCATACATTTAAGACAAGTTTCTGACAAGTGATGAGAGCATGCTCCACTTTACTTCCTGGAGAAACATCAGTTGATAAGGCAAACTTGATATTCTTTGATCAATTTATTCATTTTTCATGAAGTTAATAGGTTATATAGATGGTAGTATTCAAATAACTGACCTAAGGTATATAACACCCCAAAGATAAGTTCTAAACCACATGGTAGTTCCACTGTTAGCCTGGTACTTTCTGATCAGTATTGGATGGGGAACAGGTAATAAGCCAACTAGAGTACCATGTTGTAAAAACTTCAGTATCTCACTCTCATCTGTCAGACCTCTGTTAATAAATAATTCAAAATATAAACATATTAATGAAAATTTAGATAGGAAAATAACAAAGAAATCTGTTTCCAGGGTCTTTGATCCAAAGCATAAGGAGAAGTAAAACAAATGAGATACTACCTTTGTAAGTCCTTCATGTTACAAATCATTAAATGGATTCAACAAAAATTAGCATAGAATTTTAACAGCTGAGTAATTAAACAAAGAAATGCATTAATACTATTAACCTAAATGATATCATAATAAAATGTATTAATAAGGTTTTGGTGTGAAGTATAGCTTCAATCAATAGTTGCTTCGTTAGTTCTATTTGAATTTGTATTGCTTCAATAGTTCTAGTTGTGTTGAGTTTGTATATATTCCATAAATAGACACAAAACTTTAAGTTTGTTGACAAACTGTTTACTAATAAAAGAAGAGTACATACTTATCTATACAAATCTTCTCTACTTGTGGTACAAGTACTTGTAACATTCTCATTATGGTCTGCAACGGTAACTTGTGCTTCCAGGAATGTACCTTCAATATATATGAACACAGTTTATCGTACTGTACTAATGTTAAACATATCATAAGTTACAAACTTACAGACAAAGAAACAAGGTGTTTTACATCTTATTAACTGTACATAAAAACATCCATTTTTTTTGCAACACAATGTAATGCCTTCAAGCATATGTACATGAGCAAATACAAAATACGAGTAACATCATAATTATGTTCTTCATTAATCCCATTTCAAACTTATCTGGAAAACTTTCATTTGTGATAAGAAGTTGAATCAGAATTCTATCATTTATCACTGAACATGGCAAGTACTGACAACAGAGATTGTAGCATTACAGCAGGATTATCTGGAGAGCTTTTTTAAAAATGCAGTCAAATGTGATCACTCAGGTTAAGTCCTTTATCTATAGAAACATAAGAATATGTCAGTAAGATATCTGACTAAAATAACAGTCAGTCTATTTACCCATTCAGGTGAGGCAACCCATCCACCACCTGTACTAGAGGTGGAACCAGCTCTCTTGAATGGGGCTCGGGCTCCCTCACTGCTTGGAGTAGTAGGAGTGGCAGGCGGAGATCCCTGAAAGTTTATATTTCTTCAAAATTAATATTCATATACAGCACTATGAAGTATAAATAAATATAATTAGAAGTACAATTTATTAAACTGAAGTCTTTTTCACTAGGGTTTAACTATACACCAACAGCTAGGGACATTTCATGACTTTTCTAGCTTACTCCCAGGTAGAACTACAAATCTTCTGTAAACTGGCTGGACAGCTTACTAAGCTGTGAAATTTGGCCACAGCTAGGATTCGAACTTACACCTGTGTCAGGCTAGTGATTACTAGTCAGAGACTGCAGAGGACCCCAACTGAACAAATACAGCAAAAACACGATGAGATGATTTTAAGAAATTTACCTGAAATTGATTAGTTAATATCAAATGGTCATTGGGATAAAAAAACTATACAGTCTGGACTATGATTCCGGGTACATGTTATATGGAATGAATGGCCTAAGCCTGAATAAATACTGTATGCATGATTTGAGTTGTACTATATTCCAGTTTCAATACAAAAAAACAGAATATTATAAGAACTAAGTGCCCATTCTTATAGAAGGAATAACTGTTAACTGTTGAACAGCAAAAAGGACTTTTCATAGACTTACAATGCTTTCAGCTTTTTGTACTTTAGCTGGACCACTCTGATCAGACTTTGCGGCAGCCCCAGCTGGAGCCATAGGATCTTCAATCTCATTTTTAGGTTGTATACTCATAGTACCAGCAGCTGTTGCCAGTTCTTGTAAGGATTCTTTGTGGACTTCATCAGGGGCAGCATGCTCAGTCATCTTCTCCAAACCTGAATACAGATAACATGTTAGCTTAGTGACTCATGTTGTCAGAGAGTTTTATTGTTATACAACACACTACAACATTCTGTATCAGTTTATCATCTAATATCATTACAACAGATCTATAAATTAGTTTATACAAACACTGACGTCAGAGATGTAAAAGAAAATAATTTTTACATTTATGATACAACAATTATCAATTATCATTACTCATGCATGTGCAATAAAAAAAGCTGTCATAGAATATACATATATCATGAAGTTACATCGTAAATTTGAAAAAAAAAATCACAAACCATTATAATGTCACAAAATAAAAGACAACAAATAGAGAAAGAATACAAGTTGCTTGTTCTAATGTTACATAAATAAATAGTACAAAAAAGATGATATGGGAGATGTTTATATAAATCTACATAAATGATATATACATACATGTATATATATCACTGCAATACTTAATATCAATCTAAATCATACAGGATAGATAACATCCCTATATCATGTAGTCAAGATTCTGAATTAATTGTCATGGCATAAAAAAACTGCCATGAAAATGGTATATGAACATGATATTAATCAAACCAAACATGTGTTATAAAAATAAGATTACTAGTAGAAAAAGCTAATCAAGCCTAGATACACTATGTGCACTATTCAATAGATTTAAAATGATAATAATGTTGCTTAAATTCAAGTGTGGCTGTAAAAAGATAGATAAAGGTAGACTAAACACTGACCAGTAAGAAGTGATAAAAGCAAAAACTGCCCAAGTGAGATGCAATAAACAATTTAAAAAATGAGGTCTTTGGAGTTTTCAAATCAAAATTACTTTTAACTCAAATAAGAGTTTTAATTTCAGACAAACAAGAGGTACGAAAGTTTTGCTGAAAACAGGTCAAGTATTCAAAACCAAGAAAAGTTTGCACAAACATAAAGACAGAATGCCAAAATTCTTGAATTTTTAAATTAATTAACAGGATAATGTAAGTAAACAACCGACCCAAAAATTTGATAGTACATGTATCAGTATGAAAAAGCAACAAAATGGTCTTAGATAGCCGCTTATAACAGCATCCTAAAATTGTGCTACCTTTTGCTTTTAGCGTATCTTTGATAGACGGAGGACAATAAATCCTGTGCAAGTCTCTAAAATGATGAAAACCTACAAATATGAAATAGTATATATTTGATACATAGCTATCAGCTTTCTATATAAAAGCTTGGTGACTAAAATTTAGTGGTTGTTAACCTATGCATCATCTAAACAGCTATTTTCAAACTAGCAAAATAAGGCAATAATGTAACCTGATTATATGGTTTTAGTCTATTTTGCAGCAATCTGAGCAGGCTTACTTTAACTAAACACTGGATTTTACTATAGTCAAACCTGAGAGCCAAGGCCATCAAACATTAATAATATGGCATATTAACATGATAGGCTTTCATCTATAAGAGATTTATTTAGAAGTG
This sequence comes from Lutraria lutraria, assembly GCA_964023205.1. NCBI lineage: Eukaryota > Metazoa > Mollusca > Bivalvia > Venerida > Mactridae > Lutraria > Lutraria lutraria. Next base: position 39,254,516 of record OZ026836.1, read on the forward strand.
GTCTGTGTTCAAATGGTGATCTGTATAAATAGGTCGTTGAAATAAAGGTTCAACTTTATATTAAGCATGTTAGATAAGAAGAAATGTTATACAACTCTGTGATTTAAGCAAGCAATCTATAGAGTGGTATGTAAGTTTTGGATATTATATAAATACAGCAAAAACAGACCATAGGAAACTCAGACAGCAGTCTTCGAATTAGTGGGTTGCCCCCTGTATGAAAGGATTTTTTTCCTTCAGACTGAGACAGTATAGAATGGATACACTAAGTATAATTTAGCCTGAACACTATATTTTATTTCATTGTAATGTTAAATATGGATATATGAAATAATTATTCTGGTCCCTGTGAGATCTCTATCAGCATGTTCTACTGTATACAGTAGCTCAAAATCAGCTTCATACAATCATACTTAACAGCAAATGTATAAGCCTTGTATATTTCATTAATGACTGAATGCAGAAACTGAACATGTTATTTTCTAGTAAGAGTAAAATAGTGAACAGTTAAAGAAAATCGAGATTAGACATAATTAGGCCAGAGAACACATATAAATGAGGCTATGACATAAGCTAGCCAGTCAATACAGTTTGTATACCAAACTAATCAGCATGTTTAATTACTTCAGCATAATTACTTATCTGCCGTGTGTTCATTACAGTACAATCTTCAAAATCTATATAATAAATGTACGTTATTAGCTCATCTAAATTTTACAATAATTACGGTACTGTATATTTCTTTAACCTTATGTATAAACAATCGGTTGGCACCAGAACACAGGGTTACAAACTAGTACCAGTAATGTACATTGTACAGTATGACTTAAACTCAGGATTTTAGAATCAGGTGTCAAAAACTATACACACACGTCACAACAATATTAACCATATTTAGACATTACATAAATATATTATATATACTAGTATAAAATGCATTGATCATTACAATTGTACACCAAACCATTGTAAAAAGAGACTCTCAAACTTTGAGTAAAGTGTTAGTTATTTATCAACTAACATTTAACCCCATCAGTGTTCCTAGATTTTTTTACAAGAAATTATTTGCAATAATGCCAACTTCTGTACATGAATCACTTGAGGTTAATGTTGCTGACTTCTTTTTATGTGAGAAAGTAGCCAGTAGCTTATGGAGTCTAGTACTGATTCTTCCCAGGAATAATGGTTAGGTAAATTGTATGCCTCATATGACTCTGACTGTTGAAAAGGGTGTAAAACTCAAACAAACAAAACAAATCACTCAAATTAACAGTACTAATGAAGGATGAATGACCATAGATATACTGTCTATAACGAATGAGTCACAATTAATTAACATGTGCCATAATGCTGGTCACACTATATTGAGCTAAGTGCACTGAGTTATCAGTCATTGTAAAGTAATGACAGTCAATTTTAAAACAACATAACAGAAGTCAGACAATGTCAATACTTCAACAGTTCATTAAGTAACTAACACCTTTAGAAAACATTAATAGTTAGTACACACATGCACACCAAACTATCACACCTTGTTAGTCAAAGAATTCTGATTAATATCATGGTGAAAAAAGATATAACTATATTTGTCAGTTGCTTTACTTTTTCTAGTCTTTTTGGATTTGTGTCTAAACTCTGGGGTGACTTGAGCAACATCCACCGTGAAAAGTTGCAAACCATCAAAATGAGTGGGGTCAAGGTCACTGACCAGGTCAGACTGAACATGCACTAAATTAAGAATGTATGTATAATATCAGTAAGTTAATAATAGTTTAATTGCAACAAAAAATAAGAATGTTCATTGAAATTATACACTGTTAATACTTATTATTGCAATGTATAAAAAAATGTGGAATTCATTTGTCATTAAGTACAAAGTGCTAATATATCAAAATGGAATTAATCATAATAAAAAAGTGTGATATTATACAATATTACAAATTTATGACAAGTATGACCTTCAAACAATACATGTTTGAAAATCATCAATAAAAATAAGATATTATATCTAAAGATATTTATGTAAGATTGTACTGTGATCTCAATTTCATTCTGTATAAGAATTACATAAGATTCTAGTCTGAGCTCAACTAAAAGAATTTTAACACTGAAAACAGTTCACAGAAATTCTAACTTCAAATAAATATATAGATTTATTATCCAACATCATTATTAGGTTATTAGTTAATATTAATATATTATTTTGAGTAACATGTAGCCTTAGTTCATTCAGTGAATTAAACAGTTTCAGATATTTTTAGGTTTATCATCGAAAAGATAGAACTTGGATTAGAACATTTACATACAATTCCAGACATCAGTTTATTTTACGTAAGTAAACAGCAACCAGCAGTAATTACTGCCTCAAAAGTAATTATCAATATAAATAATTGATAATTGATTCTTCAAAGACCTTATCAATCACACAGCAAAGAGTAAAACTGTGGGGAAATTACTAAGGAACTAAAACTATCATGGAGCATTTCATATTTTTACTTACTCAGGATCTCTTCAAAAATATAATAAACTTGATTAATAAAATCTATACCTCAATTGATACACACACACACAAAAGTCTGAGTTCTATAATTATATACATTTGTAATAATTTGTAGCAGGGTATTTCACATACGCAGGTAACAAAATCTCATCCAAAAGCAGGCTTTCTAAATATTTCTAGCAATTCTACTTCACCTTGTGTATCATAATCATTTTCACTGAATTTAGGATGAAAATGTGGATGAGCTAAAATAAATGATAGTATAGTGCAACCTCTCTAAAGCAACACCCTTTAGGAGTAGCAAACTTATGTTGTTGTTGTTGTTGTTGTTGCCAAGAGGTTGTTGCTCTAGATAGTTAAATCATGCAGTGGGAAAAAATCATGCTTTTGTCAAAGGGATGCTGTTGCTCAAGAGAGGGCCACTGTGGAGAGGTTGTACTGTATAATAGTAACCCGGAGGGGGGGGGGGGGGGTAATGATGCAACAACAGCCGGAGTCATTAGGCAATGTCTCTGGATTTACTTGAGGAGGAAGACCCTAGAAGTACTACTAGGAAAAGCACAGACCTTCTGTATGTTTGGCTGTATAGCTTCCACACATTTGAATTTGATCTGGTCCCTGGTTTGGATTCAAAATAAGTAGGGATGTAAACGGTTAATCGATTAATCGATTAACCGTTCGTTTGTTCGATTAACCGGTTATTAAATCATTAATCGATTAACCGAAAAAAATAGAAAGAAGCAAGTAAAATATAATAATAAACTATAGAAAAATCGAAATTTTCATTTTTGAAACTTTGAAGTCTATATGCGCGTATTATCTTGTCAATAAATCAGTCGACCAAAGGTGCGAAAAATACGACAGTTGAGCAAATTAACAATTCATTGACACTGACCTGGGACCATTATACACACTGACACGTATATTGTTGATTGTGTAATTAACTAATTGAGAAGCGATTTTTGGATATACGAGTAAACTTGCTTGGTCTGGGACATCCTCACAATTTGATAATTGTATCGCAAGTTATATACAATAAGTATGATATGTTATACTATCGCAGAAAAAAATCGTCTGTCTGGATGAAAAAAACGTAAAATGTAACCTATATATGTTATACTATGTATACACGTATGTTGTGTGTTACGTTTTACTAAGACATGCTAATAAAATCGCCGAACAATATCACCTTTTTCGTCTTTTGCATCTTTATTGATATAAACTGACAACCTTGTTCTTTATTAATTATCCCTGAGTTAAGACACTGGTATGATTTAATTTTGCATCTTTGCATCAAACATAGCGGCTGATAATTATGAGAACGTGTTGACATTTGATACTCAATTGCACAAAGTGTGAAATACTTAAATACATCGAGTGGAATAACAATTAAATTCATCATTACACCAATCAACCAATCAAATGATCGTTGTTGTACGCTCCGCCCAATGTTCCAATTATAACCTGACCAAATTGAGTATGAAACAAGTATGCCGTAATCTACTTTTTTGTAAACAAAATTACTATTAGTTGCCATAATGTTATTTGTAATTGATCATTGATATATATAAACTGAAAATTGATAGTACATACACGCATCACATTTCAGTGGTAAATATATATTGATGTATATATACATTATCGCATTTCGTGTGATACGTCGGTGTCGCGGAAACTTATGACAATTCATTCATGTTTAAAAGCACTTCGTACAATTAACATACGGTTAATCGATTAATCGTTCGTATGAACGAACGATTAACCGATTAGTAAAATCTTGACAAATTGACATCCCTAAAAATAAGTGATTGCAAGTCTGACCATCATCAATGGGTCACAAAGGTCTGTCACAGTTTTTTTTCCACATTAATTGGCTTTGCTGGAAACCATGTCTAATGAAAACTGTGCCAGGGTAACCAACCCTTACTTTTTGGAGAATGTAGAAAATTCAGGAATTATGAAATCCATGCGAGAATTTCAATCATCGTGATAACTAAATCTCCGACCTAAACAAATAGCAAAATACTGGGTTTTCACTTCTTATTAACAATTCTTCCCATCATGTTTGTAAGATTTTAATCAACTGCAAAGAACTTAAGCTCAAGAAGAAACAAAATGACAAAAAAGGAACACTAGAAAATTCCCAAATACAACTTTCATAACATAAAGGGAATCAATATTTATATATAGACATTACAACTTCTAACAAATCAATTCATTGCCATGCAAAACACAAACATCATTGAAAAAAAATGTAAGTAAAAATGTATATAAGATGGCTTTTTACCATAAAAACACTTACGAGGTGTAGCAGCTAATGACACTTTAAGGGTCCCAGGCTCAGCTTCAGTAGCTGGTAGGGCTCCCTCCATAGTCTGAGGCTCTTTTTGATCAGTTGGGGATGGTGTGTGGAGTTTCTTTCCTCTTTTTGTGAGAGCTTTAGCAATTGACGAGTGATCAGTCGGCAAATTAGCAAGTTGGTGAAATACTTGTCTCTTACGTATAATCGTATACACCAGGTTACTGTTTCCTGTAATAACACATATAAGTGAACTTATTCCTTGTGTTTGAACACCATAAAGGAAAGTAATCTCAGTTCTAAGATTAAGATTAACTGAGCATAATGCTGGTGTACCAGCTTCTAAATTAATTAAATAACAATCAGTGACCATTATAAAAGCATTAAACGTTTCCAAAGACAGACTCTCTATTACACAGAAGAAAACTACATGTGTGATAGACAACAAAATGATATCAAAACAACTTTTATCTTGAGGAAGATGACCAATAAGAACTGCATTGTATATATTGTAAATAACCATTCAAAACAGTGAATTGATTAAAAGGATGTAAGAAATGTGAACAAACCATCAAATTGATACTGTATTATATTATTGAACACTTCCAGAAGAAAGAACACAAGATGGTGATTTGTTGGACTGGCATACAAGAACCATGGGGTACTAAATGCCTGAAAAAAAAATTGATACATAAATACTAAGAAAACTGCAATTCGAGGACACATCCTATAGAAGAGAAGCCAAAAAATTTAAGACCAAAAGGAACAGCAGACCAGAGAAATGTAAGCCCTCCCAAAAAGGTTTTATGAAAGTAAACGTGATAAATTCATAACATGATTATGAGTATTCTAATTGGAGTCAAATATATTAATTAGTCATTTCACTTTTAATATGAACTTGCTATGTGCACTCTTTCAAGGATTTCAACTGAATGACTTTTATCTATTCATGGGATAAGCTTTCAGTAATCCAGGATGTCACGGTAGATTATTAAGCAACCTAGATGAACAACGGCATCCAACAAGGCTGAGAAATCATGCAGTAGTATTTATCGATTAGCTCGAAGTATATGGCAAAGATTTTAATAAATCCTTTTATGATAAAATCAACAAGCAAATTTAGACGCAGTAGGAATTAATACTTCACTATAAGCTGCAGAGACCATGTTGCCATGGTGAAATATTCAGTTAAATGAGCAAATGTTCTTAAAATAATATTCACGAGACCTACTTGATTATCATGAATAAAATACATACCTCCAATAGATGCAGTAGTTTCGTGCTAGCAACCATTGACAATGTCTTCAAGTATGGGGATACTGTGAACAAGAAGTTGAATAATAAATCAAAATACTGTCACACCTGTGTACTAATGCCACTCTTGGGAAAGTCAAAATGTGACTTTTATTGACAGGTGGCCTTTACTTAGTGGTCATTCTATTCTAAGTAATCAATGATAATTTTCAAAATAATGACCTTTATTCCCAGGGTGGTCTTTATTTGATGGTGGCCACTAACACAGGTATGGCTGTATTGGAGAATGAAATTATAATACAAGACTAGTACTGTCAATCCAGTTAAATGGTTACCTGTGAATAAAAGTCCCCTATGATCAACTCTCACTTTTTGTTAATAAAGGAACTTAAAAAACTTCTGAATGAAGAGGAACAGTCTTTCATATAAAGGCTTTATTTTCATAGTTTGACTGCATGTTTTTTTTACCGAACAACATTGAATTGTCATTTATCATTATTCATTTTATTCAATATAACCAGAAAAGGGACATCTGCCAAATATTCCCCCACTCCAAGTAACATATTAAAACCAACATGAACGATAATGTCTCTTTGATTGAAGAAGGCCTATATATATAGATGCCAAATACCATCTGATGATCTAGATATCATCCACAAATTCTCTTACAAATTCTCAAGTATTTCAGAAGACATATAACTTACCATTAACTACAATGGTCAATAAACAATCAAACAATGGCTGCAATCTTTGGTGACCAGTTGTGATGATCTTGTGAAAGACCTACAATATCAATATTACATAATATAATAAATATATATATAAGTAGTAAAAAACAACAATAATTAAGTTATATTTCTTAATCAGCATTCATCTAATATAACTATTTGCTTCATAGACAATTATACAAGCATGTTTTCATAGTTACAGTACAGCATTTGTTTTTAAGAACCAAAGTGAATTTTGCCTGAATTTTTTTACATAGATTACACTACCAGTATACATCAGCTATAGTTGTAGAGTCTTGAATCAATCAGTATAGTAATATAAATTTATCAGATATGCCAGGGGAGGAAAGTACATTACAAATCTAGCAAACACATCATTTTTAAGGAGATCTCTTTGGATCTGAACATTTTTGCATAGAATATAAGTCTGACAACAGAAAATCCTCCGTAAAGGAAAGAACACTACACCCATGTTTTAACCTCAGTGGAGGTTAAATTATATTATTTAATTATTAATATATTTATATAATACCATTATACATAATACTATCACTTACAATAATGAGGAAATCAGCATGAGTTCCTGTGAACACAGGTATATCCATAGGCACTCTAACAGTGTATGGTTTGTTCAATCTAACACCAAAATTTCTCTCACCACTAAGTAACAGTAGAATAAATACTCCAATATGCATTAAACCAACTCGAGCTGAAATATAACAAATAACCAAATGATTTACATCTACAGAAAGATACACCAACTGGGGGGTTATTAGAAATGTTTGAAAATGTATTTCCAATTATGGTTACAACAAGCAAAAACAAATCAAAGCATGGAACTGACAGACTGTTGTAACAACCCTTTCCCTACTGCCTATAAAAGTATGCATATGAACATTAAAAGCATGATTTTTTTATAATAAAAGGCTATGGAAGTAATATCCTGATATATAAATCATCACAGTGAACTACTTTTGATGGACAAACTTTAAAGCTGCCACCACTTGACTTCTTTAATTAATTCATAATGTAAGAAACATGTCTTATAACAAAACCTTGGGGTTACAATCATTTGCTTAAATAAAAATAATTTAATGAAATTTTATTTCTTTATATCAGATTAAAATAATATTTTAACATAAAAACACTTATACAGATATCAAGATAGCTATTGATTTGTGTCACATCTGGAGTATTTATTTATATTTCAAAGCATACAGCAGCTTGTATCCTATAACGTCTTGTATGTGAACCTTTTTATGAGGATAATCAGAATTATTAAATGCAGGCTAGAAAAGTCCAGAAGATCAACATTTTACAAGTTTTAACTAATAACGCACTGAGACACATACAATTCTATTGACATGATTTTTATATCTAAAAATTGTTAACTTAGCTGTGATATATCAATGATATGACACCAAGAAGTCTGACGATTTAAACTCCTAAATCACTAAGCATTACAGCTATAATCTTCAGCTTATCATAAACCACACTAGAAAGATTCATCTAAATAAAATAAACTTACATTGATCAGCCCTGGCATCGTTCAAGTAGTACAAGATTGGAACCAGTATATCTAATACATCACTACTCTTCAGTACATAGAACATGAATTTCTGAAAATAAGACGACAAAGGTTGGAATCAAGACTGGCTATCATTGAACCTAAGTAAGTACTTTAGTCAGTTTGAATTTTTATATACTGGCTGTTCAAAACTTCATCAAGTTTGGGTAATTTGTTTAAGATAGTAAACATCAGTCTACATGAAAGAGACTCAATGGAGATAGGGTGATAGACACTTTAGCCACCTGCTACTTACCCTAGAATCTGGGACACCCGCAGCAGCTGACAATAAACTCAGGAATAAGTAAGTAAGTAAAGTTAAAGTGATTCATATGCATTAAGTTTTAAGAATTAAATTTAACATAATAGAGTAATTTTCGCATCATTAACTTTCAAAAATAAGTGTAAGATCAAGAAATTCATTTATATTAATGTAGCCAACATCATGAAGCTTAAACTTCAAGAAATATCTGCATTGATAGCCTACCTTATTTATATCACACATCTTCCAAAAAAGTACCAATAACTCTTGATGGAACTGGATCTTTTTAGTAGATCCTGGTAAATAGGTCTGCATCAGTGGGTTATTTAGAAGTCGTGTTATACCTTTCAATATGAAATGGAAATCCTGCAAGGAAAGTTACAAAATTTATTTTCAATTCTTTCACATATTGCACAATTATAAGACAATTTCATTACTGATTCTGTAACAGCTTTCAAACAACTACTTTTAAAATGCTTTTTAAAAAAAAAAAGATTTACAAAATACAACAAAGTTAAGGAAAAAATTCAATAACATTTCGGTGTTCACATGGATGAGTGATGGTTTTTCTATACACTATCAATAAATACTCTTAGTCCGATCACGGTTCATGCTTATTCATTAAGAAGAGATTGTCTTAGTGTCCTATCTTCCAATCAGATGCTATAGCCCAGAGTCGTGTCGTAATCCACAATTTTCTGACATTAGGATCCTTAATATCAAATTAGATTTACATCAACTGTAGGAAGAACTATGCAATTTGTATCTGACACATATACCACTTGCAGTGAATCCAATAGATTAAAGTAAACCTCTATAAATTATTCCTAGAAATGCAAACAAAGAACACTACTTATGTCATACCTCCTCTCTATGAATCCGTGACAAATAGTTCACAAACAGATTATCTGAAGTACCACCCTGTAACAGAAGAATTGGGAGAATATAGAGCTAAACAATAGAAACATCATACAGTGGACATCAAAATGATGGGTCATAAAAGACCACACTAGAGGACACCAAAATTATGAGTCACAAAGTTGTGTATAATCATTCTATACTCTTATACTTAAACCATTCCAGTAGGAAGGTACGTAAGAGTGTTATGTAATTAAATATGAGTCCAGCCAGTATTATATAATAATCCAATATTCCTTCAATGGAAATTTGTTCACCCGCCAAAAAAATCTCTTATACAGCTACTTCACCATCATTAAACAAACGAAACTCATCAAATTTCTGTACCTCAGCTTGAGGTTCCATGGCTGTTCCACCAGCTGTTCCATCGACTGATACATTTTGCTGATTGGTTGAATCATTCTCCATGGTGACACAAAGCACCTGCAAAGCAGACTCAACCAGGGCTTCTCGGGAATCCGTAAACATCAGATGATTATATGGTAATCCGTAACCAACCGGATCATAAGCACACACAACATTAATCAGAGAAGTGAATAAAGGCAGAGCATGTCTGAAATAAAGAATACTCTTTTTGCTAGATCAAGCCTTGATTTTACAGCAGTCTATTAATACTGGCTTGACTGTCCAATTCATTCCTATCTAAATGTTATATGTATACCTATACTGACATGCCATGGACTTTTGATGCATCAAAAAATTGATAAAAATAATCAGTGACTGGCATGGAAGTAACAATCATCACACAAAGATTAAACATAATCAACAATATGAACTGATGTCCAACCATAGTTATTTCTACGATAATAATAAGAAATATGCCAGCAACAAAATTAACAAGTATTATAGTAACTTAAAAGCTCAAACGCTCAAACTTCTCTTGTGCCTACAGGATTTCAATAAAATGGTATCTTTAATTTCAGTTGATGATGTTATTTAAAGTAACATAAGATGCACCTGACCTATTTTCCGTAGATGTGAAGAAATGAATCCATTGGTTCGGTGTACTATGAGCATCCGCTAAAAACATAAAGTTGGTTCTTAAATTCAATATTTAACATTGTCCCATACAATCAATAGGCATCATCAGACCAGGTCTCAAAATGTTAGCCTTACTAATGGTACTCAGACACAAATATTGTATTTTGTCACTTAATATTTGAGATTTAGTTCAGATAAAACAATGATGATAAATTTACACTGACAATATGTAACTACTGTTAATATAGTGATATCTTTCAAACAAAATAACTCATAGCTAGGTCCCAGAATTTGGCTGAAAAAATACACAGTTCAATGTTTAAAATCATACTGAGGTCAGATTAATGCATCATTAATATCATAATTAATCTAAAACATTAAAAGACAAAATGAGGAGCTCGAACAGTAAGCCCTATCTCAAGCTTGATTATTTTGAAACTAGTTAATAAGTATGAAAATATTTTTTGCATAACATCACCAAACACCAGACACATTATAATAACAACATATTACATCCAAATGAAAAAGTAGCAAATTTACTAGAACTGACTGACAAGCAACCACATAGAAAAAAAAGTAAATCAATGCCTGTGATCATTTTATCATACTCACCTATAGGTGGCAGGTACATTGTCTCAGAGAAACAAGTAAGGAGCAGTTTTATTATCTCACTTCTATTGGAATCATGCTGTACATTATGTGCTGGGGAGTGGGCAAAACCCACCCCAGATTCCCAGATATATTCACAACTATCAATGCTGGTCATATCTTCTGGGTTATCCTGTAATACCAGATATTTGTGTGTTGTATTGTGCAATTTTATTGAACTGTCAAAGCTGCATAACTTCACGATCAATGCATACATTTATATTAAATCTTCAGTGAGATTCAATTATTTTCGTTTTTCGTTATACCCATCATTGAATGAACAAACACATTTTTATGATATGATACATGATATCATAATTATGACCATGTAGAATGGGACATTCCTTAACTGTAAAAGAAATGAAAACTATTGACAGTGGTACGAAGCTAAAATAATTACATTCAGCGACCATGTAATTATTCAGCTTTGACAGTTTAATAAAATCGCAGTATAACAGCACATAAAATTCTTATCAACTGTTTGTATCAAAAAACAGAACACTGTTGTATTAATAAATGGGTAGAAACAATTACAATCAAACTTTCAAAGCAAGTATCATCATGAAACTTCAATAAATAACTATAATACAGGTATAAAACTGATAAGAGATTCTTACAGGTCCAGATTTCCGACCAGATGCAACTGTGAACTCTGGACAGAACAGTAAATCCTGAAAAATAAAAATCTTTGTAAACACATAAACACATCATTGTACCTATTCAATTCAGTATCATTGCACAAATGGATAAATATCATCAAAATGGTTTTATTGTAATCTCAAAATAACTAATACCTACTATCTAAAGAGACAATTTATTGATAAACATTGAATTCCAAAGTTGGATGCAAGAAGGTGATCATATCCATAAATTTATCAAATTCAAAATCATACATACACAGAGAGCATTAAGTAATGTCTGTGCCAATGGTGGACTCTCATTCTGAAAAACAAAACTTACGTTTATGATATTTTCACATGTGGTATAAATTATATACATATTTACAAAGAGCATTTATAGTATGTGTACCTATTCAAATGAAAACGAGTGAAATGAAAAAACACACAATGAGTGTTTATCGTTTATTAATTTTGATGTAACTTATTAGCTTGTCAAAAGGGCAAATTAAGAACATAGCAATTCCTGTACTTCATTTCAAATAAACAAAAAAAACATAACTCAGATGAGCATAAACACAGTAACACGTACTTCAGTATCTTCACTTTGACCTGGTAGTGTTGACCAAAAGAATCCTCTCCAATCTGGATCCTCAAATATATATGGCAACACTCTTGTTAGCAGTCGAACACAGTTCAAAACTGTAAATAGAATTTTATTTTCTTGGATGACATATGCAATACAGTACATATTTATTCATATAACTTGTCATTGAAAGAACATGAAGCTGGCACAGAAAATTAAACCAATAGATTTAATCAATCATTGATTTCGTGCAATATTTTTTCCATTTGTTACAACAAAAATTACATGAAAAAAAGTAAGATAATTGGCATTTATACTTTAGACCACTTCAACATGCTAAGCGTGAAAAATTAGCTTAAGAAATTCAAATTAACCTGTCAGAAATGTTTACATGCAAAACAACCAGAAAGTTTACAACTATTATTATTAAGGATAACACACCCTAAAAAATACTTTTATAAATGACTATGAACAAAAGTTAGTATAATTTGTTATATACACAGGGTTCTCAATAAAATTGAGGCCAGCAAGCCCAAAAGATAGACAAAAAGGCCTGCTAGGTGGGGTCCAGGCATTTTTCCAGCAATATCTTTAAAATTTTGAGATTTCCAACCGGCCCAAACTCGTTTCTAAATGGCTAAATTGGCCTGCGACCAGATGTTAATGAGAACCCTGCATACAAACATAATTGATTTATTATAAACTTTCGACCATACAACATTTTGAAATGTTGGACTCGGGTCAGTTATATTTGACAAATTACCGTAAACTGATGATAATGGGAGGTAATATTTATAAACAGTACTCTCCCCTTTCTATGATTATATAGCATTTTCATGATCTACACAATTCAGAAAAAGCTGTACCAATGGTGTATAATTTACATAAAAGTAAAATAAAATAAGAAGAGTTTAATGGTTGGAAAAGAATGGTTGTATAAGGGTCTAATAATACTTAAACTCAGAAATGTTTGAATTCTTAGTATCAGATGAAGTAAATAAAAACAAATAAGTGCAGTCTATAACTTGTAGAAGGGTAAGTTTTAATCTTTATCCCCAACTTAGTACTTACCAATTTGCTGTTCCCTCTGAGAAGGGCAACCACTCTCTGAGGCTGATACTAATTTCTCTACAGCTTTATAACATAACGTAGCTAAATTTGACGGAGATTCTTCCCTTAAAGCTCGTATTTCTGCTGCAGGTATCAATGTAAACACATCTTGAACACAAGTCACACTCTCTGACCAGAACTGTTCCCAAAATGCTTCATCACTAGCTTCTATTGGCTGCAAGAAAACAAAATGTTACAATATGATACCAAACCTGTTCTTTATCCTTTTGAAAGAAAGTTTTTAGTGATAACCTTATTTCAATAATTATTTGACTTTCAGAATGTATGTAATATAAAAACTAGCTAGTCCAAGTACCTGAAATGACAAAAAGTGACTTAATGCAGTCCAGTGTAAATTTTGTTATTTTAAGTGAATTTGTTCTTAAAATGACATGTTAAATAAGAATGAACAAGAAAAAATATAACAAAATGTTATAAACAGACGAAATACAAGAAGCATTGGTTTATCTTTTTTGTATAAACAGGCTTTTTTCATAAAGGATATTGACAGTCTATTTTATTCATTCCTCCATTCTGGAGAGAATAACATGTTTACAAGTTATAGATAATACACAAATATTGACAATCATGAGTATTTGACAAACAAATACATTCATGTATATATTGTAGTTCACATGTATATGGTAATACCATACCATACATCAATGGAATAAAATATGCCCTAAATACTACCAAATTCACCAAAATCTGGTATTTATAACTTATAAAGACAACCACACTGAACTTATCGTCGGCTGATATGTATTCGATACGTATGTGTTTTCGATACTTTCTGTTTTCTGCGCATAAACGCTTGACAGGAAGTTGAATGACATCACTTTTTGTTTACGCAATGTGCTCGACCTTGATATTTTACGATTCGCACAATATAATTCCAAAATATGTCGTTGTCAAGTAAGTAGACAGTAAATTTGGAACACAGAGCAAATAACCACTCAATTTACTACGCCATTTTATCACTTTAATAACAATATCGTCAAAAATGAAAATAATAAGAAAAACTGAGAAAATATTTTGACCTAGTCTGGGTATTTGGCTCGTCTGCTATCTACATCACTCGACCATCATGCAATAGTCGTATTTCCTGTCCACTACAGGGTGTTTGAAAAGTGTTCATGTCTTACTTATTTTTTCGCTAAAATTTCTTAGAATTGATTATTAGTACATCTTACATTTTCAATACAAATCCCAAAATGTAAGTAGAGCAAGACTTTATAACTTATCAAATGAAGTTAGCTACGGGTTGCATTACACGTTTATGATATTAATTTATCATTGCATTGGAGATCTTACCAAAATTAAGATAAAATACACAGACTTGAAGCCAGATGTTGCCGCCATTTTGTCTAGCATAACTACGCATCATAAACCATTAATTGTAATGTGGGTATGATCATATTCACCAAACAAGGTTTTCTCATAACTCCTTGTTAAACCTGGTACTTTTGGACCATCTCTGTCTTGAATACTCTTCAATTTTGGAGGTATCGAAAACGGGTCAATTTTGCTAAATGGCGGTCACTGATCACAATTTTTGTTTATAGGTCTGTTATTCGTTGTTGTTGTTTTACAAATTGACCATAAGTGCATTGAAATTACTAGCAATAAATTGATTTTTAAGATATAAAAGCATATATTTGTATTTTTTGCATATAAGGCGTTTTGAAATGCTTAAGGTATCGAAAACCCGTCAAACAATGATACATATTTCTAATGACATATCTAGTTCAACATCACAGAACAATACCTACATTACTTACTTACCTATCAACAAAAGAGCAGACGAACACATTCATTCAAACATAGCAGGTTTAGTTATGAAATAGCCAGTCCAATGACTGACTAATCATAATGACCGGCATCACCATTAGCCAATCAAATGGCCAGTTTTACCCAAACTAGTAATAGACCGACACTGTACTATATACTAGTAAACTCATACCCAAGACTTAAATTTGTCTAGAAAAAACTATTTTGCCTATGTTTCAGACTACCCTTAATTTCAACATTTTCCTCATAACTCTGGAAAATATATAAAACGATCTGCTTCAACAGATGCATGAAGAAACGTCTTAAGCTGTTGACTTAGATTGATACTGATAGTAAGAGAAAAATTCCATCACTAAAAATTTTAGTAAAACATGGTAAACAAAATTAATTATTAGTCCTGAGTTTTGTAATGGTACCCAGAACCAAGGACTTATATAACTAGACTAATGTGTGAGGATGATATGTATGTACAATTTATGACTCATATACATACAAGTCACATTCTTTATATAAAAATAAAGAGGAAAATCGTAAACTTAAACACAAAGGCCTTGTCAGCGTCTGAAACACAGATCATGAGCCTCATATAAACGTATAGTTCATTCGTGCAAAGAGAAGCTTATACATATGCATATGCTTTCAAAAGAGAATTGTAAACTGCGACGAACACACATGATGACATTACCTGTGTTTTTGTAGTAAGCTGAATAACAGCCTTCCTAAAATTTAATTTTGTGTCAGAATTTCCCATTTTCCAGCTGTTTTGTTGGCATAATGCGCAGTGACGTAAATCGCAGATGTTGATTGGTCAATTTATTGATTTTTAGGAAGAACGACAACTCTTTCATAAATAGTCGTGTTTAAAGTCCAGACCAAAACCGGACTTTATTTTCCCGGTTGACTGAAATGGTTTTAACTACTTGTTCAAATCAAAGACCTATACTACTATACAGAGATTAGACACTTCTCATTAACAATGAACGAAATAAAATGTATAGTATAGGTCTTTCTTCAAAATGATTGTTCATGAATATAAAAAGTATTTTTGTTATAGTTAAAAATATTAGCTAGCCTCTGTTATGGATTTACTGTCTGTACTATATTGACGTCTAACATGCACGATGACGTTAATTAATGTATCTGTTAAATAAATGTATTTCTCTCTTTTCCTGTGAATTTCTAAACGTAGTACTTGCATGGCTCGTTAGTTAGAATGGGAGCATTGAAAAAGCGATCCTGAGAATTGCGAAAGGTGGAATTTTTTAATCGAGATTCTTAAAGCTTGAATCTCGATTAAAAATTCCACCTTTCGCAATTCTCAGTATGGCAGGATCTTTGGTTCCATTAGATCACCGATTACATCAACTTAGAAATGTTAATCCCAGCATTCCGTATCGATCTTTATTTCTTCTTGTTTAAAATAAAACTGGTAACTT
Source organism: Lutraria lutraria (assembly GCA_964023205.1). Lineage (NCBI taxonomy): Eukaryota > Metazoa > Mollusca > Bivalvia > Venerida > Mactridae > Lutraria > Lutraria lutraria. Next base: position 39,271,213 of record OZ026836.1, read on the forward strand.
ATGCATGAACGTGAACATATCTTGGATAAATCTTTACAGGATGTGAACTTTCTACAAAGACCAGCCGGTAAAAGTAGTGTTCTAGTTTCGATGAACTGTTCGTTTTATATGATTTGCTGTTGAAAAGGGTAGTAAACAAACATCAACTGAATACATATAATGGTACGGGACATACTGTATTATATGGAATGATATTCAGGTAAAAATTAGACAATGCCTGCTTACAATTACAATTCGCTCATTGACTTTGCTAGCATGGTATAGTCAGAATCAGCAAGTCAGGGAGGCCATAACCGGTACTGACGAATTTTAGGGGTTAAAGCTTTTGAAACTAGTGTTAATCCATGTAATGTTTAATTACACTCAGATGACAAGTGCTATGTGTAGAACTATTTTTGAACTACAAATACATGCATTCCGTATTTAGCCTACAACGAGGGGTGATACGTTTCTTAGGGACGTCATGAAGCTACATATAGTTAAACTAAACTTTTGCAACTTTCGCGGAAAATCATTTGATAAATGACATGTCCCACAATGCGTCTGCGGCCATCTACAGTCCGGGGGCATGCCTCCCCTCCCTTCAGAAAGGTGACTATACACATTATTTAAGGACAAGCTACGCCCCTGACACTGGGTCTAATTAAATCGTCACTAATAAATCGACTAGTAACTAAATAATATAGATTCAGTGCAACGACACAGTTTCTGGGTTTACTTTGAAACAAGTTGTATAGATAACGATTATCAAGGTGGACAGTAAATAAAATGAACACTCAACAATTCTAACCTAACCTAAAACCTAGTTTAATTTTACATAAAGACCATGAATTTAGAGGAAGAGAAATATAACAACTTAGTCAATAAATTTCGAATCCTGGCCAAAACAATATACAAAAAAATGTACTACCATTAGTTTAATTGGAAGTGGTTTATTCGAGCAAGAAATAAAATCTGCCTTGTGAATATTGGTGAGCCAACAACGATATGACCAATGCTGTTCTCCTTATCGATATATTTCCCTCTTTTTATATATATATAAAATTTTCATTATAAATATATGTACATTATTGCCCTGATGAGTCTAGTGACGAAACCGGTCGGCCATTAAATAATAATTATATAATACCTACGGAATGTTGATTATTTTTCATTAATTATTAATTTACTTGACTCGGATATTTTTTAACATTTATAGATATATATACATGTATATTGTTGGGGTTCATTTAAGAAACATTTTTAAGCAACTATATTGATTTTTTATTAAAAAATAAAGTTAACAAAGAATTCGGAACCATTTTTACTTTTAATTATATGGCATCTGGTACCGTGAATTTTGAACTTTTCATTATACATGTATAATTATATATATTTCATGATGCACTGTTTTTGAATGACACAGGGGTATGATAAAACATGTGTGTTGTAGTGTATAAACACACACACTGATGGTTATAAACAATGTGAATTTAAATGACTAGATATTGTCAAGGATTTATATAGAGTACATACATGTATGTATATAAGTAATAGATACAGTACGAGTTTTTCTTCAAAAGTGTCTTCTTACAGACGTAAGAAGACGGTTCGCTTAGATAAACAACCAATTTGTCCGAGGCGAAGCCGAGGATAAAATGGTTGTTTATCTAAGGGAACCGTCTTCTTAGCGTCTGTAAGAAGACATTTTTGAAGAAAATACGAGTACGTGTATCTGACTTATACGACGATAAAGGATAATGTCCACGTGAAAATTGAGTTATTGAAAAGTGTCTTCTTACAAACGTTAGAAGACACTTTTTGAATAGCTCTGCTGGGGGTATAGTCGTATAAGTTCTTGATATTGTTAACAGTACTATTGAATGATTGTTTGCATACTGTGTAAAGTGAAATTAACCTTAGCTTGAATCTATTTGTGTATATACATGCTTTCCTGTGATTAGTTAAGATCTTGCGATTGCACCAATCAGGAGTTGTTAGGTCGGGTAATCACAAAGATTATCGCCTGCAAGCACAATAAATTTCAGGAATGTCGCACGAATTTTATAGAGTGATTTCTTTTTGGTTCCCGCTTACTGTATTGAACGTATAATGTAGGGACGGGCGCCAGCGAGTTCACCTGAACCATGACGTCGCGCGCAAAAGACCGCACAAAGTTGTCGGTATTCTAGAAGGAAAGATGTCAATTTATCCGAGGTAAGATTTTAATTATTCGTTTATTTTCTGGTTTGAATTTTTAATTCAAGTAAATGTGTGTGTTGTTTATGGTATGTTTGTTGATGTATCTTAATTACAAATGTAGCACAACTAAATAATTTGTACCTCCACGGGATAAAGAATTTCAGTTTCAGGGCAGTCTTTGTTATTTAAAACTTCCAGACATTATTTATTCATCAATTTAAATGATTAGAAACCATGTTTTTGTGTTTTCTGACAACAATTGTAGTAATTGTCAATGCATGTTTAAAGGAAGATTGCAGTTGTTTTTAATAAGATACATGTATTTGTTAGTCGGTGGGGTATACTCATGCAGGCAGATGTGAGTTGTTGTTGTGTGAACTTGGAGCTTTTAGTCTTATAGTAATTGTTGACTGATATCAAATCGGGACATGTAATATACTGCAATTTATGCTGAAATTCTGTTCATTTTTTTCAGTTGATTGACACACCATGACATCTGATGGATACATGTTTGTCAGTTTTACTGTACATATAGTGATAAAAGCAGTAAGATGAAGAATAGATTTTACCCAATGATGCTGTAAGTTTTAGTTTTTATCATTCTCTAAGGATATGTTTTTCAATTGAGCTTTTTGTACATGTCTAATGTTAATTTTTCAATTGAGTATTTTGCAGTTGTCTGATAATGCTTAAATTGATATTCAATGTGAGGAATCTTTCTTTTTGAACAGTTAATTTTTCTTCTTGCTCAATTTTGTAGACTCATTGTTACCAAGCATTGTTGTCATATTTGTTAATAAATGGTACATGTGCTTGCTTTTATTAATTTCTTCTATGTAAGACTATTTTATTGAAATATTTTAATATGTCACTAATATCCCCTTGTATTGTTGTATAATGTTACTCTGTATATTTGTGATGTATTCATGCCCTATAATCTTACACTTGCAGATTTTTATGGTTCAAGACCTCACTTATTCCACCTGATGTAGAAGCAGATGACAGAAATTATTCCATCCAGTGAAGAAATATTGATGACAGAAATAGTTCAAGCAAAAATAGACAAACATATGACTGAAATAGTTCCACCTGTTGAAGAGATAGATGACAGAAATGGTGAGTTGCTTGATAGCTTTACACTCTATTTAATGATAATTATGCTGTTAATTGCCTTTTTTGGTACTTACCAAATCTTCCCCAATGAATGCACCTGTAATGGTACATTTTACCTTTTTCTGATAGAGGGATTCATGCTTTTTGTATGGAGAACTGTACTTTTCTAACAATTTTTATGTACCTTGTATTTGTTTCTCCTTGTTTCAGGGGATCTTTGGTATTGTATGTATAAATGATGCACTTGATCTGATTAATTCCTGTTGAAGTTTATCCCTATCCTTTACACTTTACATGTGTTTTGCATCACTGACACTTTGGTTAACTCTAGTTAACATTTTTTGTATGTGTATCACTTTGCAGCTCATGTACCTTGTTTATGTGTACATGTGTATGATGCTCTCTTTACAATTACTATTATGTATTTGGACTTGTATGTGATGCTCTTTGTTTACTAAGCCTAGTTGACTTTCTTTTGTATATATGTGTGATGCCCTCCCAATAACTAACATTTGCTAAATTTATATTTGGACTCGTATGTGATGTAATATGTTTACTAACTCTAGTCGACCTTGTTTATGTATATATATGTGATGCCCTCCCTATAACTAACATTTGCTTAATTTAGGTTTGTACATGTGTGTGATGCTCTTTGTTAACTAACCCTAATGGACTTTGTTTTTGTATATATATGTAATGCCCTCCCAATAACTAAAATTTGCTTAACATATATTTGGCCTTGTATGTGATTCTCTTTGCTTAGGCGAGTGAAAAAAACTTTTCTAATAATATTTATGCAGCTGATATTTAATTTTACTTGTTTCAAGAGACCTTTACTAATGTATAATTGGGTAGGTGGGTGTTATTCGTGACACTACAGGGTATGGCTTCCCTGCCCTTCTTACACCGAGCCAAACTTTCAGTCCCACTAACTCTTCTTGTGCACCATATTCTGTGGTCGACCTTCTTTGTGTATGTATTCATGATGCCCTACCTATAACTAACATTCTTTTTGGACTTGTATGTGTTGTTGTTTGTTTACTCAGTCTGGTCAACTTAGTCGACCTTGTTTTTGTGTATATGCCCTCCCTATACCTAACATTTGCTTAACATATATTTGGCCTTGTATGTGATTCTCTTTGCTTACTAACTTTAGTCGGCCTTGTTTTTGTGTATATATGTGATGCCCTCCCTGTACCTAACGTTTGCTTAACATATATTTGGCCTTGTATGTGATTCTCTTTGCTTACTAACTTTAGTCGACCTTGTTTTTGTGTATATATGTGATGCCCTCCCTATACCTAACATTTGCTTAACATATATTTGGCCTTGTATATGACTCTCTTTGTTTACTAACTTTAGTCGACCTTGTTTATGTATATATATGTGATGCCCTCTCTATAACTGACATTTGCTTAACTTATATTTGGCCTTGTATGTTATGGTTTTTGTTCATGAACTGTGGTCGTCCTGTGATATTCTTTATGTTTTTCAACTGCATTTAACATCTATATTTGAACGTTTTTGTGATGTCCTATGTTTAACCCAGTACTTTTTGCAGTTTATGGTGACGTGTGTGTTTGCATCATGTATGGAATGAGATCTGGTTGTTTTTGTGAGGAAGTGAAGATTCGGTCGATTCTGGTAAGAAACTCGCGGCTTCTGGTAGGAAACAAGAATGCCGTATGAAGGAATCTGTTTACCTTCCTTGTCACTTCAGGGGTTTGCTTAGGTGAGTGAACAAAACTTTTCTAATAATATTTATGCAGCTGATATTTAATTTTCCTTGTTTCAAGAGACCTTTACTAATGTAAAATTGGGTAGGTGGGTGTTATTCGTGACACAACAGGGTATGGCGTCCCTGCCCTTCTTACACCGAGCCAAACTTTCCCCTTCCTCTTCTTCTGCACCTTATTCTGTGGTCGACCTTCTTTGTGTATGTATTCATGATGCCCTCCCTATAACTAACTTTTTTTTTTGACTTGTGTTTCTGTTTGTTTACTCACTATGGTCGACTTTGATTTTGTATATATATGTATGTGATGCCCTCCCTATAATTAACATTTGCTTAACATATATTATTTGGCCTTGTATGTGATTCTCTTTGCTTACTAACTTTAGTCGACCTTGTTTTTGTGTATTTATGTGATGCCCTCCCTATTCCTAACATTTGCTTAACATATATTTGGCCTTATATGTGATTCTCTTTGCTTACTAACTTTGGTCGATCTTGTTTTTGTGTATATATGTGATGCCCTCCCCATAATTAACATTTGCTTAACACATATTTGGCCTTGTATGTGATTCTCTCTGCTTACTAACTTTAGTCGACCTTGTTTTTGTGTATATATGTGATGCCCTCCCCATGATTAACATTTGCCTAACATATATTTGGCCTTGTATGTGATTCTCTCTGCTTACTAACTTTGGTCGACCTTGTTTTTGTGTATATATGTGATGCCCTCCCTATACTTAACATTTGCTTAACATATATTTGGCCTTGTATGTGATTCTCTCTGCTTACTAACTTTAGTCGACCTTGTTTTTGTGTATTTATGTGATGCCCTCCCCATAATTAACATTTGCTTAACATATATTTGGCCTTGTATGTGATTCTCTCTGCCTACTAACTTTAGTCGACCTTGTTTTTGTGTATTTATGTGATTCCCTCCCTATAATTAACATTTGCTTAACATATATTTGGCCTTGTATGTGATTCTCTCTGCTTACTAACTTTAGTCAACCTTGTTTTTGTGTATATATGTGATGCCCTCCCTCTATTTAACATTTGCTTTACATATATTTGGCCTTGTATGTGATTCTCTTTGCTTACTAACTTTAGTCGGCCTTGTTTTTGTGTATATATGTGATGCCCTCCCTCTAATTAACATTTGCTTAACATATATTTGGCCTTATTTGTGATTCTCTTTGCTTACTAACTTTAGTCGACCTTCTTTTTTTGTATATATGTGATGCCCTCCCTATACCTAACATTTGCTTAACATATATTTGGCCTTGTATATGACTCTCTTTGTTTACTAACTTTAATCAACTTTGTTTATGTATATATATGTGATGCCCTCTCTATAACTGACATTTGCTTAACTTATATTTGGCCTTGTATGTTATGGTTTTTGTTCATGAACTGTGGTCGTCCTGTGATATTCTTTATGTTTTTCAACTGCATTTAACATCTATATTTGAACGTTTTTGTGATGTCCTATGTTTAACCCAGTACTTTTTGCAGTTTATGGTGACGTGTGTGTTTGCATCATGTATGGAATGAGATCTGGTTGTTTTTGTGAGGAAGTGAAGATTCGGTCGATTCTGGTAAGAAACTCGCGGCTTCTGGTAGGAAACAAGAATGCCGTATGAAGGAATCTGTTTACCTTCCTTGTCACTTCAGGGGTTTGCTTAGGTGAGTGAACAAAACTTTTCTAATAATATTTATGCAGCTGATATTTAATTTTCCTTGTTTCAAGAGACCTTTACTAATGTATAATTGGGTAGGTGGGTGTTATTCGTGACACAACAGGGTATGGCGTCCCTGCCCTTCTTACACCGAGCCAAACTTTCCCCTTCCTCTTCTTCTGCACCTTATTCTGTGGTCGACCTTCTTTGTGTATGTATTCATGATGCCCTCCCTATAACTAACTTTTTTTTTTGACTTGTGTTTCTGTTTGTTTACTCACTATGGTCGACTTTGATTTTGTATATATATGTATGTGATGCCCTCCCTATAATTAACATTTGCTTAACATATATTATTTGGCCTTGTATGTGATTCTCTTTGCTTACTAACTTTAGTCGACCTTGTTTTTGTGTATTTATGTGATGCCCTCCCTATTCCTAACATTTGCTTAACATATATTTGGCCTTATATGTGATTCTCTTTGCTTACTAACTTTGGTCGATCTTGTTTTTGTGTATATATGTGATGCCCTCCCCATAATTAACATTTGCTTAACACATATTTGGCCTTGTATGTGATTCTCTCTGCTTACTAACTTTAGTCGACCTTGTTTTTGTGTATATATGTGATGCCCTCCCCATGATTAACATTTGCCTAACATATATTTGGCCTTGTATGTGATTCTCTCTGCTTACTAACTTTGGTCGACCTTGTTTTTGTGTATATATGTGATGCCCTCCCTATACTTAACATTTGCTTAACATATATTTGGCCTTGTATGTGATTCTCTCTGCTTACTAACTTTAGTCGACCTTGTTTTTGTGTATTTATGTGATGCCCTCCCCATAATTAACATTTGCTTAACATATATTTGGCCTTGTATGTGATTCTCTCTGCCTACTAACTTTAGTCGACCTTGTTTTTGTGTATTTATGTGATTCCCTCCCTATAATTAACATTTGCTTAACATATATTTGGCCTTGTATGTGATTCTCTCTGCTTACTAACTTTAGTCAACCTTGTTTTTGTGTATATATGTGATGCCCTCCCTCTATTTAACATTTGCTTTACATATATTTGGCCTTGTATGTGATTCTCTTTGCTTACTAACTTTAGTCGGCCTTGTTTTTGTGTATATATGTGATGCCCTCCCTCTAATTAACATTTGCTTAACATATATTTGGCCTTATTTGTGATTCTCTTTGCTTACTAACTTTAGTCGACCTTCTTTTTTTGTATATATGTGATGCCCTCCCTATACCTAACATTTGCTTAACATATATTTGGCCTTGTATATGACTCTCTTTGTTTACTAACTTTAATCAACTTTGTTTATGTATATATATGTGATGCCCTCTCTATAACTGACATTTGCTTAACTTATATTTGGCCTTGTATGTTATGGTCTTTGTTCATGAACTGTGGTCGTCCTGTGATATTCTTTATGTTTTCCAACTGCATTTAACATCTATATTTGAACGTTTTTGTGATGTCCGATGTTTAACCCAGTCCTTTTTGCAGTTTATGGTGACGTGTGTGTTTGCATCATGTATGGAATGAGATCTGGTTGTTTTTGTGAGGAAGTGAAGATTCGGTCGATTCTGGTAAGAAACTCGCGGCTTCTGGTAGGAAACAAGAATGCCGTATGAAGGAATCTGTTTACCTTCCTTGTCACTTCAGGGGTTTGCTTAGGTGAGTGAACAAAACTTTTCTAATAATATTTATGCAGCTGATATTTAATTTTCCTTGTTTCAAGAGTCCTTTACTAATGTATAATTGGGTAGGTGGGTGTTATTCGTGACACTACAGGGTATGGCGTCCCTGCCCTTCTTACACCGAGCCAAACTTTCCCCTTCCTCTTCTTCTGCACCTTATTCTGTGGTCGACCTTCTTTGTGTATGTATTCATGATGCCCTCCCTATAACTAACTTTATTTTTTGACTTGTGTTTCTGTTTGTTTACTCACTCTGGTCGACTTTGATTTTGTATATATATGTATGTGATGCCCTCCCTATAATTAACATTTGCTTAACATATATTATTTGGCCTTGTATGTGATTCTCTTTGCTTACTAACTTTAGTCGACCTTGTTTTTGTGTATTTATGTGATGCCCTCCCTATTCCTAACATTTGCTTAACATATATTTGGCCTTATATGTGATTCTCTTTGCTTACTAACTTTGGTCGATCTTGTTTTTGTGTATATATGTGATGCCCTCCCCATAATTAACATTTGCTTAACATATATTTGGCCTTGTATGTGATTCTCTCTGCTTACTAACTTTAGTCGACCTTGTTTTTGTGTATATATGTGATGCCCTCCCCATGATTAACATTTGCCTAACATATATTTGGCCTTGTATGTGATTCTCTCTGCTTACTAACTTTAGTCGACCTTGTTTTTGTGTATATATGTGATGCCCTCCCTATACTTAACATTTGCTTAACATATATTTGGCCTTGTATGTGATTCTCTCTGCTTACTAACTTTAGTCAACCTTGTTTTTGTGTATTTATGTGATGCCCTCCCCATAATTAACATTTGCTTAACATATATTTGGCCTTGTATGTGATTCTCTCTGCTTACTAACTTTAGTCGACCTTGTTTTTGTGAATTTATGTGATGCCCTCCCTCTAATTAACATTTGCTTAACATATATTTGGCCTTGTATGTGATTCTCTCTGCCTACTAACTTTAGTCGACCTTGTTTTTGTGTATTTATGTGATGCCCTCCCTCTAATTAACATTTGCTTTACATATATTTGGCCTTGTATGTGATTCTCTTTGCTTACTAACTTTAGTCGACCTTGTTTTTGTGTATATATGTGATGCCCTCCCTCTAATTAACATTTGCTTAACATATATTTGGCCTTGTTTGTGATTCTCTTAGCTTACTAACTTTAGTCGACCTTCTTTTTTTGTATATATGTGAAGCCCTCCCTATACCTAACATTTGCTTAACATATATTTGGCCTTGTATATGACTCTCTTTGTTTACTAACTTTAATCAACTTTGTTTATGTATATATGTGATGCCCTCTCTATAACTGACATTTGCTTAACTTATATTTGGCCTTGTATGTTATGGTCTTTGTTCATGAACTGTGGTCGTCCTGTGATATTCTTTATGTTTTCCAACTGCATTTAACATCTATATTTGAACGTTTTTGTGATGTCCTATGTTTAACCCAGTCCTTTTTGCAGTTTATGGTGATGTGTGTGTTTGCATCATGTATGGAATGAGATCTGGTTGTTTTTGTGAGGAAGTGAAGATTCGGTCGATTCTGGTAAGAAACTCGCGGCTTCTGGTAGGAAACATGAAGGCCGTATGAAGGAATCTGTTTTCCTTCCTTGTCACTTCAGGGGTTTGCTTAGGTAAGTGAACAAAACTTTTCTAATAATATTTATGCAGCTGATATTTAATTTTCCTTCTTTCAAGAGACCTTTACTAATGTATAATTGGGTAGGTGGGTGTTATTCGTGACACTACAGGGTATGGCGTCCCTGCCCTTCTTACACCGAGCCAAACTTTCCCCTTCCTATTCTTCTGCACCTTATTCTGTGGTCGACCTTCTTTGTGTATGTATTCATGATGCCCTCCCTATAACTAACATTTTTTTTGGACTTGTGTTTCTGTTTGTTTACTCACTCTGGTCGACTTTGATTTTGTATATATATGTGATGCCCTCCCTATAATTAACATTTGCTTAACATATATTATTTGCCCTTGTATGTGATTCTCTTTGCTTACTAACTTTGGTCGACCATGTTTTTGTGTATATATGTGATGCCCTCCCTATACCTAACATTTGCTTAACATATATTTGGCCTTGTATGTGATTCTCTTTGCTTACTAACTTTAGTCGACCTTGTTTTTGTGTATTTATGTGATGCCCTCCCTATTCCTAACATTTGCTTAACATATATTTGGCCTTATATGTGATTCTCTTTGCTTACTAACTTTGGTCGACCTTGTTTTTGTGTATATATGTGATGCCCTTCCCATAATTAACATTTGCTTAACATATATTTGGCCTTGTATGTGATTCTCTCTGCTTACTAACTTTAGTTGACCTTGTTTTTGTGTATATATGTGATGCCCTCCCCATGATTAACATTTGCTTAACATATATTTGGCCTTGTATGTGATTCTCTCTGCTTACTAACTTTAGTTGACCTTGTTTTTGTGTATGTATGTGATGCCCTCCCTATACTTAACAATTGCTTAACATATATTTGGCCTTGTATGTGATTCTCTTTGCTTACTAACTTTAGTCGACCTTGTTTTTGTGTATATATGTGATGCCCTCCCCATACTTAACATTTGCTTAACATATATTTGGCCTTGTATGTGATTCTCTCTGCTTACTAACTTTAGTCGACCTTGTTTTTGTGTATATATGTGATGCCCTCCCCATGATTAACATTTGCTTAACATATATTTGGCCTGGTATGTGATTCTCTCTGCTTACTAACTTAAGTCGACCTTGTTTTTGTGTATAAATGTGATGCCCTCCCTCTAATTAACATTTGCTTAACATATATTTGGCCTTGTATGTGATTCTCTCTGCTTACTAACTTTAGTCGACCTTGTTTTTGTGTGTATATGTGATGCCCTCCCTCCCTCTAATTAACATTTGCTTAACATATATTTGGCCTTGTTTGTGATTCTCTTAGCTTACTAACTTTAGTCGACCTTTTTTTGTATATATGTGATGCCCTCCCTATACCTAACATTTGCTTAACATATATTTGGCCTTGTATACGACTCTCTTTGTTTACTAACTTTAGTCGACCTTGTTTATGTATATATATGTGATGCCCTCTCTATAACTGACATTTGCTTAACTTATATTTGGCCTTGTATGTTGTGGTCTTTGTTCATGAACTGTGGTCGTCCTGTGATATTCTTCATGTTTTCCAACTGCATTTAACATCTATATTTGAACGTTTTTGTGATGTCCTATGTTTAACCCAGTACTTTTTGCAGTTTATGGTGACGTGTGTGTTTGCATCATGTATGGAATGAGATCTGGTTGTTTTTGTGATGAAGTGAAGATTCGGTCGATTCTGGTAAGAAACTCGCGGCTTCTGGTAGGAAACAAGAATGCCGTTTGAAGGAATCTGTTTACCTTCCTTGTCACTTCAGGGGTTTGCTTAGGTGAGTGAACAAAACTTTTCTAATAATATTTATGCAGCTGATATTTAATTTTCCTTCTTTCAAGAGACCTTTATTAATGTATAATTGGGTAGGTGGGTGTTATTCATGACACTACAGGGTATGGCGTCCCTGCCCTTCTTACACCGAGCCAAACTTTCCCCTTCCTCTTCTTCTGCACCTTATTCTGTGGTCAACCTTCTTTGTGTATGTATTCATGATGCCCTCCCTATAACTAACATTTTTTTTGGACTTGTGTTTCTGTTTGTTTACTCACTCTGGTCGATTTTGATTTTGTATATATATGTATGTGATGCCCTCCCTATAATTAACATTTGCTTAACATATATTATTTGGCCTTGTATGTGATTCTCTTTGCTTACTAACTTTAGTCGACCTTGTTTTTGTGTATATATGTGATGCCCTCCCTATACCTAACATTTGCTTAACATATATTTGGCCTTGTGATTCTCTTTGCTTACTAACTTTAGTCGACCTTGTTTTTGTGTATATATGTGATGCCCTCCCCATGATTAACATTTGCTTAACATATATTTGGCCTTGTATGTGATTCTCTCTGCTTACTAACTTTAGACGACCTTGTTTTTGTGTATTTATGTGATGCCCTCCCCATGATTAACATTTGCTTAACATATATTTGGCCTTGTATGTGATTCTCTCTGCCTACTAACTTTAGTCGACCTTGTTTTTGTGTATTTATGTGATGCCCTCCCCATAATTAACATTTGCTTAACATATATTTGGCCTTGTATGTGGTTCTCTTTGCCTACTAACTTTAGTCGACCTTGTTTTTGTGTATTTATGTGATGCCCTCCCCATAATTAACATTTGCTTAACATATATTTGGCCTTGTATGTGATTCTCTTTGCTTACTAACTTTAGTCGACCTTGTTTTTGTGTATTTATGTGATGCCCTCCCTATTCCTAACATTTGCTTAACATATATTTGGCCTTATATGTGATTCTCTTTGCTTACTAACTTTGGTCGACCTTGTTTTTGTGTATATATGTGATGCCCTCCCCATAATTAACATTTCCTTAACATATATTTGGCCTTGTATGTGATTCTCTCTGCTTACTAACTTTAGTTGACCTTGTTTTTGTGTATATATGTGATGCCCTCCCCATGATTAACATTTGCTTAACATATATTTGGCCTTGTATGTGATTCTCGTTGCTTACTAACTTTAGTCGACCTTGTTTTTGTGTATATATGTGATGCCCTCCCTATACTTAACATTTGCTTAACATATATTTGGCCTTGTATGTGAATCTCTCTGCTTACTAACTTTAGTCGACCTTGTTTTTGTGTATATATGTGATGCCATCCCTATACCTAACATTTGCTTAACATATATTTGGCCTTGTATGTGATTCTCTTTGCTTACTAACTTAAGTCGACCTTATTTTTATGTATATATGTGATGCCCTCCCTATACTTAACATTTGCTTAACATATATTATTTGGCCTTGTATGTGATTCTCTTTGCTTACTAACTTTAGTCGACCTTGTTTTTGTGTATATATTTGATGCCCTCCCTGTACCTAACATTTGCTCAACATATATTTGGCCTTGTATGTGATTCTCTCTGCTTACTAACTTTAGTCGACCTTGTTTTTGTGTATATATGTGATGCCCTCCCTATAATTAACATTTGCTTAACATATATTATTTGGCCTTGTATGTGATTCTCTTTGTTTAACTCTTTTTGCATTTTTTGGTGACATGTGTTTTTCATCATGTATGCAATGTGAGCTGGTTGTTTTTTTGAGAGGATGTACAGATACGTCCCTGGACACCTTCAAGGGAAAACAGCACCATGAGGAGGATGATCATCGCACAGATTGTCAGCAAGGTCTTTGTCTCAATGGTGGCCACGGTCGGGGTCAACGTTTGCTGCACACCTACCTAACGTAAATACTTTTGTTTCTTGACATCCGTACTTTTATTGGTGCTGTTGAATGAGCTAGTTTTCTGCTTGCTTCTCTTTGTCAATCATTCGGTCTAGGTGATCTGTTTAGCATTTTAGATTAGGAGCATTGTAAGTAGTTTGTAAGGTGTGTAACCATGTGTAAGATATATGTACAAAAAAATGAATCTTCCAGCTCTGTGCTGATGAGTGTGATTCCTTCATTTCAGCAGTGGAATATGTTGTCTCTTGGATGAAGACCCTCAACGAGGGAACCCAACAGCAGAAGGAAGCTCAGCACACAGTTTGATGGCAAGCTCTTGTCCTCAATGGTTGCGAAGATTAGGGCTAGCGGATGCTGCACAGCACCGAAACGTAAGATTGCTTCTTGACATTTATCCTTCAGATGGAGCTGTTGAACTGGTCTGTGATCTGCTTGTTTCTTTAGTCAATCATTCTGTTTGCATGATCTGTATAATAAAAATTGTTGTGTTCAAGCTTTCTAAGTTGTCACGATTTTCATCTTTGAGTGTAAGATATATAGATGATGCCAACTGATTCCACTGGCTCTGTATTTATGAGTATTTTCTTTATTTTAGCAGTCGGATGTGTTGACTCCTGGAATGAGGCCCTCATTGATTGAGGGATACCAAATTAAGATGGAAGCTCCGCACTTTTGATAGACAGGATTGCCTTAGTCTCAATGGGTGCCAAGGTCAGGGTGAAGTAAAGTGCCTAGCGTCTTAACGTAAGTGTTCTTGCTTGATTCGGGATATCTGCAGTTTAGTGGGCATTGTTTAATGGGAGTTCGCTTCTTTTATTCTGTCAGTTTTAAAGGTTGTATCTAAATGACTAGTTATAATTTGCGTTTTAATATTTGTTTTTGATGTTGACTTGTGATTGTAGCATTAACTATATGTTTTATTTATTACAGATAACAGTTCAGCAGACAACTTATCCTAAAAGAATCTTCTAGAGTTTATTGAAGAACTCGTCTCATAACATCAATACAGTCAAACCTTTGTTAGCAATCACCTCTGAATAAAGGCCATCTTGTGAATAAAGGCAATTCTTTCAGAACTACCTTTGATTATAAAGAACATGATGACTTCTGAATAATGACCATCTGTCAATAAATGCCTCATTATGACTTTACCAGTGGTGGTCTTCTTCACAGGTTTAAATTAAAGCCCCATTAGCATTTTGGATGTTAAGTAGGTCTTATTTTACTTAGAAAGATATCAGTGAATTTGACATTTACTTGCAATAAAAACATTCCGAAATGATCTTTTTTTAATCACGAAGTACACATAGAAATAGAGCGCAGTAATTTTTTCAATGAAGTTGCAAAAAATAAGAAAAAACTTCTGACAACATTTCTACGAGATCTGGCGAAAGAAAGGCATTGTGTAAATCTGTTTTAGAGCAAATAAAATATATTTCTTATATTTTACTATCATTACATCTATTGTTCTGTATTACTAAATTTAAAAAGCTAATGGGGCTTTAAATGTAATATATGTTCTAAATATTTGAGATGGTTTATTAAATGAGATAGGTAGCTTTTACATTAAGTGAACACATCAGTTATCTAATATTTTTGCTGTTGGCTGAAAATGAAGTTCCATTTTGTTTTACAATTACAATTTACATTCATTATAGTGAGTGTATTAATTTTGACTTAGCTTTATTTTTGTAGTTGTAAATTCAGAATTTTCTGAATATTTGTTTCCGGAATATATCAAACAATTTCAGTTCTAGATTTTTGTATAATCATCATACTGTCAAACTTAAATTTCGCATTTAGAAAGAGTGTGGCCCCATATGCTCTGCAATCTGAAACTTGACATGGGGTACAGGTTTCCAGATATTTTTTCCCACAGGGTTTTGAATTCTGGTTTTTCCTGAGCCATTCAGTTTGCGCACAGTTTTTCAATAACATGGCAGGTTATATCATTAAATGTTTTATTTGAAGATCTTAAAGAAATAATAAATGTTATGTAAGTGACAAGTATGTATTTTGTCATTATGAATAAATATTCAATGTAAATTATGTTTTTGATGTTATAAATAAATGTAAATTAAGTTTTTGTTTGTTTGTACTTTCTTGACAGTAATGGAATGTACATTTGAAGTGATATCATGTGTTGGAGTAATGATTTGTTTAGAACTTGCATACATATACTACGTGTATGTCCAAACTTAACATTTGATAAGTTACCACCTATATTTTTTCAATATTATTACTTATCTCTTTCTTTCGCAGATAATCCAAAGATTTAAAACAGTTGTTAGTTTGAAAGAAAGCAGAATTTTAACTACCTAAGTATCAAAACACATTTAATTTAATTATCAATGAATATCACAAAGGCACTTAGAACAAGTAATAATACTGAAAAAATATAGGTGGCAACTTAATTTTGTTAAGTATATATATTATCCAAATATTATACAATCCTGTGAACACATTGACAACAAGCAAACATACAAACAAAGAAATGTATTCAATAATTCTAAATACAGTTTAGTTACATAATTAAAATTCAGATGTCACATGGCTAAAACAGTATGTTATTAAACCAATTATAACACATAAAATACCATCGGGCAAGATGTATTTAAAACTTCAGACACTGCCTAATTTGATATGTATTAATTCACTTTACTTTAGGTAGTATTTAGAAATAAGAATACTCAACTTGAACTAGTTTTTAGCTCGGCTGTTTTCAAGGAAAAAGTCGAGCAATTGTGATCACAGTTACATCACTTTAAGGTAGCTCATAACCCAGAAACTGTAAGAGATAGCTTGCAACACGTGAAACATCATAGATGGATACATCTCACTGAGGTGGTGAACAGACTAGTGTTGGCACCACTTGTGACACTCTTGTTGGATATAAAAATACTTGGCAGAAACATTCTACAGAAATTATTTGAACACCGCATAATTATTATGGTACAGTGGTACAAGTATTATACATGAACAATCAGACGGGTTAAACAACACAAAATGATAATGGCGCCAGGATCTATGTTAGTTAACAATTTTATACAAACAGAGTCTATGAAGGGCCTCCATGGTCGAGTGATTATGGTTTAGCCACTGTAAGTTGGATTCCCACATGTGACCAAATAAAACTTCACATTTGAGAAAACATTTGATCTTTTTTATGATTATTATAATGTTGTTTTGTCATAAACATGATCAAAATCATGAGTTTTATATGCATTCTTCTTACCGAGCATAGAAATAAGTCCAGATATTAATAAGCATATTCGTGTCCTTCAGTATAACTTCAGAAAATTAAAATAGAAATTTAGATCTTACAAGAATAGATATTAATATCATTGCTAACAAGCTGTTGCACAATGTTATACAAAAAGTGTATCATAAAGATGAATATAGAAATAGCGATTATGATGAGATGATCTGACTTGACAGTAGTGTTTGGACAAGTAAATCGTGTTCAAATAAATTTTGGTAAAATTCTCATTGCCCTGAAATATTTAGGTGCTTAAATGGATCTCACCTTCTGTGTCTTAATTATGAGTTGGTGAAGACAGACAACTGTTAATATTTGGAAACTAAACAATTGTTCAGCTTTTCATAGCTGTCACTCACATGGCATGCATGAATTTTGATGCAGACCAAAGTTCTGTCCTATGCAATTATTAAACTAGTTCCCATTCCATGATACAGTACATGCAAATCTTTGTAAGTTCAATTTCCACGAGTACTTTCAGTACTTTGATTTTGATAATAATGTCTGTTCTAAGATTTTTTTTGTTAAATGATTGTTGTTGACTTACTGATTGGATGCTTGATATGTTGTGTCAGTAAGCATCATATTGTATTTATGTGATATCACATTACTCAGGGCTTTTTTATTTCTTATTGAGTACACATTATGTGAACTATGAATTGTACTTATCAACTCCCTAGAATATTCTGTACATAATCCACGTTTGAGATTCTTTTATATATGTTTATTGTAATAATGATGAATAGAAGGTATTGTCTTATATTGGTTTGATTTACAGGGACCAGGCGTTCGCAATCATTGGATAAGACTACATTAACTAAAACAATTTCTCTTAAAGTGGTCATATACTGTTTGTGTTTGTTAATATATAAATATCTTTATCATACCATGTATTTTGAAAACTAAAATGTAAAACAATTGAATAGTCTTTAAAAATATCCTGACATCCATTTTATGAATGATTCATGCACAGTAAAACACCTGAAAACAGGTCACCTTCCGTATTTGGCCAAAAGTCTGGTTTTCTAAAGAATTCCGATTTTTGGAAAATTCTTGATACTAAATTCCAAAATCAGACTTGAAAAATTGACTGATTTTGTGGGAATTCCAGTTTTCAGGGGTTTAACTGTATATATAAGTCCAGGGCTGGTATTCAATAAACATCTTAAGTAATTTTTTAACTTAAGTTATATTTTTCCTTAAATTCGACTTTTTCCTTAACTCTTTTGTACTAATATAAAGGAGGAAATCACAATAATATGATTTTATCTTTGTTCTAAAGATGCCAATTATGAAAATGATAATTCATTTTCACACTTTTGATGACCGGTTTACAAACTTTTGCCATGAAAAAAAATTACACTTAAGTAAAAATTTCGACTTAAGTTAAAAAAAATCTTAAGATGTATATTGAATACGGGCCCTGATTTATGTTTTGTATGGTAATGTTGTACGGTATGTTTATGATTTTTTTTTATTGAATAGTATGTATCTATGTGGTTATTTTATAGTATTTCATAATAATAATAAATTATGTTTATTTCAACTTAGTGCTTTAAATTTAGGTATGTGGTTATTTCACATTGGTGCTTTGTATGTATAATGGTAATTTAACTTGATCCTCATTGCTCAGTATGTATATGATGTATAAATGTACATTGTTTAATTGGAATGACTAGGAATACGTGCCCTGTTAACTCAACAGTCTAAATGTCTTGAACTAATTGAAATAGAGTAATTCTAAGAAGTCTACAATCACTATAAGCCGACACTTTTACCTTACAAATATCATACTGCAAATATATGTAATGAAACACTGGTCTTTTAGACAGGTATTCAAACATGACTTTGTATGCTCTGAACTTGATCTGTCTTCCATGTACAATCATATGATTTTAACTAAGATGAAACAAGCAAGACATATATAGATCAATTGTATTATTCTTTATCTTGTAAGTACAATGTATAAAATATATGTACATATACATTAAAGCATATGTAAGATGAGTAAATAAATATATAAATACAGTCATTTCAACAGATAAATGCATACAAAATAAATAAATAAATAAATATATGATATAAATAATAATACACATGATAATAAAAAAATGAGTAGGTTAATATATACTACATATAGTATGCAGAGATACAGTACAGATATAACACATATTTAGACATAACTTCAGATGTGTCTCCTACACTTCTTGGGTCTGTACGAATCATTACGTACAAGTCGTGTTTCAGAACTGCTCTTTTGAACTTGTCCATCTTCTACTTCAGTATCATCAGTTCTCTTTCTTTTTCCGAACACAATATTGGTATCACTGTTGGATACTCTAGGTGACACAGTAGGTATGAATCTCTTTGGTTCATATGGACATCTAGATGTGAAACTACATAGCTCTGCTACTGGGTTATTGGTATGGTTGTTGAGCCAGCGGCTCACATGCTGTTTTGTTGTTTCTCTTCTATGATATGGACAGTACAGATGTGGCTTTCTCTCTAATCTGGCAATCAGTTCTTCTGTCATTTTTACAAGGACAGGATATTTCTCAAAATTGGCTGGAAAAAAAATTATTCATCAAATTGCAAAAAATAATATTTAAAATTACAATAGCATAAAATACTTGTGGTGTTGATAAAATGAAGAATATTATACAATCAAATAATAATTATAGTTTCTATTGAGATCCGTTCAAAATGACAGAAAGTTATTTAAATATCTTTAAAGTAAGGTAATTACAGTTCAAACTCTTCAGAGAGACCCTCTCTTGAGTAACAACCTCCCTTCAACAACAGTATAATTTGTTCCCACTGCACAATCTAACAATTGATTTACCGTAACCTCTCATGAGCAACAACCTCGATCTCAACAACTACATAATTTTGCTTTTCCCAAAGGATGTTTCTCAGAAAAAGTTGCACATACTGTATATGTAATAATAGCATTTGCTTTTGTGATGCAATATCACATTATATACAGATCTAATCTCATTGAAATTGTACTCACGTTGGAATAACATATCATAAGCTTTTTTCAGCAGTCTGTCATTCTCTTTCAGTTTTTCATAGTCAACTTTCTTCATGTGTAAGTATCTGTAAACCTCACCATCTGTAAAGAAATGCATAAGCCATTTTAAACAAATTAATGGTAGAAAGGACAGGGTATAATTAAACCAAGGACTCTACAATCTGTAATTTAAGTTCTAAAACTACATAGGTATAGTGTCCCTGGTAGAACTTAAAATTAACTTTTTGTAAACTGAGGTACATTTAATTTAATTTAACCTGAGGGGACCAATATATGTACACATTGGTCCTAGATTTAACTAACTGCAGTGTTTGCAGGAATATTGGCAGTTCTCCATAACAACATGGCAGAGAGCCCAAGTAGAGTTCAAACAGGTATCCAATCGAAACTCCTCAGCGTTTGCCTAATGAATTTCTCAGTTACGGAAATGCCCGAGTAATTATGATTGATAGGTATTCTGAGGGTCCAATTCAAGGAAGGATCTATGCATTTCTTCGATTAATTTCTTCGATTAATTTATTACAGTAAATTAAAACAGTTGTTGCTTCAATTTAAGGAAGTTCAAATTAGCACCCAAAATTACCATTCAGTGTAACTCTTCTGGTCTTGGCATGGAATCGGTCAGCCATTTTATCAAGGTCAAGGATATCGTGATCGCTAAAGTCAAGGTCACACTGTGTTGATGTAGAATGACTAGCTTTGACTTCATTGTCTCCATAGATTTTTAGTGTTTTTTCCATACCAGCCAAATTCTTGTCTGAAATTCAGAATAAATTATTGTATAATAGAAATTATGGGTGAATTTTTTTAGCTTAGTTGGTGGAGCAATTTGACTTGCAAGCAGAAGGTTGCTGGTACTAATCCTGCATCTGATATTGTATTGATCTCAACATTTTAACATGAAAGATGATATTGCAACATTGTGTGTTATTCGTGATTTCCTTTGAATAGTTAAAGATCTAGATAGATTCATCATACTGAAACTTTAATCAATAGATTCTAAAAGCCATTAAATAATCTGATCAAACATCGGTCCCAAATATATCAAATCATTGGTTACAGTTATACAATCTAAGATACTGTACAATGTAATCTATAAATGCTACGAATAAAAACATTGCATCATGAAAACTGTCAAATCTCAGATGGCATCTTTTTACAGTGCATGGAACAAAAGCCAAAAATCAAAAATCGCCATAAAAACTTTTTGAAGAGTATTCGGATAATTCAACTTCAAATTTGTACAAAACTAACCTAATTGTACAATTGGAACACGTTCTAACATCTCTCCAGTCACTTTATTTCGCATTATACAACAAAATCTGAGAGCGATTTTTTTGCGTGCAGCGCCTGTGATGCTTGATAACAGAATGACGACGCGGTTGCTTCGAGACGGGTGATGGATAATGTGGACGTCACGTGACGTCAACAAACGTCTTCAAGCTCCTCAGCGTACCTATCAAGGGAGGTAACCGCTGCGGGGAGTTTGGAACGTCTTTTGTATGAGTTGTCTCCCTGAATTAGTAACGACTCGCCACAAGAGAAAATCTGGGGCATTTTATTAACAGAAATTTTGTGAATAAATGGTTATTAATTAATTAGATTTTTTTATTGACGGCGCTTTGGTTACTATCAAAAATGAATTCGCATTTTATTATTCGCAATATGAACATAGAGACCGGATGAGATCAGGACCGGGTGATTTCGGCATCTACCCCCATCACTGTTAACTCTTCAAAAATAAGGTAGCCGGTAAAAATGGCGGAACGTGAACGTGATCCTTATATTTTGGTAATATTCCTCTATTTTTTTGTCCTGTGACCGAACAAAACTTCGTGCGAAGGTGTATTTCAATTAAGTGTTACAGTATTATATTAGAACAGACTATAATGATCTTTATACATAACTTATACTCTGTTACAATTCTAATACTAGTCAGTTTATAAATGATCGCCTTTCCTATACACATGCTTTAGTTTTTAATAATTGTTGGATTTAGAAATAAATAGTGTCTATACACATTTGTGTTTGTCGTTTGACTTGTAGACATTTATTATTCATACCAACACATACAACAAAAGTATAACATGGTGTCAGAATTTCTTATTGGAATTAAAATTGGACATTAATCTGTAATATTGAGAACTTGTGACAAATATGGAATTAGGCGGCGTACAACCACCAGTGATGAACTGGGAGGACTCAAACCTGCCTGAAGCTTGGGAAAAGTTTTCAAGGCACATACAGTTGGTGTTTTCAGGCCCACTGATAGGCAAATCAGAAGAAGAATGTATATCATACCTATTATTATGGGTAGGAGAGAAAGGCAGAGATATCCATTCTACATGGATATTAAGTGATGATGACAAAAAGAAGTTAAAAACTTATTACGACAAGTTTAAAGCGCATGTGCAACCGAAATTGAATCCTATATTTGCACGCTATAAGTTTAATAATGAAGTACAAGGAGCGGATACGATTGACCGTTTCGTAACGCGTCTAAGAATGGTTGCAAGAGACTGCAACTTTGCACAAGAAGAGCATGATAATATGCTGCGCGACAGAATAGTCTTTGGGACAAATTCAAATAAGTTACGAGAGAAACTTATAAACTTTGGTGCAGATTTAACCTTGGACAAAGCTGTACAAACTGCACAAAGTTTGGAGTACTCAGAAGAACAGCTACGGTCTATGACACAGAAGGATGTCGACTTTGTTCAATCTGGAAAGCAATCAACGAATTACCGAGGACAATCAAAACAAACGAATAGCCAGAACCGCAGAGGAGCCCGTGGTCCAAACACGAGGTCACCCCAGAAGACAACATGCACGAGATGTGGAACTGTACATAAATTCGGAGAATGTCCAGCAAGAGGGAAGAAGTGTCTAAATTGTGACAAATTAAACCATTTTGCGAAGGTGTGCAGGACTAAACGTGTCAAAAATAATGTAAACTCTGTTAGTGACACATTGATGGATGATTTAGATGAATTTCACATAGATACGGTAAGCACTTTGAATTCTACCGATCGTGCCCTAGTCCGTTTATCTCTTGGCCCTTCCAAAATAAATATTGATTTTAAGGTAGACACCGGAAGCGCGGTAAATATTCTCCCGCTGAAACAGTTTCAGTCCCTTAATATCAGTGCCCCGTTAGACCCCTCTTCTAGTAAGCTGACTTCCTACACAGGCAATGAAATCCCGGTATTAGGTAAAATAAAGCTTAAATGCCAGTATAAATATAGGATTGTAGATACACTATTCTATATTGTAGACACTCCCGCATTTCCCCTTCTGAGCCTCAAAACTTCCATTGATCTAGAACTGGTACAGATGACATACATGGTTAACAATGAAATACCATTGTGCAGAGAAAATGTCATACGTGATCATGGAGACCTTTTCACAGGGATTGGTGTTATTCCTGGTGTGGAAAAGTTGCACTTAAAGGAAGGTGCAGTCCCAGTGGTCAACCCCCCTAGGAGAGTACCAGAAGCTATCAAGTCACGCTTGCAAGCTGAACTAACACGTATGGAAAAAAGTAAAATAATAGCCAAAGTTGACGTACCTACAGATTGGGTAAATTCCCTTGTAGTGGTAGAAAAACCCAAAACAGGTCAATTACGCATTTGTCTTGACCCAAAGGCCCTTAATGAGGCTATACGCAGACCACACTATCCGATACAGACATTGGATGACGTGACATCACAACTTTCAGGTTGTGAATATTTTAGTCTCTTAGACATTACGCATGCTTACTGGAGCATACAACTGGACGAAAACTCGTCGTATCTCACAACGTTCAGTACCCCTTTTGGAAGATATCGTTACCTTAGATTGCCATTTGGAATCTCGTCAAGTATGGATATATTTGTCAAAAAGGTAAGCGAGATATTTGAAGGCTTACCAGGTATCGCCGCGATCGTGGACGACATATTGATATATGGTAAGACACGCAAGGAACATGACCAGAATGTATTAGCAGTGCTAGAACGCGCACGTGCTAAAGGCATAAGGTTCAATCCCGACAAGTGTCGCATAGGCTTAAAAGAAGTACCATTCTTTGGTCACTTAATAACGTCAAACGGACTCAAACCTGACCCTACGAAAATAAAGGCAATATCACAAATTGCCACTCCGACAAATCAAGCGGAACTAGAAAATGTACTAGGCATGGTCAACTACTTGCAAAAGTTTGCTCCGAACCTGTCTGACATTACTAGTCCCATGAGGTCGTTACTAAAGAAAGACATAGAGTTCGTTTGGGACCACCCACAGACAGATGCATTTCTAAAAATGAAACAGGTTATCTCAGAAAGTCCAGTCTTAGCATATTTTAACCCAAGCAAGTCTGTTACGGTTGAATGCGATGCATCATTAAAAGGTGTAGGTGCAGTAATCATGCAAGATGGACGACCTGTTGCATTCGCATCAAAATCATTGACCCCTACTGAGCAAAATTACGCCAACATTGAACGTGAAATGCTTGCAATACTATTTGCATGTACGAAGTTTCACCAGTACATATATGGCAGACATGTTACTGTTCATTCTGACCATAAGCCACTTTCTTCAATAATGAAGAAACCCCTTTCAGCAGCCCCTCCACGCTTGCAGAGAATGATGCTGCAACTGCAAAAATACGACCTTGACGTACAACATGTGCCTGGGAAAGAGGTACCGATCAGTGACCTATTATCCCGGAAACCTAGCTCTGACATTTACGAAATCGAGGGACTAGACCTCCATGTTCATACTGTATTAAAACAAATGTCATACACTGACAGCAGTATTGAAAATGTGAGACAAGCGACAAAAACAGACGATCAGATGCAACTTCTGAAACAGACTATACTTAAAGGATGGCCTGCTTGTAGGTCAGACTGTAGTCAGCAGACTGTTGAATTTTTTAATCACAGAGATGAAATGTCAGTCTCTGAAGGTCTTATTTTCAGAGGTCAAACTCTAGTTATTCCAAAATCACTTAGACAGCACATGATTGAACAAGTACATATTGGTCACATGGGTACAGAGAAAAGTATCCTCAGAGCCAGAGATGTGATGTTTTGGCCTGGAATGACGAAACAGATAAGTGACTATGTGCTGAATTGCAACATATGTTTAAAGTATAGAAATTCCAATCAAAAAGAGCCATTAACACCCCACGAAGTACCGCATGGCCCATGGCAAGACGTTGCCACTGATTTATTTCATTTTGACGGAAATAATTATCTTCTTATTGTTGACTATTATAGCCGTTATTTTGAAATTGACAAATTGCCAGACACACTTAGTTCGACAGTTGTAAGGAAGCTTAAAGCACGATTTTCAGTGCATGGCATACCAGCCAGACTGTTCTCTGACAACGGACCACAATACTCTTCACAGACATTTCAGTCGTTTACAAACGAGTGGAAAATTACTCATGTCACATCTAGCCCCTTACACCCCATTTCGAACGGACTCGCAGAACGGACAGTCCAGACTGTCAAACGCATATTAAAGAAGGCAAAGGAAAGTGGACACGATTATTATCTCTCCATATTAGAGTATAAAAATACCCCACTCAATGACAGTAAACTGTCACCAGTTCAAATGTTAATGGGCAGGAGAACAAGATCAGTTCTACCTACTACTAACAAACAACTGTTACCTCATGCTGTTGATCCTGGTTCAGTTCGACCACAGATACAGTCATGTAAAATGAAACAAAAGCAACATTATGATAAAACAGCCAAACCACTCCCTAAATTAAATTTGAATGAAAGTGTTCGCATACAGTTAGGAAAAATCTGGAAACCAGCCAAGGTTATATCAGTGCATGACGATCATTCATATGTTGTGCAAACTCACGATGGTGGCATTTACCGCCGAAATCGTCAGAAGATAAACAAAACAAAACAACAGTTTCCAGATATTGTTGAATTCATGCCAAATGTATTGGACGAATCTCACTCAACAAAAATGTCAATTACTCCACAGGAAACCCCTATCCCAGATAATTCTCCCAAGGCCCCTGCTAGTAATTGTTATCAAACACGATCAGGTAGAATAGTGCAAGCCAATAAATACTACAGTAGTGATGAATGGACAAAGTGAATTATATTCATATAAACAGTAATTAATAGCATGTATAACACGGAAGTATATCACAATTGTATGACTTTATATAATAATATTCAAGTCGTATTGTGTTTAATGATGTGTTATGACTTTGACATGTATAATAAGTTCTAATATCATCTGTTATATCTTAGTCATTATATAACTGTTATAAAAAGGGTTTAACTTGTTTCAAAACAAGGGAGATGTTACAGTATTATATTAGAACAGACTATAATGATCTTTATACATAACTTATACTCTGTTACAATTCTAATACTAGTCAGTTTATAAATGATCGCCTTTCCTATACACATGCTTTAGTTTTTAATAATTGTTGGATTTAGAAATAAATAGTGTCTATACACATTTGTGTTTGTCGTTTGACTTGTAGACATTTATTATTCATACCAACACATACAACAAAAGTATAACATTAAGGATCAACTCATCTCAAGTCGAATTATTACCAAGCCCTTCGTTACTTGAACGAATGCTGGCAATGTGGAATTAATTAAGTTTTGATTGAACTACAGTAAAGGAATAAAACTTTTGTTAAACTTTAATTCGAATTTGTGACAAAATGGTCGTTTGACAGTTTAGCTATGCATCATAAAAATGATTAGTTTGTATGCACAAAAAAACTCATAATGTACTTTTATTAAAATCATGATCGTTTATCTTGTTTTCTCTGTCCCTTAAGTTATAAATATCATTGTTTAACACTTCTATTATGTTTTAATTTAGGGAATTCCTTATGCAGACAAAACTACTGGACTACAAGCAACATGGGGTCTGGGAAATCAGTTGTTTGTTCATTCTTGGAAGCCATACTATGTGGGTGGAGGTAACTGATAAGAATTTTTGTGACAGCAGCAACAAAATTAAATGCTAGATGTAACCAAGCAATTAAGTTGTGACGGAACAATTAAACATAAAATTTCAAATATTACATTACAGTGCTCCAGCTAGCCCGTTTCTGCAAGGCGTCGCGCCCTGCCAAAACAGACGCCTTGCCAATTCAATTACCCTGCCCTACCAATCATGCTAACATCATTTATAAATACTTTTTTTCTACCATCTATTGTTATGTTTATGACCAAAGCAGATTGAAACGGAAATCCCTGCTTGCTTGCGGAAATATTTAATCACGCCTATAACTGTGTTGACGACTGGTTATCAGCATACATATTGAGATCGCGTATAGTGGCATTGTTTCTCGCGGAACCAATCGTTTCAAAACAAAGTCATTATACCGGTATGCATTTGTTTATAAAACTAGATAAGGAATTGACGCCTTGGGCATTATCGATCGGATTTGAAAATGCATTTAGCCACATCAATTAAACTGATAGTCTTTAATTAATTTAACCCATACTTAGTCATGGTCAATTGGCATCTTGTAAAGCAGACATTTATTCAAGTATGTTGGGCCGAGACTATCAGAAATTTCGAAGGACCGTCACTTAATAAAATAAATTGAAAATCCGGTGAATGTTACCAAACAATTGCAACATCTTGGCTAATAAATCAGGTTTACCGACAGTGGTGTTTTATATATGCTGGGTGCAGGGGAGAATTAGAAATTACCTTGGACTGTGTTGCTTTTTTCATTTCACCTACTGTAATCAGTTAAACCAGTCCAACATGACCTTATCGTTTTAAACGCCCATTGTATGGTTCGATTCCGGTATTGAATAGACAAACAGAGACGTATCAAATGGAAAAAAAAACATACAAATTAATTATGCTGTTGTGAGTCTAATTCTTGGATTGACTAGTTACTTAAATGAAAATTAAAAAGAATCTGAAGATGTGTTACTTTTTGTGCTTGTTAATGTTAAACTATGTGTACAGGGTGTGTGTATCTTTAGAGAATAAAGTTACCCATGATATTTTTTCTGTTCATTGTTATATGATATATATGAAATTTGGCATACACAGACAACAGAACAAAAAAGATTAATCAAATGTACCAAACCAATACATAATCTAAATTCAGTAATAAAAATCTGTAAGTGCAACAGATCACTCTAGATATAACCAACCACATACATTTCCCAAACACATTTGTTTAAATCTTTTATTTTAATCATTTATTTTACATAGTACATTGCGTATTGAAAATCAGTTCTACTATTGAGTCTGATTATAATTTCATTGTTTAAATTAATGATTTATTTTGTCTTAAGAAGAATTTCAAGATTGTAGGAACATAAAACTATAATACATGTACATCATATGACTAATTACTAACTTCAATGAATGTTTTGTGGATATTTTTGTATGTAAATTGTAAAATATTGATCTTATAGAGCAAGGCTTACATGTGAGTGGAGCTGAAACGCAAGTTCATGAAGTGCTCTGGGAGATAGACATGCACAGTCCTGTTACCAGAAAGCTTGTAAATGAAACACATAGTATGTGGTAGTTCTTCTAATTATTTTTGATCCCCTTTCTTTAGTTTAAAGCCCATTATCTTTCAGTGAATGGATTGTTGTGGTTTATTCCGTTTAACTGTACTTACTGAGTACTTAATCAGTCTAATATTTTGAAGTATATTTCTGTCTTCAGTATCATGTTTTAATTATCATTATGTGTCATGTTGTGTTGGGATTAGAAAGTATGTAAGTTAGTTTTTCAGATTTGACTTAGCTCTTGTCACTGTTTGCTTTACAGTAAGTCAACAGTTTTAGATATAAGTGACCATTATTTTTATTACTTTTTCAGATATATTTGTAACTCTTCAGAATCAGGCCAAAGAAACTTCAGGTTCTGGTTTGAAGCCATTGTAAGTACATGATGTATACAAACATTGCCTTTATGTTGCAAAGTTCTTAATTAAAAAATATGTCATAAATTTTGTCTTCAAACTTCTTGAATTGTCATATTTTGTCCTGTTTGTAATCTAAGATATCCTTCTATTAGCTTTAGATACCACTATGTATGTACTATTGACAGTAAGTTAAGAATATTACTGCCATATTTGACTTCTTCTAAAAAGAATTTTTCCTTCTAACATTATAGGTTGGTGAAAGCTAGTAAACAATACAGAAGTGTATTGAAAGCATGCATTCTAGAAGTGAACAACATGATTCGTAAGTTGACAGTAGAACTGATTTTGTGATTATCTTGATATTATGACTATTTCTTAATAGAAATTATTTATTTCCTTATTTTATCTGTATGTCAATCTGAGGATACAACAATCTCAGAATTTTCTTGGTCTTAGATTTTAAAATTTACTATCTGGTTAACTGATAATAAGAAACAAATTATGTTCTTGTTTCAAGATTCAACTTGTCTTGCTCTGCATAGGAATGGCAAATATTGCATTTATAAGTAAGTTATGCTTTATTGGCTTGTATAAGGAAGATAACTTGTTTGAGTAGATTTCTTAAACAATATTATGATATGTTTCATTTGTTTTTAGAATCAGCTGTTGATGAGGATAGACAAAATATTTATGAAGAACAAATAAAAATATTTAACATGACGGAACTTATCTGGAGTCTTTGTGAAATACTCTGGATAGATGTAGCTCCTGGTAATCAAAATGTTTTCTGTTAGATAATTTAAGCTGAAATTCTCTTACTTAGATTGCCTGCATAAAATTTCTATTTGTATTATTACAGTCAGCTTAGATAAGTGACCTTTGACTTGTAAATTTTCACTTTTGATATCTTGCATTTTATTGTCTGTCTGGATATAAAATGGAAAGAAAAAATTGTGACAGCATAGCATACTATTGATGTGTCTATTGTACAAAAGATGTTGTATGGATGGAGTAGAAAAATACATGGATTTAAATATTGCAGGTGGAATTGTTATGTCTCAGTTACTGGAATGGTTAAGGTGGCATTTTGTGGAAGGAGATGATTTATTTAGTGAAATACAGAGAGAAGAACAACCAGAGATGCATAATGAATATTGGGATTGTGTATGTATGATTTAAGTCAAAATTAAAGTCTGCCTTCTCTTATACTCTGAAATCAAGTGATGTCTAGTGAAAATACCTATTGTTCTCTCATTTGATTCATTAACATGAATAATGTTCGTAACAATGAGAGCTTGTGTGTAAATGAGAAAGTTATATCATAATACAAAGGTAGGCTCATGTAATCATTAGTTTTATCACCACACTTGATTAATTTATATATTCTAATTTATTAAAAACCTTGACATTGAATTCTCATTCTTGGGTTGTCTGTTTACCTATTTGTTTGGTATTTGTCTAAAATATAATGTTTAAGAAGTCTGATAAATCGGAGTGTGATTAACATAAGACTAATTTTCTGCCTTTACTTTAGGTGTATCGTTTAGTTTTACAAGGTCAAGTTGACAAAGTAAGGGTCTTGCTTTCACAACACTCATCATTTAGGATGGAAGCATTTCAAAGTATGGATGAAGTGCTCAGAAAAATGCCGCTATTTAATGTGAGTAGATATCAGGGAATTCATGTTGAACTTCTGTATGAATATTTCAACACTGTATGTCTTTACGTATTCAATACATTGAATTTGTTTTCATATTGTATAAGCTATGACCATATTTTTCCTTAATTTCTTTATTTGGGTCATCAGTAGAACAATCGTAATTTGTTTTCAATATAAAAAGCTACGACTTGTTGCTCTTATTTTAAATTGTAATATTCAGGTAATATTAAAGCCATTCTGCTAAGTCACATGATATTTCAGTCTTGCTCTCCATACACTTACTACTTAGGGATAGTTGGCACAGATGCAATCATTATAATTATAGGACAGGTTATGATCATGATAATCAAGTGCTAATGATCTCTTGATGGGGAACAGTGTGAGTCTAAAGTGCTTTGCCATAAAAACTGCTTTTTGTGCTACTCTGATATTAATGCAGTCTATGAAAATCTTACAGGCATTGTGCAAGTATAAACTGCTATCATTGGTATTCTTCCACATTTAGACAAAACACATTCAAATTATCTGAAGAGTTTTTATGTCTTGGTTTATATTAATTGTAGCAACTATTTCGTGGTAACTCAGTATCAGAGTTTGAGATGAAGTGGAGGCATTGGAGAAGCGATGTTGAGAGAAGATTTGAAGCACAAGAATTTTCAACCTCTGATAACCACCTGATCATGGTTGCCAGGGTAAGTTTGGCTTTGTGATTGTTGTTCTTTGTGGAGATTTCCACAGTGCCCTGGTTCCTTATTGAGTGACTGTAAAACTTCTATGTTAAAACTCCTTTTGGGACCTTAGTATTATATCTTTAGGCTTAAACATTGATATTGCCTCATTTTCAATATATATGTAATGGAGAAGAAATGTAGAACATATAAAACCAGTCCATTATTTCATCTCCTTATTTAAGTGATTTGTAAATGAGGTTTTATTGTATTAGAATACATTTAATTCTATGTTTCTTTTTTTTTGTTTAATTATGCAATGTTTGGCCTGAGTGGGAAATTGTCATGTTCTCTAATTTCAGATTCTATGTGGTGAAGAAAGTGTGTTCTCTGATTTAAAAGATTTGTGTGAAACGTGGTATCACATGTTAGTCTCCAAAATGTTATATCAGAAACCAACTGTGCAGTCTATTGACCTGCATTTTTATGTACAGGTAAGTTTGCATTTTCTGTTGTAAATGAGCCTTAAAACTAATCCACTATTCTGTTTATGGTTTTAATAGTAACTTTGTAGGTCTTTTTAAACTTTTTGTAATTAGGTATGTGGTTAGAATTCATCAGTCCCAAAATTCAAACATCAATTTAGTACTCAGTGTATAATTTATAATGTTTAATTGACTAATGACATTATACTGGTAACTGTACTTGATTTCAAAGCACAAACCCAATGAAAAATTATGTAAATTAATTATGCAGTTCAAAATCATGTACATTCGTTTTCTAAAAATTGTTTTTTATGACATTTTAGTTTGTAGTTTGCTTGGTTCAATTGCCCTTGGTAGGTTGATAGTTTATGTCTTTAAAGATGTATGATAATCTCTATCACTAGACATGGGTGGCTGTAGCGCAAGGTGGTCACAACATTTTAATAAAATATTAAAGTAAATTAAAACTCATCAGAACTCTCCGTCATCTATTCTCCATGAACCTATAATTCTTAGTAAGTACATTTCTTGTCATCATTGAAAATATCAATAATTTGTCTTTTTCAGGCCTGCATGAATGAATATCGAAGTGATGGAAGACTCGGTGAATATGACAGCATTTTATCATCAGCATTTGAGTTTGATATTCATCAAGTAATTAAAGACTGCAGGTACTTGATAGCACTTCTATTGGTGGCTTCATTTACAAATTGATGATTCTGTTTGTAAAAAGAAATCTTTTTTTTTTTGCTACTTGATTCATGTAGAGAGGAAATAGAATCTATCGCAATATATCCTTACCTCAATGAAACTTGAACTAAGAACCGTGTATGACTACAGATTACATCATGAGCATCGGTATTTAAGTCACTCATATTTTGATATGATAGACAAAATAGATATCCAGATAAACACCAGCTGTGCTGAAATACTTTTCACAATTTGTTCCCTTGGTTTATAGTAGTTTGACTGTATATACTGGCTGGTATTGTGAGTTATGTTTTATTGATGAATGTTTGTATTGTTTTCAGTGCTGCTTTAAGTGGTTGGTGGTTTGTGGCTCATCTCACAGATTTACTCCATCATTGTGGTCAATTAGAATCTCACAGACTACAGTGAGTTGTTTACAATCATGTGTTTTTGGAATTTTTCATTAGTTCTTTACATAGATTTCTAGCGAGAATTTGAGTTCAGCAAATTTTCACTGTAACAAATACCTCTTAGCTTATTATGAAATAAGAGCTATATGGTATTGGTCCATATCATAAATTGATACTGATAAATTGATAATCATTTTTACTTTTTCACTGTCAGCAGCATTGTTTACTAAGATGTTCTGAATTTTTATTGAATGTTTTTCAGATTTGGTTCAAATTTACGGGAGTTTCTGTTATTGGATTACGCAACAAGTCTGATGTCTCATAGAAGTTTATGGCAAGTTGGTGTTGATTACCTGGATACTTGTCCTGAATTTGGAAGGTATATTTTTAAGTGATATGTACCTTTTTAGATGATTTCAAATTAGCACTGTCAGCAACTTACTTATTACATACTTATTAGTTGAAGGTTGGGAGATCAAATTACTGTCATTCAGAAAAAACAAATATCAAGTCTGTTTACAGTATCAGTTCTTGTGACCCATTTCAAACTTGAACACCATGTTTCATCTCTGCCAACCCTGGTACCATCTCTTGAATATTCTTACCATTTCTGCTGTTTTTCTTACCATTTTCTTATATTTCCTACAATTTCTTAATAATTCCTACCATTTGTTCAATATTTCCTACCATTTCTTAATATTTTTCTACCATTTCTTGATATTTCATAATATTTCTTCAGCATTTCCTTCCATTTCTTCAATGTTCCAACCATTTCTTCAATATTTTAAATCATTTCTGCAATATTTTCAGACAATATTTAGAGCATTTCATGGAAAAACTTCCTATTGACACTGAGAGAAAAGCATACAAATTATTATCTGTGTGTGAGAAAAGAAACATGGGTGAACAAGGTAAGGGATATAAGTTTCTGTGTATTTTTTTTTATTTGTCATTTCTTCAATATTAAAACATTCCTTACTATGAAATAGTTAGATAAGGCCATTATAAATTAATTGCTTGATTATCATCCCCGCCCGCCCCCTATTTTTAGTGCCGCCCCGACAAATTTTATTTTGAAACAAAAAATCGAAAAAAAATCACGAGGAAAACCTATCCGTCAATGGGTGCCGCATATTAGTAAAATGTTCCGTATAAGTGTATGCTATATATCGCATAGTAAACTTTGTGTTCTCCGTGTTGAAGAGTATAATCGTCAAACAGCTGATTTTTGTGCAGCCGAAATCTTGAAAATAAAAACATGTTTTTTTCTGATTGTTGCCGTTTATGATGGCCTATTAAAGGTGGAAAAGGACTGGTTCGCATGTAATTATAGCTACGTATAGTCATTGTTTGACTTGTATTACGATTTTATGACAACCAAACTCGACTCCGGGCTAAAAATCCCATTTATCCCATTTGTGATATGGGCCAAAAAGGGGAAGGTTTTCAAAGACGTAGACACGTTTGTGGTTGTTAGGATTTACCCTGGGTACAGTTAGAAAAATCAACAGAATGCATAATATTTCTATTTATCATGTCAGAAATGCTGAATCTCACTGGGATGCTATATTACTAGCATCCCTGAGTAAACGGAAGGACAGTTATCAGTCTTTTGTTCTGTATTTCCCATATATACTTTGGTCTCAATAAGGTTTTTGGAAAAATAAAAATTAAAAAATTAAATTCTACCCCCCGCCCCCTTTTTGAGAAAAATTTGGATGATAATCAAGCAATTAATTTATAATGGCCTAATGGATTGATGGATGAATTTAATTCAGTTGAGAGATCTGTGTTATTAGAGATGGATGATAAAATGATAATAAAAACATGATTTACACATCATCAACAAAAGATGACACAAAAACTGTCGACTCATTATTTCCATCCAAGTTTATCTTTAGTTGGTGTATAAACATACATCTGTGTAAAAATTATCAGTTTGGCATGAAATTTCAAATAGAAAGATTGGATGAAATTTTGGGATTTTATTTAAAAGAAGAGATTTTTCTTACAGTTAAGAGTATATGTAAAATGATGGGTATGAAATGTATAAAGAACAAAAGATTAGGAGCTGCGTTGTCATGGTTTCTCAGGTCAAAGGTTTGTTTTCATTTTCTAATACTTTTCTTGCATTTATATCTGATACTGTATACCTCTTTTCTTGCAAAAATAACATCTGATTAATCAATTTTCATAGCTTTGTTAAAGTAGAAATTGTTATTGTGTCAAGTTATAAGGGCACTTTAATATGCCTGCTGTAATAGATGGTAACGCATAAAACTGCTGATCTTGCAGTAAGGCCATTATAAATTAATTGCTTGATTATCATCCCCGCCCGCCCCCTATTTTTAGTGCCGCCCCGACAAATTTTATTTTGAAACAAAAAATCGAAAAAAAAACACGAGGAAAACCTATCCGTCAATGGGTGCCGCATATTAGTAAAATGTTCCGTATAAGTGTATGCTATATATCGCATAGTAAACTTCGTGTTCTCCGTGTTGAAGAGTATAATCGTCAAACAGCTGATTTTTGTGCAGCCGAAATCTTGAAAATAAAAACATGTTTTTTTCTGATTGTTGCCGTTTATGATGGCCTATTAAAGGTGGAAAAGGACTCGGGTTCGCATGTAATTATAGCGACGTATAGTCATTGTTTGACTTGTATTACGATTTTATGACAACCAAACTCGACTCCGGGCTAAAAATCCCATTTATCCCATTTGTGATATGGGCCAAAAAGGGGAAGGTTTTCAAAGACGTAGACACGTTTGTGGTTGTTAGGATTTACCCTGGGTACAGTTAGAAAAATCAACAGAATGCATAATATTTCTATTTATCATGTCAGAAATGCTGAATCTCACTGGGATGCTATATTACTAGCATCCCTGAGTAAACGGAAGGACAGTTATCAGTCTTTTGTTCTGTATTTCCCATATATACTTTGGTCTCAATAAGGTTTTTTGAAAAATAAAAATTAAAAAATAAAATTCTACCCCCCGCCCCCTTTTTGAGAAAAATTTGGATGATAATCAAGCAATTAATTTATAATGGCCTAATGGGCAAGTTGCTTATTTCTTTGTTACAATAGCAGTTTGACTAAAAATGAAACATCAGTAGTGATTTGTCTCCCTTGTGCACAGATCATTGTTCACTTACAGTATTTCAGTATAGATTTTGCGGTTTTCTGTTCTGGTGATTTTATTCTGTTACTTAAGAATATTGTTGCTTTTGTAGGATGTGGCTTTTGCAACACTGATAGCAGAAAAGTAAGAATTTACTTGATCATAAAATCAGTGAAAATGTTGAAAATTGTTGTTCATTATGTTACTTTTTTTATTAAGCTATTGTTCATAGGCCATCTGTATATTGAAACCTACTTGTGTAATTAGATATGTAAAGATTTGCAGATTTCAACATGTTTACTCCTTTTTAAAGACCATCTTCAATAAATGCCATTTTTACAGTCCCAAAGATAGTCTTTATGGTCACTATAGACATGACTTTAGTAAATAAAAGAGAACCTAGCAAAGATATGAATTTAGTAACAAATTACTGTATATGATCATTTCACTAGATTTCTCTCGGAGTACAATGAAAATGGACAATTCACGAATTTGGATCTTATAGACAATCTTGGGCCTAGTATGTTAATCAGCAGTAGACTTACATTCCTTGGTAAATACAGAGAATATCACAAACTGTATGAAGAAGAAGAGTTCCCTGCAGCTGGTTCCCTGTTGCTAAGTCTACTCACTTCCAGGCTGGCTCCCAGAGAGTATGTATAATTACAATCAAGTAATTTATGTACTGTAACATCCCACTTAGTGACCACTTCTATATCATTACCACCTCATGATAACAGTCACTTAGTATATGATTGTTTTCAATATTTCCCCATATTTGGAGGTTTTACTGTATACTCTTTACTGTAGGTAGATGTTTTCCTTATTTATAAAATGCTTAAAGATCTTACCGGATTTATCGCAAAGGTGACTAAGCTCACTTTTGACCTATATTTCTTGGCGTGTCATACTAATTATTCTGAAGAAATTCCTCATTCTATTGGATGATTCAGAGGAAATTCTTCCTTCCATTGGGTGAAATCTTCCAAGTGTAGAAACATTAAGACCACATCAACTTATTGTGAGTCTGCAATTGTTTAAGTACTTCTTGTGGTTGTAAAATTTGTCAAGTACAAATGTATGAAAATGTATTCTTATGCGTTTGAAATAAAGTTATAAACCATTCTTCACAAACATTTTACATTTATTTGAACTAATACACAGTAGATATGACTAAATTCATAATTTATTTAGCTGACCGAATATCAATATTTTAATGTGTGACCTTATTGGACAGCTAGCTGATTAGTGGTTTTCACACGGTACTATAATGGCAATTTAGGAATTTGATAAAAATCATACTTTTGGTTCCAACAATGTTAATTCAAAGAAACTTTGCAACCGTCTTTTTAAAGACATTTCATGTTCTTTTTTAATAGGCTTATTGGTTAAAAGTTTTACTTAGCAGTTGATTTTAGTCTTCTATCCAAATGTTACAATTCATCAATTCTTTAGCCTACCATGGTATTAAAGTTCACCTGCTAATGTATTCCTGTTATTTCAGGTTCTGGATAACTTTGTTAAGAGATGCAATAATTTTGTTGGAAAAACAAGAGGTAGGTTTTTCCTTCTTGAATTTTTGTCAGGTTTTATAGTGTTGTTTTTTAAGCCTACCAAGCTAGATTGATTCATTAATTCATTTGTTGGTGCTGAAAAATTTGTCTCTTTATATGAGCACTTGTCTCTATTTACTACACAAAGTTTGATATAGTGGACAGAGGTGACTTAAGAAAAAAGCTGAGTTTATTTATTGCTCTTTCTTTCTTTCTTTCTTTCTTTCTTCAGTGTCCTTCGTTCTTGCATTTTACTGTGTTTTAAAAGGTTGTAAATAACTTGTAGCAAGCAGATTGTTTATCTACTTATGAACATTAATTCTCTTTTATTTCTATGATATTATAATGAAATAAACCTTTCCTACTTTATTTGTGTTTGTATTATTTACAGTGTATCTATAGTAGTAAGGAGACATTTGAGTTAATGCATTGTTTGGAAGAATTGACCAAGGACAGACAATATCTTAGTGTTGACAATAGTGCTGATGTAAGTACATGACATAAATTTTGTTTAAAGTCCCATTCACTTTATGGTTGTTAAAATTGAAGTAGGTCTTATGTGTCTCATGAGTGAAACTGACTTTTACTTGCAATGAAAAATTTCCGAAATTTTCTTTTTTATCACAAGGTACATACAACACTGTAATTTTTCAATGATATTGCAAAAAAAAAGACAAATCATAATAATAATAATAAATTTAAAAAAGCTAATTGGCCTTTAAATCTATAAATACTTCCTCAGTAACTTTTATTTGATCATCTTCACTTTCGCAGTGTGTCAGTCTGAATAATTTTAATAAAATAATTTCATTTCAGGATCTGTCGGACCTTAAAGAATCTATAGACTTGCTTAATCTGTCATTGACTCGGAACTTAGCTCGTGCTATTGTCATTGAAGGAAGTATTAAGCCTTCTTAGCTGTTTATTTCATTATAAACTTCATTTACGAGTAACACTGACGTATCATACATAGCGCTGCATGCATGAATCATTACTTACATACTGATGAAAGTCAAGACATATGTTGCTGTCTCGGTGGTAATATTTTATCATTGATTCTATAATCAATTATTAATGAAATGGATTGGATAAGGGTGCTAGCCTTAAAAAGCAGCTAATACTGTGTGGCATCATGGAAATTTTCGGTGTGTGTTTAACAGTGTAATTTTTTGAGTGAATATTCATTTTGTGATTAGAGGGACATCAGTTACGTTGTTAAGATCCAGGGAAATCATCATTCTGTACATGGAATAAATTTGTGATGTGTATATTTTTGGCAAGTTGGATCCACGGACCAGATAGATAGATCAGATATACACTTTTGTTGCTTTGAAGTGACAAACTACTTCAGAACTTTTATCAAAATTCAGAATAATGCTAGTTACTGGATACAGAGAAAAGGCAAATCTGCTTTGTGTTGTAGATGGTCATTTTGTTTTGTTAACATTTCATTCATTAACTCTCATTATATTACTTACTTTTGTACATAAAATGTTGTATTTTGTACATGTAACAAGGCATAGTGTCAATTAAAATACAATGAATATATTTTTTAAACTTGTTTTTTTTTTTTTGTTGATAGGAACTCAGAGCCTCTTTACATTAATTCTTCCTGTAAAACTGTACTGCAGGTTTTATTAACACAAGCTTTAATTTAGCTATTTTAGTGTACAGTACACTCTCTGTAGAGCAACACCATGTGGGAGCTACAAATATTCGAGGTTGTTTAGAGGTTGTTGCTCTACAGAGGTAAATATGAGCTAAAGGGAGGTTTTGAAGGTGTTGTTATAGAGAGGTTGTTGCTCTACAAAGGGCTGCTCTGGAGAGGTTGTACTGTATTACTTTTCTGCTGAATCAAAACCAACCTATTTATAAAGTTCTACATAATGAATAATTCTTGGCTATAGGAATTGAAGTAAAGGTTCTCTCCCCATCTTTACTTATAATGTAATATAATACATACATAAACACAATGCTAATCACTGATTATAACAGGTGCAATCAACATGTCAACAGTATCATATAAACAAGCTTCATATCAATATGAAAGGGTGTTGTTAAGCAGTTGTAAACAATTATGGGTCAATTATCCATTGATTTGAAGTAACTTTTGGGGGTTTAAACTAGTGTCAAATTTTAATGTTTTCCACCAATTTATGACATTACAAATTATAAAATCCTTGATAGAAAAAATTAACTTGAGAACAGTCTCCAAGCTCAATTCTCGATTCCATTCTCAAACTTACGAATATTAAAAGACAATACATGAGACTTGAGCTACAAGATGTTATAATCTCTAACACTGGTCAGATATGCATATTCATTTTTCTCGTTGATCACCCATAATTCAAAGGTTTCATTGTACATGCCATCTACAATATAGTTTGTAGCACTTGTAAACAAATAAAAGTTTACTGTATTTATTTAATTCTATACTAAGTGTAAAAAACTAGGCACACTTAAAGGTCCATATACTTTTTGAATTACAAGATTTGGTATTGCTAGTCTGCAATGACGTGAAGAAAGTTGTTTGGGGACAAAACATGTTTAGATACAACTAATAAGTGATCACTTCTGACCAACTAATGTTTTGTTTCGGCCATTGAGTCTATGATACCAAAATTAAAAAACGATGTAACTTTATTCTTTTTATTGTTGAGAATGTTATCAAAATGGATATGATCATTATTAATTATGTTTAGTATACATTTCAAAAATGGAATTATCTTTTTATGACTACTGGGGGGGGGGGGGGTAAATTAATCCTATTATACAATTTTAAGTCCAGATGACGTATTATTTTTTGGATTAATTTTCACTAACCAATTCTTTTGTTAGGTGTATGTATTTTAATGGTAACATTTATAGTGATCAGATCTGGAATAGTATAAAGGACAGAATATTTCATGTAGACTTGAAAATTAGGAAGATTTTTTGACAGTGGACACAATACAGTAAGACTAGTATTATAGATTTTTTTATGTATTAAATTACACTTTAAAACCAAATGTTAAAAACCAATCTACATTTATTATTGTTTTCCTGACTGGTTAAAGAGACAATCAGTGGATCACAGGACTATTTATTAGGTGATCTCGAAGTCCAATTTAGTCTTCATCTATTTACAATCAAGATCATTAATCTCCCAATGTTTTACATATATTACAAATTTGGAGAGTTTTCAGCAGTTAGTGTGATGATAGTGAGCAGGTTGCTATGATGTGACCTAGAAACACTGGGTAAATCAGCTGAATGTTGTATACATGTATATATAACTAGCTATAAACCTATTTCAATTCTTTGAACTTATCAATATTGGTACCACCTCAATAGAAGAAAGTCCTTTCTGAACCAGTGTTCAATATTACAAGTTCCAGTACCATATTATGTCTCTTGAGGTTTTACTGTATGGCATAAAAAATGGTTGGTTTCTGGTTTAAGGCCAACCCTAAACTTTCCAGAGAACATAGACTTTTATTACATTTAAGGAACAGTTCATCCAATGTTTTCCACACACTTTTATGAATAATACAAAAATTAAACAAAAAGTTCCACAGCTACCTACCCCATTTTTAATGTGCATTTAACCAGAAAGAAACAGTATTTTACTCCTTATACCATTTTGTGACTGACTTATGTGCCCGTTTACACAGAAGTAAAATACCGCTGATAGTTAGGATAATAATTCCATTAAATCCTTACAGGTATCAATATAACTACATGTATTATATGCAATACAACCTAGATATTGTGACCATTTTTGATACCAAAGGAAGATGATAATACACTTTGGTGGTCTCATTGTCTAGTTGATTTATACAAAAGTTGATGTAGAGAAAATGTTGAAAACTGATTTAAGTAAGGTGTCTCCTTAAGCAGGCTTGTAAATAATATACATACCTGCCTTATGTTAAAGCATGGATGGAATATTTTAATCTGCTCTGAATATGAACGCTGTTTTATCTGTGACATCTTATTATTCAAATCATTTGTATGAGCCTGTCTTTACAGGACATGTTATAGGAACGTCTTTGACACACAAGTTGATGGCACATGTTTGGTGTCCAGAATGGCCGTCAACTCTCTAAGTAGAATAGGTCCCATTTAATCTTCACTTCGGTGAACCTTAACTTGGTAAAATTATCTATGGGCATAATATCTCGGCCAAGACTGATAACCAGAAATCCCCCCCTGATACTTCTGAATTAAGGTTCCCCGATAAAGAAAAAAGTGATGGAATTGACTTTGTCCAATTTCTAAGTTGAACAGTTCCTATCAATTATTGAACAGATAATTTTGACAGGTGTATTTCATGACCCATTGGCACTTTTGATTGTTACTATGATAGATGTTTATTCAAAAGAGGTCAAAAGGTCATAGAAATTAAAGGTTTTTATTGATTTAGTTTTAAGAGTGGCAAGTACAACTTTCTAGTAACCTAGGTTTGCTTATATATAGAGCGTATAGCTTCTTTGATGTACCCCATGTTCATGCATAGTTAATTAGGGTACGTTTCTAGTATATTGATAAAAGTACAAAATTTATTTCAGTGCTAACCTATCCTATAGTGAATTGATATTCACATGCTTGATTCAAATTTGGTCAATACTGTATTGATCAAATTCTTACTTATATATTTTCTTAAATACAAAATTCAATAGTCTTACGTCCTCTTTAGTTGATATTTTTAAACACGTACAATTCATGTATTCAGTTCCTTTAGTTTATTTGTTTACTTTTCACAGTACATGTACTTAGAAATCTGTAGATTATTTTTATCTTAAGGATATTATAAATCAGACATTTGTACCTTAGTTTTATTTTAAGGATGTAACAAATTAGTAATATGTAGTATAATCTTAGAAGTTAGATATATGGTGATAAGTTATATTTTAAGGGTATTACAAATTATAAAAGTCCAAATAGGACAGATTGTATACTAGTTGATAAAAATTACAAACCAAAATTACAGTGCAACTTCTCCAAAGCAACACTCTTTGGGAGTTGCAAAATTATATTGTTGTTGAGAGGTTGTTGCTATAGAGAGGTCAAATTAATTGTTAAATTGTGCAATGGGAAAAAAACATGCTGTTGTTGAAGGGAGGTTGTTGCTGAAGAGAGGGCCACT
Organism: Lutraria lutraria; assembly: GCA_964023205.1. Lineage (NCBI taxonomy): Eukaryota > Metazoa > Mollusca > Bivalvia > Venerida > Mactridae > Lutraria > Lutraria lutraria. Next base: position 39,313,899 of record OZ026836.1, read on the forward strand.
CTGGAGAGGTTGTACTGTATCTAAAAATGATTGTTTTTGCTTAGTTAGTGATGTTGAAGGTCAATTTGGAGAGTTGATATAAATATTATAAACTCTAGATATTTCTTGTTAATTGTATCTTCATGGTTTATGATATGATAATCTTATGATTATCTGTTTTATATTCTTTGATTTAAGAAAGACATCATAATTGAAGCAGGTGAATATATTAATTATAAATATAAGGACCAACTTTTTACAATTCATTATTTACAGACCAGTTTTCATTAAGCTTTATTATTTCTATTCCAAGTTGATAATGAGACTTTAAACATGCCTTTCATACTTGAAATATTCTGTACAAGATGTTTATATGATCAGTGTAAAAAAATTTGATATGTCCGTTAATTGTAAACACATTATTTTTCTGGCCTTATTTATATTAAGTCATATACTCAGCTATTGAAATCAATTTTATTTATTTCTTTCATCTATTCAAAATCTTAAAATTTCATGAATATGTTTTGGTGTGAGTGCAACTAAACAAGTTATATTTGAGTGAGTTAAAGTATTCATTTCAGGGTTTAATCTGATCATCATATTTTCTTGTCAGTTTATTTTCTATGCTTAATTTCAATCTTTTTTGGTGAAACATTTTAGAATAAAAGTGAAATACATTTTTTGATATCAACATTAAGAAAATAATTTTTTATTATGTCACTGAATATCGTTGAGAATGAATGTTTTTGTGTACAATTTGTGCTTTTATCAGTATAATTATTTTTGTATTTAGCATTCTGTCTTTAATTTTCAACATAAGTTTTTAGGTATACATGTACAGTGCTCATGCATAATTAATGGCTGAGGTTTCTGGGTACTTAATTAAATACAAGGTATTGATTCAGTTTTTATAAAACTTGGGTTAAAGGTGCCAGATTGTGAGACTTTATTTACACTTTACGGGTAAATATTTGAATCTCCCTGTTACACCTGAGATAGAGTCTGTAACAGTTTTAGCAGAAGTCAATATGACAAAAATGATTAGTTTGTCAACTAAGTGCTTATCTTATTTGTTGATTCCAGTTTATTGTGTTTGTTCCTGTATAAAAATTTATCCGAGGGGAATTTTTTCACTGTAGTAACGACTCATATTCTGGATATATATAAATAGGTGAATTTTTGTGTGTAATCTGTCAGAGATAAGAGAGTGATCATTCATGGTTTTGGGATAAATAACCTGACAGTAGTAATTGTTTGTCCAAACAGTGCCAGGATTGTTAGAAGTTCGATAAAGTCACGTTGGTGATTTAAGTTTTCAAGTATTTTGACATATTACTCACTATACCATATTTGTCATAACTTATTTGAAAAAAGTTTTACTAATGTTGTAAAAAAGCTTTCTGAATTAACTAACAGAAGATTGTTGATGAGTCTGAAGAATGAAAACTTGTTGAAATGAAATTTACAAAACTTTAGAAAAGATTAATTTGAAAAGACACAGTTTTGTGCAAAAGCAGTGTATAAGAGTTATCTGTGGATACAACAACAATCTGTTCTCACATAATTCTGTGGAATATTTTTTTCGTCTATAAACTTGGAAGATCTGAATGAAAAATGAGTTCCAAATACTATCATGTCATGTCAGTACTTGCTGGTAAGTTTTAATTACATGTAATTTCATACGTATCAATGTAACAATTAGTAGTAGTTTTTTTTTACAGTCAAACCTGTGAACAAAGGCCACTGTTGGGAAAGACTTAATATGACCTTCATTAACAGGTGGCCTTTATTCGGAGGTCATTTTGTTTGATATAATTTAAGACAGTATTTTTAAAGAATGGCTTTTATTCACAGGATGGCCTTTAGTTGGAGGTGGACCCTAACACAGGTTTCACTGTACTCTAATTATATTACATCTGCATTATGGTTTTAATACTCTTGATACAATAAACTTGCTTTGAACAGATTTTTGGCGATGGCAAACTAAATTAGAAGTCCCAATTTTTCTGCTTTAATGTCTTTGTACATAATATTATGAAAGTTGATTGGTTAAAACAACCTAAAACAAATCCGGTCCTTTTGTCAAATTTTCTCGAATCATACAAATTTTGTTACGATGAGTTGACTGTATATAAATGTACCATTATAAAAGAATATATTTGCATATGATTCAGTTCTAACAGGGCTTTACTATTCCAGATGTATAGATTCTGTTTACCACATCTTTCCATGTTTTATCAAGTAGTTATTTAATTGATATTCAGTACAATGATAATTAAATTAATTTCAAGTTCTGGGAAGCTGTTCTACATTGTCATCGGGTAATAGTTTTTAATTTGTTTATAATTTTCTTTATTGAAAAAAGATTTTTGTGTGAATACCTAAACAAGCATTTTGGACTGTAATACAATAAAAAATTTAACAAAGTCCACTTAAAAGGAGCATACAGGTCTTTTAAATGCTCTTGCCATTAATTTGAAGGATTATTACAATTCATTAATATGTACATGTGGAGGTGGGCCTTAATTAATAATAACAGTAATAGCTATGAGCACAAGACTTAGTGTTTGATACTTTTTAATTGGTTTCAATGACTTAAAGTCCCATTAGCTTTTTGGATGTTAAAATTAAAGTAGGTCTTATTTGACCTAAAAAGGTGTTTTACAATGAAACTGACTTTTACTTGCAGCAAAACCATTGGAAAATTTTCTTTTTTAATCACAAAGTACATATAGAAATGTAGTAAAGTCTTTTTTCAATGATATTGCAAAAGATATGAAAAAGCATTTGACAACATTTTTACAATATGTGCCTAAAGAAATCCATTATGCAAACATTGTTTTAGTGCAAATAAAATATATTTCTTATATTCTACTTTCATTTTGTCTATTGTTGTGTATTGCTAAATTCAGAAAGCTAATGGGCCTTTAATTTGAATTGTAACTCACAATGATTTAGCCTTTATCATTGTATTAGCTTATGATTAGATTTGAATTATTAAAATCTCAGTGACAATCTTCAGCATTAATGAAAATTGCATGTAAGTTGCACTATGGATAATATACAGTCAAACCTGTGTGAGCGCTACCTCCGAATAAAGGCCACAATGTGAATAAAGGCCATTCTTTTAAAAACTGCCATTGATCATTTAAAACAAAACAACTTCAAATTAAAGGTCATCTGTCAATAAAGGTCATATTTTGTCATTCCTAAGGGTGGGTCATGTTCACAGGTTTGACTGTATTAAAAAATCATGTTCATATTCTTTTACTGCTTAGTAATTACTAATTACTTTAGTCATGTATATTTTTACAATCATATAATAAATCACCTTGCTGATCTTCTCCAGCAGGCCCCAGCAGACCCCGGACCTATTAAATTCTACAAAATGAAAGTTGTATGGAGTGGTTTTTAGTCGTTTGATAATCTCTTTGTATTTTAGATCCATATAATTTCACCGTTATTTTTTATATGTAATAAGGGTCTTGTTGTCAGTTCACAAACAATGTTTACAATTTATTGCTTCTAATATCCTTCCAAAGATACTTTCATGAAGTTTGTCTGTCCGATTGGTCAATCTATAGATTTGATTGGTCAATAAATTTTTTAAAAATTGTTTGATTGGTAATCTCAACTTCTTATCTAGTAAGAACTATAAATTGTCTTTGTTTATATTGAGTCACTTCAGTCTTTTGTGAAGTAAATTAGATGTTTGAGAAGATTAATGCTTTCACGACAGGTGGATAATGAACTGATGTGTACCTTTTATAAGGACTTAAGATCCCCCTAAGCTTGATAAATCAGTATTATGATTTAGTAACATACTTGTTATAGTTACCTCCCCTTAACAGTTTATTACAAATCGGTTTCATTGTAAGAACAACAAACTCAATAACTTGTTAGATGAATCACAGATTAACGGAACATAAGCATACAAGACTATAGGTTACTCAAATCATCTACTTGCCCCACACGTTTATGTTAAGTTATTAAATCAATTTGGAGAAAAAAACTAACAACATTAGATTAGAATCTGATGCTTCATTAGTTGAAAATAATCTCAAGACTCAAATCTCAATTTTATGTTTTTGATTGGTCTGAAGCTGATTAATCTTACATATTATAAAAATTGTTGAAATAATATTCTACATGTAAGATAATTAATCTTATGATTAATTTTGCCCATATAACAAAAATGTATATTGATCACAATTAAGTTGATTGGGATGATACATTTTTATGTAGGTGACAAGTCTCTGGTTTTTATTTCGCCACACGTTACATAATATTGCAATGTTATAATGATTAGATTGAAGCCCATGCTACTTATTCAAAAAGTTGTTTTCACAATGATTCTATTCTGTTTTCAAAGTTTATGAATATAAAATCACTTAATATGAAGAAAATAATTTGAAATTTAAGTACAGATAAGTGAGATCAAGAAAATAAAAATTCCTAGTGTTTTCAAATGGTCTAACATTTTTACATGCAAAAACTTTTTTTTATCATTTACTCCTCTTCTATTCATGCGCAAAGCATATCATTTCTTCAGCGATATTTTACTTAGTGTGTATTTTTATGTAAAATTTTAATCATAGGTCTTGCTTAAATCCCATATTTTAAGATGTCCTTTGTAAATTTGTAAATATTTACCGGTATCTTTCTGAAAAATATTGTACTGAATATAAAAGGAACGCCATTTTCCACGTGTTTGACTGTTTTCATTATTCTTTTTGTTGTCTCAAATAATTAGAATTAGTTTAATGTTTTCACTATTCTTGAACTGTAATGACATGACAATACAATAACTTATTATATTGACATCTATTGTACAATGCTTTGTAAAGTAAACAAGAGAACATATCCGGATACATTAATTAGTAAAGAATGGAGAATGTACCGTATAAAGCTTTTAATGTTAGAGGAAATCTCTTTATGAAATAGCTTTTGAATAGAATCACAGTACTGTAAACACAATCACTTTCGTGATCTGTATTTTTATTGTGCGATATGGTGACTATTAAAGCAGCTAAATTAGCTTTGGTAGAGTCATTTTGTAATTGTGTACTGTATAAATGATCGAGATACTGTGAGTATCTGAACCTAACTAAAATCTCTAGTTACCACTAATCTTAACCAAAATTTCTCTCATGTAAATCGTGAACAGTAAAACAAGTAATTCTAAAACTGTTGTATATTTTTAAATATCCAAAAAATGATGAAAAAACATGAGAAAGAAGGATAAGGTATTTATAATTGTACTGCTGTTTATTGTTATATCTCTTACACATATGTTTGACATATGTTTTATTCCTTGGTTATATGGTGGACAAAATGTACTAGCATGATTGTACCAGAATGCTTAGCAAAGTTTTATTGATATTTATTGCGGAATATAATTCCTTGCAAAATTTCATAGTTTACAATAGTACCCGAGTATCCAATTTCCAGTGAAATCTAAATCGACATGAATTTAGATTTGTACAATATGATATAAGTATTGATTGTCAATTGGATTTTATTTACCTGTTATAATAGAATGTAAATGTATATAAAAATAATATAATTAAGGATTAGTGGTCGCTAAACCCTGTTAAAACTGTGTGTGAGGGTATGGTCTTACTTTTCTCTTGCGTTTTATGTCTTGTGCTTTATTGAGGTAACAACTAAATACATTCACTGATGGATTTAAGTTTTTCGACATAAATATTACGGATATCGTTTTTTACCGTTGTGATATTTTATAAAAATAAGTTTATTTTAAATTATCCAGTATTTTCAGTCTACAGATAGGCCAATAATTATAATCTTGTTTTCTGTTCTGATAGAGCACGTACAAAGATCAACTGGACAGGAAGTGTACTCCTCTAAGATGGAGCAAGTCAATATGACGCTGCCAAGCAAGGAGGCTCAGTATTCAAACCTTGGTATGTCCCTTGGACGTCGAAAAATGAGTCGTGACCGACAATCTGTGACACGAAGAAAGTCAACTTTGAAACTCAGATCAAACAAGGTAAACGGGTTGTTTTTATGATTAAAATTCAGTTTTGAATTATTGTTTGACTGTACAGTTTGATTTTTTTTTTTTTTTCAGACGTTATATTTATAATAACAAGTATAATTATATAAATCAATTTTAAAACACCCTGTGAATGAAGCCATTCTCAATGATCTTCCTCTATAATTATGCTGGGAATTCCAGATTCTGGAAATGTCCCCTTGTAAAATATAAAATGTATTTTTACCTAAGGCACCAATCCTTATTTTATTGTTATGGATGTATTGAATTATAATTATATTTTGTCATTTTTTTTAATCCAATGGAATTCAACGTAGCATTGCTTTACTGCATGATTATTCACCTTCATGGTATCATTGAAGTATAAATGCATTTTTTTTTGTTATTTCATTCTTGTTGTTGAATGGTTTGAAATGTAAACATATGATGATTTATAATGTAAGTCTAACCTATGAACAAAGGCCACCCTTGGGAAAGACAAAAACTGGCCTTTATTGACAGGTGACCTTCATTGGGAGGTTATTTGTTCAAAACAATCAATGAGGGTTTTAAAACAATGTCCTATATTCACAAGATGACTTTTATTCAGAGGTGGCCACTAACACAGGTATGACTCTATATATTTTTGTTATGCACTAGTGAAAATTATATGTATGTAAATTTTCTCAATTCTTTTATCCAGGTTGCACCAACGAATGCTGAGGTTAATGAAGCTATGACTAAACTAGGTCTAGGCGATTTAGAAGTGGACACAGCTGAAGAACAACAGCACATTTTGAAGCTTATTAGAGCCATGCCAAAGTCTTACTCGGTGAAGAAAGAAATGAGGTAATTTCTGATTAATTAAATGTGGATAAAAATTATGTTATTATGTAATATCTTATGATTTTTATGCCCCCTTATCAATAGATCCGGGAGTATATTGTTTTGGGCCTGTCTGTCTGTTTAACATCGCTCATAAATTCAAAACGGTTCCATCTACAATCTCCAAACTTCATATCTTTGTTCCTCATGACAACCTCTACATGCTTATGCATTTTCAGGTCAGTAGGTCAAAGGTCAAGGTCACCCAGAGGGGGCATTGTGTTTCGAAAAAGTTCATTTGCATTTTCTGAAATGTAAGACTTATATGCATACATATATATTAAGTAATGAATTCCTAGAAAAAATCCCTACTTCATCAAAACCCACAGACCCAATCATTCATCCCCCCCCCCTAAATAAACCCCATGGAAACATAGAAAATTGTGGACAAAACAGTCTCCTAAGTAAATAATCACATAATGCTAGCACACTCAATTAATACTTCCAGGCTTCCATATAAAATCAGTGTACTGGTATGAAGTATTACATGATGGTGATTTAATAATTAGGAATAGTTAAAGACTGTCATATTAGTAACAAAATTCTACAGGATAATGTAAATAGATTTAACAAACATCTAAGCAAACTCAGGGATCAATAACTAAATAAGAATACCAGATCCTACTTTCTGTACCTTAATTGTTACAGAATTTGCTTGACTATAGCAGGGTCCCTGACTATATGACTTAGCATCGTTAGACCTTGCTCACATAAGATAAAGGACATAGGTTGCTTCTGAACATTGATTAAATAGCAGTTTAGGTACGAAAATACCCGAAAGTGTTTGATTCTTATAAGTGCACACTTATTTTCTTCATCTAACAATTATTAGGAAAAAATGTTATGACTGTTTGAAAAAATTAAAGTTCTGAATTAATTCTTTCATAACTGGCCTACGATCTCAATCATAAACTCTTTAAGTACAGATATGGTGTGACTTCTTATTTCAAAATTCCTATTTAAATTACTGCCTGACTATTAATTAAGTCACGTTTTCTTTACACACATATTATTCTTATAGATTACTTCATTTGAAAGCCATCAGTGTTAAGTACAAGCAAGGTATCCAATAACTCTATAAATATCTGTTAAGTATATATGTGTACTTTATCCTGCGTCATGATATAAAAATCTTTGACCGTGACCAAGGAATCGGCAAAACAAATCAACACTGCTATTGTGTTTATTTTAGCCCCCTAGGTATTCATTTGGTAGAAAATCTTTCGATGTTTATCTGGTCAGACTTGTTCCCGCTTCATTGATTATCCAGTATTTATTTTCCAATAATTGGTTCATAAACTTCGGTAAAAAATTATCAACAATGTACTGTTCACTAAATATTTGACAAATTTAAATAGATATTACTCAGTACTCACATTATTTCTGTTTGCACTTGACACATAGACAAACAAAACTGCCAAATCGAATAATTTAATTAATGTACTGTACCTGTCAATTGTACAAAAGCAATTAATGAGTCATAATTAAAGACATTGTTTTTTATAAAAATTATCAAATTAAAATAATTTATTTAATTGATCAAATGACTGTAAAAAAATCTATTGGGAAATTTTCAGATTGTATCAAAAGGGTTTAGCAATGTTTTTTCTGATTATAATTAATAATTTGACGTAAAGGGGTAAGTGTAAACGTAATGTGTCACTCATTAGAATGCTGAAAATTACTGTTTTACAGAAGTCAACTCTCAGTATTCAGCTATACTATTGGTTAATTTTAAGACAGAGCTAACCTCTGTTTATTTCAATGTTATAATATTTTGGATTGAGTATTCTCAAAACTTGGGCTTTTGGCATGAATGAAGTATATAGGAATTGAATACAGTGGAGTTAAATGCTGGTAGTATGATAATATCTGATCCCAATTAAACTTTTGATCACATTGATAAGTCTCCAGTGATTTGTATAATTTGACCCTGACATTTGAAATTAGATATATCTGTAGAAGTATCCCGATATCATTTGTTTTGTACTGCCTGTTATACATTGATAATTCCCTGAATAAAAAAACAATATTTTTGTCAATACATTAATTACTGGTACTTGCATGATATCTGAATTCTGAAGATATCTGAAGTAGACTGCATGAAAATTTATAAACCAATTTTATTATTGATTTTTGATACATAATTATAAATTGAGAGGTTTAATGTTATGTCTTTCAATTGAATTATTTTTGAACATTAAACAGCATTGCTATTCATCTTGATGTGTTCCAATATATAACAATGTAACTGAACCAATAGCCTTATGTTCAAGTATTTAAGTTTCAAATATCTAAATATTACAAAATTTGATCCTGGAGTTATTTCAAAATAGTCATACAGTACCCAAATTATACTTCTAAATTTGTCAATAATAACATGTGCAAGAGTGCAGAATCAAAGCTGAATAGGCAGTTACACAGCTGATGTACAGTACAACCTCTGTAGAGCAACACCCTGTGTGAGCTACAAATATTGACCGTTGTATAGAGGTTGTTGCTCTACAGAGGTTAATTTTACAGCAAATATCAGCTTAGGGAAAATTTGAAGATATTGCTATTGAGAGGTTGTTGCTCCACAGAGGGCCGCTCTGGAGAGGTTGTACTCCACATAAATTCTTTAAGGTTACTTTGTCACAAGTTTAATTCTATGGAGCCTGAACTTTTTCTCAACAGTGTATTGGCATTGTAAGTGTTTAGGCTAAGTACTGAAATTTTTATGAATTATTAAAGACAGCTAAGAATAACTGCAAATAAGTCCAGGCCATAGCTTCAGATTTTGAACCGTATATTATTTCACCAATTTTCCACTCTTCATACTTAAAGCAAACTAAAATGTGACCCAGCCGCTGAGAAAAGCACTTATCTAGGGCGCAAGATTGAAAACTACTGGATCTACCAATTACACTCACTTTACCCAGTCGGGATCATTGTCTCCTGTTAGCATTGAAATACACAGCCAATTCATACAAGTTCTTTTTATAATTAATGTATTTTTATAATTGAACTGATGGTATGTTCTAGCTGTAATGTTCTGTCTCAATATTAATTAGGAGAGAGGTGTTTTAATATTTGAACATTTTGAGTAATTTAATTACATTACTACTAACATTAGTTCTAGTTTATTCTACCCAAATAAATGTGTTGATTATAACAAATAAAGCAAATCTACTCGCAAGCAAATCAATATTTTATTATTGATTTGTGTTGTAATATAAATCTGTGGGTATGAAATTCTAGAATTTTATTTCCCTACCATACAGTTACAACATGCCTCTGTCAACTGTTTTATGAATTTGATACCTTTGTAACCATGGTGTGATTTTTTTTGCCAACAATGTAACACTAGTGTAATATTGCTGATGAATTTGTGCTAGTAAAATGCCTTTTGTGAAACAGATAGCTTTACCATTATTCTACACATTGTAACTTGTAGTTCTTTGTCATATCATTGACTAACTCATACACAGGTGTCCCATTTTTTTAGAGGGCTAAAGAATTTGCAGGATATTTCTACTGTACAACCTCTATAGAGCGACACCCTATGGGAGCTGCAAATATTGGCTGTTGTTTAGAGGTTGTTGCTCTACATATTAGGTTAAATTTATAGCAAAATTAACAGCTTAGGGAAATTTTGAAGGTGTTGTTATGGAGAGGTTGTTGCTCTACAGTGGGCTGCTTTGGAGAGGTTGCGCTGTATTTATTTTCTGTTGCCATCCACATGAAGAAGAGTAAGGCATTCATCCTCTTTTGGGTGAATTATGCCATCCACCTATGAAATAGGTACAGAGTACTTTCTGTCTGTGGAAGAGGCCTGTATTCACCTGTGGGAGGCCAAAATCGGTGTGTGCATGATACCACTATCCATCTGTGGAAGGGTTATATCCACTTGTGGAAGTGGCCGACGTTCATTTGAAAAAGTGTTGGATTGGCGCCATTTAGATAAGTTCCATGTTGTCTGAAACAGTCTGAGGCTAGTAAAAAAAGTGTACACCTTATTATGATTCACTAGAGATGGAATATTTTTACATTTACTCCCTGTTTGACTGACATGAAGCAAGCAGCAAATCTATGCAATTTTTAGTGATCCACCTGTCCTCTATGATGTGTACAAAATTGGCTTATCTCTGTTACATTTACTGGAAATATGAGAATGTTGCAAACATATTGATGAGTTACAAATGTCTAAACATGGTCACTAAATATCAGATTACACTGTGGTAGATTTAGTGGCAAAATAATTGATTTTCATCCTTAAATAATTAATTAAGCTTGTGTTCATAGCTCAGCATTAATTGTAATATTAGTATGAAATGTTAACAAATAATTAGGGTATCCAATGGCTTGCAAGGAGTAAATCTGATGACTTAGTTCTGATGGCAAACTTCAATGAATTAGCAGTCACTGCTGTTTGTTACTTTGCAATAGTGTCTTCTAGTTTGATTTTAGTCATGTATTTTTGTATTAAAACTTATGAACAGAAATTCCAAAAGTGTTTTTACTGAGAAGTTTATTTTTGAGGAAAATACAGGCATAGATTCCATTCGGAGTGCTAATTGTGTTTCTGTAAACTGAACCATGTGCGGTATTATATATTTACATATTTTTCCAAGTATTTTTAAAGTACTTGTATAAAAATTTAAAAAATACAGAATGTTTTTTTTGTGTTGCCTTACTAGGCGACAAATAGGGATTACTTTATTGGCGGTGGCCGCCCCTTTTGCTTGTCCGGAACATAACTTTGTCACCATAAGTTAGAATGACTCGAAACTTGGTTTGCATGCTTCTTGCAATGACACGAAGTGCAGACCGCCCCTGTTTAAGTGACTGAAAAATTGGCTGTGTAGATGATTGAGCAAAAATCAAAATAAATCTACTTGTATTCTTGAAGAAGCAGTAATTTTGTACTGTAAATTCTTCGTGAATTATAAATGTCATGTGTTAATTTGAAAAGGATGATCGTTAAAATTTTTCTAACATTTAAAGTTTTGAAATAAAAATGGGATTGGAAATAAATATAGTAAAGTGTAACTGTAATTTTAAAATTAGATTTATTTGAAAGCTGGATTTTATCGTTGAACATAAATATGAGATTAATTAAGTTAAACATAAAATAAAATTTGATCTAAATAGGATTTTAGCTTAACCTAAGTTTTGAATTAAAATTGAAATAGGCTTGAAACCGAAATTATTATACTTTTTATTGAAATAATATTCTAAAATTATAATAAAATTCTCAATTTAAAATAATATTCTCAATTTAAAATAATATTCTCAATTTAAAATAATATTCTCAATTTAAAATAAGAATGAGTTTAGGATAATAGCTTTTTAATTAGAATTTTACCATGGATTAAAATTACAGATAATACACTTTTATTGGATTTTGAGTAATGCTTTACATACATTAATTTTAAAATTCATCAATCTAATAATATTCTTATTTACTGAATGAACAAATATTTATACATTCCAAGAAGTCAAAATATTTCTTTTTTAAACAACCAATTGACATTACTGAATAAATTTTGTTAACTTAAACAAATATCATTGTTTTCTTCAATCATGTTGTAATAAAAAAAATTAAGGCATTTGTGTTTACTTACTGACCTGTATAATTATGTACTACAATAGATTTGAATTTATTTCAAGAATCAAAATACACTTTGATATTGTTATCTTTGTTGTCCCAAAGATACTATGTTTTACACAGCTTTTTTAAAAAATAGGATATTTCATGTAGAAACATGTAAATATTTTATGGAGACATCCAAACTGTGAAGGATTTGTCAGCTTTATGTGCACTTACCAGCAAATATTTTTGTGCAATGTTATAACATGGCAGTGGTGTGTAATATGTTACATGATTAAACGGATTTGTTTTCCAATGTTATAAAATTGGAGATAATCTTGAATGTGTCAGTCAGTTTTAAATAATTACGATGGATATTAAAACATTTTAGTATTTGTAGAACCACCTGAGAGATCTGTAATTGTCTTTTAAGTGGATGTCTCTATTTGTTTTTATTTTCTCAAGGTGTATTTAATTTGCTTTAAAGATTTATAAATTGTCACAAAATTGGAAACCGGATAATTAATCAAACATTTTATATCCAATGGATTTAAACTGAGTTTAACTGAAACAAGTGTGGTAGTGATTTAAAGAACACCAAATTAGATGTTAAAAAACAAACAGTTGGATAATGAGTGTATCCTGATTTTATGTGATATTTTTTACCCTTTGTTAAAAAAGGTGATTTTCTTTCATAATCAAATTATTTAGAATTATATTTACCATTCAGTAAAGTCTATAAAAGTTATATAATTTTCAAAATGAAAATGGTGTGTGTTACATGAAATTGTTGGATATAAGTACCATCACGGACTTGGAGTTTGGAATTAACAAAGAGATTTAAACCTGTAAATATGTGGCAAGGTGCTCGTGGAAATAGGGTGTCCCCAGATCATTGGGGAATGGAAATTGAGGAGATCCCTATGAGACCACCAGCTGATAGTGAATGGGATGAATCCCCTCCACAATATTCAGAAATGAAGGAAGAGATTCCAGTTGTGACAAAAGCACCCCAAGTCATGTCTGAAAAAAGGATTATTGTAATAGAGAAACCAGAAACTGAATTTGTTTATCATAAGCGTGACAAGGGACCACTACCCAGTGGTTCACATGGGGAGGAAAATAAAATTCACAAATGGCACCCTTTTTTATGGGAAAGGAAAAGGTAATAACCAATAACGTTATGCAACTTAATTGGCTCAAACAAAAGTATTTGTTAATATGTAAACAAATTATATATATGTTTAAATTCATTTGTTGGCAAAACGGCAAAAGAATATTACCTTTGGCCATTTACATAATATCTACAAGGAATGTAATCATAACATAAAATAAACATAATATTTCCACGAAAAAGTTACACATTTCTAATACATAAAATTAAATACGGCAAAATTGCATATTTATAATAAATACATATAACACATACACATAGATGAAACAACTATTTGTACATGTTAATTGTTCAGAGCGGTTTCTAGTGTTTTAAAAGATTCAAAGAGATATTTTGCAGTATTTATACCAGTCCTTTATTTAAACTTGACATAAGATTCACAAATTTATGTATGTTAGACCAATTTGTGTATTTGGATATATTTGGAACAGCACAGTCATAAGAAAATGGTACTCTGATTCTGCAAAACCCTGAGAACACAATTTATGAATACGATTATTTCTTTCTAAACCTATATATCGACCACATTCAATTTTCAAAGAATGTGAACCGACACAGTATCTTGTGAGGCATTTATGTATTATAAGTATCATTATTTGTATAACAGAGATAATTTTCAAATTTATATTCTGTTTTAAATTTTCTATAGTATTCTAGTTTTAAGTGCGAGTTGTGTAGAGTCATGACAATTTTGTATAGTATTCTAGTTTTAAGTGCGAGTTGTGTAGAGTCATGACAATTTTGTATAGTATTCTAGTTTTAAGTGCGAGTTGTGTAGAGTCATGACAATTTTGTATAGTATTCTAGTTTTAAGTGCAAGTTGTGTAGAGTCTTGACAATTTTTTATAGTATTCTAGTTTTAAGTGCGAGTTGTGTAGAGTCATGACAATCTTGCAAATACTGATCTCCCATTATAAAAGGCCTCATCGTCAATTAGGCATCTGTCACTCAACCAAACATTTAGAGTTTGAGCTGTACTTGCTTCGAGATTATAAAACTGTGACCGAGGGCCGGGCTGAGGCGTCGGCTCCTGGTTATGTGTCCGTGGGGAATTAGCTTGTTCGGCCGACCGCCCCGATTGTATCCAACACCTCGGCTGCACGGTGTCTTTGTTGATGGTACCTCTTGCATATAAGGGTGCCAAATGTGTACGTCTTGGAATCAATCACAACTAGTCCCATTTAGTATTTTCATTATCTTCATTCATTCACAGCAAAATGTTAATATTCAATTCCAATAAATGTAGTTGAGAAACCAGATGACATAAAATTCAGATGTAACTTGTTTTAAAACTAAGCGAAGACTAATTTAATAAATCCAGATGTTACTTAATTGAAAACTTAGTGTAGACTCTCCGAAGACCTAGTAAAAAAAAACTTAATAATAAATAACAAAATAATCAATGAGAAAAGGGGCTGGACCCTTTATAAAATTTCACCAATAGAATTACAGAATTAAAACATATTGGCTGGAAATACTTAAATGATAACTTATAATAACTTATTGAAGCAATATGGCAGATTGACCTAAGTCTGTTTTGATAAAGCTTAAAACTAATTACCTAATCTAAGGTGATAAAACATATTTATAGAAGTTAGAATTTGAAATATGTAAAATTGATTGGTGTGAAAAACTAATTGATTAACGCACAGAACTTAGAACAAACATTACATTTTTGTGTGTCTAGCAATAACATTATAATTATAAAGAAACTTAATGGAAAGTAATTTTTATATAACAATATGAAATTATTCATTGAAATTAAAACATTTCATGGCATAGTTTTATACCTTGTTACAAAACACCAGTACTGGTTTATCAGGCAAGTGGTCACATGAGAGTATTGTAGTAAGCAATACCTTTATTTAAATCATGGTTCAATTAATTATCATGGAAGCAATTAATTAGAAATGCGACTAATCTAACCTAACAGGTGTTTTACTTACATATAAACAAATATTGCTGTAACTGCTGGAAAATTATAAGTTTTTAATTCTATAATACAGAATACCATCTTGATGGAATACTTCCTGGGAACCACGGCGACAATAATGAAAATAACAATTTTATACAAAATTCAATTCCTTGTTAAGTTAATTACAAGAAAGACAATAAAGCTTATATTAAGCCAGATGATGACCATTGTTAATCAAAGGTTTCACATAAACTATAACAGCCTGCTTAATATTTGATTTATTCATATATTCAGTTATGTATACATGTATATTTAATACATATTGACATATTAGAGTAATAAAAACCTTTGTACAAGCTAGGTCATCTTTATCACTCCCGTGGGTGGTTTTTGATCAATATGAGTGTATAGGTTACATTACAGGTGAAGGTAAGATCGGAGGACTTCAAGAAAAAAACACATACAAAAAATCCCATCTTCCCCAAAATACTGTAACCTTCCCTTGAAACCCATCAACCAACACTGCTGGTCAGCCCAGAACCCAACTGATGCATACTGACATACTACTATTGGTGGACACATAACTTTGAAACTCCATTACTCCCTAGAAGTCTCATATAGTGGTAGATGACATTTCTGATCAATACAATTATGAGCATCAGTTAACTCCATAAATCTTTAGAGCCTTATCTTGAAATTGATTTACAAAGTGTTCTTGTTTGCAGGAATTGATTTCCATTGTGTTTCTAGAGAATAATACACAAAGCTTCTATTATTTACATGACTGTATAAGTCAACACCATTTGCTTTCTCATTCTGTGTGCTCTTTGACTTCTATTCTAATTGTGTTACAACTTGCAAATTGGTTACTTGTAATAGAATTGTTGTAACTCAGGTTCTCTGGTAGATGTCAGTTGTGGTAGTAATAAGTACTTAACTTTTGTAATGAATTTATGGTTGTTTATACCATGTTGCGATCAGTATAGATTGGTTAATTAGAACTCTACATAGATTTATCTTTAAATAGATTGCAGGAACAACAGTACTGCATTCAAGAAACTTACAATATACCATGCTGTTGGAGGACATATAATACCACATTTTAGTACATAAGGAATGGAATCATCTTGAATAATTGAAACATATTAGTCTTATTAGACAATGTAAGTGCATGGCAAATACATCAAAACTCTAAACTTTCGAAAACAGTGTATTAATCAGTTCTCAGTGGTCACCATGGTTGAGCATTTAATGTTACTGACTGGTAATCAAAAAGCCCTTACCTAGTTCGAAACCCATCCTGGACCGGACAAACTTTATACGTGAGAAGCTGTCCTGCTACCTTATGAATTTCAGTGGTTCAACCTAAGTGTAAGTTGAAAGTCGAGAAATGGGCCTTGTAGCTGATACGACGTTAACGTTAGACCCGAAGAAACAAAAACCTAAAATAAAAGATTGTCAAAACTGATGTAAAATTTGTTCTATTTCAGAGATATGTTAATGGCAGGGCCAAGCAAACCAAGTAAAGGATTTCAGTATAAGATCAAACATGTGAGTACATATATAATTTATGTTCTATCATTCTGTTAGATTTTTGACACTCTCTAAGTATAGCGCTGGTTTATTAAAATTGATTCTTTTCACAAATTTTTTTTTAAACTGAAAGATTAAAGTTCAGTTTTCCATAGCCGTCACTTACTTTGTGAAGATGAATTTTGATGTGAACCAGAATGTTTTCCTGCATCCGCCATGCAATTGTTAAACTGGTTCCCGGTCCTTGTTTAGTTTCCATGAGTACTTTCCGTACTTTATTTTTCTATTAATTACTATCATCTTTTGAAATAACATTTGTTGGAATACCGCAAACACACAGAAGTGTACAAAGATTGTCGTGATTTATGGAAACATGTTCCAATAAAACTGTCTCAAATTATTGGTTCCTGGCTTTCTCTTCTAAATTTATTGCTACCAGGTGACAAGATAATTTAGTTTGCTTCCTGCAGCTGTCAATATGCTGTAGCTTGTATCATTGCTAAGGTCATATTTTCTTTTTTGTATTTATTCTATGGTTATGTACTGGGGCCAGTCACCCAGTGTATAGGTCACTAAAAGATGTACATTTTTGTGAATACATTTTATGAGGAAACATCATCTTATAAGCAACAAGTTTACAAAAATACTTAGCAACTCAGTTCACAAAAATCACAAATGTTCTTAATATATCTGGTTATTTTATGCTCTAATTTGTTACACCAAACACATGTTATTGTTAAATTTTCTTATAGTCAAGGTCGAATATTCGACAATACCATTGTAAAGGTAATCACTGTAAATTGATAGCACTAATCATTTTAAATCTGTGGTAAAGTGTCATTCACTTGAACCAGAGTCGTGGTGGATTGGATAAGGTGGCATGAACATTGTACATACATAACAGTTTTACAAAATGAAGCAGATGTGAGTGGTTCAAACTCAGTCAATGGCACTTCCTTTTTAAATAATTATATACATTTATTTTTTTTAAAATGATGTCCAACATCAGACGCAGTCCTCAAGATTCCTTAACTTTGTGCTTTACCAATTGCTCCACAGAGGACAGGGATTATAAAGATTCATTGGTCTATAGCAAATTAAAATAGTATTCTTGTTACCTAAGCATGTACAAATGGGGTCGTCCATGTATACATTAACATTGCTGACCTAAAAATTGAACAATATTTCAAATAATGTACTTTTTACATACTGATCAAAAAATTGTTAGTATCTCCCAATGACACATAAGATTACCTTTCAACAGCTTAATTTATTTGTGTAAAAAATATTTATCTGCCTAGTTTCCTGCAAATAATATGATACAAATATTATGATGCAAATATTATGATGCAAATATTATGATGCAAATAATATGTTGCAAATAATATGATGCAAATATTATGATGCAAATATTATGCTTAACATATTATTTTCTCATGACCGTCACAGTCTGTGTATAGATTTTTATATTCTGCATCTTAACAACTTATTTGCTATGAATATTTGAAACTCATATCTTATTTCAAGAAATAGAACAGTTGATATCACTCAATTTCATACAAATATTAATTAAAATAATATTTGAACTTGGTATGCAAACACTTGACATGGAAACTAACATACTGAGTTGTTTAAACAAATATTTCAGCCTTAATTATAGAGATGTCAGCTAACTCTGTGGCTCCCTGTTTAATAATCAAAGTCATTATTTTATTTGTATTTGGTATTAATTATTCATTATGTTAATTTTTTTTATAGAAATGGAACAGCTTTAAGATTAGTTGGAATGAGTTTATGTACAGTATTGAGATTTGGAGAGGCTCAATTAAAAAGATTGAAGGTATTATAAACACATTTCAGTAGTTTAGCCATTGAAAAAACGTGCCGGTAATGATGGTACTTAATACTACTTATATATATATATAGGCATCCGGTCTGTGATTTTTGAATCCATACAGATGTTATTTTTTTTTATTAAACTCATCAAACAATGCAAATGTTAGGGATTAAAAACATACATATTTCTAAAACGCACAGTAGGTGCAAAATTTGAAGATTTTGTTTTTGACAGATTTGCGCTCTTTGATGAGTTTATTTATTTTTTATCACTTTGTGATGATATATATTTCAAAATAATGATGTATTAGAAGCATCAAGACAAATAAGGTAGTAATTAGAAATACAATATATTTTCAATATTCTGCACAAGATTGGAAGCTCAGTAAATAAGGTACATTTTGTATTGAATTGAAAATTGAGAGATGGCTTTATTCAATACCAGTCCTGCTATTACCGTACTTTACCAACATTGTACGATACTAATAAATCTTGTGTCTTATGAATATTCAATAATTCTCGTAGGTGCTAATTAAACATTGGCTGCCTTGAAGTACTTCAAACTCAGAAACTGACTTCTAAGGCCCTAAAAAATGATTGTTTCTGGTTACATGCTCATTAAAAATAGGGGAGGTAATAAGGTCAGTTTTTAATTTGCTCTTGAGAGCGTGTGGAAAGGTAAGAAAATGAAAAAGTGGATTTTCTCTTCCTCTGACTATTAAAAAAGTCTGGGTTACAGGGAAAAATTAGGGTAGGTGGGGTAACCAGTAATAAACAATTATTTTTTTTATTTTTTCAACTAAACTTCTGTCATATGCTTATTGTATGGATAATATTTCCTTAGTGATTGTGTAAATAGCAGTAAGAAAAGAAAACAGTTTTGTTTCTGACTACTTGATCAAAAAAGGGAAGGGAGGAAAAATATAAGCAATACTTTCATACTTTTGAGTCATGACTTGTACCCAAATATTTTTTTACCCCAATATATGTTGCGATGTTTTATCTTGCTTTTATGAAATTTTGGTTTGGTGCCTGAAAATAGCTAGGTTCTATCAGGTAACTTGGGTACTCAACAATTTTTCTTCATCCTGATCATTTGAAGAATTCTTTGATTACTTGTAGTTAAAACTGATTAGATTTATTTCAGGTCATCAGGGTATGGGTGTGGTGTCATACTTCGTGTTCCTCCGTTGGTTGTTCTTCCTGAACATCTTCATCTTTCTGTTGATGTTTTGGGTGATCACCTTCTTCCAAGTCAGTTTTAATTCTGAGGCAAGCTATGATGAAGATTTAGTTGGGTCAGGATCTGTCTCATACGCTGCTGGTGCAGTGTTAGCTGCTACCTGTACACCTTTATATAGTCCTAATGTTTCATCAGATGCTCTCACTCTGATACTGGACTTCTTTCAAGGAACTGTAAGTGTAATAATGTTGCTTTTTGATTTTATTAGATTTCCTACCAGGGGTACTTAGATACAGTGTAACCTCTCTGAAGCAACATCATTTCAGAGTTGCCAGATTATGCTGTTGTTGAGAGGTTAAATATATTTGTTAAAATGTGCAGTGGAAAAAATCATGTTGTTGTTGTTGGGAAGGTGTTGTTGCAGAAAGGGCCGCTCTGGAGAGGTTGCACTGTACTCTCATTTATAATTTTTAGGGCCCCTTTAAGGAAAGTTGTTGAGTGATATCTACAGAAAAGACATTTAAGTTCAAAACAAAACAACATTTTTAAACCACTTGGTGCTTTTAAACATGCGCAAAAATATCGTACATGACTTTATAATATGGCAAAATGGAACTTATTACAATTGCCTTATATACAGAACGGAAACAGGTCTTGAGATTCATTAGTTAAATTATTTGGCTATACATCAGTTCAGCAGTTTCAGTTTTTAATACAACTTACAGAATGAGACATACTTCTTGAATCTATTTATTATTATGTTCAAGCTAAAAAAAATGAAGTTGGGTATCTATTTTTTTTCATTTAAATTTTTATTCATTAAAGGGATGGATGGAGGACACTGCTATGTTCTATGGTTACTATACAGATAAGAAAGTGGAACTAGCAGCTTCAAGCTACAATCTACCGCTAGCTTATTTCTTAGTTGCTGTTGCTATTATGTTGATCAGTCTGATTGTAATGGTTAGGAGGTAAGTAAATTGTTGGTGTTGTTTTTTCTGGTGAATGTGAAGGGAGTACAAGTGTGTATGAAATCATCATTTTCATATTTGTCAGTGTTTATGTTTTAAAATAATATCATTAAGTGGTCAGTTTCATGTAAGCTATTTAGAATTGAATATTAATGCTTAATGTATTTCCTGGATACTAGGTTGTATGCAACCTTAACTATGGCTGTCAATCGTTATGTTAGTTTAACAGATGGAGGACAATTTAAGGTAGGATGTAATATCTTCAGTCAAATTTGTCACGGACAGTGTGGGCCTCGCCCAGGGTTCAACCTTTCTATCACTAGACAAAGGCTCTAACCACTGAGCTAGCTGGGCGGGCGGCTATATTTGTGCAAGAACTTTTGATTTCATTGCTTCTACAAGAAATACATTATACTTGTGTGCCAATAGTGTTTGATATCTTGTTGTCACTGAAAATAATTCTAAATTCAGTTTGCACGTATGAATTGGTCACTTCTACAATTCTTGTCACTTAATCTGCATGATAATAAGTTTTGCTTAAAAATATTGTTGTGCAAAATACAGTGTGGTACTTAATATCTGTGTTTTTATGTACTTACTATCATTGTTTGTCACTTGTGCATGTTTATGGTTTTGATCTGTTTTTGTGATTTGTTTGCTAGCAGAACAAAAAGGTAAGTTATACATGAATGGTAGTCTGACTTAACAATGTTAGATTTGTACACATGTATGATGTTAGAGATCACAATTGCTTCAATTTGATTTATTCCCAATTCAGTAAATTATAAGTTTATCTCACTTCAATTAAGTCAATTCTCCATTTTGAGAGGTTGACCCTAGTTGAAGAATTTTGATATTTTTTGGTAACTAGGATCTCTTGAGAAATCAACTGTTGGGATAATATATACATCTGTTGTAGTTTCACTATTTTGCATAGTAACAAACACACATGACATACTATTATAAATAATTATTTACTTTAGTTGGTAGACTATTTTGAGTTAAGAATTGTAATAGGAGGAGGAAAATAATGTATCCCATGCGGGGGTTGAACCCTCAACCACCTGCTTGCAAGTCAGATGCTCTATTGTGCTGGTGAATATCCCAGCCAATCTATAGATACTATATACTGCACTGCTACATTGTTATAATTATCATTTAGAATAGTCACTCAATTATTTTATGTATACTTTCTTAGATAGATGGTTTTGACAACCATGAACAGTTTTAAGTGTTATATTATTACAATCTGTTATCAAGTCTGTTTAACCTTTTAATAAGAACTTATATTTTTTATAGCTTATTTAATGTGAAATAATCTGTATAGAAACAATTTTTATTTATATATGTATGTAGACTAAATCTTCATTAACTGCAGCCATTTGTATAAACTGTCTAACCCATGGTTAAATTTAACCACTGGTTTAATTTTTGGTTAAAACGTGGTAAGCATTTGTACAATCGCTTTAACCTAACTGGTTACCACGATTTTATCCGCTGGTAATTTTACCCATGGTTTATTAAACCATTTTTTTTACAAATGGCTGCTGATTGGTTAATACGATTAGCCAATGGTATGACTGCATAATGTCTTCAAATTCAAGTAATCTTAGTATTTTTATCACATGTTCATGTACACATGTTCATGTGTTAGCACTCATTTCGTAAACCACTAAGCCTGTACTACAAGTTGACTATTGGAAATAAACAATTTAACACATGCCCAAATACACAATTTTGGGAAAATTAACATGCCTGAATACAAAGATACTGGTAATGGCACCAGACTTTGGGCTAGTGGATTCACTTGAAGACTACTTAGATAATAAATTCTGTCTTTCTTTTTTTTAACAGTACACTATCAAACTTCAAGGACACTGTATTATCTCAAGAGAATTCAAAACAAGCCAATTACTGTAACAATATATTTGCTGGAATGGATTTCAATATTGATGAAAATGAAGCGATGTGCTTGAAACAAAAAAGTATTTACAAAGGACTTGTTGTAAGTATAGCTTGTTGAATTTCAATTTTGGAAGCTAAACGGTCGTTCAGTTTACTGAGAATTCTGATTTTCAGAGAATTTTGATAAACTTTGATAAAATAATGGGACTTCAGAATTTAATCCAATTTTCAAAGATTTTCGGTTTTCTGGTAGTCTGGTTTTCAGGTTTTTTTTGTGTGTAGTTTGTTGTTAACTGTCAGTCTTTTATTTTGTTGCTGTTTATTTCTTTAGGCTGAGCTTGAAGAACAGAGACATAATATGATGGCACAGAATCGTACAACAGAAGAAAAATGTAAACTGTACACAATAAGATTCTTTATCAATTTTCTTATATTGATTATGCTGGGTGGTGCTGGAGCAGCCATTTACTATGCACAGGATTTCTCATCAGAGGTTTGATTAATTACATCTTTGTTAATTATTACAATTAAAACTCAATGATCATGGTCAGATTAAGATGTGGTGAAATAAAACCAGATGTTTCAAGATTGAAAATTAATTCCAAATAAATGATGAAGAATCTTATTCAAATTTCATTAATTTTTGACAAACATGTAACGGCATAAGACATATTTGATGAACTCTGAAAATGAGATGTGTTTGATAGCTCCTATGCATGTACATGTATTCAGAGTTTTGCTCTACTCAGTTTTAAGTTTTATTCTTTTCATCCAGTGGAATTGCTAAATAGCAATAGCTAAATACTGCAACTTAACAACTGATGTCCAAGTATGTAGAAGTGGTTAATAACTTCCACTGCCTCTAATCCTTGCTGGCACAGAGAACTTGTTTCAATTGGAGTCTTCCTATTTGTTGAGTGTTATAGATTTTAATATCAGAATAATGTACTTATAGAAAAACAATAAGTGGTTATATATTGTGATTAATTAATTGTCTGCATACTTCTTGTTTCAGTATTAATTAATTGTCTGCATACTTCTTGTTTCAGTATTAATTAATTGTCTGCATACTTCTTGTTTCAGTATTAATTAATTGTCTGCATACTTCTCGTTTCAGTATTAATTAATTGTCTGCATACTTCTCGTTTCAGTTTACAACAGACAAAGATGTTCAAGATGATTACCATTCGTTGGTGATTTTATTGGTGGAATTTTTACCCTCCATTGTTATTGGTCTTCTAAATGGAATATATCCTCTGATATTTGATATTCTAGTTACCTTTGAAGGATACAAACCAGCATTTGTCATTAAGATTTCACTTATCAGGTAAGCGTCAGAAGTGGGTTTTCTTTTTTGTGTGAGAGGATTGTTATTCTACTGATCAGCGTTTTCTGCCAGAATTATCATTATCCATATTGATATCTTAGTGAGAGTTTTCAAGTGAAACATCTTGTGTACTAAAAAGAAAAGCTTTTCACCTAGCTGGTTCTTTTGTTTGTCTGTTTAATCAAGTTTTATGCCCCTTTTCAACAGTCAGAGTCATAAATGAGGCGGACAGTTCAACTAAGCATCATTCCGCAGAAGAACTAGTACTAGACTTCCATGCTCCATAAGCAGCTGCCTACTTTCAATTTTCTGACAGATAATATTTGTAAGCAAAAGAACAAAATGTGTGCTGAGATATCTTGGCCAGCAGGAATGTTTGCAAAAATCTGTAAAAAATGTGAAGATTTCACCTTATTTCACATCTTATTATACAGTAGTATAATATTATACATACATGTACTTACATACTATGTGACTTTATATTTTCTAGGATGGTATTTTTGAAGTTGGCTTCTCTCTGTATGATTGTGGCCTCCCTCTATGTACAGATAACATGCAGTGATCAGACTTCATGTCTAGTGGGTCAAAATAAATGTCCAGCTATAGAGGTAAGTAAAACTCTAACCTGTCTTCAAAGGCCACCCAAAAGAATGACAAAATATTACCTAATTTATGGTCAATGCCTTTTTTGGGCACTATTGTATCCAATGAGGATCCAGGCTGAATTGTCCTGTTAAGTGTTTAGAAATTACTGTGAAATGACTATATTTATGCCTTAGAACCAGTTTTATGTGTTTTATTTATTGTTTATATGACTTTAATGCTTTCTAAAGAATTTTTTTCTATTATTTCTTTAAAGTTGAATAGAAATAATGTGTATAATGGTTTCATCTCAGTCAAACCTGTAAAAATTTTGAACACTGTCAATGCAGAATTTTCATTAAGGTTTATTTGTTCCTTAGTGTTATAAATTAAATATTGTTCACAATATGGCCTCTGTTAACACCTGTTGATTATATATAACTAAGGTTTGATCACACTAAGTCTTGTAAATATCTTTTTTACACTAGTGTTGGGAGACATATGTTGGGTCAGCTATCTACAAACTGGTGGTCAGTGATTTTATCATCAATTTTGGAGTAACCATTTTTGTTGAGTTACCAAGAAAGTAAGTATTTATTTCTCCTGAACTATTCTCATATTATCGGATATTGTGGAAAAAACTTCCTTTATGAAAATTTCACCATGAGCATCAGACTGTAAAAGATATGATAGCACTGTTTTCTAAATATGTAACTGTATTCTAAATTTTCAATTCAAATTTTGTTATTTCTAAAAGTATAATTAGATGTTTCAGTTTATTCACAAAATCGGCAATTATATGCCTAAGGTGAAGTGTACAAACATATATATAAATATGTACATACATATACTAAGGTTAATTGTTTTAATATTTTGAGTGTTATACTTATAATTGCCACTCTGTGCGGGGCAATTAGGGCCACTTGACTATGTCTATATATCAATCAAATTATTTTGTCTTGCTTTGTTATTTTAATGGAGTACTTCATAGAGACCTCATGTTTATTGAATGTGTTTTATATTTTATTTACCATTTTCTTTGTTAGTGTATAACCATAAAGCTTTATGTAGATACGTATCAAGTATGAATAATTGTTTTCACAGAATTATTACAACTAAATGTAATGCTGCTATTTGTAAGAAAATTGGTCCTGCCACTTTTGATATATCTGAGAATGTACTGGATTTGGTGAATAGTCAAACATTAGTCTGGTAAGACTATTCAGTGGAATATAAGGTCACATCGCACTACTTAAAACTTCATATGTTTATACATGTTTGAGTGTACTAATATACAAGCTTTATTCACTTGAAGTTTTGTGTACCAAATATTTCATACCCTAACTACAATAGTTTTGTGCTATTCCATTAGATCTCGATATTTGCCCCCCATTCCAGAACTAAACATTGTTGGGGGAGGCGCAAATTTCCTACCTACAATTTCTACTTGGAGCAATTTAAATGTACATATGTCTATACCCTAGCTTACAGAAAGTTATGCCTTCAGGTGAATTATCTGTGAACAGAAAGTGAATGGAACTTGATGTGTTCACAGACTACTAGTATTTACTTCTTGTTCATAATTCACATTAGGTTCACATTAATTAGGTCTGCGACAAACAGTTGCGATGAATGAGCAGTGATCTTTCACCACCGCAAGTGTCCGTTATAGAGGAGTTTTACTGCACATTTGTTGTGACCTCACATCCCCCTATCTACCACACAACTAGCACATTTACACCCTGTTTTATGTGATCATATTGTTGTTCATTCACAGACTGATAACCACAAAATGTGAGTGTGGACTTTTCCAGAAAGTTGGACCTGCAATTTTTGATATTCCAAAGAATGTACTTGATCTAGTGTATGGTCAGACATTGTTATGGTAAGGTTTGCTGATCCCTACAGCTCAGATGTAAAAGTTTTCTTCTTAACAAAATATCAATGCCATCTATTGAGATCATGAAGACATTGCAGCTAACATAACAACCATATTGTTATAGAATTATTAGTAAGGTGTTATGATTAAAACAATCAATATAAATGTTCGTATTAATTGAAATTATCCTATACTAGTAAATTAATTCTTGTGTATTAAATAAGAAATAGGGTAGTTACACAGAGATGCTTAGAGTTCAAACCACACTTGTAGTAGACAATGATAGTTAAGGTCCTGATGTTGAAGCACTGGCTAAAGAGTTATTCATACAAGGAAACGAAAAATTTTATGTTGTAAGAAATATATTAGAATAATGCAGATACTGAACTTAGTTAAAATTTTATTTTCATGACCACTCATGAACATGTAGTAATATATTAATGTTAAAAGTGTTTACTGATTATGATAAATTTTTTATAATTTTTTATTTTCACAGGTTGGGATTTTTCTTTTCACCACTTTTACCAGCTGTGTCAGTGTTTACATTCTTCTGTTTGTTTTATTTGAAAAAGGTAAATTTATTCCTTTTCTTTTCTAATTGTGAGTATATGTAGGTATAACAAATATGCTTGTTTCTTGTTATATGACTTAATACCCTATTTATTTCCCTGTGATGCTAGACTTTTTATGAGCAATGGTACCTCCACTTTTTAGCTCACATGTCACAAAGTGAGCTATTAGGATCACTCTCCGTCCGGCGTCCAGCGTCGTGCGTCGTCAAACTTTATGTTGTGACCACACTAGGGCCCACATTTTTAGCTCAATTTTAGCAAAACTGGGTCAGAACGTTAATATCAACAAAATCTCGGACGAGTTCGATATTGGGCCACTTGGGGTCAAAAACTAGGTCACCAGGGCCAAATAAGGGAAAACCTTGTGAACACTTTAGAAATCACTGTTTTGACTGGATCTTCATGAAACTTTGTCAGAATGTTTATTTTAATAATATGTAGGTCAAGTTTGATAATGGGTAATTTCTGTAGTAAAATTAGGTCACTAGGGCAAATTGCTGGAAAACCTTGTGAACACTCTAGAAGTCACTGTTTTGATTGGATGATCATGAAACCTTGTCAGAATGTTTGTCTTCATAATATCTTGGACGAGTTCGAACATGGGTCATCTTGGGTCAAAAACTAGGTCGCTAGGTCAAATCTTATGAAAACCATTTTAACACTGTAGATTCCACAGTTATTATTGGATCTTCACCAAACTTTGTCAAATCGTTTGTTTTAATGATGTAACGGTCAAGTATAAATATGGGTCATCTGGGGTCAATAACTAGGTCACCAGATCAAATCTTAGGAAAACTTTGTTAACACTGTAGATGTCACAGTTTTAATTGGATCTTCACCAAACCTTGTCAAAATGTTTGCCTCAATGATATGTGGGTCAAGGATGAACATGGGTCAGCCGGGTTCAAAAACTGGGTCACAAGGTCAAATCTTAGGGAAAAATCTTGTAAAAGCTCTAAATGTCTTGGTTTTGATTGGATCTTGGCCAAACCTTGTCAGATTGTTTTTCTTAATGATATTAAGGACAAGTTCGAATATGGGTCACCTAGGGTCAAAAACCAGGTCACAAGGTCAAATCTTAGGAAAACCTTATTAACACTGTAGATGTCAAATTTTGATCGTATATTCAACAAACCTAGTCAGACTGTTTGTCTTAATGATATGTAAGACAAATTAGAACATAGGTCGTCTGGGGTCAAAAACTAGGTCACCGGTTCAAAACAATGTTTTAATGAGTGAACAGTGATTGTCATGTGAGCGATATAGGGCCATCTTGGCCCTCTTGTTCACTTTCTTTGTTACCTTATAAATACTTTCAAGTCCAAAAAAAACCTTCCTTCATACCCTATTTTTGATGAAAATGTAACTAGAAATAAACAACTTTTAGGCCTTACTAGACAATAAGTTCTTTTAATTCAATAGGTCACATCAAATTCTGTGCTTGACATTGAGTGCATGCCTTGCAAATTTTGTGATGTACATGCATCTCTAATTTTTTTTTGTCAGATATATGCACCTATAAAGATATCTTACAGAAATGAACCTTTGAATTTTATTACCGACATGTGCTTTTACATTTGTTACGGACATGCACCTTTAAATTTTCTTACAGATATGTGCCTTTGAGTGCTAATTAATGAGTGATGTGTTGATTTGGAATGTGAAACTAAGAGCTAATAGGAATGAATAGCAATTGATATTTAACAATAGTATTTTGTAATTTATTTCAGTTATCAGCAATGTATAACACAGTACCACCAGAGAAGCCATACCAAGCTTCTAAATCTAATTCATTCTTCACAGTGATACTGATGGTTGCATTCTTCATGATCTGTGTACCTGTTGGTTATACTTTGTCCAAGTAAGAAATTTGAATATATATTAATCTGTCTTATGTCCATCAACTTCATGTTTGTGTATAGTTATTAATATGTGAAATACGATCTTCCTTTTGGAAACTGATAAATAGTTAAGCTTTCCATAGCTGAGTTTTGATGCAGACCGAAGTTCTACATTTTTCTACAATCACCATGCAATGTTTTTTCTATATTTAATGTCACTTTAAGTGTTTGATCTACGTTATTCATGAGGCAACAACCAAACTAAACTAATAAATTCATACACTCAGTCTGGTTTTATTAAAGTCTGCTAGCATTTACTCAATAAAGTTTGCAAGCGCTTGGTATTTGACAGCCATGTTAATTCATACTGTCCAGATTTATCATTGTTTCAAGTGGGGTATGTAAAGAAGATCATAAAAAACTACAAAAGACCATATAAGTACATAAAAACAAGTGATAGTTTTTCATACTTATACATGTACTTCAAATTCTTTCTTTTCTCTTTAAAATTACATTTTGAGTTGGTCTACTTCCAACATTGGGAAAGTCCATATTTGGTGATAATTTTCTCTTGTTGTTGATAAAAATACACACAAATTCTTTATTTTTGTTTTAGTTTGAATCCTTCACCTATGTGTGGACCGTTCCGTATCTATGGGCAACCATCAGATATTATAGATGTACAGATCAACAATGCTGCTAATTGGTTTCAGACAGTATGGAATATTGTTACATCTACGGCTGTTGTATCAGCCACTCTTATACTTCTATGGTATAATTCTTTATTTATCTAAGTCTCATTCATGTACGAACAATATTTACAAGACAAATAACATAAACAAATAGTACAAGACTTTTCAAGCATTAAATTATGAGAGACTATCTACTAAAAGTTGCATAATCACATATTGAATAATTACATGAATCATCGAACAATAATTTTATATCTACAATGGTATGTTTATGCTAAAGTCTGGTAGTTAACTCTCCATTAGGGGACTTGAAGAGGGCCATACAATGAACATTTATGAACATGCAATAACAGCACATTTATTTATCATATAATTATAGTAACTTTGTATACAGGGTCCTGAAAGTTGTGCTTCATACAAAAAAGTCATTAACCAACTTTAAGCTTTCTTCTAATTCAATGCTCTTGTATAAGCAAGCGTTATATTTTTCTATGGATTATTCTTTTTTTTTGCTTTGGATGTTGTACCCTTCAGACATTAATGTTCCTGTCATCCATTGGCTATAGCTGATATTGGAAATGTCCAGCTTACATCTGATAGACTGGTACCTGTAAAAACCTTTCATTTACTCAGCTGATTCATATTTAAGTCCTTTAATTTTAATTATGCTCTAGCTAAATGTATTTGAATAAATAAACTTATGTTTTATTTTCAGTTTGGCAATATATTACTGTTTAGCATTAAACTCAGCACACAAAGACTTAGTTGATATGATGAAAGATCAGTTGGTAATGGAAGGCAAAGATAAACAGTTCCTCCTTGCAAGAATTGCTGAACTATCTGGGGCTACTCCAAAGAAAAAACCTCCACCATACAATGGCTCTCAATTGAAAACTATCAATGAAACGAAACCAGCTACAAAAAACAATACTCAAACAAAAGAAGCAATTAATGTTGAGGTAAATTAATTTTCCTGGATTCTTATGTGATTTTAAGACTGGTCTGCAAAGTTCAAACTATCTAACAAGTGACCTGGATATTTAAGACAAACATATTTTGTACCAGTACCAGTCTAATTAGCATGTTGTAGAATTAAAATTAAAAATCCCATGTACACAATAACCTATGTTACTGTTTTAACATGTACAAAATTAATATTTTCATCTCTTTATTGATGTTAGTTCCAATGCTCAAGACATTTACATTTTGAATAGAAACTATTTAATAGTATTCGTTTTAATGATTCTTTTATTGTTAGTCTGGTTGTAGTAACTTTTGAAATATATTTTCAGCTGTAATAAGAATATATAAAATTTTGTATTTATTACGTAGGACATTTAATGGATGGTTACAGAACCAATGGTTAGCTGATTCAATATTTAGACATAGAGCAAAACTCATTCTTTAATTAGTCGGCCCTGGTCTGAACGATATTTTATTGTGTTATTACAAATGAAATGCATATCAAACTTAAAACAGATCTTGAGTGTTTTACAAAAACTGGTCCATTGTTTTGGCACATAAGTCAACCATTACTCAATGCAGAACAGTTGAATAATTAAAATATTTTACTTCAGTCTGGGTGGGTTCAATTAGCTGCGAGTTATAGAGTTATATTAAATATTAATTAATTGAGTTTTGCTAATTTCCTATTCCTTCTAATTGTGCACTGTTTAATAAAACTTGTATGATACACTTACTGCAAACTTTGAGTGAAGCGTTTATTCCTTTTGTCACCAATTCTGATGTTTTGTGTTCTTGTTTTCTAAAAAGACTATCTAAGGTCTACATTGCACAACAAATAAACAGAATGCATTTATTGACTTTATGTAAACCCATATATAACTGTGTTTTGCTTGAAAACAGAGTGGGTCCATTTTCATACGGTTTCCTTAAATGCAATATTAATAGATTGGATACCTTTGTTGTTATACTTGAGCTATGTTTCTCCTTTAACTGTCTTGTAGCAGTGTGTAACCTTATATAAGAACTATTACTTGGTATGAGTCTTATACCCGCAACATTTTTTTTAATATTACTTTTCCTGTAGTTACATAATATCTTTAGAAGTGTGCAGCCCTGTTTATGTAGTACTACATGTATATTATTAATAGAGTAATGTTTCTATGTATTTTGTTCTCTATTTAAGTACTGTGACTATATATTACATTTTTGTTTCATATTTTGGTTAGTCATTTTAGTGGTAAGCAGTTTACTTTATAAAATGCATGTTTAACATGGTATAATGCTTTGAAATAATTAAACTGAACCGGTATGGTTGAATTTGAAGTTTGGTAATGATTGTATGTGAAATCTAATCATAACATAGTAATAATACAAGCATATAAGATGTTTGAAGTCTGAAGTGAAGGTATAGACTGACCAGTATTTGATATGTACAGTTCTTTAAAGCAAGCATGCTTAAAATGGAACTGTTGTTGTTTCCCATTCATTACTAGGGTAAAACATTAATTATACTGAGCCCAATGATACATACATACATGTATACCGGACTGGGTCCTCCTTAAGATCTTAGTCTGATCTTCTGTCAAAATTAATTGATTATACTGAGTCCAATGATAAAATCATGAAGGAAATGGGTCCTATCTATCTCCACTTACCGGTACTCCACATCATCTGTCAGTCTGATCTTTTGTGTTTAGAAACATTTACATTTATTTACTGTGTTGTCTGTGGGAGTATAGTGGGAATTCTATGACATGATACAGAAATGAATCTGATGTAACAAATTAATTAAAATGTTTTTGATAAAAGTTAATTTTATGACTGTAATAGCAATAATTAATGAATCAATGATTTTAACATTTTTATAGAGTAATTAATGCTATTGCAAGTTTGAACTACATGTATGTGTATTATACTTATGTATACATGTACATATAAATGCCTACTTGTATAATTGTATCATGTAGAACAGTTGATTAAAAATTCTTTTTCGGGGGTTAGATGTCTGATTAACATGATAGTTTTCATTGAATTTTCATATAAATAAATGTTTAAATAATTTTAGATGAAATCATATGATTATGATGATATGAGACATCTACCTATGCCTACGGTATGGAATAAGTTTTACATGTTTGTAAATGTTGTGATGTTTGATTTTAGCATTTAGTGTACTGATATACATGTATAACACTGGGTACATAATTATTATGTGTATCATGCTTTTTGTGGTGTATATCCTGTAATTATAGCTATTTTTTACTCATTATTTGAAAACAAAATCAAACAGAATCCCTTATTAAATGCCACATAGCTAGCAACTTAATAAACTTCAGTCCATATAAGGGGTTCATATGCTTATAACCTAACAGGAACAGTTATTTAAAGTGTTCTCCATAATTGGTGAATATAGGTAAAAAAGAGATTCCCTTAATTGGTGAATTTAATGTTAAAACAGAGTTTTCCTTAATTGTCGAATATAGGAAAAAAGAGATTTGCTTAATATGTGAATATTGTTGAAAAGAGATTTGCTTTAATAGGTGAATATAGTTAAAAATGAGTTTTGCTTAATTGATAAATATAGTTAAAAAGAAATTTTCTTAATTTGTGAATATAGTAAAAAAGATTACCTTAATTGGTGAATGTAGCTAAAAAAGAGATTACCTTAATTAGTGAATGCAGTCAAAAGAGATTACCAAAAGAAATTTTGCGAATGAATGTAAGATAAGAAAGAGGTCCCGTTATTTGGTTCATATACAAATGTAGTTAAAAAGAGATTTGCTTAATTTGTGAATATAGTTAAAAAGAGATTCTCTTAATTGGTGAATTATTGAATAATTAAGTGTCTGAGTATGATTGAGTTGATCCTTTAACATTAATAAGACATCAGTTAACATATGTCATTGCCCTTTAACTGTAAACAAAATAAGACAACATGGTACACTCTTTGACTCTGATGATTATGAAGGTAAAATACATTATATTGGGTGTTATATATTGTAAGGATTTGAAAATTATAATTTTTAAGGGTTAATACCTCCATTGCTTGCATTTACAATTCTTTCTTTTTTAATATCACTTTTTTCCTGTTTGTCACCCTAGACTCAAGAGATTATCCTATATGGCACAGAGAAAAGCCTCATAACTTCCCCTATGGTATGTTTTAGCACAAATAAAACAATCTCATGTTGTTTTAACACCTTCTATGCATGTTATTTGACATTTTCATTAATCCAATCACTAAACTTCCAAACCTATGGAGACAAGTTTGATACTAGTACCTTAGTCCTTTTTAGACCTTTGCATGATATTTGAACCATTGAACCTTAAGCTCTTGGTGTTGGACACTAGCCCTTCTGCATTTCCACTGCATTTTGAAGTCCATCATTGTAATACATTTTCAAGTTTTTCTTAGTGCTAAGTCATTTTCTATTGTTAGACCTTTCAAAATTTTTTCTGTCATTTTATTGGTCAGGTTTAGGAGTGAACAAAACACTAACCAATCAGTGGCTTGTATTTTGAAGGATTTTTCATGCTAAAAGATGGAATAAATTACTTTTAAAAATCTGTTTTGAATTAATGCTATCTTTATAGTCACTATTAAACAATTTTAGTTAAATAGAGATTCTGTATCACATGATTGCCTATTAACAACTCATCAATCTAACGTTCACCTTTCAATTTATTCATGAATTAAGTCTGCTATGTAGAATAAAGAGTCTATAGTATAAAATCAATGTTGTGTTTGCTGCCACCTCTATATAAAGGCAAACCTGTGAATATAAAGGTCATTCTTTAACAAAACAACATTGATTATTTAGAGGAAAAAAAATCTGAATAAAGACCATCTGTCAATAAAGGCTGTATTATGTTTTCCAAAGAATGGCCTTTGTTCACATATTTGACTGTTGTGTTATGCAGTCTCTTATATCAGTATATAAAAGGAGTCAAAGTACATACTAACTTTAACATTTTTCTTTTTTTTTCTTTATTATTTGTTGCTTATTTCTGAAAATATTTTTTCTCATTAGTCAAATTACACGAGAAATCATGTAAATGCTTAGTATCTTATAAGTTCCTAATTAAGGACTTAAAAGTCAGTTCAACTCTTAACTATGACATACATCAGTCTATCAGTGGATTTGGTAAAACAGGGTGTGGCAGTTTCTCCTATATTAAAAACTGAATATTTTTGTGGGATCGAATGGTGATAACACAGCAGTCACAGTGTGTTGCTGAACATGTATATTATAATTCAATGTTTCTATCTTAACTCCATCTATACATTATTTGATTATAAATTATGCATGAAATATTTCTTTATCTGACTGTCAAATTAATCAGAGGTAAAGGGCATGAATTATATTCATTTAATTTTGATTTATTTACATTACATAATTATTATATATTATATTTAAGTTATACATATATATTAATGGTCACTTCCAGAGATGTTTGAATTATTCATTAATGTAGATTTTTTATAATTATTTTCAGAATAACAGCGCCCCACCTCCTGCTGGTTATGAGGAACCAATAAATGTAAATACTGTCACACCTGTAGATGAAAAGACTGATTATAGTGGTAGCTTACAGTACAATGGCGCCTCGCAGTCATCACCTGTTGTAAGAAGAACACCACAAGACACCCTCAATGATTGGTAGACTCTGCAATAATGAAATAGAAGACATCTCTTAGGCCATCCTTAAAAAGTATTGGTTTTCAGTGACTGTCACATAACTTAATTTGCGTAAAAATTCTCCCGTCCCTTATTTTTTAAGTGAAATCGACAAAATTAGTTTGTGTTCATCCTTGATGTTAGTTATTCAGTTTCAGTGAAGAATTTGCTTCTTGTAACCACAAACCAATATTGTTTTGGGTATGGCCTTATTGATGACATTTTCGAAACACATTTGAATTGTTGATGTGCCTTAAATAAAAACCCTGTAAGGCACTGAACAAATTATTTTGAAGTTCTATTTTGTGAATTTTTTTATGTCAAGTTGTTTGATTGCTTTATTGATATATATGTAACTATGACAATCTCTTTATATTATAATGTACTTAGTGTAACAGATTTTGAAATAATAACTTCTACTTTTATATTATTCTTGGTATGAAACTATTTCAAAACTAGAATTTCACCACCAGTCTAAGAAGTGTGCTGCATAATTGGTAATTTTAAAGACTGAGCTAAGAACCAATTAATTGTTAGCTTGAGCTATATTATACGCTGTCAAATAGTTTTTCATACTTCATGAACTAAGCATGAACTTTGCAAGAAAAATTCAAGAAAAATTCAAGAAAAATTCATGATTTCATGAACTGCTTTCAAAGTGGTATAATAATGATAGACTGGTCTCTTAAAATCTAGATTTTTTTCTCAGAGAACCAGTCCACAGAATCTTTCATAATCTGGGATGGTTGTTATTTCTCCATATGCTTGTACCAGTAATTAGGTAAATGTGGAAGTTTTTAAAAGTTATGAAATGTTATTCAATGAAATAGTTGTGAAATGTCTGTGATATATTTAAAATGTTATTTTTTATTTTAATCCTGTGATCCACTTGCATAATAAATTACGATATATTTCGTTTATTATAGATTGTGGAATTTTTCAAATACTTAGATAGTAAAGAATTAGCATTTGTGATTCAAGCATTTTGACTGTCATAGTTTGTTACTCATAGAATTTTTTACAAATTCAAAATCTGCTGAATTTATATATTATTGTGATACATATGTATTTTAAAAGTTGAAAATTTAAATGATATTTATGTTTTTGCCATTATGACAATTCTGTAAAAAATATTTTTGAATGATCTGTAATTTTAATACATGAAAATAACTATAATTTAAAAACATGTTTACACAAGTATAATTTATTAAAAGTTGACTGTAATATAACTGTGATTATATGAGATAGGGTTATCAGCATTGAGTTATTGAAACTATTTTGTCTGTGTGTAAGCCTTCATTTGTCTGTCACTTGGTTCAAATGTGCTCATTTTTCTGTCCATCTGTCTGTGTGTGTACATGATTGTGTCTGTCCATCTGTCTGTCTGTCTATTTGTGTACATTTGTGACTTTGTCTGTACATCTGTCAGGGTATGTGTCCGTCCGTCTGTATGTATGTTGACATTTGTCAGTCCAGTTGTATCTGTCCATCAGTCTGTGTGTGTTAATTTGTTTGCCTTTCTGTCTGTGTGTGCAAATTTGTCTGTCCATCAGTTTGTGTGTGTAAAATTGTTTGTCTATCTGTCTGTGTGTGCAAATTTGTCTGTCTATCTGTATGTGTGTGTAAATTTGTCTGTCCATCTGTCTAAATTTGTCTGTCCATCTGTCTAAATTTGTCTGTCCATCAGTCTGTGTGTGTAAAACTGTTTGTCTATCTGTATGTATGTGTAAATTTGTCTGTCCATCTGTCCGTGTGTGTTCATTTATCTGTGCATCTATTTGTAACATAATCTTTAGATAAGCTACATCAAAGCTGCATATTGAATTATAATTATCCTAGCTTGGTGGAATGAAACATTATTGAGCTTTTTAGCTCATCTAAGATGCAGTTGATATGTGATATTATACTTTTTTATTTTTACAGGATTTCCGTCCATCATTCAATATGTCATGTACTTTAGAGTTACATGTAACTCATAGTAATATATTTTTTACAGTTTTTCTTATTTGTATTTTACATTACTTCTATATATGATTGATTTCTGGACAAACAATGAGTTTTTAAAGATATTGCAGCTCTTATTCTGTTAAGTGCAAGACTACGTTTTCATTTGTTTGATACTTGTCTACATACAAGGATTTTGTTAGAAATCTTTTTGGCTTTGTAATTATTGTGCCTGGTTGCAAAATGGGATTATCCAGTCATTATAAAATGATTGTGACTATATGAAAGTGTAGAACAAGGTAAGCTTTGTTGGCAGCTCTGATGGAGTGACTTGATCTTTAAGGCCATTGAACGACAGTTTTCAGTTCTTAGGAAGAGACTTTGTAGCCAATTGTTTTATTGCAATTATGAATGTTTAAGCTATGTATAATTGTATTATTGCCGAAAGTTTTCATACATACTGGTTATTAATTGTCTTATGAGCTGGTCTCATTACTTTTTTATATTATATTATTATATTATATTTCTCTTTCATCATGTCATTAATTTGTTTATGTCGTTGATTAAGCAACAGGGTGTGATTCTGATGCGACTAAAATTCTGATGACAATCAGGAACTACCAGTATCACAATGAAAACTCATAAAATGTCTTTTTCTACATTCTGTCTCAATCACTTATACTGATCTTGTTGTTATGTTATCAATATAAAAGCAAGCTGTGAATTCACACTAAGTAGATTCAATTTCAGGAAAAATGAATGATAGATTTAGTCTTAGCACATTTTATGATATTTTTTTATATATCATCTATTAAGTTTTATTATATGATTGTTATTTTGTTTGGATAATTAAGAAACAAAGTTAATTTTTCTTAGGAAAAACTCACACCAACATATAAAAACTTTAAAGTCCAAATTTTATACAAGAGCCAAACACATTTGCCCGAGGCATCTCACTTGAGATATTCATCTTTTGATACTTATAAGTAAATAATCCTTTATTTTCAAAAAATTTAATTAATGTTTTATCATACATCATACCATAACAACATTTAAGTTTTACAAAAGAAATTATTTTTGATAGACTTGATCGTCATCTGCTTTGCAGTTTCACATGAAAAAATAATTATTCTGAAGCAAATTACAATACTTATTTGAAGTTAAACATACATGTATTAACAATGTGATACTTTAATTTTCTTGCACAAAATCTGTTTTTATATACATCAGTCATGAATGATTGCATAAGTATGATGTTTTGACAATACTTGGTACACAAACAGATTGTATGATATAAATTTTGACTTTATTTATCCATTGTTTTATTATCTTTATTCCACTTGTCTTTTTCTGTTCATGTTTTGTTTATGAATTATATTGAATTACTATTGTAATTTTGTTGTTATTTATTTTTCCTCGTTTTATTGACAAGGGGGTATATTGCTTTGCATAAGTCAGTCAGTCAGTCCGTCTCTCCGTAATCAATTCTTCCCTGTCGAGAACTTGATGAACAGTTCAAGAAATGTTCATGAACTTTTTGATGAATTTATTAATGAACTATGCATGAACTACAAATTGGGACACTTGGTTCATGAATTTTGTCCCCATGAAGTTCATGAACAAGTGTCCATTAACTTATTCAGGAACCCATTCATTAATTAGTCCAGGAAGAAAATCATCGTGAAATTCCTTCTTTATACATTGTATCTGATAAAGGTCTGTCAAAATACTAAGATTTGTTAAATTTGAACTTCAGATGATGAACAGTTCATGAACTTATGGTTCATGGACCCAAGTTGCTAAAAGTTCATGAAACTTAGGTTCATGAACTATTGGTGAAATTATTTCGATGAACAATTCATGAAACCTCATAAACTGTTCATGAACATCATCAGTTCATGAACAAATTATCAACAGGGCAGTGTCCTAGCAATAACTAGAGAACTTAAAATATGGCTAAAGCTCCTCAGATTTGGTTGGATTATGTTGGTCGCTACATGTATATGACCCCTATTGATTTTGAGGTTAGTAGGTCAAACGTCCAGGTCAAACTATCCAGTTGACTTTTGGGGGCATACATGCTTCACAAACACTTCTTGTTTCTGTTGACTTTGTAGTAAGATTGCATTCATAACGAGTGTTCTATAATAAGTCTATGACAATGGAGAACTTCCTAGTTGCATACAGATTGAACAACAAAATGATATTGATAGATGGCAACCCTGGTAGTCCCTATGGGATGCTGATATTGGCCACCAAATTCACTTTGTCGAACCAACACTTGGCAAATGGCACCCCTCTTACAGGTCCAATCATATAAAGGAAGTAATATTATCTAGATGCAGAATTGGTCTTTCTTAGTTAAATTCATTCTTGGCTTCTCACCTGAGATGATATGCCTGAGAAGGTATTCCGTATTATGCACCACATTCTTTTGGACATGTTCTTGTTGACTGCATCTGGGATGCTATATTACATAGCATCCCTGACTGCATAGACCTTTAGCCAATCCATACAATTTAACATATTCTAATTTCGAAAAAACGAAACTATTATCAACATTTACAGGAAGTTGGACTTTACTGAAGAATGTAATACTTTTTTATACTATTTCATCTATGTTAACTATTTAGTTAACTTTTGTTATCACAATTAGAAACAAACAAACAGATGGAAAACCAGATACAACGCACTTTCAATCCAAGAGAGACAACTCATTAATTACTCTCAGAATAATGACTAACGCATTTGTCTCCCTTGTTATCCCCCCCCATTCAGATGATTCTCCTTACACGTGTCTGTTTCAACTACTTGTGGTTTAAAGACATTAAGGTAATCTTAAAAATAATAGATAATTAACGTTCATGCTGTTTAGTCTTGTCGCTTGCTAAATAGACCACCTTGCTAATATCTAAAGTTAATTTGATTATCATTTAAATCAGGGATGCTATATATAGCATCCCTGTTTAAATGTATTCACTTTGAAACCAGTTTATAATATAGTCACAATCACGATTTAGGCACGAGGTTAATTCACAATCAGAAAAATATCACCTGTACACTAAATGTTTACCAACACCGGTGGATTACCACCAATACACATACTGATAAGATATACACCTTAACTTGCACAAATGTATCGCTTTTGATAGTACGTACATGTACATGTTTATCAGACCATTTACTAATCATTACCAGTATATGCATCTCATGAGCAGAAGAGTATAATACAGTTTCGCAACCAGTAAATGCTTTAAATTGGGACGTAAACCCAGACACTGCAGATTGTTGTACGTTATAAAATGGCTCTGAATTTAGCGGGAAAAGTATTTATGGTGACTGGCGCGACTCGCGGGTTAGGTCGTGCATTGACTGTTACTTTAAGTGAGCATGGATGTAAAGTGTACGCTATAGGTCGAAGCCAGGAACTATTGAAGTCTTTAGAGAACGATCATTCAAATGTAAAATCAATTCGGATGGATGTGAGTAACTGGAACGAAGTTAGAGCTAAACTCAAAGATGTCGAAGTTCTGGATGGATTAGTGAACAACGCTGCAGTAGTTGGGCAGCCATTTCAACCAACGCTGGATGTTAAGGAGGAGACACTAAATAGAAATTTTGCTGTGCATGTTAATGGAACGATAAACATTTCGCAGATTGTAAGTCAGAAGATGATTGAACACGGGAGACCAGGGTCTATAGTGAACATCTCATCGTTATGGGCATTGCAGGCAGCTCCTGACTATTTACCGTACTGCGTTTCCAAGGCAGCGGTTGACATGGTGACTAAACAGTTCGCTCTGGATTTAGGACCACACAATATTAGAGTAAATAGCGTAAATCCGACTCTTATTCTGACCGACGCTGTAAAGGAATTGATTAAAAATGAAGGTGGCATGACTAAACTATTCAACGAAAAGACCCCACTTACAAAAAAGATCGCAGACGTCGAAGATATAGTTTCACCAATATTGTACTTACTCAGCGATATGTCTTCTATGGTGTCTGGAACTATTCATGTTGTAGATGGTGCTTTGATCTCGTCCTTCGCCACTAAAATCTAATATTTTCAATACAAATTTATTTTCCATTAATGACAAAAAATCTTATTTCTGTGATAACAAATAGCGACTCTTCCGATTATCGATTTAAATAGAATTAATTGTACGATCGATACATCGGTATAGATAAAATGGAACAATGCTGACAAAACCCATACAATTGCCTACTAATTTGATTGGCATTAAAAAAAACTTATTATAAAGAATTATGAAATAGCAGCTGTAAATTGAAGACGCTGAACCAAATTGTCAGCTCGTGGCAAGATGCCCAGACTTATTACGAACGATGCATTAGACACTAAACTCTATACATGCATATATACTCGTACTTTTTGAAATAAAGTTAAAAATAACACAAAATTTCTGGTTTACTACGCTTGTTAGAAGACATATACTCATATTTAGTCACATTAATAACATTGATACTATTTATTATTCTTTCTATTCTAGTACAAAGGCTTATACAAAATGTAATATCATATGATTTATGGAAAAATCAATCACTTTGTATCGGTACAAATATCATATCGATTTATTTGTCCGATCGATACTTCTTTTGTTTATTGTTAGTACATTTACCAAATGTGTACATGTAGTGATAATGACCTGAGGAGGACAATTACTATTATTATACCTCACGTGACTTATTTAAACCATATACATGTAGTCTTTAAAAGTGACGTCAGAGGGTGACAATCCGCAATGCTACCCTGTGACATTACATTTCGGCCCGCTTGCCCTGACGAAACTACCCTCACGCACTGACGCTATATTACCGGGTGCCGTGTTTAGTCAATCTGTGCTAACGCCTCGATCGACATTACTTGTCTCGGGTGAACATTACGTTCTATCACCCAATGTGGGATGTGATATTTATATAGTACTCAATACTCCGACTTATCTGTTGCTTTTATTGACAGTGTTACCACTCAATGTTATCATTAGACGTTAACTAGACCACCAAAAAAAACGATAGTCTGCAATAATTTCAGTGCATCAAACTTGCTAATTATTAGTTTGACATAAAAGAAGACTATCATAGTAAAGGCGTGTTGATGAATGGGAAGAAAGTTTTCCTTCTTCCGGATGGAAACTACAATTGTTAATGTCTAGGCTATCTTACACTGGGTGCAATTGTTTCTTTTACAAATAATACAAAATGCTCTTAACTATAATTTTATACTGCGCAACAAACTACACGCGTCACTATAAAAATAACGTAGCAGGATTTAACTTGACTTAAAGATATTTCAACTGTTGTTTAAATAATTTTTT
Organism: Lutraria lutraria; assembly: GCA_964023205.1. Taxonomy (NCBI): domain Eukaryota; kingdom Metazoa; phylum Mollusca; class Bivalvia; order Venerida; family Mactridae; genus Lutraria; species Lutraria lutraria. The sequence continues at coordinate 39,356,668 of OZ026836.1, forward strand.
CTTCTTTTGGAAAATAATACAAGTACATTTTAACTAGAAACTCATGTAAGACATATACTCATATACTCATATACTAAGCATGTTTAGCCTTAGATTTCATTTTACATTGTTTGTTTAAATATGTTGTTACATGTATATGAAACACATAACCAGTGTAAGCTGTATTTCCGAAAGCAAATTTCATTCTTATACTTAATCATCCATTAGAACACACTTTTTCATTTACTTGTTTCTCACCACGCTCTTATTAATATATATATACAAATGTATACATATATATTTTTTTTTTCAATTTCCTTTTCTTTTCTTAAGCATTTTCCCAACAATTGCTAGTTGAAAATTTGCAATCAAACCTTGAAATCTTCTTTTTGCTTATTCAATTGTCTACTTTTTGTCAGTTGTATATAATTACCTGTTTATCATCAAATGTCCAATATATGTGTTATGTAATAACCCCATGTTGTACCTTGTACCTGGGTGAAATAAAGATATGTTCTGTTCTGTTCAACTACTTATATAGTAAAACACTGTATTTTAGTTTAGTGATCCACCGTACAAAGTTATATTTATAGAACATCACGGTTCATTCTTGTACATAAGGCACTTTGAAGCATGATGAACCAAGCCTTACTAGTCAGTGGTAACAACTTTAACGTAGGTGAATCAAGTCGTAGCATTTGGCAAAGCAACCGAATGTCGGTAAGGTAAGATATGGGAATAAGTTAAATTAAGAAATTAGAATGTAATTGTTCTGATGAGAGTAATTTCCTCAATTATAAGCTAAGAAATGATTTTTGTCGTCACTTTTGCATTCAGTAAACTATTATGCATGAACATCATGTGACCTAAAAGTTGGGAGAATAAGAAAATAGCAAAAGATCCCTCAAGTTACTGGGGGGGGGTTGGGGGGGGGGGTGTAGGAATTAAGAGAAAGTATTAATATAAAAATATCCACATAGAGTTGATGTTTTACTTTTATATCTCATTGCCAAATTCGACCAATTCTTTGTGTTCGTGAAGAGGAAATATCTTGTAACATCCGACGGAGCATTCGCAAACTTGTACGCAAAGGTAAAAAGTCGAACAGAATTATAATTGATCGTGATTTAAGCTTTAATAGTGTAAATAACATCAAAGGACAAAAAAAAAAACTATTTGTTATTTCTGCGATGATTGTCTTTTTTAAAGACATTGCTTGCCTCTACTTTTCTCTATAATTGTGGTATTATTATGTTTATCTTCATTTCTCTTGTAATACATAAGATTTGTTGTATATTGTTCTGGGTTACGAGCACATGTTCAAATTCAGAATAAGATTAATGTTCTGTTCTGTTCCTATAACCAAATACCATTGATATTGCAAACTATAATTTTGTCCCCGTGACTCTAATTGGCCACAGGTGTTTGGCACGTTTTTATAGTTACATATGTATAAATATTATACATATGTAACTATAAAAACGTGCCAAACACCTGTGTAATTGGCATTCACGTTGAGTTGGAACTATCAGTGAACAATAAACTCTTTCACACAAGTCATGTAACATTTCGCTAATTGAAGATAATACAGATAAGACACTCTAATATATTAACATGTATTGCAATTATGTTAAATTATACAATGTATGATTATCTCAAATTCTGGTTATCTCAAACTGATTTCCACGGCCCCTATGATTGTTAGATAACGATATTCAAGTGGTATTCAAAATAAAAAACTAAGACACATATATTTTCACTATGCATGATAAATAACATAGAGACGATAGCCAATCGATTTAAACCCTAGGAAGAAAAAAAGACAAATATACCATAAATCGAAAATTTTGTTACAATTCAATAATCGATTTTAACCGATAATCGTTTGGGGATTTCCAGCATTGTCGTGAGCTTTAAGCAAATCTATCATTTCATCATAGCAAACTTCGGGGGCATCCATGGCCCATATAAAGTCAAGATGCTGCCAGTGTGGGATGACCTTATGCATGACAAGGTTGGGGAGTTTTGACACGAGCGTAGTGACGTCACTGGGTGTAACCAGCCAATCATTAGTCCCGCTGTAGAGAGCCACGGGTACATGGACGTTCTCCGGATGAAACTCTGGAGGCGTTGTCTGTAAAATAATCACACACATATGATTGCTATATGACAATGTTAATACAAGTTTGTAATTCTTGAAAGTATCTTATATCAATCGAAGCCTGTGTTATGCATTATGTTACAATACCTTTGAATATCTGACGAGATTTCCAATCATTCCATAGTCATACTTTTGGAACTTCTTATCTTGTATCGACTGAAACAAAGAATATCAAATATGAACTTAAACTTACTTGTGTACTCGTTTAAACTATTTCCCGGTTCTTACAGTGACATGAAATTTTACATTTATCAAAATACTTAACTAATAGGCTCATTGTCGAATCAGAAAGCTTCGGTTAAAATTACCGGAAGTTATACCATAATTGAATAAATGGCACATGCAAGTTCTGTTAACCACTGATTAATGATTTGTTAATGTACGATATGTGATATATTATGATTCGACTTTTACTCTTTGAGATTTTTCGTATAAATATTGATGCGCAAAACTATTGCATGCATTTTTTCGTTTTGGTTTTACGCCCCCTTTCAACAGTCAGAGTCATATGCGGCGGATAGTTCACCTAAGTATTGTTCCTGGGAAGAACCAGAACCTCCGTAAGCAACTGCCTACTTTCTCACATAAAGAGATATGGTCGGTAGCTGGGACATACATTTGTACATGTATGCATTTTATTGGACAGGACAGTAGCTAGCTCTCTTATAGGCATCACCAGTTATTCGTCTGACAGCAATATCCTTCTAACGCATCTGTAATATTATCACGACTGATTTCTGACTGATTTCATTTACAAACGCATATGAACACAAAAAATATCTAGTTTTATAGCAGATTACTATAATGTTATCCATGGAACAGTATATTAATAATTTATTATGTACTTAGATACCTGAGCATAGTGAACGATGTTCTGTGTCGATGTTCCTGCTGGGTGCTGGCCAACGTAGATCGGTACACGAGTCTAAGAGAACAAATGCATGTTGATATATAGTTAATGACTAGTGAGCCATTGAATACGATGTGGTATTCACCGGCAGAATGTCGTACTGACTGAGACGTAGATGTTAAATAAGTTGATGTATTACAATCCTGAGGAAACATTACGCTTGATTGGCCTATTATCACTTAGGAATGTAAGATCCAATCGGAACTCCTCGGCGTTTGTCTCAAGAAAGTGGTATTTCTCAGTTACGAAAATGCCCGAGTAGTTACGATTGTGTAAGAACTTGAACTACGAGGGCTGATCAATGAGTTTGTGGACGTTTGATTATCGTGAAAACATTAAAGGCCCATTAGCTTTTTGAATTTTTAACATCCAAAATGCTAATGGGGCTTTAAAGATTTTAAAACAGAAATAATACTAGTGTTTTACAAGCATTTTTTCACCGTTTTGACATCATTTGTATTCATAGGTTCTTTTATGTGAACGTGTGCTGTCCCCGAACAACAAATGTATACTATATTACATTTTTTTTGTATATTAAAATACATGATATAGATCTAATCACAGATCATGGTTTAGTGATTCAAAATCTGCTCTACTTTTATTCCATGATATACCATGATATACCACTCTTATATTAACTCTGGTCAGTCTGATCAGCTCAGTCGGGTTCAGTTCCAGATATACCACCTCAATGCATATCAAACAATACTCAACAGTTTCATACTTACAGCATTTAATTGTTGAGCATCGTAACCGGCTATAGCAAACAATACATTACTACAAACAGAGCTTGGTACACCAGGGATTTTACAAAGTGCACCACCCAACGTACGTAACATTCCAGACGTGGGCATAAACTCCCCAGTTCCAAAGACATCCAAAAACATCTGCATAAGAAATTCAACGGATTATAAAGACATCGACATTAACATGGTAAATGGAATGCTCTACATAGCCATGTAACGTTTTACTTTTTGTATATTGTTCATATACATGTATATATGATAATATTTCTTATTAAACGAATATATCCAAGGTACCCATGATCACATTGTTTGCTTAGTAAGTCACTTGAAAAATGGTGACCCGTTTGTCTCTCGATAATTACATTCTTGACATTTTTACAGCTCGAAAAATTCGAAGCTAGTCAATATTAAGCACTCTATAAAAATGTAAGCACAAAAGGGAGTTAAGTCATATACGAGTACAGGTACGAATTCGATACACTTAAACTACTTACCCTAGAATTTTTAATGAGTGGCATGACAATACGTAATGGACTGGTTACTTGTCCTAGATATACCGCTGGGGCAAGAGCAACGAACATCTTTATTTTTTTAGCAAGAACGGGATCTTGTGACAATTGAGCGAAAGCAATCTCACAGCCCTGTGAATGACCCACATAATAGATCTGAGTTGCCCCTGTTCTAGTGAGAATGTAGTCGACAGTAGCCGGTAGGTCGTATTGGGCCATTTCATCCCAGCTGAGCAAAAAAAAACACAAATGTACGCAGTGAAGCCTAGCAGTCTTGGTATTAAGATGGTATATCATATTCTTGTTGGAATACAATGTACAGTACCAACTCTCCATGGTGGCCCTATCTTGAGCAACAGCCTCCCTTCAACAACAGCATGATTTTTTCCACTTAACTATTAATTTAATCTCTCTAGAACAACAACCTCTCAACAACAAAATAAGTTTGCTACTCCCAAAGGGTGTAGCATTGGAGAGATTGCACTATATATAAGAAATATAGAAGCAATGGTTTAGAATGTGTGGATTTCTTTACATCGCAGCCACGTTTGTCTATTTCAAGGCAAGTTCTGAGCTTCATCAAGGACTTATATACATATGTATGTATATATGTCCTTGGCTTCATCAACGTTTCATTATGATTGGTCTGACAATGGATGAAACATTTTGACAGAAAAATACTCACCCACACACTAAATACATTAACATTTATTCCGAATGAAACCTATACAAAACAATCGTCGATTTAAGGTCCGGTGCGAAAGCATTAAACCAATCTCTTTACCAAACTGCTTATACAATATTTTCGATATGACATGTACAATAACAAATGACCAAGAATCTTAAATACACTGAAAAAATACTAGTATACTTTGTTCATGAAGTATTTAGTGAAACTGTAACCAACCTAAATCTCCAGAAATCACTAGACTTAGGGTTGAGTCTCACATGACGTTTACCATACGTATTACCACGACTGTTACCCAGCCACACGTCAAAGCCAGCATCAGCCATCATAAATCCCAGACTGTTATTAGCTAGATTCTCCACCCAACATGCCGAGCATGACAGAAGTCCGTGCTGCAGAAGTACCACTGGTCGACTTCCATCTGTAGAACAAAAAACACACTGGAGTAAGACATATGCCGCGGCCATGGTCCAATGGTTAAAGCGCAGGATTTGCTACCCAGCGATCTGTGTTTGATTCCCGGTCGTGGCAAGTCATACCCTTCCATGAAAATTTGACAACAATGTCGTTTTTCCTCCGCATGTGGAGAAATTTTTCCGTGTCAAGGGTAAGTTGGTATTGTAGAAAAACAGCGTTAAACGCAAATAAATGAAATACGTGGAATAAAATTTGACAGTTTTATGGATTCTATAATGGGGTTAGTCTACTCTAGTCTTTCTTACCTATGACTCCACGAATCTACTATAATGGTTTTACTACTTAACAATTTCTTTCATACAATTTGGTTCAAACATTTTTTTATTCAGTAGAGATCAAACTTGCCAAAAGTTCTTTGTTTAATTGTCAGAATCGAAAACACAATTAATAACTTACCGTATTCTGACGATTTTTTACCATGTGGAATTCGCTGTACATTTAGTATATAGCCATCCTGTGTGACAACATCGTGCTCTTCGGCTGGGTAACCTTTAGTGCTGATTAGCTGAGACTAAAATGTAAATACGCAATCTTGGAATCATAGACTAAAACTTCCCAAACTCTAATCAAGCATGTTACGATTACGTCACCATATGGCTAGTGGATCATTGATAGACGTGTACGTCCTTGGAAATAAAACTATAGTTTCTTTATGATGTCTTGCTATTTGAAAATTAGCAAAAAGTCAAACCCGGACGGCACAGACGCTTTAATGTAGGTTACAGCCACCAAACCAGCAAGCATAGCCAGCAGCAAGTCAGTCAGCCAGTCAACCAAACAAACCGAACAATTTGATTTTTAAATTGGAATACGTCATTGTTATTATGTCATTTCTTTAAAATATGATAAAGTTCACTCACTGTATTCATATACACCTCCGCTTCAATGAACGTAGTGGCATAGCATTGTGTAACACATAACAACAGAAGGCTAGTGATGTAAACCATGTTGACTGCTCTAACGTGTGATGCCCAATGAAACTATCAATTTAATAATTAACTGAGTACATAAACATTGCATTAAGGAAAAGATAAGAAATGACATGATGACACCTCAAGAAAAAATGTGCTAATTGCATTAATCATGTGAGCTTCTTATCTATTGTTCAAGGTCAATTTTAAGACCAAATTATCCTTAATTTAGCCAAACCATGAATACATGGGATATGAATTACATTTATGCCACAGCAAAGTCATTCATGGAGAGAGTGATTAAAATTAAGAGATAAGTAAGATATTTCTAATTATGTCGATATGAATATGTTCGATCTTTAAAAATAATAATTACTTCGTAATGTCTATGGTTGAACGCATATTGATGTATTAGGAGATAATTGTATTAAGCATCGAACTGCTGACTGATCGACTAAAGTCTAAAATATTATGGACCTATTATTGTTTTATTCATTTTCACTATTAAATTTAATCAAAATAGCAACCAAATCTCTGATTTAACCCAGCGGTTAAAATTAACCATTACTCATACAATTGGGTTCTGCTGCAGGAGAATGCGATGTTTGAAATCAAACGTACGGAAAATCATGGACGACATATTCGATATGTCAATTGTCTATTTGTTCATAACAGTCACTGGCAATCTAACTACCATAACTCTTTACTTCTTCTTACTTCGCGTTAGAGAAGAAACCGTGTTCATGTAGGCTACTTATATAATCAAGTACATGAAGACGTAATTATACTTTTGAAATTACATTTGTTGACATATTCTAATTGTATCTTGTAGGTTATAATTATTTAAAACATTTCAAGAAACAAGCCAAGAGACAGAAAAAATCAAAATAGGCATTTGGGATGTCAAAGGAGGATAATTAATATGCTCTTACCATTGATGAAAAAATGTATATACGTGTAACATTATGTACAGTACGTTATAGTGTTGATTGTAATGGTTCAACAATGGCAATAATAATAGAAACGCTTGATTACAAATATGAAAATGCGAATGTACTATAGCTAAATGTACATGTTTTTGAATATGTAATACAAAAAAAAACGGACGATTTATAGTATTCAAAACTTAAACAATTTTATGTTATAAGCATACTTACTTACATGCATTTAAAATCACTCGATGTTCAATCATTCTCCTATAAGTTCAGTTAATTATCACTAGCGTGATTGATTTCAATAAAGTTTAATTTTCTAAATTTGTTGTAAATATAGCTTAAGGCATCTTTTTTCGACGAGTATAGAGTATAAATCACTTCACACTTTAACTTGACGTGAGTCACTGAAACCACGAGGGGAATTCGAAATACAGTAAAACCTCACTTAGCAACCATCCCGGCATTTTCTCTGTAGAGCGACCACTTTAATCTGGACCCGTTTCAAATGTACATTTCCTCTCGCTTTCAGTTTGATAAAACAGGTACAGTGCAACCTCTCTAACGCAACATCCTTTGGGAGTATCAAAAGTGTGTTAATTGTCGTTGAGAGGTTGTTAATTGCTCTAGAGAGGTTGAATGAATGGTTAAAACGTACAGAGGGAAACATCATGCTGTTGTTGAAGGGTGATTGTTGCTCTTGAAGAGAGGGTCGCTCTGGAGAGGTTGTACTGTATTATGAAACCACCCCTATATAAAGACTTTATATCCCAAGTGTGGTCATGATGTCGACGTTATACTGTACAATGAGGACATTATCTTTTTAAGGAATTGATCCTTTCGGGACGATGGTTAATTTCTGATAATCCTGATTCACGCGTAACACGCATATTTCCGTGAGTGTCGTGGGAAAAACAAATTTACAAAAAATAACAACAGTGAATTATCTCCGATAACTGAACGAAGAAGCAATTCCCATACACTATTCTGTATGGATAAAGCGATAGTACACCTGCCGTAGGGAAGGGGTACTAGCTGGATTGCTAAATTCCATGATGTGTTGCTTGAGAAGAGAAAAAAGAACTGAACAGGGTCCGATCTGGATAAAGACAATCAAACAATTTTTAACAACTTATTTTTGAGCAACAGACAATTAAATGAAGAAAATTTGGTCAACTCGTACCCAATATTTGGTCAACCTGTACCTGAATTTGGTCAACTCGTACCCTATATATGGTCAACCTGTACCTGAATTTGGTCAACTCATACCCTATATATATATATAGTCAACTCGTACCCAATATATGGTCAACCTGTACCTGAATTTGGTCAACTCGTACCCAATATATGGTCAATCTGTACCTGAATTTGGTCAACTCGTACCCTATATATATATATAGTCAACTCGTACCCAATTTATGGTCGAGCCAAAGAAAGTTAAGGATTGCCCAACCAATAAAATTCATCAATGGACTAATTTTGAAATCAAATGACAACATTGTCAACTGTTATCATACCAAAAAGAAGTTACAGATTTTGCTATCGTCATTTTAACCTATACTTAATTTCACATTTATAAATATCTGTTTATGAATCAAGTAATATTATTATACCTCACGTGACTTATTTAAACCATATACATGTAGTCTTAAGAGTGACGTCAGAGGGTGACAATCCGCAATGCTACCCTGTGACATTACATTTCGGCCCGCTTGCCCTGACGAAACTACCCTCACGCACTGACGCTATATTACCGGGTGCCGTGTTTAGTCAATCTGTGCTAACGCCTCGATCGACATTACTTGTCTCGGGTGAACATTACGTTCTATCACCCAATGTGGGGTGTGATATTTATATATTATTATACCTCACGTGACTTATTTACTCTATAGTCTTATGTGACGTCAGAGGGTGACAATCCGTAATGTTACCCTCTGACATTACATTTCGGCCCGCTTGCCATAACGAAACTGCCCTCACGCGCTCACGCGATTTTACCGGGTGTCGAATTTTAATCCATCTCTGTCGTATCGAATACTAACCTTGTCTAGACAATTTAGGCACTTTAGTAGAATATACTTGTAGTTTGACATCCGGTTTTGCAGTATACATTTTGACAGCAAAAGTAACTATGGTGTCAGAAAGAAGCTTCGTTTCAATTTCTATTATAGTTTTCGTTATATTTGTTAACACGTTTGTTGCATTTAGTGTCTTTCTTAATTGTTTTTTTGTTCGGTATAATAAAATAAATATCACATCCCACATAGGGTGATAGAACATAATGTTCACCCTTGACAAAGTAATGTCAACCTCGGCTAACGCCTCGGTCGACATTACTTGTCTCGGGTGAACATTACGTTCTATCACCCTATGTGGGATGTGATATTTATATAATGGCATATAGCCCATTTATAAAGGTAAAGTATTTTTAAAACAAACAAAAAACTTCTCTACCAGCTTCAGGGTACCAATTATCGACAAAAATATATATTTGGTATAAATTTGGCATTGCACTTCGGTATTTGAGTTATGATCGATGCTTGCTGATTGTTATCAATATGATCCGAAATTAATTGAGTTAGATTAATCAAGAAGTATGTAAAATATGTCTCGTTGTTTAGTTCCGTATGTTATTTAGAACATCAAAACGCTAGAAAACCAGGCTATGGTAGACAATAGTCTTATGGCAACCAGGTAGTTGTATACAACTACCTGTGGCAACTAAATATTGGTCGTGTTACCTATATGGCTTCTGGCGCTAGTTAACTAAGGTAAGACAAGGCTAGTCCCTCCACTGAGTTTCCTGGCTCGCAGGTTATATATTTGTTCAACCTCATTAATTATGAAAGTGTTATTTTTAGCTTACCTGATTTCATCAGGTGAGTTTTTAGGATCGATGAATGTCCGTCGTCCGTCCACAATTAGTTTGTTTACACTCTAGCAGAGACGTATAATACATTTTTGAATTTTTTGTAAGGCCATCCTTAAAAAATTGTCTATATCATAATTTCATCTGCCCAAATGACAGTGCAACGTTGACGGGAGTGTATATATGCATCGACAATTTAACATCTCGCAGCTACAATTAATGCTACCAGAACAAAATACACTATGTGACCACTGAATATGAAGATGCAGTCAGCCACTAAGCAAGTTGAAAGTAGCATAATGCAAATTGCATAAGTGCACGTCACATTTTGATACCAGGGGACGCTCACGAGTTCGTAGTTTTCACGAAATATTACGGATAACAGACTTTAATTAATAGCTGGCTATATAGAGTTAATAAAACATGTAGTTCCTTCCCTTCTTCGATTTGTCTTAACATTATCAAGGACACACATACTGTCTTGACTTTATCATTGTTATGTTTGTGCTTTGTACAATTTGTCAAAGAAACAACACCCCTTGACCATTTCTTGGATGAAATGATGTCAAAACAAACTCTGCCCAGTGGTAAACTAACAATAAGATAATGTCATGACATTTAAGCATATATAATATAATGAAGAGACTTGGTGCGGTGTTTTTCAGTGTGATGATACTTTGAATATTATATGTGCTGTTTAACTTACTATACCATGTGCATTGTTAAATAAATTCTGTGTAACTTACTTTGTCTTTATTTCAATTAATAGATATCTATGAATGCATTTATTCCACTTCATGGGCGTAAATAGAGGTCTTTTGCATGCAAAAAGCGTCATCTTGCGCATGCAAAATAGTTCAAGAAAAAGTCTCACTTATTTTTTACCCAAATCTCACTTAACTAGAAGCCCAAGGGCAACATGTCGAGCCCCTGTTTAGCCAGCTTGTGATCTTGACCTTTGAACTACAAGTATGGGTGATATTCAAGACACATCATTTCATTGAAGTAAACTTTTATACCAATTTATTTAAAAATCCTTGAATGCAAACAGAAGTTACAGCCCAGACAAGGAAAATATATTTGACCGAATGTGTAATCTTGACCTTTGACCTATAAAAATCTGGGTGTTGCCCAAGACACATGGTCGCATTGTATTATGGCAAGTCATTTTTAATTCAATGCATAAGGGAGACACAGCCCTGACAAGGTGTATAATGATTATTTTTTATGTTTGACCTCTAAGTGTGACCTTGACCTTTGAGCTAGAGACCTTGTTCTTATGCACTGCACACCGCCTCATGGTGTTTTACAATTATGCCAAGTTATCTTAAAAAGTTTCAATGCATAAGGGAGATACAGCCCAGACAAGGTGTATAATGCTCATTTTTGACGTTTGACCTCTAAGTGTGACCTTGACCTTTGAGCTAGAGACCTGGATTTTGCGCACTGCACACCGTCTCATGGTGTTTAACAATTATGCCAAGTTATTTTAAAAAGTGTCAATGCATAAGGGAGATACAGCCCGGACAAGGATCCGGACGGACACACTAACTAACTCATTCACTCACTAACTAACTAACTAACGTACAGACACGCAACCGCCATTGTGGCGACTAAGTCGAGCTCACCGCAGGCAGGCTCGACAAAAATGACCCTTCAGAAGCAAATCTCACTTATTGACCCTCCGAAAATATGGCATGTATGCATCTATGTATTTGTTGTTTTACGCCGCTTTATGGCGTTTTGCATAATTATATTATCATTGGTTTGATAAGATTCTGTTTTCGGCTTATAATGTGACATCTGAATTTTAACCATATTTGATATTCTTGAATAAATTCCTTTGTATGTTTGCTTGTTGTCAATTATACTTGTATATATATATTATCTAAATTGCCTGGTAAGTAACCACTTATATATTTTTCAGTATTAATACTTGTTATAAGCGCCTTTTTGATACTTATTGATATTAAATCAAAGACATAGATAACGTTATAAATGTTTGTTGATACTTAAGAAGTAAAATTCTGCTTTCTATCAGTCTCCCAGTTGCTTTCTATCTTTATAAGGATATCTGTGAAAAGAAAGGAACTAAAATGAATCTCCCGGAGATAAGTAATAATACTGAAATATTAAAAGTGGTAAGTTATCAAATTTGTTAAGTTTGGACATAGGCATATCACATGTAAGTTATAAACCATGCATTACTCAAACACATGATATCACTTCATGAGATGCATACATGTACCGATTCTTGAAATAAATAACCCTGTCACAATTCTAGTGTGCAAACTGAATAGCCCAGGAAAAACCAGAGATCAAAACCCTCAAGGAAAATACTCTGGAAACCATTGTACCCATGTCAAGTTTCAGATTGCAGAACATATGGGGCCACGCTCTTTACATATGTGAAACTATGTTTGACAGTATAATGATTATACAAAAAATAACATCAGCCTATTAACTTCAGTATATTAACAGTAATGAAACATTTTTATATCCAGTAAGGCATTTGAATAAACACAAATCTTTATAACTTATCAATACTTATACAAAAATGTATGTGTTATTATCTTTTCAAGGACAGTATTGTGTCACAATCCCGGAAGAGAAGTTGATAAACCAATGAAATTTCTAACACTCTTCACTAGATAATTATGAAGGCCAACTGAAACATGCTCATTATTTTCTAATACAAATGTAGTTTATGTGTCATTATCAAAATAAAACACCCTTCTAAGGCCATCCTTAGGAAAGTGTTGGTTGGCAGTATGTAATACTATGGATCAAACGAAAAAAATCACTAACCCGAATTTTTTTAGTGATTTTGAGACAAAATTTTAATTCATTTCAGCTATTCATTCTCTGCATAAGCATAATAGTGTTATCAAAAAAATGCCCACTTACCTAGCCACTGTTAAAAAGTCACGTTAATGCAACCTTTTTTTCAAGGATATATAGCCCAAAATTTCTGCTTGAACATCAAGTGATTTGAAACAATTATTCACTCTCATGATTATTAACTTATAATCATGTTTTACAGACAAGACCTTTCTAGCCAACACTCAAGTGAAAGTTCAATAATTCAAGGGCCGTAACTCATTTCAAGTACTGTTACTACATTTCTGAATAGCTTTGAACAAGATTTCTATCACAGAGACTTAACATTAACAATAATTGATCAACTTCATTCCGATACAAGTAGAATACAGATCTTAGTATATACATGTATTTTTTGTAATTCCAGGGGCAATAACTCTCAATTCCCAACCATTTTTGAAATACCAGAGCAATTATGTACGTCAGAAAATCATTATTACTTGCACATGACATGGTGAGTTTTCCATCAACATTGAAGGACATTTCTCACTAATCCAGATGCTCTTTTTCAACCCTGTCACTTAGTGTGTACCGGTATGTCTAAAACTGATTCAGTTACAGTCATTGTATGTCTAAATGCACGTGTAGGCACAGATACTATCATGATCAACTCCTGTGTAATTCTGTTCTGTTCTAAGGACTCACATACATACATGAATTTGCAACTCCCTAAAAGTAGCTCAAATGATATCGATAAATGATCCCACAATCCAGTGCAATACTTGGCAATGTCCTACAGCTGTATTTGGCTGTTTACAAATATACTAGAAAACTCTGGCAATTTGCACGGGAAATTGGTTGGGATGCAACAAATTTCAAACTGAAAATCCACACCTGTAAGCATATGCATTGAAAATGATTGAATACGGCATCAATTGAGCATTTCAAATTCCAATATGGCAGACATTTAGTATTATCCTTTCGTCATTTGGATTAAACATTCAGATCATCACGGATATTTTCGCTGTTGTAAACATGAGCATGAAATCCTGTTGACACTTTTAGGAGATTTGATTACTTCTAACTGTAAATCCAGAAGTTTCAAATCCATATACGTATATTTATTTAGTCCTTGTTACGACTATCTAGCCTGGTATCTTGGTAGCTACACATACATCCATATTTTGGTAGGGTAATACACATCAGCACCTTCTTACACTAGAAGTTCTTACACTTCCAAGCACAAACAAATGACAACAAATTAGCATTTCATAAATTTATCATACAAAAATATCAAGTGTCACTGTGAGAACTTAACAAGATGTATCTTCACATGGTACAGCACAAAGGTGGTTTGTAACAGTACGTACAGTCAAACCCAGGAAAACACGCCTCCAGGAATTCCCTTAAAATCGGACAGCTTTCAAAGTCCAATTTTTTTTCAGATTTTTTTGTCAAAAGCTCTATGAAAACTGGAATTCTAAGATTACTTTTAGCCCAGTCCAGAAGGGGTCCAGTTTAGAGGTGTTTCCTGTATATTAATAATAATTATCATAACATCAGCTAAACCATAATAGTAAGACTATCTTCAGTAAACATAAGTCAGTCCTATTACATGAGGGCAGTCTAAATGTGAAGTTAAAATACAACTGGATCATTGAAAACTTGCCAAAAGAATAAGTTCTCATTACAAAGATGGGGACTTGCTATTAAGATGGCTGCAAAACAAGATTTGTCCCAAAACAGCATTGATTGATAAAAGGGAGAAGTGCACCAATATTTCATTAGATCCCTACTATTACAAACCATTGTGGCACAACATCAAATCAATATCTTATAAATATTTATATATCAATATAAAAGCTATAAAAATATCAGTTTCAAGCAAAAGTAAGCTTATCATGTAATATATGGGAGTGAAAATTGTGAAAAACTATTGTGTAACTTCCAGCCATATAATCCTTATCAACAGGACATCAAACAAACAGATCACTCAAGCATGGCCTAAATGCCTTATGTTATTTTCCAGCACATCAGGATCTACCATGTACAATGTTTGTGTTATCAGTAAGTAGATTACCGAGGTACCATATCTAAGTGTATCAGATGTCTCATTGTAGGTCTTCCGTGAGGACAATTCTATGAAAAAGTATAAGAATAAAAACAAGATAACTTTAATGCATAATCGCTTCATCTAATTTCTGACAGAACAAAAATATATAACACATGTCTGCACAATAAGATATCACAAGACGAAACCAAAAATATTTTACTGCATATAATCAAATTCTTATTCAGGAGTAGTCATGTTTCGTGTATTTGGTTATCATAAAATGTAAGAACATATGTTAACATAATTATAAGCTTTCTTCTGGAAATGTTTATTCATCTGATCCTTTGATTACTTATCAAAAAATATCATCGGTACAAGTTAAAGTAAATGGTAGAGTTAACTCTGTACAAAAAACGTATTTAAATTTTGAAACACATACCCAAGGCTGTTCAATGTCACCCATGTGGCAGACAAGCTGAAACAATTTAAAGATAAGATCGTACAGAACCTGTTTAAATCATGCATTTTGTCAAAAGGCAAAAAAGGATAAATGCATGTATTAAATATCATTCTTTTTATAATGATAATGACAGTGTGCAAGTAATTATCTGTTGGAAACAGTATAAAACCAGAAGTGTAAGTGACACAAAGATGCCCTTTGTGACCTTAACCTTTGACCTACTCACCTCAAAATCAATAAGGGTCATCTACATGTGATGACCAAATCTTAAGAGCTAAGGCCAATTTGTTCTCTAGTCATTGGTCAGACAAAGTTTGGTTACAGACAGACATGTGCAAAGCAATATACCCCTTTTCTTTGAAAGGGGCAATAATGATGAAACCAGTCAAAAAAAACTATTCAATAAAATGTAATACCCTGGAGTGTTTATTAAAATGTAAACAGCACTCACTTTTTTCATTTCAGCACTGTTCAGAGTTGTTCCTATCATAATAGACTTTCTGCAAGCTCTGGATGCGAACATGGCTCTTACACGAGATGGTCTACATGTAACACCCTGAAAAATTCCAAGCACAACATAAATAGGTTAAGAGATGACTTCTTTGTCAATCAATCAGTCAATCAAACAATAAAAAATCAACTATCAATCAATCAGTTAATCATTCATTTGTGTCCAAAAGTAAAATAATTTTAAATTCAACTTTAAAATAACAACATATCAGACAGTATTCAATGACATTAACATATACTCCAGAACAATAGGACACACAAGTTGATGCTTAGACTATTCACTTAACCTGTTACTCCAAAATAGTAGAGTTATTCCCCTTTGTACTCACAAATAATTCTGAAGTATATACGGATTGAAGGATATAACCTACAGCTACTGAGACAGATAATTACAGAGACATTAACATACCTTAAAAAAACCATAAAATATTCAAAACAAAATACAGAACACACTCAACATTAATACCACCTTTAGGACTAAATAACTCTCAATATTGATGAGGTGTCATTATCAAGTGTGAACATAGAGGAAATACCAAAAACCAGTTCTAAATTAAGTTGTCATGGTAACAAGCTGGTCTAAATACTGAGATCTATGGTCATTAAATGAAGTTTATCTGTATAATGGTACTTACAGGAGAGTCTGTCAGCATAAAAATCATTTCTTCAATATCTGTACATGAAATCAATAAACATATGTTATAATGCAACCTACAGATAAATCTTTATTTGTAAAACAAATAGTCATAGTGCCTCAAAATACTGCACCTTTTCCGGGTTTATTTTTCAGAAGTTGGATTAAATTTAATTCAAAAATAAAAAAGCTCAAAAAGTCATTCCTGACAGTAAACAAAACCAACATTTGTTTACAATGCAAAAATTTCCAAAAGTAGAATCTAAACTAGAAATATTTTTACATTCGTATTCTTAAGAACTTTTTTTATAATAGTTATACATTTGTTACACAAACAAACATGCACAAATCACAACAGAAAGTCCACTGACTATGATTAATATTATAATTTAAGATTCCATCAATTTACAAGAAGAATTTATAATTTTATTACCCTCTTTTCCAAAATTCCAATTTTTGCTGACTGGAGTTGATGTTAGTTTTACTCTTTGAGTCGGTAAACCTAAA
The DNA here is from genome assembly GCA_964023205.1 of Lutraria lutraria. NCBI lineage: Eukaryota > Metazoa > Mollusca > Bivalvia > Venerida > Mactridae > Lutraria > Lutraria lutraria. Next base: position 39,373,834 of record OZ026836.1, read on the forward strand.
GCATACAAATATTTAGACATACAATTATTTCATAAAATCATTAACACTAGTACTAAGTCATATTTTTCTCATATCTTTTTTTTTTTTTCATTGGGTTTTATGCCCCTTTTCAAAAGTCAGAGTCATATGAGGTGGACAGTTCACTTAACCATCATTCCTGGGAAGAATCAGTACTAGACTCCCATCTTTCTTAAGTAACTGCCTACTTTCTCAGATAAAGAGACATGGTTGGTAGCGGGGCTCGAACCCATGACCCTCTATCAGTAAGAGGTTAGTGATTTGAAGTCAGTGACCTTAACCACTCAACCACGGAGGTGAGTCTGTTTAACTTATAACTCACTGATTACAATACATAGATATGTTCTTACAATTTGAATTTTAATATGTTTGATGATTCTAGGAAATAAGACATACAATGATATATACTCGGCGTCACTAGAAACTTACCACCCATACATTTCTCTATATTTCCTTAACAAAAATACTATCGATTTGATTTTTTTTATATTGCACTCGGTGAAGTGTTGTTAAAATGATAAGCATAGTTTGGTACCCAAGTCATATAAACTATTGTACAAAGCAGTTTACACATGATGTTAAAATTGGAAATATATAGGGGTGTGTAGGGTTTTAAGTTTCTAGTGACGCTGAGTATATAACAGCAGATAAGAAATTGTTTGGTATTTCAAAGTATAACGTACCGGTACATAAGTTTAATGTAATTAGAAATTATTATCAACATTAATTAGCAACAAATTCACAGTATTTCTTCTGCATATAGTCAAACTTGTGAACAAAGGCCACCCTTGGGAAAGACAAATATGGCCTTTATTGTTTTAATGACAGGTGACCTTTATTGGGAGATCTTTTTGTTCTGAATAATCAATAACATTTTGTTAACCTGTGAACAAAGGTCACCCTTGGGACAGACAAAACATGTGACCTTTATGACAGGGTGACCTTTACTCGGAGGTGGCCACTAACACAAGTCTGAGTGTACTTCCACTTAATACCGTGAAGGCCACCAATTAATTATCAAGACTAATTTTTTATTCTCAAAGTTAGTCATAGTATCAAGTTTTACGGAACAGTAAAACCTCTAGCAGACTTACCGTCTTCATTAATGATGAATTCAAATCCATTCTTCCTAAATATATCAATATTATCTGCCAGGATGGTTTCACTACTAGATGTAAGTTCTAAATTCATAGGGCTAGAAAAATACAAAAAATCACCAAATAGCATACAGGTGAAAAATTGAAAAATGGCAAGTAGTAATACTGAGTACTATTTGATGTCACCTAAAAGTTCATAAATACATTTGTAATATCCACCCAGTAAGCTCAGTGGTAAGAGTGTTTGTCTACTGATCAAGAATTTGTGAGTTTGAACCCCAGACGAGGCTCACACTGTCCGTGACAAATTTGACTGAAGATACTACATCTTATGTTTAATTGTCCTCCACCTCTGAATTATGCGGGGTAGCTTGGTAGCAGCTTGCGGATAGAATGAATGTGGTTAGTACTGGTTAAAGCAGAAATAAAATCAATGGAAACTTGTAAGGACATTTACCGGTACCCGCCACAATAATGTTGAAAATGTACAATTATTTGCTTTTAGGTCAGCCCCCAAAAAGGGTTGGTCGGGTAACCCTAAACATTGCTTATTTTTCGGGCCTAGCTATATAGGCACTGCATTATTTCATTGCCTTCAGAGGCAACAAAACACATTCTAAATATACATACCAGATAAGTTTCTGACTTTGAATCACATAATCTCTCTGTAATGTCTCAAAGTTATATTTTTCATCCGTAGCGTGCTGGTCTACAATAAACAGATCCTTCTCTAACTTGGTGATGATAAATCCAAGGTTGAACTGACCAAGAATCTCCATCTGTGAGAACATATTCTTCCTGTCAAAGTGTCCAATCAAATAAAGTGAAATAAGATCATTTTGAAAGGCATTATATGTACAAACTAGTACACATAAGTAGACACAAAATGCTAATTCGTACAATTCTAAATCATCAGATAAACCTGTTCCAATAAACCTGTCACATTTCCAAAATTTCAAAGTATTTTTTTCTAATTTTAGTAAGACACAACTATAGTGAACTTTGATGCAATGAAAAATCAAGCAAAATGAGGTATTAATTTCGCCCAAACTTCCTTCTCTTTGTTTCAATGGGACAAAAACTGTGAAATATTGATATAAAGAAGATATCATTCAGGTTCCAAGGTATTCACTAGACACATGTCCTACTGTAAAACTGTTGGGAAAAGTAGAAAAAGGATGATAACATATCCACTAACTTTATCTCCTTCTGTAACTCCTGCTCTGCAGCATCATTCTCTGCAGGATTTATTGTGGCACGGAATGCTCTGCTAAATCTTCCATCATTGTGATTGTTTTCTGTAAAAAAAAAATAATCATGAACGAATCAATTACTCTAAAGTAGGGATGTAAACGGTTAATCGATTAACCGTTCGTTTGTCCGATTAACCGGTTATTAAGTCATTAATCGATTAACCGAAGAAAATAGAAAGAAGCAAGTAAAATATAATAAATAATAGAAAAATTTTCAGTCAATATGCGCGTGTTATCCTGTCAATAAATTAGTCGACCAAAGGTGCGAAAAATACGACAGTTGAGCAAATTAACTATTCATTGACACTGACCTGGGACCATTATACACACTGACACGTATATTGTTGATTGTGTAATTAACTAATTGAGAAGCGATATTTGGATATACGAGTAAACTTGCTTGGTCTGGAACTTCCTCGCAATTTGATAATTGTTTCGCAAGTTATCATATACAATAAGTTTGATAAGTTAAACTATCATAAAAAAATCGTCTGTCTGGACGTATTTTAGACACAATAGTGATGAACAAGATAAACTACAACGAAACATTATAGGTAGATGAATTAGAAGAAGCATTAGGACCACAATTAACCACAAATCATAATTCAGCATTACACCAATCAAATGATAGTTATTGTAAGCTCCCCCCAAATGTTCCAATTATAACCTGACCAAAACTGAGTATGAAACAAGCATGCCTTAATCTACCTTTTTTTGTAAACTAAATTACTTTTAGTTGCCCTATTGTTATGTGTAATTGATCAATAATATATCTATACGGAAAATTGATAAGAACATACAAACGTCACATTTCTGTTGTAAAAATAGTTATGATTATACACATTATCATATTTCGTGTAGAGACAATTCATATTTATAAGAACTTCATACAATTAACATACGGTTAATCGATTAATCATTCGTATGAACAAACAATTAACCAATTAGTAAAATCTTGTCGAATTGACATCCCTGGTCTTAAAAAATTCAACAATGTCATAGATGAACATGTATGCAGATAAGATCATTAGTAAAGAAACAATATTTTAGGCAATAAATATCAACTAGGAGACCATCTAAAAACTTAAGCATTTCATTGGTTGACTTCCAATCAGAATTCTAAGACTGTAACCAAATCATACCTATACACCTACAGCCCAGTTTTAATGACTAGAGTATGAATTCAAATAGTAAATGATCTAAAATCTGTGGACCTAGGTAATCTAGAAAAGAAAGAAAAATATTATCTTTATGCACATTTGATCACTATTTAAAAGTGTTTTTTTCCCTATAATATCACTAAATTATGCAAAATAGTAGCCAGAGTTCCAAGTTCAAAGAAAAGTTTTATACATATGCTGCTGTTACAGAATGTCCAAAGAATACAAGCCGACTTAACAATTTCGATTTAGTACTTACGTCTAGATTTCCATTTTGATTTCAAACGTTCCACAGAAAAAGATACAGTCTTCTCTTTTCTTACAAGTGCTTCCTCACAATCCTGGAAATACAAACAGACAATACACAAAGCTTATAAAATATTACTGCAATTGCCAAAGGTAACTTGTTCAGGTACAATTATGAATTCTGATCTGATAGGATTTTAATGTATGTTGAATGAGTAATGCTGTTTAGGGAACATCAAATGTCCTGCAAAATACAGCATTAGGATCTCTGCAAAGAAACATAACACCATGAATCAGAAACTGAAGTGTGAATTACTCACTAAACCATTGAGACACAATAATACTGTCAAACACATCTACTTACAAATTCTTCTTCTACAACATCAGTGTCATCGCCAACTTCATCCATTTTATTTTTAAGTGCATCTTCACGGAATTTAGAAGCACTGTTGTCTTCATTGCTTTCAAGTTTGCATTTAATCAATGTAACTTGATTTTCATCATTAAAATGTCCAGACTCTCTACTTGCATCATCATCATCATCAACTGGTTGTACATTCAATGCATGTGCTTCTATAACATGATGTCTTACTTCTAGTCCACTGTCAGTAACTCGTTTATCATTATCAGCTTCAGAATTATGATCTTCCACAGGTTTATCAACAGAATTAACAAATGAATCATAATTTCTAATGCTATCTACAGTGAGGTCTTTTGGTACACGTTGGTAATCACTATTACCAGTAGAAGTGTCTTGAATATTAACACTGGTCTCTTCAGAATGATTATCGCTAACCTGACTACAAGGTGTCAAGGTATGAACAAAACTTGCATTTTTCTGAACACATGAACCATCAGTTTCTGGACTATCTTCTATACCACCATCATCAACATTCTTAGCAGTCACTTCTTTGCTAACAATATCTGATTTTTCTGAAATGGAACAATGGTCTCCAGTTTCATCTATGTTGTATTCTGAAACAGAACTGTTACTATGGTAACTTGGAGCAGTTTTAGACATCAGTGTATCTTGGTTACTGTTAAAACTTATTGTATCTGATTCCACAGCAACCCTTTTCTCTGAACATTCTTGTTTTCTATCACCAGAATAATCATCAACTATATTAGAAGTGCCTCGTGGATGGTCGATAACATTGTTTTCACTTCTGAATGGTTTTCTGTCTTTCGTAGGACTAGCGTACTTAGATACAAATGAATCAAGTCTTCTCTCTGTAATGATTAAAAATGTGGATGTTTGTCATCATTCTGTATAATGAAGTATGATAATTGTTTAAACCTTGCAAAGATTTTAAATCAAAGAAATTCAATTTGGTAAACTTTTTTAAAAGAAACTTTTTTCAACATCAAATCCTTCAAATTCAGTCTCTTGATAATAAAATGATTTTACATGAAGTTCCAATAATCACATTCACTAATGTAACAGTTTGTGTGAGTACATACATGCGCTTCAGATTTTAGTTGAGATACCAGTTTTAAAACTCAGGCCTCTGATTGGAGGACTCCATATTCAAATTGACCAATGAAAATGCTGTATTTTGTATATAAATCCCAAATTTATAACCATAGGCCTTGGTAACACTTACATGACCCAAATGGGTAAAGTTCAACAATTTCAATTTAAAGATTAGAAAATGAGACTTACGTTTAATCTGACTTCCACAAGTAGATGGTGATGACTTACTGCAACCTCCATCCACAGCAAAGGCACTACTAAATGACCGTTTAAGCTTCATCAATGATGAGATACCAGTGGGCTATAATTTAGCACAGAATTAGAAACAACAAAATACATTCAAAGTACTGAAAGTACTCAAGGAAACTGAACTCACATAGACATGAAACAGGAACTAGATTAACAGTAACATCACAGAAAAAATGATGCACAGAGTGAGTGACGGCTGTTGAAAGCTGAACTACGTTTTCTTCCCAAATAGGTACAATAATATTGGTAATAAAATCCAACCACACAAAGAAAACTTTAACATGTGATGTCTATGATATTCCTTTAACTTATACCTAATTCAAAATCACAGATATTTTATGATTTTTCAAATAGATAAATTCAGACATGACCCGCAGGAGCTAGATACAAACTTTCATGGTAATAAAAAAAAAAGTTTTATAGTACTACATGGTTACTTACGGTTCAATGAAATTAAGGGTCTAGCACCTGAGGTATAAATAGCATGACAGAAATGAACACAGATATTTCATTTAAAGAATATTTTTAACCCTATAACAGTATATGTGAGTGATCATGGCCTGACAGGAAGATTAAATATACAATCTCAACAAATGGACCAGCTTTCAGTCTTCTTTATAGTAATATTCTAACTTACCTTTTCAAGGCTTGAGTGCCGGGTTAATCTGAAATAAAAATAATTTTCTAATCAGAAGTGAAGCAAACAAAATTAAAACTGTAGCAAATGCAACAAGCGATAATAAGGTTGCAATATTTAAACAAATACAGTATTGGTGATAAACGATCTTACAGACAACATCATAAGTGAAACCACCACAGAGAAATAATGTGCAGAGCCTAAGTCTCCAACCTTTAAACACTAAATCAATTGTCCTAGATTGACCATAAAGCTAAGAGTTAAAAAAACTTCAAACTTAACACCAAGTGCATGTATTCAACCTTTATATGAAGACTAAATCATTGTTCACTCACTTGGTTATTTCTGATGATCCTTCAGACATCTTCCCTTTACCTGAATAGAAAATATTAAGAAATAATTGAACTATTGCAATGATAGAAAAATTATTCTAGCTAATAAGAAAGATTGGATAATAATTATGATTGACAAAGACCTAACATACAGTAATTGATTACAATGAAATATGAAAATGTACTGTTTTTTTAACTATAAAAATTATACAGTATGTGAAACTCCACTTAGCAACCAATTTAACATAATGACCATCTAATTATTACAACCACTCATCTTTCAGCTAATTTTCTACACTTCCTTGATATTTCAGCTAGATAATGAGTTCCCCCTCGACGTTAAGACTATTTTTATTTAAGGAGATCTTATTTCAAGGTTTGAGGAAGCTGTATAGCTAGCTTATGAAAGGTCGGGGGTTCTATCCAGGTGTATGCCTTCCTGACCAATTCTAAAACTAGAAGTCAGTAAATAATCATGTGGATGCCACCTAAAACCCCAGTCCAAAACAAAACCATATCTTACCGAAGTTGACAGTCACAGGATTCTGATAATGTAATATCGAGGTGGTGGGTTCATACATAGCAATTAATGAGGCCTGGAATAGGAACAAATACATAAACAATGTACTTATATAGCATTATACCATAAATAACATTTTTTTCTAGATCACTGTATCACAGTATATTTTATCTTTAACTAGCTTTCAAAGATTCGACACTACCGCTAAGTTTGTAGTCTGCAAGTAACAGCCAAATTCTAGGACCAGGAAGGGATACTGTGCATTATTACTTTATAACTCATAGCACCTTACCTTGACAGTAGCCATAATTACTTTCTCTCCTTCTAGGAACACTTGTCGTTTATCAGGTGTAACATTAACATCTACATTGTCTAAAAATACATGTTCAAAACAGCTATTCACAAATACAAATAAGGCAATTTAAGTAATAGTGAGGTGCTATTTAAGCATGCAAATGCAGCTCAATTTCTCAAACAATTCATGATTCCTACTGTCTAGAATTACATACATTTAAAATTTGGAAGTTTACTCATTTCAATGGTTGAACAATTTTTTAACTATTATTGTAATAAAAATTAACATTTTTTTCCAACCTTTCTATTGTCACACCTTTGCGGAATATTTCACTGATATCGATTTGAATTCTTTCTAAGTTAAAAATACAATGTGCTATAATGTGCTATAAATATAATGTATAACTAACATACAGTGAAATTGTGCAATCAAAGAATACAATTCTACATACAACTAAGAAGAGGATAGAACATACCTTTCTGTACAGAAATTTTAAACACAACAAATGGATACTGATGCCTGTTATACTGATGGTAAACTTCATTAACAACTTTGCTCAACTAGAAATAGAATCCAAAGCAAAAATGATGTAACACTTCGAGTTGCATTAAATTTCATGAATTAATAAAAAGATTTTCATTTACAAAATTTAATGCCATCATCATTAGTACAAAATTTGACTCAATTGCAAAAGTTTTGTACATGTTCACTCATTCATTTCATACTTATCACATTACTGATAGAAAGAAGAGACCTATCAACTCTGATCATAAAATTCTACCAGACCAAAAGTAGTTTCCTTCAGTATTCAATACTGGCTAATAATTGTAACAAAGTTGATTGAGGCCAGTAAAGTCAAGCATATATAAAGGTTGTCTGTCAAGGACTAAATTTGCCAATGATGTATATTAGGTAATAAAAATCATTGTCTCTTAGACAGATATTGCTGCAAAATTTTATTTCCCTACCTTTGCTGTCGAGTTTTACGTTGTTAGATTATGTTTTTTTTTTTTTTATTTCAAATCAACCGTCTAGGTCATTAGGAGCAAATATAAGATATTATTGTTATAACATAAATTAAAATAAAGATTAAACAATAAAGTGACATTTTCACCATGCATAGTTGTTTCACTTCTCAGTAAGGAAACCAAGATTATAATCAGTGGTCTGCATCTTTTAGTAACAATAACGTGGTAGAGCAACAGATATTGTTAGTTACCTTATTAGAATCAAATGGTCTTCCATTTATAAAGAAGAATTGTCGGTCAGTACTACTCCTACCTTGACCATGCTCACACTTGGACACAAAGCCCTCAATACTAAAAAAGAGAACATACCCTTGATTCTCATTATGTCAAATCCTCATATAACAAAATAAATGTTATGTCAAACTGTTTCTTATGATCTAATCTTCCTATTCTATGACTCTCCAACATGTAACACCAACAATTCATTTTGTTATACCTCACGTGACTTATTTACTATACTGTATACGTCTTTAAATTGGCAGGGCTAAAATTAGGCGTTTTTTTGGAAATTTAAATATTGGCGGTGTTCAAGAATTGGCGATTTCTTAAAAATCCGCCAAAATAAAACCATCTATTGTCCGCCGCTGCTAAAATTAAACCAATGTAACCTATATTTTAATTTGCTTTACATCTTTAAATGTTCTTTGTTTTTAAACACGATCGCACCTTCCATATACATGTACTTGTACAATGCCCTTATCTTATTGTGATATACATCGTTAATAGTATCCCTTTGTTATAAAAATTGCAAACACCGTCGAAGATTAGCACCTTTTATTAACAAAATGGTAATGGTTTGCTTGTTTGTCCATATCACTTAGCTTTTTTTGTTGATAACGACTATTTTTATATGCCATTTTATGTATATGTACAAAAGTATAACTTATTTGCATTTATTTGCATATTCAACCACTGATTAATTATTTCAAGCTTAAGTCAAACTATTTTCTTTTACTATTATTGGCGGTGTTATATATCTGCGGTGTGAATTATTGGCTGGGTTTTAAATTGACTGAAACCTATCAACCGCCAAAATAGCGAACATTAAACCACCGCCAAAATTTCAACGTATACAGTATAGTCTTGTGAGGTCAGAGGGTGACAATCCTTATTATTATACCTCACATGATTTATTTACTCTATTGCCTTATATGACTTCAGAGGGTGACAATCCGTAATGCTACCTGTGATATTACATTTCGGCCCGCTTGCCATAGGGGAACTGCCCTCACGCACTCACACGATAATACCGGGTGTCAGGTTTTAGTCAATCTCTGTCGTATCAATTACTTCCCTTGTGTAGACGCTTTAGGCCGTTATTAAAATATAATCGTAATTTGACATCCGGTTTAGAAGAAGACAATTTGACAGCGAAAGTAACTATGGTGTCCGAAAGAGATTTCATTATTATTGTTCACAATTGTTTCATTTAAAGTGTCTTTCTTAATTATTGTTTTGTTTGGTCTAATAAAATAAATATCACATCCCACAGGGGTGATAGAACGTAATTTTAACACTCGACAAGGTAATGTCAGCCTCGGCTAACGCCTCAGTCGACATTACTTGTCTCGGGTGAACATTACGTTATCTCACCCTATGTGGGATGTGCTATTTATATAATGTTACCCTGTGACATTACATTTCGACCTGCTTGCCGTAACGAAACTGCACTCACGCGCTGACGCGATATTACTGGGTGCCATGTTTTAATCAAGCTGTTCTATATCCTAGACGCTTTAATGGGCGATTATCAAAATCCACTCTTAATTTGACATCCTGTTTAGCAGAAGATAATTTGACAGCGAAAATAACTATGCTTCGTTTCAATCTCTGTAGAAGACTTAGTGCTTTGACTCAACCAGTATAATTGTTAGCATATTTGTAGCATTCTTGTCTTTCTTAATTATTCATTATTTTGATCGGTATGATTAAAATATCACATCCCACATAGGGTGATAGAACGTAACGTTCACCCTTGACAAAGTGGTGTGGGATACAAAGGGATGTGATATTCATATGTTATCATCAAAACTTGTTTATGTGAAACTTAAATTGTGTCCTAATGACACTAATTAGCACCCAGTTTGAGTTGTTTATCTCAAGATTGAAACTGATCAACATCAATATTCAAGTATTTTCTACATCAACTCAGTTCATTTCCTCAGAAGTATAACTTGAAATGTACCAGTAAATGCAACCCATAATGAACTTTTACTGAACTGTATATGATTAAAAATGCTGACACATAAAGTACTTACTTGAACATGGAAGAGTTACTGTTCTTTATACCAAACTCAGAAAAATGGTCTTCATTTGGCTCAATTTTCTTAAACTCCATGATGTTCTGAGCCTATAACAGCAAGTCAACTTTTATTGTTATTGACTTTTAAAATAAAACTTTTGATTTAACCTTTTAATACACAAGGAATATAGATTAAGTAGAATAAACAAGGAGCAACTGTTAAATAACCAGGCCAACTCAATGGTTTAAATACCGCTATAAGAATGTATTCAAAGCAATACAAACAGAAAAAAATACTGATCATTTACAGCAGTAAGAGCACCACAAATTTACCTTTCATACTTAGAAAATAAAGGTACATTAAAACCTCGATTATCCGAACACCAATTATCCGAATACCCGGTATTATCCGAATAAAATCTACGGTCCCGATTAAGTCTCTATATATTTCAACTACAACGAACCCCGGTTATACAAATACATTATTTGGTCCCTAAAGTTACGAATGCGCGTGTTTTCACACCTATTATTCTAAATCGTCAATTGATAACAATGGCCAATTGAGAATGTCGTGTGACAAACAATGTATAACATCAATTCATACACGAAGCGTGCCATAGGTTAAATTATCGTTAAGTTGACCACATTGTTTGTTACGATTTTATACTAAACGCAATGATCTCGGGTATAAGAAGTTAATATGCGTAAGTACCTGGTGATCTGTATGAAATTATTTGCATTTCAGCGTCATTCAAAATTTAAAAACTGATTCAAACACAATTAAACAAAACTAATCTAACTAGAATATGATGATTTAGTGAAAAAAATGTTCCAAGCACAAAATCATTACATCTTCCATTTTAGAATGTGACGATAGCGATGCCTAGTCGATTGTTAGTAAGTGAAGTGAGAATGACATAATTTTGTGTCGGATTGTGTTCTGCATAATCCATAAATGCGCGGGTATTTATTTAACAAGAATTATTGTTCATTTGTTAACTCATATACATTCATAAAACATAGATAAATAATAAGTGTTTGTTATACATTTTATTTCATTCTTATTATAATGTCATGCTTGCATACGAGAGTTAACTCCCTTGCAATATACGGACCGTACGGAATTTATCATTTCCAACCAGTACATCATACAGAAATGGATTATTCGAAACCATGAATTATCGGAATGGTTTTTCAGGGCCCGATGACATTGGAATAATCAGGGTTTTACTGTACCACTATTTACCACTCAATATATCATGTGCTGCACTATATCTCCTCCCTAAGACTATATCTACAGCAAGTTAATCAACAAAAAGTTCACAATACATACCTGTTTAGGTCCAAACACATTAGAGATGTTATCCAGCATGCTGACATTTCCTTTAGATGATACAACTGTCAACCGATTCCTGCAAACCACAAGGTAGATTACAGTATAAAGTCCAGCTTTTTAACCTGAATGATAAGTCGTTATAGTGTGGTGGTCTTATTGTCAAATTGAAACATATAACGGATTGCAAGCCAAACACTGATCGGTCAAATATGGAGGCTGTAGCTAAGAGAGATTTCACTGTTACACAGTAGTAATAAATCAATCATTTCTCCACTATTCAATGGTCTAAGTTCAAACTTTTCATACCAGACCAATAATCATAGACTTGATCTTTTTTGTCATTCTTTACCAAACAGTCATTTTTTCATTATACTTTTTTGCCGATGTAAATTCTACTGCATCCAGTTTTTCAAAAATTCTGATGATTAATTTAAGTCAGAGAAAGATTTAAGTTGTTAATTAGTTAATTATTAAAAGGCAATGTCACAGGCTTTTTCATATCTATAAGCACTTTGTCTGTTCATATTTGACAAAGATGAGAATCTGAAAAAATTATGAAAATTTCAAAAATAGAAATTTCCATATGTTGTTTCATTTGAAACTTATGTAAAAAGTATGTGATTTACCCCTTCCCCATCTGGTTTGTACAAGTAATTCTCACACTAGTGCTGATAATACAATATGAATTTAACACTTGCACCATCTTCACAAATTCTTTCTTCAAATTTCTTTGAAACTCTTTATGTCTAACCGGAAGAGTATAAAACAAATTCTGCAGCGTAACTGAAGTTCCAACCTTCAATATAAAAAGAGAAGGATTTTGATTTAAACAATTTTCTAGAATTCTTTATCAAATAGTGAAATTTGGGACAAATTATGAAAACACAGTTTTTGAGAACACAGACGCAAGTCTGTTGAGAATTGTTTGTTAAATTTTTTTTTCAATAGTCAGAGTCATATGAGGCAGACAGTTCACCAATAGTTCCTGGGTAGAACAAGTAAGAGGCTCCTATCCTCTGTATGCAAATTCCTACTTTTTCACATAGTTACATGGTCAGTAGCTGGGCTTGAACCTATGACCCTCTAACAGTGAGAGGTTACAGTAATTTGAAGTCAGTGACCTTAACCACACGACAACAGAGGTGGGTCTATCATTGAGAATAGGTCATTTTACCGGACCAGTCAAAAGAATTTAGCAATGTTCTGCATTACCTGTCTTGCTTGTTTTTGCTGATCGGTGACTTTTCCATTATGATCAAAGTCAAGTCTAGTACCAACAGTGGCAGTTTTATGTCGGGTAATGACACTCATATTACTGAAAAATAAAATTTAGTACAAAGAGATAAAACTCATAACCTGATGAATACACATTTCAATCACATTAACATGCAATGAAGTGAATACTACATAATCAAATAACAGAGTAGAATGTAAACATTAATTACATTGATGAAAGATCACTGACGAAAGATGTCAATAATGAATTTTTTATATAAAATTTAAACTTACAAATTTTTCACCATATACAGACAGAGAAAAGACTGAATAAGAGGTTCAAAATGTCATAGCCCTTTTTTGGTTAATTAAGGGTCTATCTGACAGAATAAGGATTTATAATTGGTAAAAATATCTACACTTCAAGGTCTTGATGCATATAATATTTATGCTATAAATTTTCCATCACAAACATTGACAGCACTAGTACTTTCATACAAAATGTTTATACTTCTTCAATTAAATATGTCTAGCCATAAATTATTTCCAATTCTCCTCACTAAAAGTTAGTTCACTGACCTTAATGCACATAAAGAACTCAATGCTTCTCCACGGAAACCAAATGTTTCAACATTCACGAGATCAGAAAAATCCTCCAATTTAGAAGTGTGATGTTTCAATGCTGAAACAACCCGGGAAGTGTTATAATCATGAAAAGATGTATAAAGCTGCATCACATCAGCAGGGCTTGACACTAACTTTTTCCAGAGGTAGTCAGCAGGACTACCAGCGTAAAAAATGAGGAAGTCCTTGCAAATTAAAGGTAGTCTTCATTTTAATACACAAAAACATTTTATTACAATGCCTATCGAGTGTAATATTAGAATACATGCCAGATAAGTATAAATGTAAGATTTTTACAAATCTATTGAACAAAGTTATACAGGTTACATCACATCAGATCTAACAAAAGTTTGTAAGCTTTATTATTTAGTTTACTCCCAAATTTCAGATACCTAGGTAGTCCTTGGAGAAAATAGGTAGCCTCGGCTAATAGACCATTGTTAATGTCGAGCCCTGACATGAGTTTGGCTCCTTTAATACAAATATCCTGATTCAGACAGTAAATCATAGCAATTGTATTGGTTTATATACTTAAACTTCACAACAATATTACTATGTACAACAAGTATTTGAATACTAATAGCATTAAAATCATAAAAAATATTACTCAATCCTTGAAAATTGTTTTCATGCACCCCACCACCATTATCACTGACTTCTATTGATTCACTACCATAGTCTTTCAATTTTATATCTGAAATGAAATCCTACTGTGTACATAATCTTTAATATAACATAAAATTATTATAACTACACAGGAGACAAAAAGTATCTATAGCCTTACAGACAATAGAATGGGTAGATCAAATAAGGTGCTGGTCATGCAATTCAGGAAACATCTTTATGAAATTGCATTATCAGACAATAATAAATAATAATTAATATCATAACAGTGAAATCTCATTTAGTGTTTACATTAATATCAAGAACAGTAGAACACCACATTATAATGACCATATAATATTCAACTAATTTTTGCCAAGTTCCAACTTAATATTTAGACAGATATTCTGGTCCAAAAGATGGCCCTTGTATCAAGGTTTTACAGTATTATTTTTATTCTAAATATTATGTTTTCATATGAAATATCAATTCTACATTGTAATTGGTTTCATAAGTCAGGACATAATTTGATAAATTTTGCCAAAATTTTAAGTCTTAAGCATAAAAACAACTACAGTACAGTTTTACGACTTGTCCCCTAAACAGTCAAAGACTCAATAAAATGGAGTACAATCAAACTTGATAAAATGGTCACCTCTAAATAGTGGTGACTGGTCACATAAAAAGAACAATCACAATAAATACATAATAAAGGCCATATTCTTTTCTTTGTTAAACATTTTGACAATAAAGTATTATTAAGACACAGTAAGATAACTGACCTACTATTGATGCACCAGCATCAATACTATTTTCAAGAAGCTCTTTAACAGCCGTTGAAAGTGTTAGAACAACTTGTCCGGAACATATACGATGTACAGACTTTATGTCAATAGCACAGATGTTCCCAGCCAGAGGATGATCTGGATCAGGCTCTGCCTCATCACAAGCCACTGTACTTGCATCCATATCACTATTAATGTTAAAAGATAACATAATATGTTATGAATTCAATTCAGACTGTTTTGTAAAGATAGATCAAAATTACACTCATACATAGACAATGTGGAAAGATTTTTGTAATGTTAAGACACCATTTAACAGAGACCTAAGGTCAAATGAACAGTCATATAACATAAACAATAAGTATTAAGATGTATCTATTTTATAGTATTAATTTATGTCACAAACAAAACATTTATATGTATACTTTACAAGCCATATCGAACTTTCTGAAGCAGCCACATAGAGATAACTCAAGCACAGGTATAAAAAGCATATTATTTCAATAGTAATGCCAATACTAAAATGAATTGTTGTACAACTAACCAAATATACGTATCCGTTTATAGCTGAGAACTCAGCATAAAGTTGGTCTTTTACGCTTGCTCTTTCGCGCTCGCTACAAATGGCGAATTTATAAAAGGGGACGCAACTGTGTAATATAATTGGATAGGCTAATACCCGGTTTTGTCTCATTCTGATGCATCAAATCAGAGAAAAAAGTACAGAAAAACATGTATGTCCTACCCTAAATAAAATATCCACCTACTTGAAAATTTAATGCGCTACATTAAACTGAAGGGATAAAAATAGCACATGGTAACCTTGAAAATTATTGTATGTATGACGACTTACAAAGTTTGGGTGAACACCGTAGGAATGGGACACAAGGATATTCATGATTTATAAAATTTATATACAACTCCCACAATATCTACAACCACCAGTTAGAGTTACTAGACTTATGCACTCTTACTGTCACCGCCAGGTTCACGTAGGCACAGACTACTTCAAGTTCTCTTTTTATCCGTATGCTATATATACTGTCCTATGGAACGGCCTCTACCTCCAAATATTGCTGTCATGCCTTGATTGTTTCAAGCAGGCAGTTTCAAAACTGAATTATTAGATCAGCAAAGAATGTTTTTAACACTTTTTTTAAACCTCTTCTCGTCAGAGCTAACAAAGTTAATGTACTTTTGCTTTTACTACTCACATTCTCACTAATTACTTGGAACTTTCCTTGTAGTTATTTTCTCTCCTCACTGATCATGGCACGCACCCCTGTCCATAACACTCGAAAGAGCGACCCTTTCCTGAGCAAGACAATCCCTTCGACTTCCAACTGCACGTTTTAACTAGTTTAACCTCTCAAAAGCCACAACCTCTCAGCAACAACGTCTATTGTTTTACCATACTTAAAACATTCTCTCACTTGATTACCTAAACGCGATTTGCTTGTTCATATATGTATAGCTATATTACATCAAGGACTTATATACATACATATATAAGTCCTTGATTACATTAGTCCCCATCTATACACATATAACAACGAAATGGCCAATGCTGTCTCCTTACATATATTTTATATATAAAAATATATATATATGATGTTAAATAATATCCGAGTCGGCTATTAAATAATATAATAATTAACATTCCATATATATAAAATGTTAAAAAATATCCGAGTCAAGTAAGTTAATAATGAAAAAAAATCAACATAAGGTATTATATATATTATCTAATAGCCGACCGGTTTCGTCATTGGACTCATCAGGGCAATACTAAAATGAGTCTATTGACAAAAACGGTCGGCTGTTAAATAATAAGTATATAATACCTGATTATTTTTCATTATATATATAATGTATGTCCTTTTTGGAAGAGAAATCATGAAAATTTCATGATACACTATTTTTGAATGACACAGGGGTTTAATAAAATATGTACAGTGTATATAAACACATAAACTGATGGTTGTTATTTACAATATGTGATTTTAAATATATCAAGTGAGTAATTCAAACACACTGGACATCCCAATGACTAGATAATGTTAACAGTTCTATTGAATGATTGTTTGCATACTGTGTAAAGTGAATTTAACCTTAATATAATTCTGTAGAATAAAAACGGACATGCTGTAATAATTCTATAGATGTTGAAAAGTACAATATTTGTAAATTCTGCCACAAAGGTATTTTGTTTTAGTAATGTTCATTTCACTGTTCTTGAAGCCTTTGACAACATAAAATCCATTGTGAAAGGATAGCAAAGATTATAGCTTGCAGGCACAATACATTCAGGTATGTCGCACGATTTTTTTTGAGTGATCTTTTTTTTGGTTCCCGTTCCCGTTTACTGTCTTGAATGTATGACGTAGAGACGAGTGCCAGCGAGTTCACCTGAACCATGACATCGCGCGCAAAAGACCGCACAAAGTTGTTGGTATTCTAGAAGGAAAGAGGTCAATTTATCTCAGGTAAGATTTTAATTATTTCGTTTGTTGATGTATTTTAATTACAAATGTAGCACAACTAAATAATTTGTACCTCCACGGGATAAAGAATTCAGAGACTGCATGATTCATGTCAGAGCAATCTTTGTTATTTAAAACTTCCAGACACTATTTATTCATCAATTTAAATGATTAGAAACCATGTTTGTGTGTTTTCTGACAACAATTGTAGTAATTGTCAATGCATTTTTAAAGGAAGATCGCAGTTGTTTAAAATAAGATACATGTATTTGTTAGTGGGTGGGGTATACTCAAGCAGGCAGATGTGAGTTGTTGTTGTGTGAACTTCGAGCTTTTAATCTTAATTGTTGATTGCTATCAAATCAGGAATATACTGCAATTTATGCTGAAATTCTGTTCATTTTTTTCAGTTGATTGACACATACACCTTGACATCTGATGGATATACATGTTTGTCAGTTTTACTGTACATATAGTGATAAAAGCAGTAAGATGAAGGATAGATTTTACCCAATGATGCTGTAAGTTTTAGTTTTTATCATTCTCTGAGGATATGTTTTTTAATTGAGCTTTTTGTACATGTCTAATGTTAATTTTTGAATTGAGTATTTTGCAGTTGTCTGATAATGCTTAAATTGATATTCAATGTGAGGAATCTTTCTTTTTGAACAGTTAATTTTTCTTCTTGCTCAATTTTGTAGACTCATTGTTACAAAGCATTGTCATATTTGTTAATAAAGGGTACATGTGCTTGCTTTTATTAATTTCTTCTATGTAAGACTATTTAATAGAAATATTTAAAGATGTCACTAATATCCCCTTGTATTGTTGTATAATGTTACTCTGTATATTTATGATGTATTCATGCCCTATAATCTTACACTTGCAGATTTTTATTCCACCTGATGTAGAAGCAGATGACAGAAATTATTCCATCCAGTGAAGAAAAATTGTTGACAGAAATAGTTCCACCTGTTGAAGAGATAGATGACAGAAATGGTGAGTTGCTTGATAGCTTTACACTCTATTTAATGATAATTATGCTGCAAATTGCTTTTTTGGTACTTACCAAATCTTCCCCAATAAATGCACCTGTAATGGTACATTTTACCTTTTTCTGATAGAGGGATCGATTCATGCTTTTTGTATGGAGAACTGTACTTTTCTAACAATATTTATGTAACTTGTATTTGTTTCTCCTTGTTTCAGGGGATCTTTGGTATTGTATGTATAAATGATGCACTTGATCTGATTAATTCCTGTTGAAGTTTATTCCTATCCTTTACACTTAACATGTGTTTTGCATCACTGACACTTTGGTTAACTCTAGTTAACATTTTTTTGTATGTGTATCACTATGCAGCTCATGTACCTTGCTTATGTGTACATGTGTATGATGCTCTCTTTACAATTACTATTATGTATTTGGACTTGTATGTGATGCTCTTTGTTTACTAAGCCTAGTTGACTTTCTTTTGTATATATGTGTGATGCCCTCCCAATAACTAACATTTGCTTAACTTATATTTGGACGTGTATGTGATGTAATATGTTTACTAATTCTAGTCGACCTTGTTTTTGTGTATATGTATGATGCCCTCCCAATAACTAACATTTGCTAAATTTATATTTGGACTTGTCTGTGATGTACTATGTTTACTAACTCTAGTCGACCTTGTTTATGTATATATATGTGATGCCCTCCCTATAACTAACATTTGCTGAACTTAGGTTTGTACATGTGTGTGATGCTCCTTGTTAACTAACCCTAATGGACTTTGTTTTTGTAGCCCTCCCAATAAATAAAATTTGCTTAACAAATATTTGGCCTTGTATGTAATTCTCTTTGCTTAGGTGAGTGAAAAAAACTTTTCTAATAATATTTATGCAGCTGATATTTAATTTTCCTTGTTTCAAGAGACCTTTACTAATGTATAATTGGGTAGGTGGGTGTTATTCGTGACACTACAGGGTATGGCGTCCCTGCCCTTCTTACACCGAGCCAAACTTTCCCCTTTCTCTTTTTCTGCACCTTATTCTGTGGTCGACCTTCTTTGTGTATGTATTCATGATGCCCTCCCTATAACTAACATTCTTTTTGGACTTGTATGTGTTTCTGTTTGTTTACTCACTCTGGTCGACTTTGATTTTGTATATATACATATGTGATGCCCTCCCTATAATTAACATTTGCTTAACATATATTTGGCCTTGTATGTGATTTTCTTTGCTTACTAACTTTAGTCGACCTTGTTTTTGTGTATTTATGTGATGCCCTCCCTGTAATTAACATTTGCTTAACATATATTTGGCCTTGTATGTAATTTTCTTTGCTTACTAACTTTGGTCGACCTTGTTTTTGTGTATATATGTGATGCACTCCCTGTAATTAACATTTGCTTAACATATATTTGGCCTTGTATGTGATTTTCTTTGCTTACTAACTTTGGTCGACCTTGTTTTTGTGTATATATGTGATGCCCTCCCTATATCTAACATTTGCTTAACATATATTTGGCCTTGTATGTGATTCTCTTTGCTTACTAACTTTCGTCGACCTTGTTTTTGTGTGTATATGTGATGCCCTCCCTATAATTAATATTTGCTTAACATATATTTGGCCTTGTATGTGATTCTCTTTGCTTACTAACTTTAGTCGACCTTGTTTTTGTGTATTTATGTGATGCCCTCCCTATACCTAACATTTGCTTAACATATATTTGGCCTTGTATGTGATTCTCTTTCCTTACTAACTTTAGTCGACCTTGTTTTTGTGTATTTATGTGATGCCCTCCCTATCCCTAACATTTGCTTAACATGTATTTGGCCTTGTATGTGATTCTCTTTGCTTACTAACTTTAGTCGACCTTGTTTTTGTGTATATATGTGATGCCCTCCCTATACCTAACATTTGCTTAACATGTATTTGGCCTTGTATGCGATTCTCTTTGCTTACTAACTTTAGTCGACCTTGTTTTTGTGTATATATGTGATGCCCTCCCTATACCTAACATTTGCTTAACATATATTTGGCCTTGTATATGACTCT
Organism: Lutraria lutraria; assembly: GCA_964023205.1. Taxonomy (NCBI): domain Eukaryota; kingdom Metazoa; phylum Mollusca; class Bivalvia; order Venerida; family Mactridae; genus Lutraria; species Lutraria lutraria. The sequence goes on from OZ026836.1 coordinate 39,394,480, forward strand.
CTTTGTTTACTAACTTTAGTCGATCTTGTTTATGTATGAATATGTGATGCCCTCTCTATAACTGACATTTGCTTAACTAATATTTGGCCTTGTATGTTATGGTCTTTGTTCATGAACTGTGGTCGTCCTGTGATATTCTTTATGTTTTCAACTGCATTTAACATCTATATTTGAACGTTTTTGTGATGTCCTTTGTTTAACCCAGTACTTTTTGCAGTTTATGGTGACGTGTGTGTTTGCATCATGTATGGAATGAGATCTGGTTGTTTTTGTGATGAAGTGAAGATTCGGTCGATTCTGGTAAGAAACTCGTGGCTTCTGGTAGGAAACAAGAATGCCGTGTGAAGGAATCTGTTTACCTTTCTTGTCACTTCAGGGGTTTGCTTAGGTGAGTGAACAAAACTTTTCTAATAATATTTATGCAGCTGATATTTAATTTTCCTTGTTTCAAGAGACCTTTACTAATGTACAATGGGGTAGGTGGGTGTTATTCATGACACTACAGGGAATGGCGTCCCTGCCCTTCTTACACCGAGCCAAACTTTCCCCTTCCTCGTCTTGTGCCCCTTATTCTGTGGTCGACCTTCTTTGTGCATGTATTCATGATGCCCTCCCTATAACTAACATTCTTTTTGGACATGTATGTGTTTCTGTTTGTTTACTGACTCTGGTCGACTTTGATTTTGTATATATATATATGTGATGCCCTCCCTATAATTAACATTTGCTTAACATATATTATTTGGCCTTGTATGTGACTCTCTTTGCTTACTAACTTTAGTTGACCTTGCTTTTGTGTATATATGTGATGCCCTCCCTATACTTAACATTTGCTTAACATATATTATTTGGCCTTGTATGTGATTCTGTTTGCTTACTAACTTTAGTCGACCTTGTTTTTGTGTGTATATGTGATGCCCTCCCTATACCTAACATTTGCTTAACATGTCTTTGGCCTTGTATGTGATTCTCTTTGCTTACTAACTTTAGTCGACCTTGTTTTTGTGTATATATGTGATGCCCTCCCTATCCCTAACATTTCCTTAACATATATTTGGCCTTGTATGTGATTCTCTTTGCTTACTAACTTTAGTCGACCTTGTTTTTGTGTATATATGTGATGCCCTCCCTATCCTTATTATTTGCTTAACATATATTTGGACTTGTATGTGATTCTCTTTGCTTACTAACTTTAGTCGACCTTGTTTTTGTGTATATATGTGATGCCCTCCCTATACTTAACATTTGCTTAACATATATTTTGCCTTGTATGTTATTCTCTTTGCTTACTAACTTTAGTCAACCTTGTTTTTGTGTGTATATGTGATGCCCTCCCTATACCTAACATTTGCTTAACATGTCTTTGGCCTTGTTTGTGATTCTCTTTGCTTACTAACTTTAGTCGACCTTGTGTTTGTGTATATATGTGATGCCCTCCCTATCCCTAACATTTCCTTAACATATATTTGGCCTTGTATGTGATTCTCTTTGCTTACTAACTTTAGTCGACCTTGTTTTTGTGTATATATGTGATGCCCTCCCTATCCTTATTATTTGCTTAACATATATTTGGACTTGTATGTGATTCTCTTTGCTTACTAACTTTAGTCGACCTTGTTTTTGTGTATATATGTGATGCCCTCCCTATAACTGACATTTGCTTAACTAATATTTGGCCTTGTATGTTATGGTCTTTGTTCATGAACTGTGGTCGTCCTGTGATATTCTTTATGTTTTCAACTGCATTTAACATCTATATTTGAACGTTTTTGTGATGTCCTTTGTTTAACCCAGTACTTTTTGCAGTTTATGGTGACGTGTGTGTTTGCATCATGCATGGAATGAGATCTGGTTGTTTTTGTGAGGAAGTGAAGATTCGGTCGATTCTGGTAAGAAACTCGTGGCTTCTGGTAGGAAACAAGAATGCCATGTGAAGGAATCTGTTTACCTTTCTTGTCACTTTAGGGGTTTGCTTAGGTGAGTGAACAAAACTTTTCTAATAATATTTATGCAGCTGATATTTAATTTTCCTTCTTTCAAGAGACCTTTACTTATGTATAATTGGGTAGGTGGGTGTTATTCGTGACACTACAGGGTATGGCGTCCCTGCCCTTCTTACACCGAGCCAAACTTTCCCCTTCCTCATCTTGTGCCCCTTATTCTGTGGTCGACCTTCTTTGTGTATGTATTCATGATGCCCTCCCTATAACTAATATTTTTTTTGGACTTGTATGTGTTTCTGTTTGTTTACTCACTCTGGTCGACTTTGATTTTGTATATATATATATGTGATGCCCTCCCTATAATTAACATTTGCTTAACATATATTATTTGGCCTTGTATGTGATTCTCTTTGCTTACTAACTTTTAGTCGACCTTGTTTTGTGTATATATGTGATGCCCTCCCTATACCTAACATTTGCTTAACATATATTTGGCCTTGTATGTGATTCTCTTTGCTTACTAACTTTTAGTTGACCTTGTTTTTGTGTATATATGTGATGCCCTCCATATCCCTAACATTTGCTTAACATATATTTGGCCTTGTATGTGATTCTCTTTGCTTACTAACTTTAGTCGACCTTGTTTTTGAGTATATATGTGATGCCCTCCCTATACCTAACATTTGCTTAACATATATTTGGCCTTGTATGTTATTCTCTTTGCTTACTAACTTTAGTCGACCTTGTTTTTGTGTATATATGTGATGCCCTCCCTATACCTAACATTTGCTTAACATATATTTGGCCTTGTATGTAATTCTCTTTGCTTACTAACTTTAGTCGACCTTGTTTTTGTGTATATATGTGATGCCCTCCCAATAATTAACATTTGCTTAACATATATTTGGCCTTGTATGTGATTCTCTTTGCTTACTAACTTTAGTCGACCTTATTTTTGTGTATATATGTGATGCCCTCCCTATACTTAACATTTGCTTAACATATATTTGGCCTTGTATGTGATTCTGTTTGCTTACTAACTTTAGTCGACCTTGTTTTTGTGTATATATGTGATGCCCTCCCTATACTTAACATTTGCTTAACATATATTATTTGGCCTTGTATGTGATTCTCTTTGCTTACTAACTTTAGTCGACCTTGTTTTTGTGTATTTATGTGATGCCCTCCCTGTAATTAACATTTGCTTAACATATATTTGGCCTTGTTTGTGATTCTCTTTGCTTATTAACTTTAGTCGACCTTGTTTTTGTGTATATATGTGATGCCCTCCCTATACCTAACATTTGCTTAACATATATTTGGCCTTGTATATGACTCTTTTTGTTTACTAACTTTAGTCGACCTTGTTTATGTATAAATATGTGATGCCCTCTCTATAAATGACATTTGCTTAACTAATATTTGGCCTTGTATGTTATGGTCTTTGTTCATGAACTGTGGTCGTTCTGTGATATTCTTTATGTTTTCAACTGCATTTAACATCTATATTTGAACGTTTTTGTGATGTCCTTTGTTTAACCCAGTACTTTTTGCAGTTTATGGTGACGTGTGTGTTTGCATCATGTATGGAATGAGATCTGGTTGTTTTTGTGAGGAAGTGAAGATTCGGTCGATTCTGGTAAGAAACTCGCAGCTTCTGGTAGGAAACAAGAATGCCGTGTGAAGAAATCTGTTTACCTTTCTTGTCACTTCAGGGGTTTGCTTAGGTGAGTGAACAAAACTTTTCTAATAATATTTATACAGCTGATATTTAATTTTCCTTCTTTCAAGAGACCTTTACTAATGTATAATTGGGTAGGTGGGTGTTATTCATGACACTACAGGGTATGGCGTCCCTGCCCTTCTTACACCGAGCCAAACTTTCCCCTTCCTCATCTTGTGCCCCTTATTCTGTGGTCGACCTTCTTTGTGTATGTATTCATGATGCCCTCCCTATAACTAACATTCTTTTTGGACTTGTATGTGTTTCTGTTTGTTTACTCACTCTGGTCGACTTTGATTTTGTATATATATATATGTGATGCACTCCCTATAATTAACATTTGCTTAACATATATTATTTGGCCTTGTATGTGATTCTCTTTGCTTACTAACTTTGGTCGACCTTGTTTTTGTGTATATATGTGATGCCCTCCCTATACCTAACATTTGCTTAACATGTATTTGGCCTTGTATGTGATTCTCTTTGCTTACTAACTTTTAGTCGACCTTGTTTTTGTGTATATATTTGATGCCCTCCCTATACCTAACATTTGCTTAACATATATTTGGCCTTGTATGTGATTCTCTTTGCTTACTAACTTTAGTCGACCTTGTTTTTGAGTATATATGTGATGCCCTCCCTATCCCTAACATTTGCTTAACATATATTTGGCCTTGTATGTGATTCTCTTTGCTTACTAACTTTAGTCGACCTTGTTTTTGTGTATAGATGTGATGCCCTCCCTATCCCTAACATTTGCTTAACATATGTTTGGCCTTGTATGTGATTCTCTTTGCTTACTAACTTTAGTCGACCTTGTTTTTGTGTATATATGTGATGCCCTCCCTATACCTAACATTTGCTTAACATATATTTGGCCTTGTATGTTATTCTCTTTGCTTACTAACTTTAGTCGACCTTGTTTTTGTGTATATATGTGATGCCCTCCCTATCCCTAACATTTGCTTAACATATATTTGGCCTTGTATGTGATTCTCTTTGCTTACTAACTTTAGTCGACCTTGTTTTTGTGTATATATGTGATGCCCTCCCAATAATTAACATTTGCTTAACATATATTTGGCCTTGTATGTGATTCTCTTTGCTTACTAACTTTGGTCGACCTTGTTTTTGTGTATATATGTGATGCCCTCCCTATCCCTAACATTTGCTTAACATATATTTGGCCTTGTATGTGATTCTCTTTGCTTACTAACTTAAGTCGACCTTGTTTTTGTGTATATATGTGATGCCCTCCCTATCCCTAACATTTGCTTAACATATATTTGGCCTTGTATGTGATTCTCTTTGCTTACTAACTTTAGTCGACCTTGTTTTTGTGTATATATGTGATGCCCTCCCTATCCCTAACATTCGCTTAACATATATTTGGCATTGTATGTGATTCTCTTTGCTTACTAACTTTAGTCGACCTTGTTTTTTGTGTATATATGTGATGCCCTCCCTATCCCTAACATTTGCTTAACATATATTTGGCCTTGTATGTGATTCTCTTTGCTTACTAACTTTAGTCGACCTTGTTTTTTGTGTATATATGTGATGCCCTCCCTATACCTAACATTTGCTGAACATATATTTGGCCTTGTATGTGATTCTCTTTGCTTACTAACTTTAGTCGACCTTGTTTTTGTGTATATATGTGATGCCCTCCCTATAATTAACATTTGCTTAACATATATTATTTGGCCTTGTATGGGATTCTCTTTGTTTAACTCTTTTTGCATTTTTTGGTGACATGTGTTTTTCATCATGTATGCAATGTGAGGTGGTTGTTTTTTGAGAGGATGTACAGATACGTCCCTGGACACCTTCAAGGGAAAACTGCACTATGAGGAGGATGATCAGCGCACAGATTGACGGCAAGGTCTTTGTCTCAATGGTGGCCACGGTCGGGGTCAACGTTTGCTGCACACCTACCTAACGTAAATACTTTTGTTTCTTGACATCTGTACTTTTATTGGTGCTGTTGAATGAGCTATTCGTCTGCGTGCTTCTTTTTGTCAATCATTCGGTCTAGGTGATCTGTTTAGCATTTTAGATTAGGAGCATTCTAAGTAGTTTGTAAGGTGTGTAACCATGTGTAAGATATATGTACAAAAAATGAATCCTCCAGCTCTGTGCTGATGAGTGTGATTCCTTCATTTCAGCAGTGGAATATGTTGTCTCTTGGATGAAGACCCTCAACGAGGGAACCCAACAGCAGAAGGAAGCTCAGCTCACAGTTTGATGGCAAGCTCTTGTCCTCGATGATTGCGAAGATTAGGGCTAGCGGATGCTGCACAGCACCGAAACGTAAGATTGCTTCTTGACATTTATCCTTCAGATGGAACTGTTGAACTGGTCTGTGATCTGCTTATTTCTGCTTATCATTCTGTTTGCATGATCTGTATAATAAAAATTGTTGTGTTCAAGCTTTCTAAGTTGTCATGATTTTCATCTTTGAGTGTAAGATATATAGATGATGCCAACTGATTCCACTGGCTCTGTATTTATGAGTATTTTCTTTATTTTAGCAGTCGGATGTGTTGACTCCTGGAATGAGGCCCTCATTGATTGAGGGATACCAACTTAAGATGGAAGCTCCGCACTTTTGATAGACAGGATTGCCTTAGTCTCAATGGGTGCCGAGGTCAGGGTGAAGTAAAGTGCCTAGCGTCTTAACGTAAGTGTTCTTGCTTGATTCAGGATATCTGAAGTTTAGTGGGCGTTGTTTAATGGGAGTTCGCTTCTTTTATTCAGGCAGTTTTAAAGGTTGTATCTAAATGACTAGTTGTAATTTGCGTTTTAATATTTGTTTTTGATGTTGACTTGTGATTGTAGCATTAACTTGTGTTCTTAAATTCTTTTTACATGTTGTTAGTCCAAAAGATGAAATACTACAGTACAACAAATTCATGGTATTTAATTTGTTTTATTTATTACAGATAACAGTTCAGCAGACAACTTATCCTAAAAGAATCTTCTAGAGTTGTTGGAAACAGAATAACTCGTAGTGACCGTTTCAAGCATTTTATGGGGTTAATATTACATAAGACTGAACAAAAAAAAATTTTAAGGAGAAAAACAAAACTAATTGAGATATTCCAGTTGAAGAAAACCTGCATGGCAGAATGGCTGTTAATTTATAGAAATGCTTTATTGCATTGATTTGCACAGATTGTTAGCTGTGTTATAGTTGCCAAAACGTGGAATATTTTAGCTTTTCATTTGACTTTGACAAGCTCCATTTTTGCAAGGTAAAATACATTTATGTATATTTTTGGGGATCGTTATTCCGATAACTTACTTTATTATGATAACTTGTAATGATCACCTTTTGTTAAATTACACAGACAGTTTTTGTTAGACCTCTTTTGAGCAACACTATAAGTTTATGAAAACATTGTGTTTTTGTACTTGTTGTAATTTATGTAGCATTTCTTGTCAGGCATAGCTTTATACACTTTTACAACACTATTCTTATACCAGCTATATTACCTTTCTGGGTAACATGTCTTAAATTGAGTGAGTTATATCATGGAAATAAGTCTTTATTGTGTCTCATAACATCAATACAGTCAAACCTTTGTTAGCAATCACCTCTGAATAAAGGCCATCTTGTGAATAAAGGCAATTCTTTCAGAACTACCTTTGATTATAAAGAACATGATGACTTCTGAATAATGACCATCTGTCAATAAATGCCTCATTATGACTTTACCAGTGTTGGTCTTCTTCACAGGTTTGACTGTTATTTAAATTAAATGTAATATATGTTCTAAATATTTGAGATGGTATATTAAATGAGATAGGTAGCTTTTACATTAAGTGAACACATCAGTTATCTAATATTTTTGCTATGTTGGCTAAAAATGAAGTTCCATTTTGTTTTGCAATTACAATTTACATTCATTATAGTGAGTGTATTAATTATGATCTCAATTTTGACAAATATATATCTTACAAAACTTTATTCTTATGCAAGCAGTTTTTTTCTTTTAGGTTAAGTGTCCTGAATTGGCATAATTTGTATTTATATTATATAAGTTCTAGTTTGATAATAGAAATAATAATTTTGATAATCAAAGAAATGGTTGACTTTTTTAATTAGCTTTTTTTAAGATGTAAATTTTAATTTTTCTAAACTTCCCATCCTAATTACTTTATTGCTTCATGCTTGCTATTAAGTTTGTTTAAAAAAACACTTTTTTTTTGTCTATTGCATGATTATGAAGTTTACTGTCTTAAGATTGTTATAGTACACTTTTTTAAACTAAACATATTATTTATCAAGTTAAAAAAAAAACTTTGCTATATTGTATGGGAATGAAATTTATTGTTTGAACATTATTAAAGTACACTTATTTAAACTTACAGAATATTAATTAACTTTAAAAACTATGAAAGTTTTTTTTCTTCTTAGCTTTATTTTTGTAGTTGTAAATTCAGAATTTTCTGAATATTTGTTTCTGGAATATATAAAACAATTTCAGTTGTAGATTTTTGTATAATCATTATACTGTTGAACTCAAATTTCACATTTAGAAAGAGTGTGGCCCCATATGCTCTGCAATCTGAAACTTGACATGGGGTACAGGTTTCCAGATATTTTTTCCCCACAGGGTTTTGATCTCTGGTTTTTCCTGGGCCATTCAGTTTGCGCACAGTTTTTCAATGATATGGCAGGTTAATATATCATCAATCTATATTATGTATGTATCTCATGTTAACCATTGCCTTTGTCATGTTACATGATTAAATGTTTTATTTGAAGATCTTAAAGAAATAATAAATGTTATGTAAATGACAAATATGTATTTTGTCATTATGAATAAATATTCTATGTAAATTATGTTTTTGTTTGTATTTTCTTGACAGTAATGGAATGTACATTTGAAGTGATGGAGTAATGATTTGTTTAGAACTTGCATACCGTGATATACTATGTGTATGTCCAAACTTAATATAACATTTGATAAGTTACCACCTATATTTTTTCAATATTATTACTTATCTCTTTCTTTCGCAGATAATCCAAAGATTTAAAACAGTTGTTAGTTTGAAAGAAAGTAGAATATAACTAAGTATCAAAACACATTTAATTTAATTATCAATGAATATCACAAAGGCACTTCTAAACAAGTAATAATACTGAAAAAATATAGGTGGCAACTTAATTTTGTTAAGTATATATATTATCCAAATATTATACAATCCTGTGAACACATTGACAACAAGCAAACATACAAAGAAATATATTCAATACATGTAATTCCAAATTATGAAATACAGTCAGGCTAAATGTATTTACAACTTGAGACACTGCCTTCTTGATACCGTATGTATCAATACACTTCTCAGAAACTGTAAGAGATAGCAGCCTGAAACTCCAAAAGGTGACTACACATTATTTCAGGGATCTAAATCTTCACTAATTAAATCAACTACGTATTAAGCAAATAATAACAAAATGAAGTACGACAGCGATATGTCGACCTAAATATTAGTAAATGTTTTACCCAATCCTTATGACGTCATTTTCCTGGCATGGCACAGGAAGTGGGAAAAGGTGAACTTATTCTATTTGAACTAATTTTAGACATCTGTCATCATTTATGCACGTTTTAAGACAAAAGTATGTAACTTTATATTACTCGAAAAGTTGTTTATAGGAAAAAATGTTGGATATATTCGCATTCACGCGATGAAGGTCACTACTTCGCGAAATCTACTGACTTTCGTTCACTTGACAAAATCAAAACAATACAAAATGAGTCACATTTTGCTATGAAGTTTCCAAAAATACATGAAAACAAATGATTTAAACATGATTTTTGACTTGATATTACATTTATGCAATGACAATGATCTTATTTAATGATCAGATTTAATTGTTAGTCTTTAAACTGGATTTTTTTGTAATTTCTGCATGACCTTGCAAATAAATGTCCTTATAACTGTATAAGATGTTCTAGATGAAAACTAATGGCTAATACAATATGTTTGTTTGCAAATAAATGAACATTTCTGTTTATGTTTTACATTGCTTGATGTTCAATTCATTGGCTTGATTCGATGGCAGTCTTTCTGTTTTATATTGCAGATTTACAAATGAGGTCATTATGGCTAATTTGAAAGTTCTATAAAATTTATTATTGCTTACATCATTCTCAAATTCAAATGATACATTATATTGTGTTAATTGCCTTCAACACAAATGTACAGCACATATAGAGGCACATACATTGATCTGAGATGCGGCTGTTGAAGTTTTTCAATTTTAACATTACACAAATCACAGTTTTTGTACTAGAGTAGATAATAGTGGATTTGTTGGCAGATTCTGATTGCACTGCATTCATTAAGTATCATTCTTACATTTTCCATCATTTATTTTTTATCAAATTTGCAATTTGTCTGCATACAACTACAAAAATGTACTGCGTATAAAAGCTCTTCCAACAGAAAACATTTTCTGGCATAGGGATTGTGTATAACCCCTGATTGCTGAAATGAGAGAACTATACTGTCTTGATTTTTGTTTATGAGGTTTTGCAATGTAATCTCCGTATTGCATCATGCAGTCAGTATATGAAGTAATCATCATTTATTTCCCATCTACACAATGTACTAAAACTAATGAAACAGAAACAGTCTTCATGAATCCAGCCAGAACATGATGTGATTTGGAAATTGGATTATTTACTATGAAAGAAAAAGGAAAGATCTTTCATGCTGATTAATACAGTTTTTGTATTGATGGGTATAGCCTATTTTGATGCTTGGTGTATAATTCTGGATCAAATTAATCTCTTTCAGCAACTTTCTCGATGCATTACAGAAGATTAGATGATGGATAAGGATGTTGAGGAGGAGGTGGTACCTCCACCAAGGGGTCAAAATACAGGACCCCAAGAACATGAGCTTAGGGCAGGTGCAAATGACAGTATTGTTAGTACAGCTGTTGCTAATTTAGCAACTTTGATCAAGCAAGTAAGTACCGAAATAAGTAGATTATAAATTATGTTTTTTGTAAACTTTCTCAATGTACAGTAAGCACTTGTGTTTAGGTTGCATCAGTGTATGTATAAGACGTTGGTAAAAATCAGCTTCTCCAGTTAGTTTGTTTAGTGGTAGAATAAGAACCGAAATGTGTCAACCTGTCATCACAAACTGAAAGTGACACCTTGAGGTTCTCATACTTGATGGCCCAATCGATTTTGTTTGAAAACATGTGTCTTAGTCACAGATGTATGCAGTAGTATGTTCCATAATCTCATTTGTTTGAACTATTGTTCTTTCAATGTATTATATGATATCATGAGCTTCATGTACAAGTTGAACCAGATTCACTTCATAAAAATTATCTGTATTGTATTTTACTCTGTCGTTTACTGTTGCTGTTTTTTAACAAACCAGTTTATGATTCTCAAATATGTTCAAACTACAACATCTTTCTTTTAGAAAAAGTTTGAAGAGGCCTTAGATCTTTGTGAAAAAGGTAACACATTTTATTGCATTGTTGACATTCTTAGTAACTTATGTTCAATTTTTAAGGTAACAGTATAGCTTTTGTTATAACTGTTAGAGTGTATCTTTTTTCTGACCAACATGGCACTATTTATGTCTTTATCGAATAATCTGCATGAATCTTGATTTATGACTATGAGAAAAATGAGTTTTGATATAAGTGGTATAATGTTGATGACTGGCACGGACAGATTATTGTCAAACCTGTTTTAAGACTACAGACTGACCACTTTAGCACAAGTTTGACTGTATGTTATTTATGTACATGATCGTTGTGTATGTGTATAATTGTGAATGAATGTAATGTGAAAGTTTATCATTTGATTTTTCTTTTATAACAGCTCTGTCTCAATATGGTAACCATGAAAAACTTCTGGAGAAGAAAATAAAAATTCTGTGCCATCAGGGTCAATTTGAGGAAGCTTACAGTGAAGCGCTCATCTGGTTGCAGCGAGAACCTAGGGTAAGGTTTTGGTAGTACTAGTGTCATTGTTGACCACCCGGCATTTTCAGTAGGTGGTGTGTATGTCGGGCAGAATCCGCCCTTTTCTATTAGTGTCATTCTATGATAACTAGATATGTTTCTAATGTTTTTAATGGTACTGTTAAGTTTCTCTATTAAGACTAATGGTATGTAAATGCTATGCAAAGATGCAATGACCACAAAACATTCGTACATGAGTATTGACAATTGAAAAGTGTGAACAATTAAGACTGTGGCATTTATCATGCTTTAACTTGTAGGCACTTATCCGATAATCCGGTCTGAAAATTGGATCAGTTGTTTTGAAAATGGAACTTTACTCAATTACTGTAGTAATGTCGCAAATAGTAATATCAGATACAATTTGTGAATTTAAGCCATGTTTTGAGAACAGTGTTAGTTTTAGTTATGCTACATTTAAATCAATAGTTATGATTAAGTAAATCATTAGTTGTGAAGGTTTTGGCCTTTTATGAGATTTTTATGGAAAATCAGAATATTTACATTTTATCCGAATTCAATGTTTCTCCTTATTAGTAGGCAGGGAAGTAGTATTCTGTGTTTGTATTAATATCAATATTTTACCTTAATTAACAAAGAATATAAACACCAGCTGTGAATACCTTATGTTTACATATTAATTCAGTACAAGCAGTTTAATATGCAAATGAATTTGTCAGATCTGTAGAATTGTGTATTTCTTAAATATTAACTTCACTTTCAGCATCCCACAGCAATAAAAGAATTGAAACGTTTGAAGAAAGTACGGGATGCTTTGAAAGATGCATTATGTGACCAGGTTTGTGTTACATTTTTCAACTTGGTTCTGATGTTAATTACAGTTTACTAGCTTAGCCAAAAAATGCTATCACTAGCTCGTTGAGTTGAGTGCTGGACTGTAGGACTGGAATTTGTGTGCTGTACAACTGGGCACAACATATGTTTACCTGTGGCAAACTGAAATATTGCATGTAAGGGCAAAAACAGGGCTCTTGGAAATGCTTAATTACGCGTATTTTGACGCATGCTTTAAGGAAAGGACTCTAAAAATCCGAGAACGAGTTCCAAGGACGCATAAAAATTCACAAATAAATAAGGTTCCAATGCGTCCTCCCAACATGCATAATCATCTGAGCATACAGTCCACTTGTCAAGACGGAGCTTATGTTTGTAACAGTTGCGCTTCCTAAGCCAATCAGAATGCGAGATTTTCACACAGGTACAAGGTCGTGTTGCATAATTATGTCAACGCGCAACAAACAGTGCTAATGTAGACTATAATTACACCAACGCTAATCAGATTAAACGGATGTTAGTTGAGAAGTTTGCAATGCTGGATTAGTGACAGACATATTATTATTGACTGCTGATCATTAATAATTCTTACATTGATCTGAAGAATAGCTTTGTACCTTAATTTGGTTATCCAGTTTTAAGTTATCCAGACAGACAAAATCCTTTGTATTTCTATATTTATTTAAAATAAGAAATTCCTGTTCACTTTATGGGAATGAATAACCTGCGACAGAAGTTATGCATGTCAGCAAGACATGCGCCATGAAATTGACACATTTAATGTCATCTGGATGACGTCATCAATTACATTAACTTTTAACCTAGGAATGTTACATGTATGCTAAAAATAGAAAATCAATATCAAAATGTGCACTATTCACACTAGATTGTGCTGGGTTTTAAACATTGTGTAAACAAATGCTGTGTAAGTGATAGTATCGTAGATTTTCTAATAATAGTGAGTGGAATGCGAGAAAAAAATTGAAATACTTTTTTTGAGTCAGCTTGATTTTTTTCGATAGTTCAGTGAAGGGCAAACAAATTTAAAATTAAGCTTTAATTTAAAGGGCAAACAAACTCAATTTTGATTTCGCAACAACAGCAGTGAGCATTTGACTGACTGTCATTCGCTGATTAAATTCAGTGGTTGTAATTTTCCGGAAATCCGGATTTAAAGATGCCAGGGGCACTTTTGAGATCAATGTAAATCCGAGGAGTTTTTTTTGGGGGGGGGGGGGTATGGATTGGGATGGCTTTTAGCACATCCCATCATCTGGATCACTTGGGCGTTTTTCCTATTCACTAACGCTTGGTTAACAAGCGTCTATATACACAAGAGTATTTGCAATTGCAGAACGAAAATTCAAGTAATATTTAACTTAAAACTCGAAGTTATTCGAAGCTTATGAACTTTTAAATCGTTGACAATTCGTTGGTTAATGGGTCCTATCAAATGAATAATTATCAGCAACTTTTTAAACATAGGTAGCATTACATTTCGACACTGATTCGGCCCGAACTATTTCAACCCCATTAATCGAGGTAAGCAATATTGTGAAGGAATACGATCCCTATGACCTTGTCATTGAAATATTTTGTGCACATAATTTGATTATAAACATAAATTGGCTGATATGGCATTGCTATTAATTTACTTGCAAAAGTTAGTGGGTGGGGTAGCAAAATTGAAGAATCTTTCAAGCAAGTTCCAAGGATCTTGTGTCAGGTTTTTTCCCAGTATTTTGGGAACATGACCCATACCCCTGGGATTGGTAATTTCTTCAGTGTTTTAGTAAAAATTTGGTTTGTATGTGTTATTCCAATTTTGAAACTTTAAATACACACACACAAATTGACACTATCACTGACCATAATGGGAACTTTCATTTATTACATGTCTTTTACAGTGAAAGATCTCTCATTTTCAGAGATTATAGTTATTTTTGGAAGTTTCAATTGGGAATTTTTGACTGTGAATTGGGAAAGAAGGATACTATTTTTAATTGGGAATATGACCCATTATCGGCTAAAAAAATTAGCCCAAAAAATCCCTGTGTATTAACTATTATCATCTTTTTTAGAAATATTGAGAGAAAAACAGTGATTTTTTTTTTAAAAATCAGGATTTTTTTTTGCTGAAATGCATTACAGAAGAACCTGAAAAAGCTCAAAATCGTTCTGCTTCGGGGGAATCTTGTCCTGTTACAACCCCTGTAAATTGCTCTCGTGCATTTGCAGGAATTAGGATACAGATTACAACAGTGTAAGCTCCATGAACATAAGTTTTATATCGTGTGACTAATAAGCTGTATAATATTGTTTGAATCGTTTAGATTTTACATTGTTTCAATTAAGATTTACCCTAAGGCAATGCATAAACGTAATGCATGTACTTTAACTGGTGAGAGTAAACAAGTAATAATACATGTACAAACATACTAAACAATCAAATAGTTACGTGAAAAAGTGTTAGTTACACCTTTTGATAACAAAAGTTAAAATAATTTTCTTTGACAAAATAATTGGCGGTGTTCATTATTGGCATGGTTTTATATTGGCGCGGTCTAGATTTGGCAGTTCCAAAACTGACCGTCAATATCGCCAAAATGAAACGGGTGCCAATATTAAGACGTATGCAGTATATGTAGTCATGTTTTACTACATGTATGCATTTTAAATAAATTCTCTATAAAACTGAAACATTCATCGTTCTTGTAATATGGTTTTGATGATTTTCATAGAACACCTGGGGGTAGCATACCTATTCAGCAGCAACGACTATTAGCAAAGTAATGAGCATTAATGATTAAGAAAATATGAGCTAGCACTGCTTAACATCAATTTGGCCTCTTGCTGCCTCTTATTGAAAACACTACATCTTGTCTTTATTTTATGAAAACTTGCATTCCTACCTTTTTAATGCAGGAAGAATCAGATGAAGAGACAGTTACTATACAGAAGTCGGATATTGTCGAGCCAGCCACTATAGCTCAACCTATGTCACAATCCAGAGATGTGGGTCCTGCTACTCAGCAAACATATACTAAAACAAAACCCATTCAAACTTCAAAACCAGGTATGAAATAATGATGTGTTTTTGTTTATCATCTTCAGTCTACATTATAATGACCAGCAACAATGTTAAATTACAGATTTTGAATCTATAATGTTCAAATAACCCCAATTTATGTCTTACTGTCTGACAGGGAATAGTAATTAGTTAATAGTTAAGAATGTAAAATTTACATTTTATGAATTATTTTATTTTTACATATACAGTAAAACCCCGATTATTCGAATGTCACTGGGCCCTGAAAAATCATTCGGATAATCCATGGTTTCGAATAATCCATTTCAGTATGATGTACCGGTTGGAAAGATAAATTCCGTACGGTCCGTATATTGCAAGGGAGTTAACTCTCGTATGCAAACAAGACGTTACTTGAGTGATAATAAGAATAAAACAAAAACTTATTATTTATCCTTGGTTGAATGTATATGAGTTAACAAATGAAACAATAATTCTTGGTAAATAAATACCCGCGCATTTATGGATTATGCAGAACACAATCCGACAGAATAATTACCGGTATGTCATTCTCACTTCACTTACTAACGATCGACTAAGCATCGCTATCGTCACATTCTAAAACAATTAAAGAATCGAAGACGTAATGTTTTTATGTTTGGAACATTTTTTCACTAAATCATCATATATGCTAGTTAGTTTTGTTTAATTGTGTTCGAATCAGTTTTTAAATTTTGAATGACGCTGAAGTGCAAATAATTTCATACAGATCACCAGGTACGTACGCGTATTAGCTTATTATACCCGAGATTATTGTGAAATATTCATCGCGATTAGTATAAAATCGTAACTAACAATATGGTCAACTCAACGATAATTAAACTGTTGACACGCTTCGTGTATGAATTGATGTTACACATTGTTTGTCACACGACAGTTGATTCCCAATCGGCCATTGTTATCAATTGACGATTTCGAATAATAGGTGTGAAAATACGTGCATTCGTAACTTTAGGGACCAAATAATGTGTTCGGATTACACCAGGTATTCGTAAAATCTGATTCGTATAACCGGGGTTTGTTGTAGTTGAAATATATAGAGACAAAATCGGGACCGTAGATTTTATACGGATAATACCGGGTATTCGGATAATCGGTGTTCAGATAATCGAGGTTTTACTGTAGATTGGCATGCACAGCTCTAGATGCTGTGTGATTAGACTGGTGTGGAAAGTTGAATATGTACCTGTTTAATTGCAAATATTAAACCATTTATGACAATGACTTATTCAAATATTAGTTATAAGGAAACAATTGAATTTGTAGTTAAGTTTTCTCAGATTATCGTTAAGTCCTATACTTTGTTACATCACAATGGTAATTTCTTGTTTTGGTTTCAGCTCAATCCATTGATTTATCCTGCTCATTCTGTAACATGACCTTTGATACTAAGAGCGACCTTGACATTCATTGCCGTAGTGATGAACATAAAAAGAACATTACCTCAGATGAGGGACACAGTTGGAAATATCGACCCCCACCTAGAGGTCTGGCTGCAGAGGATTATACTTTGTGTCAGAGGTAGAGTCAGGCCATACCTTATCTCATTATTATGTCTCTATCTGAACCTGATACTTTTCCAATTTCTATTTAAACATAGAAATATTCTTCATATACTCCTACTCTTTCATTTTAAAAAACTACTATTAGAAAAATATGAAATTCTGATTCTGCTGAACTAAAAATTTATCATTTGATATTTGTAAAGAGATTTTATTCTTGTTTTTTTCACTCTTGTTTGCTTCAGGAATTAAGTGTACTGTTTTACTAAACTGCATTGAATCAGTAATTTCTCAATATTGAGTTGATATATTTCAGGTACAATGCCAGTGGTCGATGTCCGTATGCTGATAAGTGTATTGAGGCTCATTCTTCTGAAGAACTGGAGGAATGGCGAGAAAGATTTAAATTCAAGAGACAACAACTTCAAATGGCTAAAGATAAACATCTCCATGGTAACACATACCCTGAACAACTTATGGAGAAACTGATGACTGCAGAGTACCCTAAATCTGTGGTAAGATGTTTTCATTGCTTAAACCTGGGATTGTGTTCGTGATCAGGATTTCTGTACTATTTTATCATGACATTTTATCAAAAAATTGAAATCATTTCTTCTGTCTGTAAATATGTATTTTGGATTTGTGTACTCAAATAATGAAATGACATGGCATTCTATCAATATCTTTTTTTTAGCTAAAGCAATCTGCTGTACTGAATAGCAGTTTTTGAGCCAATGGTTGCTTTGTTTTGCATTTACCACAATTGTTTTGTATAGAAGTGCAAAGGCTTTTGTATATTATAAGGTTGATTAATTGACTTGTAAGTGGATACTGTTTGTCACTGATATAAGACTTTGTGTTCTTCTTGATCAATATGAAAGTATTTTTTAATTTCCGTACACTTCATTTGTTTCCTGCATGCATTATGATTGATTGACCTTGGCATTTACTTAGTTGATGGACTCTTAAATTAAGGGAGATAATAAGTGTTGGCTTGCTTACCAATCACTGACAGTCTCCCTTAGATAACATTACTCATTGTTGATACATGACATTATGCATGATACTTTAAGATGTTTATGTCTGTGTTATATATCAGGTGACAATGATGTATCATGTTTGGATTAATATATATAATTTCTGTGTATTAAATTAGAATTCTGTTATGTATCTTGAAAAGAATTTAACACAATTGTATGAATATTCATATGATATGTGTTACGTAAGTAATTGTTTACAACTTATTGTTTACTTTGCATTTTTAATATTTGTTGCATGTTATTTTATTCAATTTATTTTATCTAGCAAATATTTCCACATTTGATTAGATTTATAGCCTAGTGAACTCTGTGGAATTGGTGATATTGTTAAGTCAATTTTTATGTTTCATTTAGTTCTGAAAGTTAATGACTATGAGTATTTTATCAATTGACCTAGTTTCGAAATAAATGATGAAGTCAAAATCACACCTCAGTGACCTGGCATGCTTCATGTCCAGTTCCTTTATAAATTCTTTGTAGTGGTAAATTTCTGTACAAGAAGCATACTCTTCTGCTCAGTGTAACGAGATTTTGTCTTTCTTGGGATAAGTAATGCTATCAATTCATTTAGCATTTTGTTTATATGTAAATTCATTCTTACAAAGACCCTGTTGTCAAGTATTTTTTGAATAGTTAAAGCTAATATAAAACCTCTTTATTATTAAACAGACACTTGGGTCAGGAGCTCTAAAAAAACAAAATAATTGTATTTTTGTCAATCCAAACACATGAACTCATCATATCTATCAATAAAACCTAAAATAAGACGTTTTGAAAAAATACATTTTTCAATGTCAACAATATATACTACAAGATATACATGTTCGTTAGAAAAATAGCTCACACGTACCTTCGAAAACACCTCATATTTCCAGCATTTTCACATAATCCTTGTGTCAGTCGATGCAGTACACATTATTCTTCACAATTATTGTCAAGTTTAAGTTTCAACTTCAATATTAACACCAAAATATCGGAAACAATGCAAAATTGTCAATATTTTACATCAGCTACATTTCCTTTCAACATGGTTCCCTGCTTCGTAGTATTTGAATGCATCACATACTGAAAAAATGTGAACCAACAGGCAATATAACATACTGGTTCTCGTGGTTTCAATGCGTGGTGCATTCAAGTGTCTGTGTGTTAATATAGATGTATTCAATTGCAAGACATAAGAAATTAGTAGATAGTACTAGATACTTTATTTTGGCTAGTACTACAGGCATCTAATCTGAGTCTGCATGTTAAACTTTCATGCCTTTGTCCAGTCTTAACATCTTTATTCATTATCTTACAGATGGTTGCCAGTGTAGACTATGCTAAGGTTATTGTAAACTCTGATCTCAAGGTGAACATGATCTCCAAGAAGTGTACTCATGCTTGGACATTTACTATAACTAGTAAAGTAAGTTTCATAATTATTATACTGTATAATGACTGGGATTCTTCATTGTTATGTTGGTAAGTTGATAGATATTTGAATATCCAAGTCTCAAGTCACCTTCCTGGTAAACTTGTCATATTATGATATCCTCCATTTTTTTGGAAATTTAAATCTACATTACTGTTGTATTGATTTGTTTTTGTAAAAAAGTTTTCAAAATGGTAATTAGGGTCATTTATATTCATATATCACATGAAGATCAAAGTGTGATAAGATACTCTTGAATATTATCTACTAGAGCTTGTGTATTTTTCCTTAATCAGACTGATATCAACCATCTGCCTCATTAAAAGAGCTTTTTATATATGACTGTATTTGTCATTTTTGTTATTGATTTTTATATTATAAAACCCTTGAAGGTTTCTTATAGAAATACATAAATAGACTATGATTTATTACTCATTATAGTTATTTTGGTTTTACATATGAGGTGACTTTGTTTAGTTTAACTCAGTATGTTCTGTCAGAATTCCTTCTGTTCCTAGTTTGTCATGTATACCATGTTAATGTACTGTTAATCTGTCAGAATGATACATTCTATTTTATCATCATTCTTTCTTATATCTTACAGATATGTATACTTAGAGTGGTACTTCTTGATGAAGCAGTTTCTAACTACTTTTACATATCCAGTATATCTGTTGGTCCAAAGAAAACTCAGAAATACCAAAACCTTGAAAATCACTGTCAGGAATGGAAGAATCCAGAGATTACAATCAATCGACCGGGAGAATATGTTTACAGGGTTAAAGTAAGAAATTATTATCTATCAGTAGTAATAAAGATAAGTTTAAAAGCATATTACTAATGTTACACAGTATATTTTAGTCTCTAACCTGTGTTCTTTAAATATGTTTCAAGATAACTTAATACATATCAGAAAATCTTTTGTTCATCTACAATTTGTAAATATGGATGTATACAGCTATCTGTCTTCACAAAAAAGACTACCAAGGTTTTTGAGTTATATAATAATGTTGTTTGATTTTTTCTTCAACTTTATTTGTTGAATTTTTGTTGAGAATTGTTTGTTTTAATATCGAATAGTAATATCCATTGTTCTATTTCTTATCACCTAGTGATAATATGCAGGCCCTTATTTAGTTAATACAATTGATTTTTTTTAACAGGTTGTATTTAAGACTGATATATATGGTACATTTCGTCAGACACTAGTGTTCGATTTTGGCTCAGAGCCGGTTCTTAGTCGAGATATGCATGTTGAATCAGCGCCTGTTACAGACACTGAAAAAGTTCTGTCAGAGATTCGACTCAGTCAGCAGGGTAGATGGATAGCAGAACAAGTCCAAATTGTTGAATATAAACTGAAGTAAGTTAGAAGTTTTTACCCTGATATTTTTTTTGAAGTTTCATTTTTTTCCAATTAACATTATACTGACTATATAATGTATGATATCTTTAGCTGTGTGGGATTCTTTTGACAGATGCAATGCTGTTGATGAGCATTGTTGATTTCTTATTCATTGTTAGGAAAAATGATGCATGCAGATTTAGCATAGTGACTGAATATTCATTAGAATTCATTTGATGATTTACTTTTGATTTATTATTGAACCCTTGTCTGAGAAATGGATAAAATCCGTAAAAATAACAAATTTATTATTTCGTTCTGCCATTGCAAATAATGAAACAAGTGTATTACTTCCTGTCATTTCAGAACACCAGAAGATCAGAAATCTATTGACTTGTTGAAGAAGTATTCCTTGCCCGAGATGAATAAGTTTAAGTTTTCAGAACATTTAATGCATACACCGACAAAAGAAAACTATCGTTTATGGATGCATCAAATGCTATATGTGGAAGAACTGGCTGAAATTGATAAAATTTCTAAGTAAGTTAGCAATGAATAAGTCATAAATCATCTTTATATATATATTCGGGACTTTCTTTTATCATGTGTCAGTCGAGTTAAACAAATGTTCTTATTGTTAGCTGCTTAGAGTAGCTGTTTAATACAATGCACAACCCATTTGAATAACTTTTTCAAAAACAAACAACTCATTCATTGAGAGCTAGTACAATATGCCAGAGGGTTTAAACAAGTAAGAAATATGTGTAGTTTTGTTTTCAAAATAATTGGATTAGAGAAAATAACCTGACTCAAACACTATTTTCTATTCTATGACAGATTTAACATCACCACATCTCTACAGTTGGTCAATCGCTTTCTATTAATGCCTGGATCCTTATCAGCAGCAAAGTTTGCACAAGATGGGGAATTATTTGCTCGTATGAAACTAGAAGATGATTTATCGGTAGATTCAGTCGCAGGACGACTGATATTAAAAAGTACAAACCTAGTGTGGCTGGCTCCACATAAAGCTGGATCTAAGAATAATGCTTTACCTAAAAAGGTTGGTTTTACTATTAGAAATGTGGTTTTTCTTATGAAAACTTCAGTAGATAAACAGAATGATAGTTTTTGCTTTTTTACACCATGTTTTATCTTTGATCTAATATTTGATTTTAAGGTGAAATGTTTTCTCCTTAGCTTATTTCTAGGATTTCTTTTAGGAGACCTTGTGCTTGAGTTTAGTATTTCCCATGCAGTACACAACTAGTTGTTGGAAACTTTTAATTTTATTATTTTAGTGTATACTTTCTGTGAAAAAAAATGCCAATTTGTGATTGTCTGAGCTACTTGTACACATTGTTCTAAACATTTTGATATGATATGCAATTATCATGATTGAATCTGCATGCTTCAAGTATTTAATTGTAACGAAGTAATAAAGTGCTGTGTTAGGCATCTGTTTTATAAATAGATGAAATTGACAAAGTAATATTTTGATTACTTTTCTGAACTTACTTATATGGTTAAAAAAAAATTATGTTCTGTGCATTTTCTCTGATCATTTTAGGTTTATGAAGCGGTGATAGAGGACCGAGGGAAAAACTTCATATTCTTACGTTTATCTCGTGAATGCGTGGAAGAGTTACAGCTTACTTGTAATCAGGAATTCTCTGTAGAGGTATGCATACAGTTGTACATGTAATCAGTATTGAATCGTTTTTAACCATCAAATGTGCCCCCTTGACATAAATATTTTGTGACCTGTGCCAGGTTGTTTTGTCTTAGCAGCCAGTACGAGCATGATATTTCTAAGGTTAGAAATCTTTTTTTTATTGTGACACTGTCACAATATGAAAACATTACTACTACGTATTATTGAATGTAAAAATGTGTATGGATTTATTTTATTATGATTTCAACAATTTGTTTGACAGGTGCAATTCCAATTAAATAGACTACATTTATGTGAGATGCACCATGCAGTTGATGCTTTGTCTACATTAGATATAGTGTTTCCACCTGATGATAAACTTCTAAAGTTACCTCCCCTTGAAAACTGGTAAGGTTAACTTGACTAGCTCTCTGGAACATTGATACAGCTTTATATCTCAGTATCTGTCGAAAATAATTTTATTGTTAAGGATGGCAGATTGTTAAATAGACGGGTTATGTGTCAGTGTTTAGATATTAGCATAGTAAGGGTATTTTTGGAAACTGAACAAAATTTAATGTTCCGCTTTCCATAGCTGTCACTCACTCGCTGAGCATGAATTTCGATGCAGATCCAAAGTACTAAGTTTGCGCTGTGCAATTGTTAAGCTAGTTCTCATTGCATGTTGCAGTGCAAGTCTATGTAAATTCAGTTTCCACCATGACTACTTTCAGAACATTAAAGCAACTCTTGGTTGTTTTATAGATTTGTATTTCTTTTACTTTCATGCCTTGACTTTTTACTGTTTCTTGATATTTTAGGGAATGGAAAGAAGATGTAGGTGATAGAACTAATGAGAATCAAAGAAATGCTATCATGAAATGTGCTGCATATTCTCATATGGCATTACCTCCCTTGTTGATTGTTGGTCCATTTGGTACTGGAAAAACATACACCTTAGCTCAGTGTGCTAAACATGTATTACTAGAATCCAACACTCGTATATTGATATGTACTCATTCTAATAGGTATGCATGCATTGGTTTCTGAAACATTGAACTCTTTGTGATATTAATTGAGGTTAATAGTTTCTGTCATCGTGTTTGGCAACCTCCTCATTGAGGAATGGTGATTACATATATTGGCTCATTGTTTGAATATGAAAAGGACAATTTTGTACATTTATCCTTTAAAAATCTACAAATATGTTAATTTAAGTCTGTGGTTAAATCAGTTGAATATAGAAACCATCCGCCAGTTTCATTCTTTCCTATTTAATATAATCCATAGAATTCCACCTCTTAATACTCAGAGGCTGTTATGTTGGTTATAAGTCTTATTACTGGGAATTTGAATTTGACCATGAACTTCCATTAGATGTTCTTGATAAACAAGTTTGGCAAATATATAGTGATAATTGATACCAAAATAATCTTTTTAAAACATCATCATGACATGTAATGTTTTAAATTTCAGTGCTGCTGATATTTATATAAAAGAATTTTTACACCCGTATGTTAAGGAGGGTAATCTTGATGCACGACCTTTACGTGTTTATTATCGTCACCGATGGATACAGACTGTCTCAGAGACTGTGTTGCAATATTGTATACAGGAGCAATCTGGCCCACAAGCCGGTACTTTTAGGTGATTATAGCATCTGTTTTCTGGTCAATTCTTGTTTTCTTATTGAGCATTTTTTATATAGATTGTGTTGTGTCACATGACTGTATAAAGCTAGATCAGATTGTACAAACAATGGTTAATAACAAGATATTAAATAGGATATTTCAATAGGAGCCATGATTCCTTTTAGAGTATTGAAGTATTTTGCTGGTTTTCATCAAGAGAGTTATATTAGATTCGCCAAGTATCTGATGTAATAAATCTTCTTAATCTGACAAATTGACTTCCGTGATCGAGTGGCTAAGATCACTGACTTCAACTCACTGTAACCTCTCACTGATAGAAGGTCGTAGGTTCGAGCCCAACTACCGACCATGTATCTTTATATGAGAAAGTAGGCAGTTGCTTACAGAGGATGGGTGTCTTGTACTGGTTCTTCCCAGGAACGATGGTTAGGTGAAATGTCCGTGCCATATGACTCTGATTGTTAAAAAGGGGCATAAAACTCGAATTTACAAACCAATCTTAAATTGACAGAAATTTTTGAATAGCATATCAATGTTTACTTTCAGAGCTCCTGAATTTGCTGATGTTGAAAGTCATCGTGTTGTTATAACAACTCTAAGTACTGCAAGGTTATTGTCAGATTTGGCTTTGCCTAAAGGATTTTTTACTCATATATTTCTTGATGAAGCTGCCCAGGCCTTGGAATGTGATATGTTGATACCTTTATCATTAGCTGGACCTCTAACTAGGGTTGTACTGGCTGGAGATCATATGCAGGTGAGTGATTTTATCTTTCCATGAGCACAAATAATTTATGCAATAATAAGTCTCAGTATCTTACTACAATCTGTTTCTGATTTTCAGTTCACTCACTTCTTTAAATCCAGACTTTACCTTTGGTTGGGTGACCTCATGCTTTTACAAAAAATGCATCTACTAGTAATTTTTACCTTTAACTTCAGATGAGCCCTGAAGCCTTCTCTGATTTTGCTAGACAGCAACAATTCCACAAGTCATTGTTAGAGAGACTGTATGACATGTATCCTGAAGATGGCCCTAATAAAGTGATGTTGTGTGAGAACTACCGAGCTAATCGTGCTATCATAGAATTCACATCAGAATTGTTCTACGACAACAAGTTGAAGGCATCAAAAGATCCAATAGCTCATAGTGTGTATTACCCTCTGACATTTTTCACAGCTAGAGGAGAGGAAGTCCAGCATGAGAATAGTTCAGGATATTATAACATTGCAGAGGTATGTGTTTCTATACTTATTTATCCTCTTCCACTGTTCTCCATCTAAATGAGGAAGATTCCTATTCTGACATGTACTACATATCTAGTTTACCGAGGAGTCAATAATTGCAGTATACTTAAATCTGGGATACCGACCTGGATTAGGTAAAAATCACATTGCAGAATTAATTCTGTTACAGTTAAATCAAAATGATAGGATGCCCTACTTGCCTTCAAGGAATAATGTAAAGCACTATACATTTTTAGTGCAGCTGTTTTCGAAGAAAGTTGAGCTCTTGTGATCATTGAGTCGTATGCATTTATGCAAAATCTTTAATGTAGCTCATAACTCAGAAACTATAAGAGGAAGCAACATGAAACTCCATAGGTGGATAGATCTCACTGAGACTGTGAACAGACGAGTGTTGGCACTGCTTTCCACGCTCTTGTTGTCTATTTATTCCTACTTTGTTTCTGTTATATTTATAGATTTATGAGATTATAGAGCAAGTTGAACATCTACAGAAACATTGGCCACAAGAATGGGGAGAGTTTGATGAGAATAGTGTCTGTGTAGTGGCACCATACTCAGATCAGGTAAGTTTGTCTACATCTTATCCCGGGAAATAAATCTGTTCACTTAATATTTCTTAAAATAAAAACCTATATAGTTTGGAAAACGACTTATTTAGACCTCTGAAATCTGGATTATATGAATTAGAGAGGTAGTTTCTAAAACAGCATTAAGTGGCCTGTGTTTCTTATAGAATTGTCTCTTTTTTCATTGAAAATTGTGTTAGTTTTTAAACCTTTGCTTTTAATTGAAAGCTTAACGATAGCATGTAACCTGTCACTGATCGAGGGTCGTGGGTTCGAGCCCCGCTACCGACCATGTCTCTTTATGTGAGAAAGTAGGCAGTTGCTTATGTAGGATGGGAGTCTTAGTACTGGTTCTTCCCGCCTCATATGACTCTGACTGTTGAAAAGGGGCATAAAACTCGATATAAACAAACAATAGTGATAGTAATCAATTTGCTGAAACAATGATATGCACAAAAATTTGTTTTACCTTTCAGGTTATGCATATAAGAAGTGAACTTAGAAAAAGAAAAATGTATAAAGTGTCTGTGGAAAGAGTTGTCAATGTACAAGGTTTGTGCTCTTTAAAAATGTGTAGTTGATTTTTAGATTTTCAGGATGAATTAAATAAATCACTTTTGAAATAGCCAATTATAGGTATGTTGCACTAAACAATTGTAAAATATGGTATTGTACTCATAAGTTAAATCAATAATATGAAGTGTTTCCTAAGTGTTTATAGTTAAGCTGACGTCATTTTGTTTGTGATGTGGCCTGTTTAATCCTATTTATTTAGTGTTGCTCCTATCATACTTTATATGTCAGTTTTGTTGTGATGTAAAGATCGTTTATTTTATTACAGGAAAGCAGTTTCGTGTTATAGTAATGAGTACAGTACGTACTCGTCATACATGTCCGACTGATGCTGCAGCGGCTGATAAGTTAGATCTAGGTTTCTTATCTAACATCAAGTTGTTAAATACAGCAATTACTCGAGCTCAGTCATTGGTCATTGCTGTAGGTGATCCTGTATCGCTGTGTTTGGCTGGACGATGTAGGTAGGTGAAACTGTACCACGCATTTGATTTGACTTCATAAATACTTTAAAATTTAATACTGTGGTCATTTCAAGACTACCTCATTCCAATTATAAGTATCACTAATTTTCTTATTGATTTTTGTTATTTTTTTTTCCAAACTTTATTTGATTGCCAGACATGTGTGATATACACTGTTAGCATGGCCTTAATGTCAGGGATTTAATATACTTGTGAACATTGTGATTTTAAAGAATGTTGATAATAATAAATATGTTTATTCATACATTTGTCGGATTTTCAGCAAAGTGTGGGAATATTATCTTGAAGTGTGTAACGACAACAATAGTTTCTTTGGTATGACCTGGCCTCATCTACGTTCGTTACTTAACAATGCTGAGATGACAAAGACCTACATACTTAATCCACTAGCTCCTGAGTTCATACCTAAGGCTGTACATGTATTTCCTGGTCAACAGGGGCAGCCTGTATTCATGTCAAACCCTGGACAGATACCTACAGCAGTAGCATGGCCACAACAACATCCAGCTGCGTATAGAGGTCCTCAACCTCAGGTAACTCACAATCATGTTACTACCAAGAGTATTAAAAGTAAATTCATGACCCCAGGTACTGATATTAACACGGACCCGCTAGAAATATTGCACCAACTTACTATTAACAGTGATAATTTAAATAGAAGTGCTCATGGTCATTTCTAGGTAAATATTTAGTGCATTAGAAGCCAGACATCATTGACAATTCATATATATGACTGTCAGATAACGTGGATATTTTTGAAAATATCAAAGCCTGGTAGAATGTTTCTGCAGTACTATATTCCTAATGTACACAGTAAATTGGTTTTATCAGAAGACATGGTTACTTTAGTTTGTTTCAATTTAATGATATTATATTTATTATTGTGGTATCAAGTATTGAATTTATTGGTTTGAGCAGATAAAAAATTGTAAAGTTTTTTCACTTTTCTGATATTCTTCAAATTTGGTAATTTGGCTCTATCGACACTCCTGATGCCTACATTGTCTCTTTATGTGAGAAAGTAGGCAGTTGCTTACGGAGGATGGGAGTCCTCCCAGGTGAACTGTCTGCCTCATATGTCTCAGGGGCGTAAAACTCAAACAAACATATTAAGCTGTCATATCAACATCTAAGATAGAAGAGCATTTATGTTGGTATAGTCATTGTACTTCCATAATCGGTTCACTTTATAGATGTATAGCTTGTATGTTATATTCACATTTCATATGTATTTTATCAAGTACTTCTAATGGAAACATAAATAAAACTTATAGATTTTCAATATTTGCAGAAGACGACAGCTGTTTGATTTTTGCTTATAATGTTCTTTTTTTCCATTTCAGATGTATCCATTAGGAAACTACATGCCAATGATGTACCCTGCACCCAGTCCATATTATCCATTTTATGGACCACTTGTTTATAAGTCAATGTATCCGGGAGGAAAGAATCAGCCCAGAACAGTGGTTGCTAAGCAACAAGCTTCTAGTAAAGCAAAAGTACCTGCGCAGCCACCTCTACCAGTTCAGCGAGATGATGAAGACAGATCTGATTCACCAGGCCGGGTTACACCACCTCCTAGAACAATACCACCTAGAATGCAGACTGGTTCCCCTGCTGCAGCCAGTGGGGTAACTAAGAAAACGCAGAAAAGGGTGGTAGCTGTAAACATACCCAGAATGCCTGTCTATCCACCGTATATTCCGTATCCGCATTACATGATGGCACCAGAAGATCCAAGATACATGCAAATGCCTGTACAAGCACCATATTACTATGCGTACCCAAACATGCCTAGACAACCTTACCCATATATGATGCCTCAACCAATGCATGTACAGGTACAGCATAGGCCTGGATCTGGCAGTGTGTCTCCAGCTAATTCTTCAGAAGGGACTTCCAGGGGAACCCTTCCTACATCACCCACAGACAGCAGTCAGTCTGACGGTCAGTCTATATCCCCAGGATCTGGGTCTGGACAAACTGGACAACACTACCAGTTACTTCCAAATGTGATGCATGTACCTAGCCATCTTCTGCACAACAATCCAGCAAGTGGAAACAATTCTCGTTCAAGTACCCCTGTACTTGCCAATTCTCCAACACCCCAACAACAGCAAGCTGGCATATCAAGAGACAGCCCTAGAAACTCCCAGGGTGAAATTGATTACCCACCTTTCAGGAGACGACAGCACAGTGGTCCTAGACCCGTCTCACAAAGTCCAAGCTACAGTTCGCAAGGATCGCATGAAAGTTCCACATCTCCTGTACTTAATGGAGATCAAAGTACAAGTGTTTACAAATCAGAAACCCAGACTGTATCCAAAACTCAATATAGTCAAACATATTCATTTATTGAGAAGCAGTCTACAATTAGTGGAAAAGCACCCAGGGGACTGAAACTCAACACAAATACCACAGGCTTTAGTAGACAGTTTAGTGATGAATTAGGCACACCAACTGAGATAACTCAAATAGTGAAAATGATTGACGAAAATATTGATGAAGTAGATGAGGAGAACGAGACTGGTGGTACCAATGCTAATGCAATGTTTAGTAAAGATCATCACAGCAAGCCATCGCCTCCTGCTGGCAAGCTGTTTCTCAATTTACCTATGCGGGCATCGGGGTCTGGAGACCTCCCCCAATCATCGTCTAGTAGTTCACAAGATGATGACCAGCGACCAAGTTATGCTGGAGCTGTGAGACAGCAGCTGCCATCTTATAGAGCCGATCCTGAGTTTTATGACCCTGCTCTTCTGGAACCTCAAACTCCTATGACCCCTGCAGGGTTCATGACCCCAGGTACTGATATTAACACAGACCCGCTAGAAATATTGCGCCATCTTACTATTAACAGTGATAATTTAAATAGAAGTGCTCATGGTCATTTCTAGGTAAATATTTAGTGCATTAGAAGCCAGACATCATTGACAATTCATATATATGACTGTCAGATAACGTGGATATTTTTGAAAACATCAAAGCCTGGTAGAATGTTTCTGCAGTACTATATTCCTAATGTACACAGTAAATTCGTTTTATCGGAAGACATGGTTACTTTAGTTTGTTTCAATTTAATGATATTATATTTATTATTGTGGTATCAAGTATTGAATTTATTGGTTTGAGCAGATAAAAAATTGTAAAGTTTTTGCACTTTTTTGATATTCTAATTTCACATGATTGTCTTCACTTTTTTCTTCATTGTTCATTTTATTCAAGTTCATAGCATGTTATTTCGTTGGTATGCGATACTTGTATTCAATTTGAAGGAGTATAATGTTATGTGTATCATGTTCATTTAATTATGGTTTGTATTGCAATCAAAGTTGAAACGTGTATACTTACATTTAAACTTCAAGGATATAACTGTCTTACGAATGATCATAATTTTTAAAAGCTTTATACTTATAATATATATTTAACACTTCCGGTGAAGTGAGAAATTGTCATTACCTGTTTTATCCCAAGTTTGCTGCACTTCTTGTATTAACTATTTCCACAAAAACTTAACTCGACTGGATTGCTTGAAATGTACATCTATTACTAGTTACTCAAGGAATTATTTGAACACAAATGTGATCCTGAAAGCAAGGAAGGAATTTGAACTTCTATGATTAATGTATTTACCAGTGCCTGCGTGCTGGCCATAGTCTTGTGCTAATGTTTAGATTTGTTGGAAGTATAATGAGCACTTGTAGTGAGTAAGTGAAACACAATTTTTATCTGTAGTAAAATTATCTTCAAGTGCTGGTCACAAGATTTAGCTATAGTGAAAGAAGACGTTATCTCAATATAAACAGAGTCTGTATATATAAACTATTTTTGTAAAAACCCTGTTTGTTATTGACATAGATATTTTGTGACATAGAATTCTTCTACATGTACAACTGTACTTTAGTTTATGTGTAATTTATATACATTTTTAGTCTGAGATTTGAAGTCAAGTGTTAATTTGTTCAATTTGTTTTAATGATATCTTAAGGTTATTTTTTTCTGCCTTCATGAGTTTGAATCTTTCTTGGATACCAGGACATGGAATTTAGTGAGGTTTTCTGTTAACATTGGATGTGCATGTGATTCAATGTCTGTAGTCTTTTTTCTTCACGCTATATTTTGTACCAACATGTACCCAAGTTGTGCAATGTTTTTCTCTTTTTGATTCTCTTCTCTGAGTTTTACGACTGGTGGCAGTCTTATGATCGCATGAGGAACAACGGCTGACAGTCAATCAATTTAACATACAAATGATGTGTTTTGTTTGGAAATTTTTATGATAAATAATATTTCTGAGAAATTGCAAACTTTATAGACTAGAAGCGATCTAATTGTTGCTTTCCAAGAACACTTGGTTTGTCTACAAGTTGGAAACTCAAGCGAGCTTAGGATCATAATAATGGAAAAATAAATGGAGTGGCCTCCCTTGTATGTATCCAACATACACCTTTATTATTAACTTGTACATATTGTGTTTGTCTCATATTTTCAAATCATTTATGATAAAATGTATACGTGTAATGTGGCACTTTATATGTTTGTGCTTGAATTACACATTTTTTAGCATGCAGCTTTATGTAGTCAATGCAAAAAAACACTATTTTTCTTTATGTGAAAGCTGCTATATCGACCTGCTTTCGGTTGATATTTGTTATATTTGTGTGCATTGTTTATTCATAGCTTTTTGTATTGTTTTCTTGTGTTGGGGTGATACTGTGTCACGTGAGTTAAAATATATTTGCGCAAAATATTTTGATTCAAGGGAAATTGGTTATAGAATAGTTTCGATGCTAATTCTTAGAGTTAGTTGATAAATGATTTTGTCATTTTATAACATTTTAAGTGATGGTAAAACCAAGGTTTACAAGTTGTTGTACAGTTTGCTAGTAACATATCTGATACAGCAATTAATTTTTA
The DNA here is from genome assembly GCA_964023205.1 of Lutraria lutraria. NCBI lineage: Eukaryota > Metazoa > Mollusca > Bivalvia > Venerida > Mactridae > Lutraria > Lutraria lutraria. The sequence continues at coordinate 39,426,442 of OZ026836.1, forward strand.
CTTTTGAAAATGTTGAAGGAGTTGCGGTCCTGTTTTGGCTATTCATTATTTCTTCGTGTCAAGTACATATTGCCTGCATGGACATAATATCAATATACAATATATTATCTATAGTATTGAGTATATCAATCATTTATTGTTAGAATGAAAAATGTTAAAATAAGTTTTTACAAGGACTCAGTTAAAAAAACATGCTTATTTACTTATCACTGAGTCATTTATTATAATTCAGTGTTAAGTGTTTTGCTGATTAATTTTATTAAATTATGTATTTTATCTCTTCTGAAATGAAAAAAGGCAGCTGTGTAATTAATGCTGCTTTTTACTTCTGATATTTAAAGCTAATTCTATTAATTATTGATTGTACCTTGATATTGTTAATGTAATATAAACATACCATGTCTAGTATATAGATGTATGTTATTTGTTGATGTATATTTGTTTAAACTTATATGACTAATGTAGAGTTTTTATGTTTACCATTGATGTATAATTTGTTTATTCTTCATTATACTCTTTGTTGGTACATTATGGTTTTAAACATTTGAGTAATATATATATATTAATAAACTCGGTATTTAAAGCATAATGGATCGGCACATTGACATATTAATCGATTTATATTGTATATCTATGTATGTAATCAGTAATTATACATTTTATATTCATGGTGTATGGTATTACTCCTTGTAGCTCGATGGACATGTTTAGTTCATACATTGCCATAGTACCATATGTGAGCGAGCATAATGTCATACAATGTATATTAAAACTATTAAACATACTATCAGTTCCTATTTAGGCTTGATGTGTAGTTTTTAACCTTTTTTAGTTAGAGATGTTGTAACATGTAATCTGGTTATTTCTTACCATTTATATAGTGTTAAAAAAGGAAGCTTTGCTTGGTCAACTTGTATGGAATGAAAAGTTAAGAAATCTTTTATCGGGTATGGATATTTGAATTTTCATGAATTTTTATGATGTGGGTTCATATGTTTGTTTTTGTTCATGTTCTCCTTCCTTTGAGATTTGAGAACAGTCACAGAGCCAGGGGGGTATTTCCAGCTTTGAATCCAATACTCAGTAAGTGAGTGAACTTATTATCCCTGGAAAATTGAGAAATTACAGATTGAGTTGCTGTAGTTAATGTGGACCCTTGTTATGGTTTGTTGATTGATCATCCATTCAATAGTTGTGCTAAATTTAAGCTTTGTTTTTGTGTGTAATCCCCATATAATTACCTAGATCACTGGATACTTAGTGTTGCACTAAAAATGTGGTGATGTTAACTGTAGGACTGTCCTCTATGAATTGTTTGTTTGCTGTTCTCTGACCAATCCATAGAAATTTGCCTTAACTACAAAAAGTGATCAGCTCTAGTTGCTTAAGTTGACTACGATCTATACTGTTGATATTTAGGTCACCAGATAGAGGTCTTCCTGAGACAGGCTAGATCAAATTAGATAATTCTTACGACGAAGGTCTTTGGTATCATTTCTTTGACTTATTCATAGCATTAGGAAGTATTTGATTTCATTAATAAGCCTTGGAATGGTCAGTGTGCTACAAACATTATTCTTAAGGATTGTTTAACATTTGGCCAGAATTAGTTATGAAATTTGTCCTAATAGTGTTGTTTAACATACAGACTGTTCTGTCATAAAAAAACCTTAGTATAATATTCAACAGATTTTAAAAAAAAATTCTACTGTAAATAAATTGCAGTACGATTTTTGTACACATTAGGTAAATTGAAGGATTATTTAATTATTTATTGTAAACTTTGCTCACAAATGGATGGGAACATTATTTAGAAGATGGCATTTATGAAAGAGTACTAAGTATGTATGCACACAGCAATGGATTAATGATCTTAGTTTCCTCAGTTACATTGCTATATAATGCTATAATTGGTAAAGTTAGTTTAGGAACAAAGTTCTCAGACAAAAGGATAGTTACTAAGATTCTGGCCATTCTTACATACACATCGGCATAAATGTCAGCATCAACAACTCCTTATAGTTGAGATGACAATATGGTGTGGGTTATGTAATTATTGTATTATTGTAAATTTATAGTATTCGGTATAAATGATTCTTTGTATACTTGAATCTTCTATTACTTCCTAAGTGTCTCATAACCTTAAATTGGTCAATTTAATATCCCATTATACCATTGCTGTTGAAATTTACAGGAATGCCTTGTAGGGAATCTACATTGTTGAAGAAATTGTTTCAAATTAAATATTATATCTTGTGTATTTATTTTTGTTAATTTACTTGCAACAGAAAAAGACTACTGTTTGTTAGCTTTGTATTTTTCAATGGCTTTGGTTAGTTATTCAAACACAGAAACAAAGTGATGATGTATTCCACACATAAGTGAATAGGATTCAAAAATAATTTGTTATCCTTTCATTATTTGTACCCGATAGTGTCTTTACAATTTTTGAATATTATAAAATTCTGTATGAATTTATCGGTTGATGCTTTTTACATGATCACATTATGATGTTGATTTATTGTTTCTTGTGTGCTTCGACAGCTAATTTACGTTATATACATGTATGTGCAAATTTATGTTTGTTTTTATTGGCCTATGTAGAGTTTCACATTTAATCAAACACAGAAAGTTCACTTGTTTCATGTTTGTGCAATATTCGTGTGCACTTAATCGATCTGTTGATGTGACATTAAATATTATGCTATGTGCTCAAGTGTCTTTTGCAATTTTATGTGATGGAAAATGTTGTTAGATATATATCAGTGCTTGGTTAATTCTATATTTGTCTGTGTTCATAATTTTTAATATTCACTTAACATGTTATTGAGATAATATGGTATTTTTCAAATTGTTACATATTAAGAAGTTACCTTTTAATTTTTTAGGTCTCTACATTTAGTTGAAATATTTTATTTTGTATAAAAAGGTAAAATGAAGTACTTGTATAAATAAAATAATTTTATTTTTTTCTTGCTCAAAACATCTTTCTATTATTGTTAAGAAAACAAAAAAATCCTAGATGTTAGTGTTGCACAAAATTAGAAAAAATCTAGACATGTAACCCACAAAGCATACTTTTTAGAACTATGTCCTGGGTTTTGCTTCATGGTCAGACATAACTTAGCTATGATAACTTAAAGAAATGTTATTTTCTACAGCAAAACAGTAAGTGTGGGAATTTGATACTTGTTTATGTTCAACATAGCTAACTTTGATATGCCCATGAAACAACCCTTAGCTGCCCTCAAAGGTTAGAATGTTTGAGATTTTTGCCTGCTTACACGTTTGTTGCCCATTGAGAAAATCAGTTGAAGTGTAATTTCAGCATGGGAATGTTATTTTTCTTCTTAATTCAGTTAAATGGATGTGGTAGCCATTTCTCACACATGTCTATGATTGCATATCACTTTACTGGAGATCAAAATATACACTAGAGTTGTTCCCCTTGACCATTATTGTCAAGGTTAGTTCCTCTGGTTGTATTTGTTCGTGAATTTCACGACTGAATCTTTAAGATTGATTAATTGACTTATCTTTATTATATTTAAACTTGTTGTTCTGATATTTTTTTCTTATATTTAGAAATTAAGTAAAATTCAGTAACAAAATTCATATTTTATGTACAAATATTTTAAATGATAATCAATGAAATATCCTAAGAATGTTCTATTAGTTTTTTTTCTGAATTTAATTTCTATTGCATTATTTTCTTGGTATTTTATCCTCTGTGCTGCTTGTTTTTTTCTTTGATATATATTTATGACAATAAACAATTTACTGTGTCCATTCAATATGTATTATTGATTCTGATATGTAAATGTAGATATGTGTGTAGTCAATGTTCCGACTGCTGCATCTGTTTGTAGTTATACATGTTGTAGTGTGCATCTGTCTCACTCTTAATGTCATCAGCTGATTCGAATGATATGTAGAGTGTGGATGGCTGTAGTAAAATATTATAAACTATCATTGTCTTACTGTTTTTTTTTTTCATTCTTGTTGGCCTGCCCGGCTAGCTCAGTGGTTAGAGTGTTTGTTTACTGATCGAGAGGTCGTGAGTTTGAACCCCAGCAAGGCTCACGCTGTCCGTGACAAATTTGACTGAAGATATTACATCCTATGTTAAGTTGTCCTCCACCTCTGAATTATGTGGGGTAGCTTGGCAGAAGCTTACGGATAGAATGTGATAAGTACTGGTTAAGGCCTAGACAAAGTCCAGGAAAGCTGGTTAGGATAATTGCCTGTCACGATATGACTGAAATAATGTTGAAAATGGCGTTTAACCCGATGAAAACAAATCATCCTTGTTGGTCTATACTGCAGCTGTATAATAAGAAATACAATGGAGTATTGTCACTGCTTAGAACTTTGCTGTTAACCCTACTGTCATTTTCAGAAATTTGCCAGTTTGAAATCCTGTGTTACTCTAATGCTACCAAAATATTTCTTCAATGGGGGTATTCTGCAGTGAAGTACTCATAAGTACTGCGCTAGCTTGAAGTGAAATAACTTGGCATATTTTGGATACATATTGTAAAATGAATCACAGTAAATATTTATTAAAATCCAGATAGCATCTAGCTAGGTACTGTGCTCCTGTACTCATGCAGAGGCCATCTTGTAATCCATGTCAATTGAAAAATCATTAGAAATACATGTACTTAAATGCTTGGCAACATTGGTGATAATTTCCTGACAAGATCAAGCAAATACTTATATATATACATAAGTCCTTGGCATAATTAAGGATCTATTCAAAAGTCTGTTACTCACTTGGACAGGCTAAAGCACACCAGAAAATGCTGCAGAGATACCCCGGACCCCCTTATAAAGATGACTGCATATTATCATAGCCTAGTATAGGGCAAGCTACGCCCCTGGCAGACAAGCATAATTTATAAAAAAAAATGTGTTTTTTATTGTAGACTTAACAGACACAAAGAATAGGTAGTCAAGCTTATATACATGTATAGGAAGAAATATGCAACTTCGATTGATAAAATCAAGGACTTATATACATGTACATGTATATAAGTCCTTGATAAAATAAAATTATCAAACTTCGAACATTATGGCCATAACTTTTTTTATATGTATTTGTGTACCTGATTAGACACAGTTTCTCACTGAAATGGATCATTTTACAGCCTTATGTATACTTAAAAATTATGTCCTTAAATATTAACAACACCAACAATTAGAGATAAATTACCCAATATTTTGAAGGGTTCATAAAAAAACATTCATATCTAAGGGAAACAACTCGAACTGACTTGAATCCAAAGTAACATTTTCCCGCGGTCCTCAGACACATCTTTACATATCGTTTTTGTGATTATAATCAGCCTAATAATTGTTTGACTTTTAGATAGGGGTATTAGTAAGGATGTTAAATAAATGATTTGAGGCAGAAAAAAAAACAGGAAAATAAAGCCAGAATAACTTTTTGTGGTTTTTAATAAGGAGATAATTTGAACCAGGGATATTAGGCCTATGCTATTATCTTTGGTGTCGTATTGTCGCCCTTCATCTGTCGTATTTTCGCTTTTTCGCCACGACAATGCGAAATGTAATATAGCATCCCTGATTCAAAATAATCTGAAAGCGAAAGTAAAAGTAATCTAAACGGTATTCCATAAATCGATGCACCGGAAGCGTTATCGAAATTGGTGTTGCCGCGGAAAAAGAAAACATGAGACCAAAGAAGAAAGAAAAGGAAAAGGCGACTATAAATGCTGAAGAAAATGTCAAAGAAGACTTGGAAAAATTCATTCAAGCATTTGAAAGTAATTGCAATTTCAGATTAGCTCTTAAACGAAAAAGCGGCCATTGTTGACTCAATTGATATATGTTTTCGCGACTCATTTCTGTTTCATTGTTTACTGCACTTCTTTGATTTGTCTGGGATTTCTTAAACTCATCGATAACAATACATCATTTACCATATAGAAACATATAGCATTTGACAGTATTATATCTCGGTGTATGAAAGCTGAACGTAATCTTCATTTTCGGAATTTGGGATTCATTCGGACATTCAATTATTCGGATAGTTCATACTGTAACAATTCACTTTAAATAATAAAATAATGTATTTTGTGAATTATTTTAAATATCTGTTACTAGTACAATGTTTTTTATTTACTTTTTTCTTTGTTAATGTCAGAACCAACCAGAATATACAGATATCTACGAATGAGACATTTAGTTTCGGTATGTGACTACATTTCTCTTCCTTTAAGTTAAGTTAAAATACTCTCTGTTTTCTAAATTGGTATGTTTTGAATAATGTTATCAATTAGCAGATTTTTATTGAACTCAATGTTTTTGGTTTTTGCTTTGTGTTAACAACTTTGAAATAATCAATATATATTGTTATGAAGTACTATTATGTATATTAATACTTACTCAAGTTACTGGTATAAATAATACTAGTAATAATATCCTACATTCCTGATAAATTTAATGATGGCATCACTATTATGAAGATAAATAGAGGCATGTGACAATGATTGAATTATAGTGCAAAATTTATATCCTCAATGATTGTATTATTATGTTTTCAGCCTATATTTTTACAAAGGAATTTGACTTATATGAGTCATAGAAAATCAAGCAATGGCTTTAGGTATTATTTATATTCATGTACTAAATTCTTCATAGAAATAGAATTCATATTGTTCCAATTCAACTCATTCTAGTATTATGCCTGCAGGGATTTTTGGGGGCGATATTATAGCCGAAATTTGGTCATATTCCCAATGGGAAATAGTATTTTTATTCATTTTATTTTTTTTATTAAATTTATAAGTTCATTAACGTCACTATTGGTCGTAAATACCTTATTCTAATGCTGTTCTATTGGAAAATAAGTGGAATAAGTTGAACACCGCAAAAATTCCCAATCCCAAGGGTATGGGTCATATTCCCAAAACACTGGAAAAAAAACCCTGGCCTGCAGCATCAGATAGTTTATATATTTTTTAACTTTTCAGTTAAAATTCTTCTACACAATTTTTCATCTTCTAATGAAAAAAGCTTATTATATATGTAGTATAAAATCATTTCAGGAAATCTTTTAAAATAGATGATCTGTTATTAAAGGAAAACACTGTGAAGGAGGAAGAAGATTCTGTCAGGTAATAAGGTGTTTCAAAAATGGCAACATTGGCAAGAAAGTGCAGTCTGAAATTAAGGTTTGAAATGTGGTTGCCTGAAACTGAAAATTTAACTGCTTTTTATATGATTTGTTAATAAAAAGTATTAAAAACAGGACAACCGCTAATTTCGCAGACTGAAAGTGGAGACCATTCTCAGCTTTTTTCAAAAGAAAAGCCCATAATCTGATGAAAACAACAATACAGCAGATAACCCTTAACACTTCTTGTACCATGGTTACACAATACTTGCCTCGTCATTGTCTGTGAAATGTTGGACAAAACTAATACATTGTATAACCAAACATGTCACAGTTCATTCATTCCAAAAGAGATGGCTTAAATCATTAATATGATAACTCTTCTTTGAGTTATTTGTTCTAGTCATTTTCTAGGTCTCCCAATATTTTTTATGTAAGTTGTCCCAAATTTTTAAACCTGCTAATGCTAAGAATGTCCTGTCTGTTACACTTAAGCATATTATATATTTGGCTGATTTAATCAAACTGGTGCTGAACTAGAATTAGTTCAGTAAGTGAATATCATAACAAAATGAAAAAAAAAATTGAATTATGATAATTTGTCAGACACTAAGTTTTAACTGTTTTCTAACTGATGATGCATTCTAGATTATTGCTTCTGGTAAGATAATTTCTGCTCCAAGTATCTACAGATAATCCTATTTGATCAAATATTTCAGTTTGAAGTACCTGAAGATTGAGTTAGAAGGTATTTATGATAGTCAGTTGTCACTAGATGTACAAGAAGCTGGTGTTGATGTGTCATTCACCAAACTCCACCAAGCTAGGAAGGTATTTTGCACTCATTAAAGTCTTATCCTCTATTCTGATGTAACTGAGTGTATGGCAATTTTATTGTATTGTGCTGAATTAGATCAGAAAATAAATGAAGCTTTTAATCAGACTGGTTGAAGGTTATTTTTGAGTTTCTTTGTCAACGTTTAATGAATTTTCTCTGGGATTATGTGTTAAGTCACTTCTAATGTTTTCATTGAATTATCAAACAGGTGAAAAGGATGAAAAATATATGTTCATATATACTCTTATTTCTTGAAAGAGCTGTGTTATGCCCACAGCAATAAACAATTAGATATTTATACTCGTATCTGAGTGTATTAAAAAAAAGGTTATGAAATTTCTATTTTTTTCTCTGTAAAATGCTGTTCCAAATTAAATACTTATGTGGTTTAATTTTTCTTCAGGGTCAAGGCAACACTAATTTTAAACATATAGATCTTGGGAAGACTAGAGTAACAGTGAATCCAAATTGGAACCGTTCAAGTTTGGATGGTACCCAGTCTGACAATGAGAACTACTCTGTATGCAAGGCATCAGTCATCTCAAAAGACGGATTTAGTTTTAGACCTAAAGACAATGGTCACAGTTGTTTTATTAACTTTACTGTTACATGTTATCTCAGATCTGGTCTCTCTAATGGAGTCTCAAACGGGGATACTGAAGACCATGGTATGTTACCTGTCTTGTTTATTGAATCTTTTTATCAGATTATGAGATAGATAAGGCTTCGGTAATTATGAATCAGTTGTCTTTTAGGGGGCTGCGGGCATCCATGTTTCACCTGCGCTCTTGTTAAATACATGTATATATTTATATACCTCCTTTCTACTGACAAATTACGGATTGTTTTCTTAGAAATGATTGTTATTTAAATAGCTGAAGTACAGGTTTAGTTACATTTATATTGAATTTCTTACTACTTCAGTTGGGGCTCCTCAGCCTAAGAAACGTCGAGGTGGTAGAAGTATCAGTGCTGAAGAAGAAACAGTGACCTACCACACTGAAGTAGCATTGTATGGAACACAATATCAGAATATTTTATCTTCAGGAACGTATGATCTTGTTCTACAAGACTCGACTGCTAAATTACCCAGAAATGATATAAAGTGGTTGAGTGCTAATGGTAAAAGGGTAGGTTCTGTTTCTAGCATATTGAATCACTCGCCACAACATGCTAAGTCTGGCTGACTGGGCATTATACTGAAGGTTGTATGATAATTGAATGTCAAAACATGGAATTGTGGCAAGGCTACTGTTTTCATTGCAGATAGACATATTATTAGTCTCCCCTTACAAGGATAACAAATGAATGGTTCTCTCACTCTCCTTCTGTTTTACATTCAAATGTGTGAACAGCACGAGGGCTCAGCGCAACACAGTCGTAACTTGTTCTTATTTCAATATGAGTTACGACACTGTTGCGTTGAACCCTCGAGCAGATCTCAGATCTTATGTTTTTTTCTGTATAGTACCAAATGAATTTATATACACAGTTATTTATATACACTATGTATAGTACAAAATACATCTATTTACCTTAATTACATATATTTTAGTCATTAGATTGTTTAGAAGAATTTGGTACTAGCCCTACTATTAAATTTTATCTAACTTGGACGGATGATCCAGAAGGCCAGCAAATATGTAAAATACCACCTACAGACTTCGTGAACAACAATCAATCCACAAAATCTGGTTAGTTCAGAATTGTATGTAATAAGTAAAAGTAATAATAATATGCCACTTGTCTGTAAAAAAGTGCCTATAGCTTTTGCTAACGCAGCTTCCAAAACAATTTTGGTTTTGAAATACCATACTACTTAAATAATTTTATTATTATGTGTGTATCATTATACTGGAGTGAAATATACAAGCTTATTAATTGACCAATGATAAGATGGCATTTTGATAATAACCCTGTAACTATTTGCAATGTATTCAAGTATTTAAGCAGACAATTGTGAATTTAAATTAAGCTATTATTTGAATTCTTAGTGTTAAGTAACAAAAAAAACATAACAAAAATGAAAATACGGTTTTGGTGTTGTATTGCAGGTTTAGACATTGAATCATCTCCACAAAAAATAAAAGATGAGTCACAATGTACACCTCAAAAGAAAACTTTAGTTACATATCAGTTTCTCTACAATGATGTGACTAGACAGCAGACAGACACCAGAGATAATCTAGCCTGTCCATGGTGTTCACTAAAATGTGGAAAACTTTATAGTCTTCTAAAACATCTACGATTGTGTCATGCTAGATTGAATTTCATCTATGTGGTATATATCCTACTTATAACATGTTCAATACACAGTCTTATATTCAAATACTGACTTCTTTGAAACTTTTATTAAGTTAATTTGAATAAGAATTATAGCGATAAATTATTTAAAAAATGAAATTTATTTTTGTTTACATTTCTTCCCCTCTCAAACGGGTGTATCCTTGTATCACTCTGTATAGTCAGAATAATACGTGTCATGTCTATAGTTACTGTAATATTTTAAGGAATTCATTTGAAACAACCTGAGTTGAAATTTATATAAAAAATGTCTGCTTGAGAGTTTAGCTCTGTTGCTAAGGTCTCCATTAAGATTACATACAACTAGATTGTTTCCTTAGTTACTACCTTGTTGATTGAACCATCTAAATCCTAAATGGAATTTTTCAGCCTACTCCTAAAGGAGCCAAAATTGATGTATCTATCAATGACTCTTATGATGGGGCTTATTCCGGAAATCCTCAGGATCTGAATTCTCATATCGGTTTTGCCTTTCACAGACTCGGACCAGTCAGACGTACATCTATTACTCATGTAATGGTTTACAGGTACAGTTTTTGTGTATTTCATACTTTTGCGATAATTTTGAATATGATGAAATTTATATCCTATGTATAGCTAACAGCCTGAGCATTCTTTTACCCATTCTCTTGTAGCATGTTTTTCAATGTTCAAGTAACTAAATATGGAAGGTCAAAGGTTCAAGTTTTATGTTGTCAAATTGTCAAACAAATTACTTCGACAAATTCACTGATTATGTGAATTAATTGTATGTTGATAACACGTAACTTAGAAGTTAATAAATGATTTGAATGACTGATATTCAATGTAAACGAGATATTTAAAAAGAATCTGTTCCTAGTCGGTTACTTAAGAACTTAAGAACGGAGGCAACTAATTTATGATAGAATTTAAAAAGAGGGGTAACATTATTAAGAAAGAACAAGTAGAACAAGTAGAGAGGGAGAGAGAGAGAGAGGGTTAATAAACACAATCCAATAAAGTATATATTTTAGTGTTCCTAAGTGTCAGTATATTCTTGTTTGAAATTGGGCAATAACCAGTGATGAAATACTGATATAAGTAATACAGGGCTGAAAATAAAATTAAGTTTGTTTTCAGTGCTACTACCTACTCATGAAAATCCTAGCAAATAAATTTAAAGTTTTGTGTGTTTTTATCAATTTTGTTATAATTTAAAAAAATCCCTACCTACCTACCCAGTGCTAAAATTTGGGATCGGAGCACTCCAAACAAACTTATTTTTATTTACAGCCCAGTGAGTGAAACAGCTTATTTATCCAGAAATAATGACTGGGCTTGATCACAAATCTATTGAAACAGTAGATGATGTTCATTAAGTAGCGGTCTATATGATATTTTATATTTTGTAGACCAAAGAGACCTCCTCATTCATTACTAGAATTTTATGAGCCAGAAAAAGAAAATCAGGTTTGCAGACAAATTATTCAGGGACATAACAGGTAATAATTTGCGTAGCTTATTGATTAATAACCATTATAGCATTTGTATTAATTATAGCTTGTGATTTAAGCCAAATGCGCAATGTCAGATGATTTTAAATTTTGCCGTGAATAATTAATTGCTATTTTCACATTTATTATACTAATAAAGTTTTCTATAGTGTGTTATCATCTTGTATTGTTCATTCCTAGAAAATTAAATGACGATAATGTTTTATTGCCTGATTAATGTTCTGATGGTTGATGTATTATTGGAAGTGTCTATTTTCTATATTTTAGATGTTTTAGGGATTCATTATTTTCCATTTTCCAAAGGACTTATTGATCTTTTGATGTTATACTAGCGATAGTGGATGATGCACCTTTTGCACAAATGCTTAAACATGTTGTGTTAAAAAGCATCTTAAATATACAAAATTATAAGAATAGCTTGCAGATAAATTTGCACAATGATATAGATGAGTAAATTTGCAAAATATTGTCGTACTCAAATAATAATGATAGCATTGTCTGTTTGTAGATTATATTATCGGACTATCACTTGTATGCCGTTAAAACCTCAAGAGATTAACCATGATAGTGAGGATGAGGCTACACCAGAATGGTTGTGTCAGAAATCAGTAAATGTATGTGATCCTGCTATATGTATATATATATAATGACGAAACTGGTCGGCTATTAAATAATATATAATACCTGTGGAATGTTAATTATTTTTCATTATATATAATTATATAGTCGTAGTTTAACCTGTTTGGTAAAAGTCTTCAGGGTTTAACCTGAAATTAGGGAGTACTGATTAGATTGACGGATGCTAGTATGGTCTGTAAATTCACTTTGTGTTATTGCGATTTTCATGCCAAATATTTGTTTATTTGCCCTATAATCTATATTGTACTTAAGCTGCTTTGCATCTGGAAATATGCTAGTTCATACCTAATTTAAAAAATCATATCTCTGCAGTAACCTACATAATAAATTAGATTGGAATTTTCTATCTTTTGTTTCATATTACTTTAGTTGATTGATGAATTTACTGATGTCAATGAAGGAGAAAAAGTGATTATGAAGATGTGGAATTTACATTGTATGAAATATGCGTAAGTTAAAATCTTTTATTTATATACCGGTACTAGGTGTCTGCCATTCAGCTGGAAGAGAAAGTGATCATTTAGTCTGAATGTTTAATAACACTTAGATTGATGTCTTGATGTCATTAATACAAGTGCATTTTTACATGGACAATAAACTTTCCAATTTTCTCTTAATTTGGTATATTTATATAATTGTTATGTTATTAAAACATTTAAAAAATCATTAATAAATTATTAATTAAGTTTTGTCTGGGTGTTAGAATTGGATTTCAGCTTGTTTAAAAAAGAACATTTCATGATTTTACTGCATTACATTTCAGCTACATTTCTGACTGTCAACTTCCCCTGGCTTGTCAGTGTTTTGTTGAAGAACATGGTCGTGAAATTGTCTCAATGGAGGTGGAGAAAAACTTTCTTATCCATCTTGTAAACATGTTTGACTTTGGTTTAATTGCACCGGATATTGTACAGAGGACAATGTGGCAGCTGTACACAGTGAAAGAAGATATGGAAATGAACGGACAGATCGGTGCAACCTCTATAAAACAGGAATGCTGAACTACAAATTGTAACAATCTATTTTTATTGACATCTTTATTGCCTTAAACATTTCTGTAGTGGCTCTAAATATGTTTTTACTTCAGAGATGAGCATTAGTGTTCCTGATTAGATATTTCCAAAATTCCTTTTCCTGTTGCTTTGTATGATCTTAGTTCATAATAAGACTGACTGAAGAGTGATATTAAGTACAAGGGAAAGCTTTCATGACAATTGATTTGATTTTTTGTTTTTGAACCATTGTATTTAAAATGTTCTGTCAGGTGCTTAAGAAGTTCTCATTTTTTCTGCAAAACTTAATAAATTTCAGAATGCAAATATTTACATTCCAGTCTGTAGGTTTTTAAAATGTATCTTCCATTCTTTAATACTTGAAACTTAAAAACTTGTGTATTGTACAAAACATTTGAAATTGTCTTAAACTTAAAAACTTGTCAGAAGCTTGTTGAAAGATTTTATGTTTTGGCCATGATTATGAGATTTAACTCAAATACATGTATTTGTATAGAAACATAGATCTAGTATAGATTTATCAGGATTTCTGTTGATGTAGTAACAGTTTTGTACCATATTATGCTGAACTTTTTTGTCAGTGTCAACATATAGAGGGTTATTTAATGGTTCATTTTTATATGTTCTCTGTACTAGTACCTATGTTTAGGTGAATTATGTAACTTGCTCATGAATAAGTTAATAATTATGTCAGTTTATTTCTTAAGCTGAAAATATGTGTGTCATTCTTATAAGTGCAATATATATCATGAATGATCAGTTTTTGTATAATGTATTCATCAATGATCATTGATTTTGGCAAAATCAACCAAACATAATGATGTATAAATGTGGCTAACTGGTAATTGTATGCTTGGTTTCTCTCTTGACATTGCTGTCATATTTTTGTGATGTGTTTGAAGAAAAGTAACAATCTTCTATGTTGTGCATGGAATTGTGATCCAGACTTATGAAATATTTGATGAATAAAAATTGAAAATCAGAAATAGAAAATTAGTTTTTTATCTTACATTTATTGGTATTGGGCTGGAACGATACATGGACTTTGCTATAGAAACTAAGGGACAGAGGAAAAAATAGGATCGGTCAGTAATCATAAACACAAGTTTTTTACAGGCCTTACCCATATATTATCTTCATATTGTGCATATTGTGAACACAAAAGTGAATGAATGTAACAGAAAATACGGAGCTACAAATATGAATTCTATTGTGCACTTTTTATGACAATGTTGAAGTGATTTGAAAATGCCTATGAATGTGTGCATATACTGGGATTCCAATATCCGTATACACCGAGTTATTCATTTCACTTTATAATGTGTGTTTGTTTGTTTGTATGGGTTTTACGCTCCATTTCAACAGTCGGGAGTCATAAGAAGTACACCATCATTCCTGGGAAGAACCAGTACTAGACTCCCATCTCCATAAGCATAATATTATGCCTACTTTCTCATATAAAGATACATGGTCGGTAGCTGAGCTGGAACACACAACCCTCTATAAGTGAGTGACTAACCCACGGAGGCAGATCGAAGAAATTTCAATGCAAGGAATGTTCAAGAACATAATGACGCCAGTTACTAATCCTGAATAATTAGTTCTTGATGAGGATACTGAACACTACTTAAATAATACTGCTCAATAAATAATATGTCTATAACCTATATCAGAAAGTTCACTTTTAATCTCACAATACAACCTAATCTATATTTATCATTTGAAATGTCAAAAAAAAAAAAAATTGTGAACAATTTAAAATATATCGGACTTATTCTTGCAAATTATTACATACACAGACACACATACATGTATGTACATAATTTTATATAAACACACAGTAGATAATTAATCAGTTATCATGAACACTTGGCCAACAGTTTGTCTAAATGACATGTACAGTAACGCCAGGCTCTGACTTTACTGACAAAAGTAGTGGCACGCAGACATAGAAAGGCTTTGATTCAGACACATGTAACTTTGTTCTGTTATATTTAATCAACACAAAGTCGCAGATATTGCATTTTGTCTTCTGTTCATTGCTAAAAATCGTGAAATACAATGTACGTACTGCTTGCCAAACTTGGCTTTTTGTGCAGTTTGGTTGTTTGCCATTTTATCTATTAAGCAATAGTTAAGCACCAAGATACTGGAATGATGGCTCATTCAAGGCAAATAGCGGGTACTCGCGGGTAATATGGTCTTGGGTACCCAGGTACAAATTTTCTACCCGTCTCAGCTCTACTGTATACTTTATTATTCATTTAGGTTCTGTGGACATATTATTTTTGTGCTCGCACACCACCAAACTACTCACACAGGTTATGTCACTCTTTGCTACGATAACATAGTATTTATCAGTAATGTACTGATCAAGGGAAGTAACCGCTGCGGGGAGTTTGGTACACATTTTGGCACATTTATAGGCCTTACACCTATGCTATTTTTTTTTTAGACGAAACATATTTAATATCATGAAGAGCCTTTTGAAAATATATCAATGGATTTAGATAAACTTTAGTAGATAAAATGCCATATAGTAAGTACTTGAAGTAGATTTCTTATTGATACATAGATAAGATATAGAATTAACAATACTTACGTAATTATTTCGTTTATGTTTAAGTTTACAATTTGTTATAACCGTTTCGGAGTAAGAAGTTGTTCTGCTATTTTTAGTTTTCTAAAAGTTGATCTTTCGGTTGTGTGAGGTGTCTGGTTAGTATCTGAGCTATGAGAGGTATATAGTTTCATCAGTTGTTATATTTGGTATGAGTTTTAATTGTTGTCAATGCATACTTTTTCACTATTCAGTTTTTGGCAAAAGTTTGGGAAACCAAATTATCCCTACCTATGGCAAATGTTTTTAACTTAGGTTTAGCGGACGTGCTGAGCCCTTCCTGTGAGTGTTAAAATTTTCGTAATGTCTGTTGGTTCTCAGATTTGCTTCTATTTGTTAACTTAGTATGTTGCCGTACTTATCAGGTCTGAAACTCGTTGCCACCAGAAATGGTTCGGTTTAGCCAAAACCCGCCTGATCTATAACCTTTAGGATTCATTCTACAGAAAAGTACAAATAAAAACTGGGTTATCAATATTTTATTGTGTTTCCTGCAGAGTTTAAGTGCGGTATGGCGTTATTGTGTTAAATAGGAACTTTCAGAGCACGGTTTGAAACATGCATGGTAAATTCCCTACATGACTACTCCTTTAGTTAGTGATGTTCCTTGTCATTTCATGGTATAACTTGCTATCACAGTGCTCAAACTGTGCAAGATTAAGTCTGAATTAATTGTGATTCTGTCTTTATTGCACATATATACTGCTTCAAATGACTCAGGGCAACAAAATGGGCATATTTATGACATGCCTTTGCTAAATAAATATCAGACATGATTCATTTAAGATATTGGGTTGTTCCTAATGATGTGTGGCAGAACTGTTGATAATGGGAGAAATATGGTAGGTTTGTGATTATGTCTTGAAATACCCATGGATGTGACTGTCTAAAATAATAGACCCGCCTCCATGGTCGAGTGGTTAAGATCGCTGACTTCAACTCACTGTAACCTCTCACTGATAGAAGATTGTAGGTTCTCTTTATGTGAGAAAGTAGGCAGTGCTTAAGGAGGATGGGAGTGTAGTACTGGTTCTTCCCAGAAACGATGGTTAGGTGAACATGTTCAAAATTTTGACCACACGTAACAGATCAAACAACTATAATAAATCCCTACTGATTTGTACTGATCCGTTTTAGTCTGTATTAAAACTGTATTAATTTGTTCTTATTCATAGGCCCGACATCGTCAGTGAGGTGCTCTGCAAATATATGACCTAGGCTTTATAAGATAATGCTAAACATTGCTCTACACTTTCGGTCTGGAGCACAAATGCAGTCGGGGCTTTTTTTCGTTCTGTAGCGGGGGCCGTTAACAGGTGTCCTCCCCTCAGGAAAATACTTTTAAATCAAGCAGTTTTATTTTAAAATTCAAGTTCAATCTTCCCCTTCTGCAAAAATTATGTGTTATTTTCCCCCAAATTTAAGGAAAGGCCCCTTCCCCTACCTGTGAAAAAAGCCCTGGCAGTATTGATCATGACAAACTACAGTCCTGTACTACTTTGATGCCCCACAATATTATAAATTCTGGTATTTTATAGAGAGGGCTGTGTCCTCGCTCACCTGAGACGACACTAAATTATACAATGGAATCACCGTGGGATCCGTCATATGCAAGGGATGATGTTCCTCCTGATTTCGAAGAGATGTGTAAAAGGGAAGATCGCAAGGAGAGAATTAAACCATTTTGGGATTCCCTTGTGTAAGTTTTAATGTGATATTAAGTTATTTATTACCCTGTAAACGAAGATTTAGGGGTATATTGGTTGGGCAGTCTGTCGGTCCGTCCACATACTATTTCACAAGTTTGCAGAGCAAACTATGTCCACACTTCATAAGCTATTGCAATGAAATTTGAAATATGTCATCACCATGAAGTGTACATGTGCAAGACACATTTTCCATGCATAATGATCCACACATTCCAGAGTTATTTGCCATTGAACTTAGCCATATAGTGTACAATGGCATTTTTAACTCATGAATGTTTTTGGAGCAAACCTACTACTTCCACATTTTTCAAGCGATTAAAATGAAACTTGAAATATATTATCAATATGAAAGTTAGATGTGGAAAAAACAATTTTCATGTCCAGTGATCCTTTCGTTCCAGAGTTATGTGCCCTTGTACTTAGCTATATAATGTACAATATACATGTGTGTCAAAGCAGTGGCAGGGGGTACAGTGTAACTTCTGAAATACGGACCCTCTGAAATCCGGAAACTTCTGAAATCCGGACGATTTTCTTGGTCCCGAAATTTCTCCCTCTATTTCAATGTAAATTAGACTTCTGAATTCCGGAACTTCTGAATTCTGAATTCCGGACGATATTTTCATAAATTTTGGTTTATCTAAGTGCAATTTTACTTCCAAAATCCGGACAGTACAGAAAGTGTCATCCTTAATTAGTCCTGCGAGTTTTAACCAAAATGTCATTGTTCTCTTTTTCAATTGTTTACCAATCATGGGTGTTAGTATATTTTGACATGTGTTAGAATCACAATATGTCAGTTTGCATTTGTAAAATTAACCACTTTTACTAAAATATATTTCCAAAAATTTACACTCATTAACAATTTTGACTGGTTCATTTTTGTAAGTAAAATTGTATTGTCAGTATCTTCCTTTCAAGAAAATTTTAGATTTTGATAAATAAATCTTATTAATGTTTATCTTTTTTTTCATCATGTGTTAGTATTAATAACACCATATTGAATTATGCATAAATAATGAAGTCCCTATTTTCCCCATTGAAAAACTCTGACATTTAACATCTGTACTTGTTCGGATAATTTTAAACTTCTGAATTCCGGAAACTTCCAAAATCTGGACATTTTGGCCGGTCCCATGGGTGTGCGGATTTCAGAAGTTACACTGTATTAGTCAATTTTGTGACAAAGCTCTAGTTAAGAAATTGTTTTGTTTAAAATATGAAGTTACTGTTCAAGTCTACCATAAACAGTCTTTTTCTATGTTATCTGCTGCTTATTATGTAGAATGGGCCAAATAGGAGTACGCCTGCAAAAGTAATACATGTTAATGGAGGTCCATTTGCCAGCATGATTAAAAACGGTTGTCTCTTGTGAATAATGATTTCATGATTTTTTTATTGATGTACAATGGTAAGTTATGCTTCAAATCAAGTAAACTTTTGTGTCAATTTGAATTTGCACCAATAAAAATGTATAGATTTGATAATTAAAATCGCTAAGTTAACGACTTCCTGTTATTTGCACTTTCCGTAATTTCCTATTCTGTGTCAAATCCCATTAAATCAGGATGTACAGTTTCAGTAATTTACTGGATTGATTATTTTAAAGCAACACTACTGTATAGAACTTTAATTGATACTTTGATACTATGCTCTTATCATGATGTAATCTTTTTTCTTTACAGAAATGACAAAGAGCCTAAAGTGAATAAAGTGAGTTGAATGATCGTTAATCTTTAAAATTCATGTCAAACTCCTCTCTAGAAACTTATCATTATTCTTAAGATATGTTCTTTTTCAGTACAATTTGCTATAATTTCAAAGGACATGATTTATCTGAGTCAGTTTTCACCTATTGGTTAAAAAAAGGAAGAGTGAAATGGTAGTAGTGAATTTATGTTTGAATGAATGAACATGAACTATGAAATGTTACCCTCAGGAACTCCTCACAAATGGATTTGTTATGTCCTGTCCTCAGGAATTTGGAAATAGACCCTAGGCCTACTACTTTACCAATAAAAATGAAAAAAATCTGCCATGAAATTAAATTTACAGATCTACCCTCAGTATATTTAAGCCAAGTTTTATTTTTTTTTAGGAGAGACCTTAAACTGTCCCAATCATATGGACTTTTTGATTACATTATATAAAGTTTATAAACATGTCTTCATGTTAACTGCAATGCTAAAGGTCATCAAAAAAGGGACTTAAGGAAATGTTTGTTGTCATACATTTAAATTAACTACTTCTGTGCTGAATGATAACTTCATTCTGAAAATCCCAACTTCATCGAATGTGTTTAGAAGACATTAGTGTCTATATATGAAATGATTTTGACTTAACAAATTGATATTTCCTATGAATGAAGCTGAGGCTATTGTTTTTGTTGAGTTATAATGATTTAACAAAGGTTACAATACCTCTAAATGGCTTTTATAGTATGTAATAACAACCTTGACCTATATACCAGGTATATAGGTCAAGGTTGAACCAGTATTCGATTACCACTTCTGTCTATTTGTTTAGACTTTCTTTTAATAATTCATATGTCTGTTTTGTTCTATGGAAGCCCTACATTCTGTGTATTTCATTTCTACCTTTAGGAATCCCTTCTACGATTAATGCATGATTTGAAAGAAGAAGGAAATGCTTTGTTTAAGGATAGCCATTTTGATATAGCATGGATGCACTACAGAAATGCCATATTTGTGGTTCGCATACTGGAGAATCGATTTTATCACACTGTTGAAAAGGATTTCACATCTTCTTTGTTCTCAAATAGGGCATTTTGTTGTCTTAAGAAGGTAAGATGCATTTGTATATCTACATCAGGTGTAATGCCAAGATGGTGAAATACTGTCAAATCTGTTAATGGATGAAAGAAAATAAAATCTTTGTGTACCCGTACTGTTAGCTACAGTACGGTTCAGGTGATTTGTCCGATTTTCGCGAATCGCTGCGGAATTAAAATCGCGCTAAGCCAGAGGTAGATCGCTTCAACACGGCGATTTGAATTTTGGCCATCGCGTTCAGAGCGACGATGATCGACGGTGACCGTCACCACTGAAGGACAATAATTCGCGGTGGATTGCGGCGACCATCGCTCAACCCGGTGATGCACGATAAAACTTACAAATTTCTTGTCAATAACAGTGTTATTCACACATTATTTAATTGCGCTTTTGTGAACAAATTGTTACCTGATACGTGTGAAAAATTAGCGTTGACATAAGTTATAATCAACAAGTGTTGAGAACTTCATAGTAGTTGATGAGCTTTAATTAATCTGTCAGCTTTCGTATATTATTGCGCGAAATAATATTACATGTGGACTGGGTTTATTGATTAGGGCACCGAGCTACATAGGTAAATTGAGAGACTGCGACTCGGTCTAAATAATGATTCTCGCCCTGGTACTCGATATATAAAACACTAAAATAGACATATGAATCTCGCCCTGTGCGTAACGCTGCATATGTAAAACATGGCTACATAGTTTGCAAACTCGCTTAGCAATTCGCCGGTTTTTCTACATATTTACTTTAAGAATGGGATTTCCTACCTGACAAAATTTAATCAGATGTCTGGATTTCAGTCGGTCTTGGCCGACGGATTTAGTAAGTGTTAAATCCTGAATTATTTTACCATGTGACTGTTTTTGGAAAATGAACGGTCAACAAAAAGCGAAAGTAGAAGAAAGATTCACAATAAATATCATTTTAGCTACTTGAGAGTAGGCTTTAGACGTTCGCGAATCACCGTGATCCATCGCTCTCAAAGATTACCGACTGATAATAAGTCATAAAATGCGGTGAATAGCGACATTGCGGTGATTCACGTTTTTTTCAAGATCGATGCCGCGATGAAAATCGCCGCTACGGGTGATAAATTGCCGATTACGAACGCGAAAATCAGACAAATCACCAGAACCGTACTGTATCACTGACTTTTTGGTGTATTTTATTTGGTTTATTGTGTCAATTAATGTATACTGAACAGTTAACATTGTTAAATGGAGACATTTATTCTGAGATGAATGTAAGTAATGTTTATTTTAATGATTCTGTGTTTCTTTGAGGTAAACAGGTTTATTAATTATAGTGTATCAATTCTGTAAAATTTAGCCATTTCACTGGAAAAACAATGCTTGTTGAGTGTCCTTTAACAGAACATTGCTTCATTTGATTAAATTGTCAAATTAAGCACAAATCTTCATGTCAATAGTCCTACAAGGGAAGAATTGTTGAACTTACTCGGCATTATTCTTCCTTGAAAAGTAGCTAATGGCATCAGGGTGTTTCTTTATTATATAGCTGTAGTTTAATTTCTTTGAAATCATGCACGAAATTTACAGAATTGCAAATACAAATACATTATATACAATGGATTGGAAAACAAGCAGATATTGCTTATGTCAATTCCTTTCCATGATTAATTTTTTGCATAGACATGTTTGCACATAAATAACCAATTAAATTGATTTCAGGCAATAAATTTTTGCCCAAAAGAGGCCTCAATCGGCTATTTCATCCCCATATTAAGGGCGTGTGTGCCTTCCAAAAACATAAAATAGCCTTTGAACATACCTTGCTCATGCTCCACCCTTTCGGACAGGTATGCCCGTCATAAGGCAACTATGCAGAGATTTGTAATGACAAGTATGCCCTTCATGTAGGCAAGTACATAGAAATAAATGATGATGGGTATAAAAGTCTTATTGGCAGCAATAGAATGAAATAGTTATTGATATCCTCATACCTGTCAAATTATGTTAGAATAAGAAAAAATAATTGCCACAG
The DNA here is from genome assembly GCA_964023205.1 of Lutraria lutraria. Taxonomy (NCBI): domain Eukaryota; kingdom Metazoa; phylum Mollusca; class Bivalvia; order Venerida; family Mactridae; genus Lutraria; species Lutraria lutraria. The sequence goes on from OZ026836.1 coordinate 39,448,980, forward strand.
CATCTGATATGTTATAAATCTAACACGTCACTGATCAATTCTTTCAGAATATGTTCAAGGAAGCTGTTCAAGATTGTGAGTCAGGTAGGGAAAACTGTTTTATTTACTTTTCCAGACATCTCTATGTAACAAACATTCAATGTTCAGTGGAACCTCGAAACTAGACCAGGGAAAATTTGTATCAAACCATTTTCTTGACAAGAAAATGGTCTTGTTTTGAGTTAAATTTGTTTGATTCTAGCTTTTAAGAACATTGCCTCTGCATCTTAAAGTTCAGATTTGAAGATCTGTCTCAGAATGTTTATTTACATTTGATTGTTTCTATTGATAAGTTCAGAAATGAGCTGATCGACTGATGATAAGTATTGAGATTTGAGTTTAATGTTGTTAAATTCTGTCAGTGAATCAACTTCTTGGAGTATGATAGGTAGAAATGACACTCAGATTTTATGTATACACTTATATGATCAGATTTACCAGTGCCAGAACACTTACCAAAATTAAGTTAATTGTGAATTAAAACCAAATACAATATACTGAATTTCTTATAAATTTATATTTTTCATGACAGCCATCAGTCACTTTGAACTATATTTTTGTACTTTTCCAGCTATTGGAGTTTTTCCAAAGAACATTAAAGCATATTATAGACAAGCATTAGCTTATAATCATTTACTGATGTATGATGAAGCTTACAAGGCTGCTTTTAAAGGACAAGCAATGAAGCCTAGTTCGGTATGTATGACCATAAGCTATTTTTTTTTAATTGATAGAAGTTGAGGTCAGTTTGTAGTTTTATTTGCATCCTTGTAGGAAGTTTCTGTGATCCTGACTAATGATTTAATGGAGATAAACATGAATTTTGTTCTCATCAACACTTCTACAATTTCAGGGATTTTTTTGGGGGGATTTTATAGCCGAAATTCGGTCATATTCCCAATGGAAAATAGTATCTTTTTTTCCCAATTCACAGACAAAAATTCCCAATAAAAAAAATATTTTTTTTTTAATTTTTGTTTTTATTAATTTTATAAATTCATTAACACCACTATTGATAGTAAAAACCTTATTCTGCTACTGTTCTATGGGAGAATGAGTAGAATAAGTTGAACATTGCAAAAAATGTAGTTATACCTTTTTCCCAATTTTGATTAAAACAACGCAAAAATTCCCAATCCCAAGGGTATGGGTCATATTCCCAAAATACTGAGAAAAAACCCTGAATTTGTCAGAAATAAAGTTTGCATATTTTAGTTGGATAATTATATTCTTCACTTATCCATGATATTTTTTTTTCTAAAGAGATGAATACCAGCAAAAACATTTCAAATAGTTTCTTTTTTCTTTAGTTAAATACTCTGACATTAAATTTTCTGAGTTTTGTTTTTTAAGATTTTGACTTAAATGCTATATGAAAAATGCTGTGACAATTTGTTTTATATGCTCACGGCCGGTTAAGTGAAAAACACCAATGATGTATTAGTATTGTGACAGAATCCAGAATGGACCTCTGAAAATAATATCTAAAACATCTTTCGGGCTTAAGTCTAACTAACTTATCTGCAGGAAATCTTACTGCACCATTATGGACTTGAACCATGTAGTTGCTTGATGCACAACTTGATTTTTTAGCCCACATGTCACAAAGTGACAGGGTGAGCTATTAGGATCAGTCTATGTCCGGCATCGTGCGTCGTCAAACTTTACCTTGTGAACACACTAGGGGCCACATTTTTAGCTCAATTTTAGCAAAACTGTCAGAATGTTAATATTGACAAAATCTCGGACGAGTTCGATATTGGGCCATTTTGGGTGAAAAACTAGGTTACCAGGGCCAAATAAGGGAAAACCTTGTGAACACTTTTGAAATCACTGTTTTGATTGGATCTTCATGTAACTTTGTCAGAATGTTTTTTTCAATAATATGTAGGCCAAGTATGATAATGGGTAATTTCCAGTCAAAAACTAGGTCACAAAGGCAAATTGCTGGAAAACCTTGTGAACACTCTAGAAGTCACTGTTTTGATTGGAGAATCATGAAACCTTCTCAGAAAGTTTGTCTTTATAATTTCTTGGACGAGTTCGAACATGGGTCATCTTGGGTCAAAAACTAGATCACAAGGTCAAATCTTAGGAAAAACCATGTTAACACTGTAGATTTCACAGTTATAATTGGATTTTCACTAAAGTTTGTCAAATTGTTTGTTTCAATGATATAACCGTCAAGTACAAATATGGGTCATCTGGGGTCAATAACTAAGTCACCAGGTCACGTCTTAGGAAAACTTTGTTAACAAAGATGTCACAGTTTTGATTGGATCTTGGCCAAACCTTGTCTGATTGTTCCTCTCAATGATATTAAGGATAAGCTCAAATATGGGTCATCTAAGGTAAAAAACTAGGCCACGAGGTCAAATCTTACGAAAAACTTATTTATACTGTAGATGTCAAATTTTGATTGTATCTTCACCAAACCTTGCCAGAATGTTTGTCTTACTGATATGTAACAGATTCAAACATAGGTCATCTGGGGTAAAAAAACTAGGTCACAAGGTCAAATCTTAGGAAAACCTTGTCTATTCTGTAGTTGTCATGGTTTTGATTGGATCTTCACCAAATTTTGTCAGAATGTTTGTCTTATTTATAAGTAGGACAAGTTCTAACAGGGTCAAAAACTAGGTCACCGGTTCAAATCAAAGTTTTAATGAGTGAACAGTGATTGTCATGTGAGCGATATAGGGCCATCTTGGCCCTCTTGTTAAAATACAATAAAACCTCGATTATCCGAACACCGATTATCCGAATACCCGGTATTATCCGAATAAAATCTACGGTCCCGATTACGTCTCTATATATTTCAAGTACAACGAACCCCGGTTATATGAATCGGATTTTACGAATACCTGGTGTAATCCGAATGCATTATTTGGTCCCTAAAGTTACAAATGCGCGTATTTTCACACCTATTATTCGAAGTCGTCAATTTAACTATGGCCGATTGAGAGTCAAATGTCGTGTGACAAACAATGTGTCACATCAATTCATACACGAAGCGTGTCAACAGTTTAATTATCGTTAAGTTGACCATATTGTTTCTTACGCTTTTATACTAATCGCGACGAATATTACACTATGATCTCGGGTATAATAAGTTAATATGCGTACGTACCTGCATGGTGATCTGTATGAACTTATTTGCATTTCAGCGTCAATGAAAATTTAAAAACAAATTCGAACACAGTTAGACAAAGCTAACTAGAATATGATCATTTAGTGAAAAAACGTACCATACCTAAAAACATTACGTATTCGATTCTTTAATTGTCTTAGAATGTTACGATAGCGATGCCTAGTCGATCGTTAGTAAGTGAAGTGAGAATGACATATTATTGTGTCGGATTGTGTTCTGCATAATCCATAAATGCGCAGATATTTATTTAACAAGAATTATTGTTTCATTGGTTAACTCATATACATTCATAAAACAATAATAAATAATAAGTGTTTGTTGTACATTTTATTTTATTCTTATTATCACTCAAATAAATAACTCCATGTTTACATACAAGAGTTAACTCCCTTGCAATATACGGACAGTGCGGAATTTATCGTTTCCAACCAATACATTATACTGAAATGGATTATTCGAAACCATGGATTATCCGAATGATTTTTCAGGTCCCAATGACATTCGAATAATCGGGGTTTTACTGTATGTACATTTAAAAGTGAAAAATAAGATTTTACCTTTATATTTATGTTTTCGTGTCCAGAGAGGACCCTTTTAACAGGTGCACAATGACATAGTATCCTACCATTGTTTGATATGTCTGTTTAGTATATCACCTGATCATTATCTTTTTATAGCTTTGAAAATTTGCATATGGATACACACCTTTGTATATGTGTGCTATAAATAGAAACTGGGTTTCCAATATTTTTGGACATTGAGTTTGATTTAAAATTGAAATCATTGCAGTCTGTAGATAACCTTTGAATTGTATGGATATAATTTTTACTTTAATTTTTTGTTGATCAAACTTCATGTAAGTGATATTTATTCTTAAATAGATGTTTTAAATTATTTTTTATTAAATATTTTTCATTGAAAGTTTTTTTCACAACTTCTAGTCTATGTATAATTCAGTGCCTTATACATTGGAATAATTTCACTAATATATGTATAGCATAAATTGCTCATGAAACTGTTATCTTTAAACAATTAAATGCTATAAGTTCAGTAGTGGTTGAAAAAAATGTTGATTTTCCTCCATATTTGGTGAAGTTGCCAGTACTTGTTGAAGAGTTAGTTGCTACTTGATAGAATACCCTAAAGAACAGCTAGTTAGGTGAACCTGCTGCTGTATATTTATTACATATTGTTGAAAATCAGTGTTAAACCCACTGAAACAAAGTGAAAGAGTCATGGTTGAAGAAAATACTCATTGCTTAAACTGTAGTTTTATATGCTTGTGAAAGAGAAAGTAGACTTTCTGAAAATGATTGGGTCATTCTTAATGAAGACGTAGAGGTATTTTTTATACATTAATAGGCATTGAAGGAACTGATTGAGAAATTAGAATCCAAAGTTAAGCCATCAACTTTAGAAGACGTACAAACTCTACAAGACTCAAATAAAGTACCACCTGATAGTATTCCAGTGGTAGACAACGAGTGGCTTGTGGGAACTAACGCTGTCACAAAGAAGGTATATTGAGATACAATAAATGAAGTGAATTCTACTGAAAGCGCAATTTTACCTTTTCTTAGCTTATCACTCAATGGCTTTTCATACTATGCTATCCAAAAAGCTGTCAAAGCATATTTAAGTAATGACTCTGTTATTCATTACTTTTCCATCCCTATTAGTTTTTATATTTGTAAAGTTCGAATACAACAGCTTTACATTATATCTACATATTTCAAAAATCATTTTTAAAAAATATAAATAATTTGTACTTGTGTATTTATGCTTATTGCTAGTTTTACATTTAAAGATCTTTGACTCCTTGCAGAATCCTGAAGCAAACCAAAAGATGACAAAGAAAAGTAAGATGTCACCTGGCATTTTTTTTCCGTATATTTTTTCTGTGTCAATTATCTTAATTAACTAAACTTTCCAACTTTCTTGAGACTAAAGTTATGTTAAATGGATTTAAGACATTTTAGATTCTATTTCACAGCACTTAGTGTTTCACATTAAAATTTTGAATGAATAGATTATAATAACCCCATGAAGTAATAACAGTTTGTAATACGGTTTATTTCTATGACTACATATAGATGGAGACCGATACATTGCTATTGTGTAATTAATTAAAAAGTTACATTATGATATTTGATGATTTAATTATTTGAAATAAAAAAGTTGACTATGTGGTATTAACACAATGCAGTTGACGCATATAGAAAGGATTGAGTAAGTAGTACATATATAGTGTTTTCTGTCCTCTCCTGTATCAGACACTCTAAGTGTGTCTTGTTGTCCAATGAGTGGAAATCAAAGCAATAAAGCTTGAAAAAAAGTAGGAATTGCTTTATGGTTGTTCTGTGTAACTGAACCTTATACTTTATTATTAACAGATAAGAGAAAGAAAAATGGTTCCTCTGTGAACCAGTCTAACAGCAACTTTGACAAGGAACCAGACTCTGAAAGTGATAACAGCGAACCAGCTGAATATGAAGATGACAGGGAGTTTGCCAACATGCTGAGAGGTTTGCTTGATGTGTTTTATCATCTGTTAGAAAATGTTTTTTTCCTGTACCCAAGTGTGCATTTGAGGAGACAAGGTTCAAGCGGACATATGTTCTCAATGATAATTTGTTTAGACCCGCCTCTGTGATCGAATGGTTAAGTTTGATTACTTCTAGGTAGTGTATCATACAATTAATGATAGTTCTAAAATATTTTTCCATTGGAATAATTTCTGTGGCTGATTCTGGACAATGTCTTTTTCTTTTTCCCATCAGCTTTATCTGACATTTTTCATTCTTTTTAGGTGTACAGAAGAACCCAGCAACTTTGGCTAAGGGATTTATAAATGGGCAGGTTGCAGGTATTGGGGGTTTAGATATTACAGCCCCGACCCCAGATGATGAAGAAGCATGGTCGTTCCCTCATGACGATTTTGTTGAACCTGTATGTATTAATTTTGGATAATTATTTCTCATCTAAGTTTGCATCAAAATGACATTATTAGAAGTACAGTGTGGTATAGATAATTATCATGCAGCAATTTGTTGTCAATCTATCTTTATGTAGCATCATATTGTTGCAACGCTGTATCTCATTCAAATAGATGCCATCTTTGTGTAGCAAAACATTGTGAATAGAAGATACAGTAAAACCTCGATTATCCGAACACCGATTATCCGAATAGCCGGTATTATCCGAATAAAATCTATGGTCCCGATAACATAATTATATTTCAAGTACAACAAACCCCAGTTATACGAATCCGAGTTTACGAAACCTGGTGTAATTAAAAAAAAACAAATACCCAATAAATCATGAAGTTTACATGAAAAACTACAGGTGTCAATTAAATCAGTAGAATAAAAAAATATATTTATTTAACTTTTCTTGTATAGATTTTAATAGTTTCAAGGTCTAAAATTAAATATTTCAAAGAATATACATTAAAACAGACAAAATATATTGATATATTTCTATACTGTTTTTTGTGTGTGTTTTTTTTATGACAGATTTCCTTTCCCTGACAGAAGTTTCAAGCTTGTAAGACATATTTTAACCTTTTCGCAAAGTCGCACTGCCTGAAAATATTATGATCATCGCAGTCTAAAATACTGGAATTAGAGAAATCAAGCTAACACTAGCATAACAGTTCTCAAATTTTAACAGCTACAGGTTTCTATACAGATGTTGTTATTTGGCATTGAATTTCACTTTCAGTCTTTAAAGGGTAACCATTTTAAATTTGAATTCCAAGACAAATATCCTCATTTAAGTGTTGAAACTGCTGGCAACCATCAATCACACATTATCACAGTCTAAAATAATGGAATTATAGAAATAAAGCTAATAGTTTTCAAGTTTTAGCGAGTACAGTTTTGATGTATTTGCTAGGCCTAGAATTTCACTCGAATAGTCAGACTTTAAGGTTGACATCAGTTTAAATATAAATTAAGATGCATAATTTAATCTGAGAGCATTGAAACTTCGGGCAACCATCAATCATATATCAACAAAGTCAAAATAATTTGAATTATTGAAATCCAGAAAATAGTTTTTGAGTTTTAGCGAATACAGTTTTGATGTTATGACTCGGCCAGGAATTTTACTTAAACTTTCAGTCTTTAAAGCGTAACCTTTTGATTTGAATCAATTGAGAGTATTGAAACTTCGGGCAACCATCAACCGCATATCTACAAAGTCAAAATAACTTGAATTTTAGAAATCAATCAAATAGTTCTAAAGTTTTAGCGAGTACAGTTTTGATGTATTTGCTAGGCCTAGAATTTCACTCGATTAGTCAGACTTTAAGGGTGACATCAGTTTAAACATAAATTAAGACATATAATCTAATCTGAGAGCATTGAAACTTCGGGCAACCATCAATCATATATCAACAAAGTATTATTGAAATCCAGCAATTAGTTCTCGAGTTTTAGCGAGTACAGTTTTGGTGTTCTGGCCTTCCCCACCCACTGCAATCACACTAAACAAGTTTCAACGCAACTCCACTCAGTACAGTTCTCTACTTGTTTATTTCAATGGACTCGTCAAGTATGTATATAAATATATATACACACACGAAATGATCTAATAATAATTTTCTAAATTTTATGCATTCGGTGTTCGATATTTGTGAAATAAAGTTGATAAACAGAGACATAAACAACCGTATCTCAATGATATAAAATGGTGGATGACAGTTGCGGTTGTTGATCCTGTGAGAAATCCCACAGCCTACGAGATTTCCCGGTACTTCCTCATCTCAAAGAACGAGTTGCCTATCTCTTGTATTATACGTGTCTAGATATAATAAGTTAATACGCATACGTACCTGATGATCTGTATGAAATTATTTGCATTTCAGCGTCATTCAAAATTTAAAAACTGATTCGAACACAATTAAACAAAACTAACTACTGTTCAGTTACGATAATGTGATAGTGACATTTCATTTTATGTGCACACAAAAATTTACAACCATTGTATGAACGGGTAAAATGGGTTTATCATGTAATGAATATAGTATTGTAGTTTAGCATTGAAATCTTAGATGTCAGTTTGGTGCAGTTGATAAGCCTTCAGAATCACTCTAGAGTGAAAATTCTATCGCGAGTTAAAACCTCACTGGTTGTCTCTTTTTTCTTTTTCTTTTTCAACTTTACCTAAGACGCAAATGAATTGTCGAACATAGGTAGGTTTGTTACAATATTTTAGTAGTAAACAGTTCAGAAAATGAATGCATTGTTGTCCTGAGTAAAGCAGAGTGTCTAGTGCAAAAGTACTTGAAGTATTAGTACTGTGCTCAAGTATTGCGTGCCAACTTATCTGACGGCCAACTAGCTAAATATGGCTGAAAAAAATAGATCGACTTTTAATAGCGAACTAATCGTTATTACCAGAATTCCGACGAAATGTATAAGACTATTCTTCATTATGTTTATTACATGTACAGATATTCAAAAAAGATATGCCAAACGACGAGGGCTGATCCAGAAATAAGCGGACTACCTCTGTAATTTTTAGCTCACCTGATGAATCAGGTGAGCTTTTAGGATCGGTGAATGTCCGGCATCCGTCATCCGTCCACAATTAGTTTGTTTACACTCTAGCAACCACAGCTCTTTACGAATTATGATTAAACTTGCTCACAATGTATATGGCCACAATGTCTCGGCTAAGTTTGTTTATGGGCAAAATCTGATTATAACTTCTAGAGTTATGGGCCCTTGAATTACAAAATTTGCTATATTTAGCTTGTTTACACTCTAGCGCCTTCATTTATTCACCAATCCTGATAATATTTTCAGTAAACGTGTATAACCAAAAGATTTTGGACAAGTTCGATTATGGGCAATATCCGACCAGAACTTCAAGAGTTATGGGCCCTTGACTTTGAAAATTTGCTATATTTGAGTTTGTTTACACTCTAGCGCCTTCATTTATTCACCAATCCTAATCATATTTTCAGTAAATGTGTATAACCAAAGGATATTGGACAAGTTCGATTATGGACGGAATCGGACCAGAACTTCAAGAGTTATGGGCCCTTGACTTTGAAAATTTGCTATATTTTAGCTTTTTTACACTCTAGCACCTACATTTATTCACCAATCCTAATAATATTTTCAGTAAATGTGTATAACCAAAAGATCTTGGACAAGTTTGATAATGGACGGAATCGGACCAGAACTTCAAGAGTTATGGGCCCTTGACTTTGAAAATTTGCTATATTTTAGCTTGTTTACACACTAGCGCCTTCATTTATTCACCAATCCTTATAATTTGTTCAGTAAATGAGTATAACCAAAAGATCTTGGACAAGTTTGATTATGGACGGAATCGGACCCAAACTTCAAGAGTTATGGGCCCTTGACTTTGAAAATTTGCTATATTTTAGCTTGTTTACACTCTAGCGCCGTCATTTATTCACCGATCCTAATCATATTTTCAATGAATGTATATGACCTTACGGTCTTGGACAAGTTAAGTTATGGGTGGAATCGGACCACAACTTCAAGAGTTATGGGCCCTTGGATTAGAAAATTTGCTACATTTTAGCTTGTTTAACAGTATTATACCTTCATTGTTTGTTTTGATCTCAAAATCTATGTAAAAGTGGGTTATACGAGATGAAAACTATATTACCTGGTCATTAATTATTGTGCCTTTGTTCTCAGGTGAGCGATCTAGGGCCATCTTGGCCCTCTTGTTTTATATGTGATATTATTTCCATGAAACTTTGTGTAAATACACATACATCCTTTCTCAAACCCAGATCGAAACATGAAATATTTCTGGAAAGAGAAATTGTATATTTAATCGTCGCTATAGCAACCGTATTAGCGGGGCAGGTGTCACTTCAAGGATAATTTGTCAAGTTGACGTAAATAACTTTCATTTCCACGTGAGAAATATCGGTGCAAATAAGCTTGTGCCTAACACAACGAATATGACATCATATTATGAAATATCGAAGTGATTACTGTTACCATTAGTAAACAGCAACATTTAATGTGATACTATCTGTCATGAGCATGACATCATCGGGGTCACAAGAAATACGTGCCAAAATACAATTTTGCTCTCAGCTTGGGCATTCACTAACTAGAACGCACGACATGAATCAGAAGACATCAGTGGGAAAGACGATGTCACTATCGCAGATTTTTTAGTGGCATCAGAGCTTCCGAGACTGTAGTTTTGTTTGAAGATACGGAAGGTGGGGCCATAAAATTTTCGTGGACGTGACGCTTGTGAGTGCTGTTTGAGACAATGTCTGTACAGTGACAGATGCGTCAGCCCGTGTCTTAACAGAATACACTTATGGAACTGTTCAGCAATGTATCACAAAACAGTAATACATTAGAAAAGTCAGTGCTAGACATTTTTGGGTTTATTGCATAATTTTTATTGCATGCAAAGGTTGATCAAACAGAAAAGTGATTGCAAACGTATCTATCGACGTCATGTTAAGTTGACGTTGCCCCGCTAGTCCATACCATGGTGTCTGTCAAATATTAGTGTGCAAGTGTCATTCGATCAATATTTCTGAAATTTTCAGATATCATGTATTAATTTAAGATTTAAAATCATAATGCGTGTCTTTCGTTAATTTTTCTCATTTTGTTCATAAGTTATAGACTCAGTCCGGTTATTTCTGGATCACCCCTCGTACATTCATAAAACAACAATAAATCATAAGTGTTTGTTATACATCTTATTTTATTCTTATGATCACTCGAGGAACGTCATGTTGATTTTGTGGAATTGTTAACAAGCAAGGACAAAAATAATATGTTGTCGTGCATTATTTTTCAGAAAAATTGCAATATAGTAATGTTTGGACATTATAAATAACGTTGTTGAAAGTGTTACGTCACACTTATTGTAGGCTGACGTTATTACAAATAAGTTGAATATTAGCGTGACGTAACAGTTTCAACAACGTTATTCATGATAACTTTACTATATTGTAATTTTGTGAAAAATAATGCGCGATAACATATTATTTTTACATTTTATAATTGCTTATTAACATCTCCACAATATTAACATGTCATTCATTAGTTGACTGAATCTACTTCCGTTTACCAAAAATACACTGAAATATAGTTGGTGGTAAAAATTACGGGTGAAAAATGTGGTTAATGTTCCCCCAGGAAAATAGTGACGACAAAACCCTATTAAAACTTACATGAGCTTATTCCGCAGATAGAGAGCTTGGAGTTGGTGTATCTGAAATTGTAATAGCGGTGTGTTTGAACCAATTTTGCATGCAAAACGTCGATTTTACACCTCTGACATTAGACGTGGCGTTGCTAGGAAACAAGTCGGAAAACAGAAAAAATAAAATGAACAAAAATTGAAGAACATGCTATACTACCATTGTGCAAAATTTCTGAACAATCAGAAAAGTCGATTTTTGACCCATGACGTCGGGGAAAGGTCGCATAGTACCTTAAACCAATCAGTCAATCAAAAATTTTAAGTAATACACTGAGACATTTAATTGAATGTTTCACTTTCAAGATTCCATATTATGTTTTGGATTTTTCTATTTTATGATTATTACGTATGCATATCTTGATATTTTGTGTTATAAAATTACAGGAACCCCCGAAAGGATCAATGGGATTAGATACATTTTCTCCAACATCAGATTTGACTGTACAACCAGGTAAAACATGTGCTGTTTTTTTCAGAAGCCTATGTTCTTAAAGCCCAATTAGCTTTTTGGTATTAAAAATTAAAGTAGGTCTTTTTTATCTAGAAAGATGTCTTATCATTGAAACTGACTTTTACTTGCAATAAAAACATTCCGAAATGTTCTTTTTTAATCATGAAGTACATATAAAAATGTAGCACAGTAATTTTTCAATGATATTACAAAAAATAAGAAAAAGCATCTGACTAGATTTTTACGAGGTGTGGATAAAGAAAGGCATTATGTAAATATTGATTTAGAGCAAAGAAAAACTTATCTTTTATTTTATCTTATCATTTTATCTATTGTTCTGTATTACTAAATTAAAAAAGCTATGGGTTTTTAACCTATGTTCAAACTGTACTTTATTCATTAGTGTATGTGTTAAGCGCTGAAATGGGTTGTTATTATTTAAAATCAAATTTTATATCTCTATTTTTCTGTAGTATTGCCATCATTTGATTTATTCAGAGTTGGTCATGGTATTGTTTCTTTATATTATTGCTACAGGTTTTGGAGATTCTGAGACAAGCAGTGTTGACATGAGTAATCCATCCTCTGGACGAAGTTCTCGGTCATCTCTGAGTCCTGCGAAAAACCTAACAGCTACTGCACCCCAGCGTCAAACTGGAGCTGGTATATCTCTAGCCTCACAAGCTACACCCCGTATACATTTTCCTCTGATGGAGGAATATGAATTCAAGATTACTTGTCATCATTGTTTTGCTAAAATCGGGGAAGGAATAAAAGGTTTGAAGTGATGGTGTATCATGTACTTTTTGAATGAATTTTTGTATTATATTCTGTCAAGATCATTCCAAAAATATTTTAATTAGGGATGTCAAAATTGACCGAATAAGGTATCCGGATATCTGGATCAGACATCCGAATCGATCTTTACACTGTTATTTAATATTTAATGTTCCATCGTAACCAGTTTTTGCACATTTTACTAAAAGTTTGTATTCCCCACACATACCCATAAAATGTCTAATTTTGACCCTATCCTCAATTCAATGCTCATTACGCTCGAATGATTCAGTGTATGGATTACATATTGCACTCATGATAATCAGATATCTTTGAAAATAACCAAAAATCATATTTTATGTATGTAATCCAAAATTGACAATAATGCCATACAGAATAAAAAGTGATCCTTATCAAATTTTGAGTAGTATAATTTGTTTGTAACAATTGAAATCGCTAATTTTGTGTAAAAACATCGGCATAAGTTAAGTGCATTAATTATTTTACTCTTGTCTACCATGTGTTGGGACTAATTATTATCAACATCGATTAGACTGGATTAACAAATGATTGCTCCGCGTGATTGTTCATCTTGACGTGTTTTAATATTGGGGTATTGAGAATGGAGCGAACAACATACAGCAAGGTTTGTGACATTATGCATGTACAGGTTTAGCGATGGACCAAATTTTATGAATCTTTTATAGACCGATTTTTTAAAGCCTTTTTTCTGCGACTCAAATCGGTCTGGGACATTGAAATTCGGACCAGACTTACACATTTTTTTTAAATTTTGCGCCCTGATAATTCAGGCGATGGTAGTATTTTGATGCGAACATCCGGATCCAAAAATCGAATCCAAACTTCGGAATGGGATCCGAACGTTCGGATATCCGGACTACGGTTGACATCCCTTATTTTAATCATCAAGGCTAGTAGGTTGCATGGTATACAAGGAAGCTATCTTTTGGCAAGGATTAATTTGGTGAAAAAAAATGTATGAAATTATTGTGGGCTCAAATTGCTTAAAATTAGTTAGTAGAATTAGGAACTTACCCTTATTGAGGCTAAAAAAGAATAAATCACAATTACGCTTACTTGACCTAAAAAATGTAGTGTATGTAGGTCACATGACTTTTCTACACATACCTTTTACATGTTGGAGGTATGATTCCAATTATTATCATACTTTGGATTTTGCAATTAGAACCTTAAGGATTGGTGCTAGAAAATAAAAGTTGGCGGGGCAAGCATTAACATGTCTTTTTTATGGCCTTATGAAAGAAGTGTGAAAAATAAAGTAGAAGAATTGTATGTTGTATTCTATTTCAGGATACAGATATGTAAGTGCTTCTCATCATTGTTTGAGGAATGTATTGATTGTCAAGAAGAAAACTGCACCAGGCTTAAGCTGGCTAAAGATTAGATTTCGACCAGAGACAAAAGGTCAATTTGGTGGTTATAAATTATGCCAGCAGTTTACACAAAATAAGCCATGTAAAGTTGGGGAAGAGAAATGCACATTTGCTCATCACCAAGCTGAAATAAATCTATGGTCGATGGATAGAGATGGATCCTTTAATGTAGAGAATTTTGTTACTTTATGCAGAACCTACAAGATCTGTGAGTATTAATAGACATTTTCATTAAATCTTTAAATTTAAGTTAATAGCTTTTTGCTAGTATTCAAATAATTTTTAATAGTCTGCAGGTGTCTACCATTAACCAGTAAATATTCATGGTTTTATGCAAAGAGAGTTATTAGTGATCACTGAAACAACTTGACTGCGAAACTCCCTTTAGCATAAATTGTGTGAAGAAGTTTCCTGGTTAATGGCGTTGATAATAAATATTCAAACACAGTACTAAATAGTTTATTATTGTGGTCATTGTGGTAGATAATCATTGTTTTTAATGAGAGGATTAGTACAGAGAATACAGATCCAATTAATCTGAAAAATGCAGGTTTATGTGCAGTTTTTGAATAATTATGTTTGAAGAGTGGCCATTCTAGACTGACAGGCATTATATCTGGGTGATATTGTTTCAGACAGATAGATATTGATTGGGTTAGGCCAGAAAGTTGTCATATGTATTGTTGTTTGACCCTAAATTTACTAACAGTTAGATCTGACGCAAGAAAATATTTGGAGACATATTGTTTCTTGTATTCTCACAAAAGGAATTTTGAGGAAATAAGTATTTTTTGTTGACCTACCTTATTAATTCTAGACCTATGGTTTAGGTCAATTGTTATATATTTAAGATCTTTATTAAAATTTCTTTACTGTACATATCATTTAGTTGACAATGACTGTCTGTCAGCACGGCAATCTAGACAACAATATATACCTGGATTAAACTATGCTGATGGTAAGAAAAAACCAACTCTAGAAATAACCGACAGTATGAATATATTATGTGTGAATACACCCGAGACTCCAGTTGTTGCCGGGGTAACCAATCCACCACCAATGAATTCTACAGTCATGCCACCTGCACCTACAAATCGGTTAGTAAGATCTAAGTTTATATAAATTTACAGTAAAACCCCGATTATTCGAATGTCGTTGGGCCCTGAAAAATCATTCGGATAATCCATGGTTTCGAATAATCCATTTCAGTATGATGTACCGGTTGAAAACGATAAAATCAGTGCTGTCCGTTTATTGCAAGGGAGTTAACTCTCGTATGCAAACACGATGATAAGAATTAAATAAAATGTATAACAAACACTTATTATTTATCCTTGTTTTATGACTGTATATGAGTTAACAAATGAAACTATAATTTTTGTTTTATAAGTACCAGCGCATTTATGGATATTTCAGAACACACTCCGACATAATAATATGTCATTCTCACTTCACTTACTAACAATCGACTAGGCACCGCTATCGTCACATTCTGAAACAATTAAAGAATCAAAGACGTAATGTTTTTATGTCTGGAACATTTTTTCACTAAATCATCATATTCTAGTTTGTTTTGTTTGTGTTGGAATCAGTTTTTAAATTGTGAATGATGCTGAAATGCAAATAATTTCATACAGATCACCAGGTATGTAAGCGTATTAACTTATTTTACCCGAGATCATTGTGAAATATTCATCGCGATTAACAAACAATATGGTCAACTTAATGATGATTAAACCATTGACACGCTTCGTGTATTAATTGATGTTACACATTGTTTGTCACACGACATTTGATTCTCAATCGGCCAGTGTTATCAATTGACGATTTCGAATAATAGGTGTGAAAATACGGGCATTCGTCACTTTAGGGACCAAATAATGTATTCAGATTATACCAGGTATACGTAAAATCCAATTCATATAACCGGGGTTCATTGTAGTTGAAATATATAGAGACGTAATCAGGACCGTAGATTTTATTTGGATAATACCGGGTATTCGGATAATCGGTGTTTGGATAATCGAGGTTTTACTGTATATTATTAATTTATCAAATACCTTAAGCAACTTAAGATTATATCACACAGTATTTTATCTCTTTAAGTAGGATAATTAATGTGGATAATTTATTTTTCAATTGATTTCATTAGACTAACATATCTGCAATTAGCTGTTCCAAACCAGAATTGTATACAAAATATTTTATTTGTATCAAATGTTAATAAACTTACACTAGCTAATTTTCTCAATCTTTCCTTTTAACTTATTTTACTACAATTAAGTGTGTAATCACTATGTTCCACTTAGGCTGGCTAAAACAGTTACTTGTATGAACAATATTACTTTTATTTGTAGATATCCTACTCCAATGTTGAATCAACCACCTCCGACCTCTCAAACATTTTCTCAGTACAGTAGTTATCCTGGTAGTAAAAGATATCCACCATCCAATGGTTACCCTTCTCAATCAACGGTTTACGGTAATTATACGAGGGGTGTCCCAGAACTTTTGCTTGCTAGTAAAAAAAATATAATAAATGAAATATAAACATATGTATTGGGTCGCTATAGTAACCAATCATCGTTAGGGCGGGGCAGGTCAAACTTTTGTTGTGTATTGTATTCAGTTAATGTGCATATCTTCAAACAAAATCAACCAATAATGGCGCGATGTTGTACATGTGACAATGGACGTTATGTCTGCCAACCGACCAAATAAAAATCATTGTTCTGCGATACAAATCATCCGAACGGTCGTCAAAGAAATTTGTAAAAAATGACCGTCAATTTATTCTTCGAAACATCGCACAATTATAAAATATTGTGTCAATCTTGGTTAAACATCCACACAGACCAGTGATATGTTACAAGAAGTAGAAGTAAAACCAGTTCTGTGCAGATCACTGATATTAAAGTGGCATAAACAATTTAAAGACGGAAGACAGGACATCAAAGATGAAAAGGGTCATGTACTGAAGGGGTCATTAGCTATTGCGTCAGTGCAAAACTTCAAGGACGCTGTAGATCAACATCGTAGATTCACAGTGATTATCAGTGGCCTCACAGGCAGTTAAATTGTTTCTTACCTTGACAAGAACTGGTATAGGGAGACATTAAATCAGTGGATAATCTGACATGAGAAATGTTTTATGTGGTGACTACATTAAGCAATATGAAACAATTATGGTAAGCTATTCACTACTGACGTTGTAACGTCATGCTGACCTGCCCCGCATACAGTGCACTTAAGTACTTTGGACGACCGTCATGTCTACACCGATTTGTGTGAACAACTGAAATTGTGGTTTTAGTGGGTTAGGGTTAGGACTCGTTATTTCTAATGGAGTCGCTACAAAGTGTACAAAAAGTTAAAACTGGTTTTATGTGGCTAATTTTTAACATTGAAAAGTCACTTAAGTATCCTTTCATACGAATGTTCGTGATTACGTCCATCAAAATTATTTTTGTCGTTACCAAAACGGTTATTTATTAGAGGCATAAAAAGAATGTCTTGTCTCAGAGTTGGAAGTCAATAGCAAGCTGGACATAATTAGAGGTTTGGGCTTCTAGTTGATAAATCTTTTTCAGATCCTTGCTTTTGCCGTAAATTTTATCTGTTATGGTTCACTACACTGAATGAATTTGTTTGCTTTTCTAACTAGCTTGATAGTTGCAAATAACAACTCTGTCCTCAAAACTGGGTTCTGTTGATACAATATTTAGTTGATGGCCTGATTTTTTCATGCTCAATTAATCTTTGACGATACTTTTTCACTCAAAGAAGGTACTTCCAAATGTTTGGTAAAGATACTGTTGAATTTCCTATAGAATGGCTGCATAATTTTTATGATGTTTTTTATATGTTTGATAAGTGATGTACAAATGTCCTGTAATTCGTTGTTTCTTTATATTTCATAGCTCCATTTAGTCAACCTCCGCCTTCTTCACTACCTAATCAGTCTGGAATGTGGAGTTTCCAGAAACCTGAAGTAATGCAAGAGGAGACATCAAGCTTAGAACAAACACAATCCGTTGCCAAGCTGGAAAATCCTCTTGCAGACACATATAATGTATATATTGTCTGTCCCAATTGCTTTAAAGCTCATAATATCTACCCTGGTATATATGAATACTTTCCTAACCCGCACAAATGTGAAGAAACAATTCTGGCTATGAAAGGTAAGCTTGGACAGGAACCTTATATTCGTGTTCGTGAGAGAACGCATCATCGAGAATTTCCTGGTAACTACATCCTGTGCAACAGTATAAAGTACAAGAATCCTCAGTTTTGTAAGTATGGTGAGGAGTTGTGCAGTTTTGCTCATAATGATGTTGAACGCTACTTGTGGACATTGGAGAAAGACGGGAAATTCAACATTACAGAGTTCCTGATTCAAAATAGAAAACATGCTGTAGGACGGGGGTTCAGTTTGGCTGAAATCTTGATCAAACATGGTGGTTATTTTGAGTTCATCTGTAGAGCTTGCTTCTATGACACCCCACCCAAGATATCTGTTATAGGAACAGATAAATCAAAGTGCAATGGCGACCCACCTGGGCATTCATGGTCGGATTTCAAAATTATGGCTCATGTTGGACCAAGTGGCCTTTTCACTATCATTAACCCCCGTGGATTTATGCACAAGTCAGCTTTCTTCAAGATATGCAAATGGTTGCAATTTTGCAGATCCAAGGTTAACAATACCTGCAGATTTGCTCATAGTATGGTTGAGCGTGATATATGGATGCTAGAGAGGGACTGTGACATAAAACGTAGCGATATAGTCATTCAATCAAAACAGAGTATTGCATCGCCAGCACCTGCAAGTTCTCCTTTGACTAGTTCTAATACAGGCACATCGGCTTCGTCAACAAGTTCTGGATACTCGTCTAGTGTTACATCTGAACGTAAACAAACAGCACAAGTGAGTATTATATTTACTCTCAGTTTAGGGCTATAAATAACTGATGTTCTTTTTGGAACAAAATGATAGTTTAGCTTTCTGAAGGCGTCACTTGCTCTGCCTGCATGAATTTTTGTCGAGCTCGCCTGCGGTGAGCTCGACATAGTCGCCACAATGGCGGTTGCGTGTCTGTACGTTAGTTAGTTAGTTAGTGAGTGAGTTAGTGTGTCCGTCCGGATCCTTGTCCGGGCTGTATCTCCCTTATGCATTGACACTTTTTAAAATAACTTGGCATAATTGTTAAACACCATGAGACGGTGTGCAGTGCGCAAAATCCAGGTCTCTAGCTCAAAGGTCAAGGTCACACTTAGAGGTCAAACGTCAAAAATGAGCATTAAAGACCTTGTCCGGGCTGTATCTCCCTTATTCATAGAAACTTTTTAAGATAACTTGGCATTATTGTTAAACACCATGAGACGATGTGCAGTGCGCAAAATCCAGGTCTCTAGCTCAAAGGTCAAGGTCACACTTAGAGGTCAAACATCAAAAATGAGCATTATAGACCTTGTCTGGGCTGTATCTCCCTTCTGCATAGAAACTTTTTAAGATAACTTGGCATAATTGTTTAACACCATGAGACGGTGTGCAGTGCGCAAGATCCAGTTCTCTAGGTCAAGGTCACACTTAGAGGTCAAACATCAAAAACAAGCATTATAGACCTTGTCCGGGCTGTATCTCCCTTATGCATAGCAACTTTTTAAGATAACTTGGCATAATTGTTTAACACCATGAGACGGTGTGCAGTGCGCAAGATCCAGTTCTCTAGGTCAAGGTCACACTTAGAAGTCAAACGTCAAAAATGAGCAGTATACACCTTGTCCGGGCTGTATCTCCCTTATGCATAGAAACTTTTTAAGATAACTTGGCATAATTGTAAAACACCATGAGGCGGTGTGCAGTGCGTAAGATCAAGGTCTCTAGCTCAAAGGTCAAGGTCACACTTAGAGGTCAAACATAAAAAATAATCATTATACACCTTGTCAGGGCTGTGTCTCCCTTATGCATTGAATTATTTTAAAAATGACTTGCCATAATACAATGCGACCATGTGTCTTGGGCAACACCAAGATTTTTATAGGTCAAAGGTCAAGATTACACATTCGGTCAAATATATTTTCCTTGTCTGGGCTGTAACTTCTGTTTACATTCAAGGATTTTTAAATAAATTGGTATAAAAGTTTACTTCAATGAAATGATGTGTCATGAATATCACCCATACTTGTAGTTCAAAGGTCAAGATCACAAGCTGGCTAAACAGGGGCTCAACATGTTGCCCTTGGGCTTCTAGTTACGTTGACCGTAGTACTGAGCTTACCTGCATCAGCCATGCAATTGATAAAAGTTCCCGTTTCATGTTGCAGTGCAAGCCTTAAGTTCAGTTTCCATGGGTACTTTCAGTACTTTGATTACTGTATTTTCATTTATTTTTGTTGGGATGAGCTGACCCATGAAATCCACGAAATTAAATCCCCAAGGAAAATTAATGATTCCACAGTATATTTTGGTTATATGAAGTATCGAATACATCATGATATAATCAGACACTGAAAAATGTCCCTGAGAAATTTGAAATGCAGAGCCGAGAATCAAACCCACAACCTTTGTTTAGTAGTCATGCATGTTACCACATGACCACTGATCACCTGTAATTCGTTTATACTATTTTTGTCAGTGACCAATTCAAGACAGTTTATTATTTCTTTTTTTTCATTCAGAATGCTGAAAGTTCAAGTGCACCTTCACCATCTGATGATTTATGTCCCATCACGGTGCTTGAAGTTTGCGAAACATGCTGGAAACAAGGGCAGAGAACTCAACAACAAGCAGGGAAAGATCGTTGTCAGAAAGGTCATGGTAACTGGAGCTGTAATATCGTATACTTACTGAGTCCTTCTTTAAAAGAACTACACATATTACCTAGGAAGATTCCATCTGGTCTGAATTTTATAATATGCAAGTATATTCAGGAAGGGAAGAAATGTGGTTTTACTGGTCGAGGTCTCTGTCAGTTTGCACATTGTGTGGAGGAATTAGAAGCCTGGAAATACATGTGTGTTAATGATAGTAAGTATTCTAACCATAACTGTTTAGATAATTTGAATATTTAAATACTATTCTGCATGATATACAGCTTGAAGAAATGAATTTATAAACTTCAAGTAAAAAATCTGTGAAATAAATCATGATTTATGAGTATGTTTCTTGCTCATTATTTCAGATTGTTTATGTTTAAAGGATAAAAAATCATCTATTACAGTTGTCATACACTCTTTTTTAAATTCCTTTGTCTTTTATACACCATTTCCTTTAAACTATACTTTCTTAGTGGCACGACATATCATATAGAATGTTAATTATTTCATTAACTTACTACATATTTATTTCAGTGACAACACAAGCTGAACTTTCAGAAGCTAGTAAAGCTGCTCAGAAGGTAAGAGCTGAGTCTGCTAAGTCTAAAATCAGTGGTCAGTCTGTGGTCAGTACTGCCCAGAGTCCAGCCACCATTATTCCAGCCATACGTCCAGCAATGCCTGTAACAAATATACATACATTTTATTGTCACTATTGTGGAGTCTCCTGTAACAGTCAGAAACAATGGGACGAGCACTGCGCATCTGAGAAACACAACTTTAATGTGAACTCTGACAAAGAGCATCAGTGGAATTACAGACAACCACCATGGACTTCTGGCAGATATTACGAACTCTGTCCTAGGTATGTGTTAGATAGATAGGGTCTGTCTTATAGCAAAGTCTTGATGTTGGAATTTTTGTACTGTAAAACTTCTTTAGACTTCAATTTTAAACAATTAGAACTTGTTTTATTATGCCCGGCCATTTGAAATGGAGGAAGGGCATAAAGTACTACTCCTGTCTGTCCGTTCATATATTGGTTTCAGAGTGATAACTCAAGAAATGTTTCATGGATTGATTTCATCTTTTACATGAAGGTGTATAATAATAAAATACTAGTCAAGTTGGATCTCTGTTAAAATCCAAACTTTTTCACAGGAGTAACAGCTCTGGATCTCTGTTAAAATCCAAACTTTTTCACTGGAGTAACAGCTCTGGATCTCCATTAAAATCCAAACTTTTTCACAGGAGTAACAGCTCTGGATCTCCATTAAAATCCAAACTTTTTCACAGGAGTAACAGCTCTGGATCTCTGTTAAAATCCAAACTTTTTCACTGGAGTAACAGCTCCGGATCTCTGTTAAAATCCAAACTTTTTCACTGGAGTAACAGCTCTGGATCTCTGTTAAAATCCAAACTTTTTCACTGGAGTAACAGCTCTGGATCTCCATTAAAATCCAAACTTTTTCACAGGAGTAACAGCTCTGGATCTCTGTTAAAATCCAAACTTTTTCACTGGAGTAACAGCTCCGGATCTCTGTTAAAATCCAAACTTTTTCACTGGAGTAACAGCTCCGGATCTCTGTTAAAATCCAAACTTTTTCACTGGAGTAACAGCTCTGGATCTCCGTTAAAATCCAAACTTTTTCACAGGAGTAACAGCTCCGGATCTCTGTTAAAATCCAAACTTTTTCACTGGAGTAACAGCTCTGGATCTCCGTTAAAATCCAAACTTTTTCACTGGAGTAACAGCTCTGGATCTCCGTTAAAATCCAAACTTTTTCACTGGAGTAACAGCTCTGGATCTCCGTTAAAATCCAAACTTTTTTACTGGAGTAACAGCCCCATTTTACTAAGCGCTCAGTAGGGGCATTCATGTCTGCAGGACACATTTCTAGTGTATTTTTTATTGAATTTCATTGACAAATTTTATTTTAAATGGTGTTTTTGAATTGTCATTGAATGTGAATATTTGGGCAAATGAGGTTATGTAAATTCTTGTTGGCTATGTAAAAAGCACAGTAAAACCTTTAGGGTGGTGTACGTTTGACCCTCCTGAGTGTGATCAATTTTATCTTATGGGTACTTATGAGATTTAATAAAAAACAGACCATTATTATAATAATTATTCTTTATTTAAGGATGGTAACATATATAGAACCTAAAAATTATATACGAGGGATGTTCGATAAGTAATGTGTATTATGTAATATTTTAAAAAGAACCGACTTTAATGGTCAAAATAACTTTCCACCCTCTCAAAGTATTTCCCGTGGTTAGAAATAAAAAACTTCAGTCCGTAAATACATTTCTGAAATGCGTCACGGATGGCTGATTTGGATGTACCTCAAAAACACTGACAAACAGATGAGCCAAGGGCTTGTCTGGAGTGATATCGACGACCAGATAAAAACTTTTTCATTTTTTAAAAACTGAAAAAGTCGCAGGGAGCCAGATCAGGTGAGTATGGTGTGTGCGACAAGACGGTTACCTTCTCCGACTTCAGAATCTGGTTTACAATGCAAGATTAATGTGCTGGAGCATTATCATGGAGTAGGCAAACATATTGAAAGCCGTCAACTGCACGAAGGTTTGATGATATATCTTGAACTTTCTATGTACAACATCACGGTAATACCGACCTGTGCCACATTTGTCATTAGGCATAGACATTTGTTTGGCTATTCCTTCGCATGAGAAGAATATGGCATAGATGGCCTTCTTTGCTCATTGCCCTTTTGACAACTACAGGCCATTTTCTGCGTTTGATAAGCCATATCTTGTTTCCAGTTGTCCTAACTGTCTTGATACAATGAACCCAAGTCGCATTACCAGTATTGATGTTTGTAGATTGGCTATAGTTGAAATTTGGAAACTTTTTGAGCAGTTGTTTTGCCGCTTGTACCCTTTGTACGCGTACCCTTTTTGACCATCTGTCAATAGAGGGGGTATCCATATGACAATTAATATTTCGTACTTCACAAATACTCTTCAGAATGAAATTTACTCTCGATAGTGAAATGCCGACAGCTTTGGCAACATCGCGAATCGTATATCTGCTATCCCTTTCAGTTATTTCCGTGGCTTTTGAGACATTAGTCCATCCTGTTGCAGTCACCGGTCGTCCTGATTTTGCAGAATCTTTAACTGTCTCCGTACAAGTAACAAAACTCTTTTTCCAACTACCACCTGTCACATAAGATACCTTAAGGGACCCATAAACTTACCCCAATAAGTTAAAAATTTGCCTCAATGAATGACCGAGTTTTCTACTTAGTTTTATGTAAGCTCAAATTTGTTAAAAATTTTCAACATGCTTTCCAACCATTTTTTCAACAGTGGTCAACGAGTGGCTCTCTTCAAATACAGATATTTGACTACTTTGTGTTGGGCTTAATATTAATTTATATACCATTGTAAAGGTATTGAATAGAGCTATCCAGACGTATCAATATAAGTGAAATCGTCAATACTGTTTTCATGTTATAGTACAATACACAATACATATAGAACATCCCTCGTATGTATACAATCACACATGATACCATAAATTACAACTTAGCCTTCCAAGAACAAAAGCATTTACTGAAAATATTTTATCCCTTTGAGTTAACATCCTTTCAAATTTGCGTTGCAGTCTATGGGTTATGCAATTTTTCAAAATAAAAGAAAAAAATCCATTCCAGTGAATATTTCTTGTAAATAATGCAGTAACACAATAATTTAATCAAGAAAATGGTACAGATCACAATTTTTACAGAATTTTCAAAATATATAGAAGTATCGAAAGTAACTACAAATGTATTACAGAAATAGTGATTATTGGACTATACTATTTTTATAATGGATTAGTGTTGAGCAGATATGTCTGAACGGTATAGTTTTATAGACGTAAATGTTATATTCTTCAAGGCACATGAATGGTGAAAGATGTGAGTACTCGCGTGCACCGGACATGTACAATCTATGTAGATATGCCCACAGTCAGGATGAGTTAGACGAGTGGAAGGAGAGATATGAATGGAGATTAATGAAGAGAGAAATGGCGAGACAAGAACGTGTCTTCTCCTACATGGATGAGTTATTGGAGAGATTTGAGAATTCTGCAGACCCAGTTAAAGTGGTAAGTGTATGTTAGAATGAGTTTTTGTGTACTGAATAGTATATGGATGATGCATACAATGATTCTTTGTGTACATCAGCCTCCATCTTCAATTGGTTATTTCTTACTAGTTATTACTACCCATTTTAATCACACCTGGTTTAAACTTTGGGTCTTCTCCACTAGTCTCCGAATGAGCTTTGTTGTTGATGCTACACCTTGGAAAAAATGCTTCATTGTTGCTTACTTATTGCTACTTCATGTACAGTCAACCTTGTGCTAGAAGCCACTTCCAAATAAAGGCCACCCTGTGTATGAAGGCCATTCTTTTAAAAACTGATATTGATTATTTAGAACAAAATGACCTCCGACATAAAGGTCACCTTTCAATTAAGGCCACATTATGTCATTGTCAGTGGTGGGCTTTGAACACAAGTTAGACTGTATAAGCACATTGTTTTGTATGGTGCAATTTTTTTGACAGTCAAAGCTACATTATTTCACACTTGATTGATACATTTATTTTGAACAAAGGTTACATTTGATAATTTGTCTTAGATATACCATAATCTTTGTCATACCTGTTTAATGTGCCAATATGTGCATTTAAGTGATGTACGAAGCTAAATATAAATAAATGCGTTCAGCGGCCAGATTATAATTCACCTTAAACAGTTTAATAAAATAGCACTTTACCATATCATATTGTTGATTCAGATGAATCATTACTAACATAAGAAGAAATGTAATATGTGGAATGTTTGTTTACAGATCTGTGAGGACCTAGAAGGTGTAGATGTGAAGACAAACGGTGAACTACATATCTATAAAGATGACAAGAATGCTACCTATCTGTGGACATTTGAAGTGGCCTCTATAGTAAGTATACTGTTCAAGAATCTGTTAGCTTGAATTAAGCTTGAACTTAGTTGAACTGATTTCTCATTTGTTATGTAGAATATTGAAATTGAGTGTGGCTTTGAAATTCATGTTCCATAACTTCATTGGCTTGAAAGCAAAAACACTCAAGCACCTTAAAAGATATCTAGTCATAGTTGTAATTCACAAGTATGGTAGATCTGGCCACACAAACACATTGATAAGATTTCATTTATTAACAATTTTGTATGAGTCTGCATTTTAACCTGTTAATTATTTCCACTGTGTGCTACTAGTATTGTCTGTTCTTTATTGCTGTTTGTAACCTTCCTCTCAATGACTGTAAAAATGTGATTTATATTTCAGAGACGACTTGAAAGAGTAGCACTACTTTATAATAGAGATCGTCTTCATTTTTCACTGGTAAATGGTACAGAAAAGACCTGTCAGATTGCTCAGGGTAATATTTTCTGCTTCAATGTTGATCATCAAGGCAAGCCACTCTATGTGATTAAGTTACGTTTCACTGGTGGAATGTTTGGTTCGTTCATGCAGTGGATAGTATTTGACTTTGGTCCTGGGGTGCCTGTGTTATGTCGAAAAATGACTGTAGAAATTGGCAACCAAGCGTCACATGAGAAGATAAGGAGTCTCCGTCATGATCTACAGTTTGATAGATGGAATAGCTTGAACAGGGAAATAATAAGACATGAAAATCTGGACTCTGTTGAAGATATGCTTCTTAAGAAGTACAAGGAACCATCCTCTACAGAAATTGTGGTCACCCAAGCTGCTGTAGCTACAGAATTAAATCGTCATAACTATCAACCTAAGATGCATAAATTACTTGAGTTGGAAGAGATGACAAGGCATCAGATTATATCTAGGTACACATTTAATGTATATAATCGGTATTTTTTTATTGCCTATATGTACAAGCAGCCTTCCCATCTATACTATCAGCTTACTGGAGTGCTTATTTCCTACAGTCAGAGAAAATGCCAAAGTTCTGCAAACGTCTCTGTCAACATTACTTGTCTCAAGTGAACATTAAGTTCTATCACCCTCTGTAGGATATTAGTATGATACATAAAATTTCTTTTGAAGCTGCCTTGAAGTTCTGAATGTTATTTTTTATCCCATTGTTAGAAGTATTGTGTATTCCTGTGACTGTTAGTTGAGTATTGATCTATTTATTTTCAGTTACAACCTGTGTGTAACTATTGAATGTCTTAATGCTATTGAGGGAGGTACATTTGTGTTTGCCATGGCTGGGGAACTGTTTGCCAAGGTTCCATTACAAGAAAATCTTACAGAGGATACGTATGCTGGAAAACTTATTTTAACAAGTGTCAGAAAAGTACTTATAGCACCTAATCCAGATTCATCTAAAGTTGTATATGAGGCTTCAATCGTGAATAAAGAAAACTTTGAATTTGACGGAAGAGGTCGAGACTTCATCTATCTATGTCTGTCACCTGAATTTGTTAAACGACTGAATATTCGTCCAGGAACAAGTCTTGACGTAGAAATACAGTTTCAAATGGACAGACTGTTCTTCTGTAGAATGCATTATGCTACAGATCTGCTTATGTCTTCTGATATTGTTTTCCCTGATGTTCCCAAGATTAATCCATTGAGGAATGAAAAACATAATCTTAAAATCTCGTAAGTAAGGGGAAAGGTTTTCTTTAGATTTACCACTTTGATTAAATTATAACTGGTATTACTGTTAAAATCACTTTAATAAAGCTTAAACTTATGAATCACAGGATAACCAGAAAATGATTATTAAGTACAATTTAATATTAATAAATTGCATTGCTTGGCACATATATCAAGATCAGAAGAATACATTGTGTTAGGTTTGGACTAAATCTTTCATACTAAATCGCTTTCTGGATTTTGCATGTACATGTATACACAAGTCTCTAATTGATTGAATAACAGTATTTTTATAAATAAATGCCTGTTAGTTTGTATTACTATTTGCTTAGAATATGCTAGAAGTCCGATGTTTAGGTATGTAAGACAGAATATGGCTTAAATGTTGCTTACATGTAACAATTATATAAGTTGACTTCACTAATTGAATTTTCAATGAATTTTAGACTAAGCACTTGTTTAAAGTTTAGAAAGCTACAATTAGTATGAAACTGATCTATTCTGTTTAATTGTGTTGCATAATGCATAAACTAAGGCGTCTGAAATCTTATTTATATGTTTGTTCATCCAAAAATGGTAAGTTAGCTGATATTACCTTACTTTTTCACAAGTCATGTTAATGTATGTGGCATAGATGCTTGATAAGTTACGATTAGCATATTAATACTGACTCTTTTTTTCTCCTTTACCAGATCATCTGTTTTAAATCCTGATCAGATGTCAGCTGTAAGACATATTGTTGCAGAGAGGACCGGATACACTCCTCCGTTTGTCTTATTTGGACCATTTGGTACAGGGAAAACAGAAACTATAGCACAAGCCACTATGGTGTTATTAAAAGAGACAAAAGATACAAGAATATTGATTTGTGCACAATCAAATAGGTATACTGATTGTCTAATGGCTTTGAGCGCAGGAAAATGACCCTTACAACAATATTTTGAAGTTTTCATTTTTTGGTAGAATATAAAAGATAATTCATTTTGCTCTGTTTAAAGCTACATTTCATGTTCCAATATAGTATACTTTGCACGGTATGGCCATTTACATACACGGTATGTAACAGAAAAAATTTGTTAGATTTCGACGTCATATGTAACTTAAAAAACTAGACGAAAACTTAATTTCACTTCATTAGTTTATCTCGCACTTAATAAGGTGCATGTATTAATTATCTATATTGTTAAATATTTGTTGTGTTTTACTTCAAACAAATGCTATACACAGTAATTAGAATTGTTTGCCTATGTTATACTAGAAAATTGCATACAGCATATATTTGATATAATACATATAAAAATTACTTCCCGAGAGTGCATCGATAGTACTAAGGTCTTTCATGATACGAATACCTTGTCTTGGTCAATATTTATTTCTTCTGATCAAACAATGAGAACATCCTGCTTTACGTGCTTTCATCTACGACCATTTTTTCGGTAGCAATATCGGTTTTTCATTACATTTTTATACCGGTATTACTGTCAAGCGGAACGTTTAAACTTACCGGTAATGCACAACCCAATTTGGCATGTGTTAACACGCTCGTAAAACAAATTGCAATACGCGATTGAACGGTGTTAAACAGATAAAATGGGTTAATTATATTCAATTGACATCGGTTAATTGATTGTTATTGGTGACGTTTGTTAGCTCATTAAGATGTTCACACGTCTTCACAAAGAGATGTAAATGTTTGTTGCAAGAATTCAGATAGGTATGTCTTTTAGCTAATTCATATTTTAATTGTGTTTTTAATGGATCCTTATTATCATCTTAAGTTTTTATGTGTGTATATTTTCTCTTGTATTATCATTCATGCTGTTACAACATCATTGAGTACTGTACATCTTAATATACATGTTTTTGGTACGGAAAGGACTATATGCAAAACTTTAAAGTTTAAACCAATATGAAAGTAAAGGATCAACTGTTTAATACCACGTCATGTTAGCAGTACAGGTGAATTTGCTGAAATATAGATAGTATGAATGAATATGGCAACGCAACAAGAAATTCATTTGAAAATTTCTTTGACAAAAAGTCAAATAACTTCGATTATAAAAAAGGTTATAACAATAACAGGATGCAAACATTAATATATTCATATTAAAAAATAAAATATAGAATGGCTTTCACCTGTTATGATAAAAACTGTGCTCAGAACAATAAATGATGTTTCTGTTACTACTCAGTGCATTGGGTATTACAGGTGAAATATTGCTGTTCAACTGTCTGCTGTATATTTGGTTCTCAGTATTTTCATTCCATGAATGGTGGAATAATTCAATGAAATAAATAAGCATTATTTTCTTGATTGCAATTGTCAACATTTCATTTATACATTTAATGGATATAGAAATCTCCATTGTGTTGTTTCAGGTCAGGGAGACTCAGAAGATAAAACATATTGACTGCTATGACTAGAATGGTTGTATCAATTTGTGGGTAAAAGTGGAATGTTGACCAAGACAGTGTGAATAAAATGATGTGTTTGTCAAGAACAAAAATGTACAAACACATTGTACATTTATGAACTATTCCTCATGCGGTGGTGGAGCAATATAATCCATGTTAACTTAACTGACTATAGGTCTGACATGTTTTCTTAAGTATTGTAATCTTGTCTCAGATATACCAGGTGGAAGCATCATTTCAGGGTAAATATTGTAATCTTGTCTCAGATATACCAGGTGGAACCATCATTTCAGGGTAAGTATTGTAATCTTGTCTCAGATATACCAGGTGGAACCATCATTTCAGGGTAAGTATTGTAATCTTGTCTCAGATATACCAGGTGGAAGCATCATTTCCAGGTAAAAGTCAGCTGAAGGACTTTTCATGACAATGACTTCATTTTCATTGCTGTCTGATTTCTCTCTGACAAATACAGATGATTTGTGTACAGATGTAAATCTGAAACACATGTACTTAGTGATACCTTTAACTTTAAGTGGTTTGATATATTGTTTTAAGTATATTTTCCAATCATACCTGAAACGAAAACATGGAAAATTGAAATACTTTTAATGAGGACTTGAAGTTAGACAACACACTTAGTATTATAATGAACATAGTTGCAATGTTTATTATTATACCCCGCAAACAAAGTTTGAGAGGGGGTATATTGGAGTCACTCTGTCGGTCTGTCGTTGGTCGGTCCTTCCACAAAAAGTATGTGGAGTGAACTACTTCCACATCTTTTAAGCTATTGCAATGAGACTTGAAATATGTTATCACCATCAAGTGTAGATGTGCAAGACACAATTTTCATGCCCAGCGATTCACTCATTGCAGAGTTATGTCCCCTTGAAATTAGCCGTATAGTGTACTATTGCAGTATTAGTGACAAAGCAGCGGCGGGGGTATTAGTCACGTCTGTGACAGCTCTAGTTCAGTATGTTATCTTTGTAATTGTATACTAATCTACAGTAATAATAAATATTTTAATAAGTAATAAAAAGCTTTATAACCATGAAAATAAATATTCACCAAATCCAGTTCTGTTCTCTATTTATATTCTGGAATAGGATAGCTTTATTGGTTTTACCTTACTTGTTGACCACTTCAGCAAGATCGGTTATGGTTTCTGTATCCAACTTATGATATTGAAAAATCACATTGATGTTTTTGTTTCTGGTAAATGATACATCATATGTACAGTAAACATGAGGAATATTATAGATAAATGGAAAAAGTTGCATATATTGAATGACCTAGTGTGACCAGGAACTTGTATTTTCAGCTCTATCTCAGCTTGTAATCCTTGGTTCAACCTCCACAGTAAATATCCAATCATGTATTGGTTTTTGTTCTGAGCTGGAAAAAATGGATAATTAATGTACATGAATACTCTGCATGTTTTCATTTCAGCATATGATGTAAGCAATCAATCGTGTACAATTGTATAAATGCAAGATGAACATTAAATGTGATCTTTTAATAATTTCCATGTACATTTATTTGTTGTTGACAATACTAAATGTAAAAGTTGTTGTTTTTAATAAGAAATATATGCATGTTAATAACATTTAATGTTAATAAAGAAATATTTTACAACATGAATATTTAGTGACCATTATTCATAATCCTAATAAATAAATGAATTGTTTTATATTTAGTGAACTTTTAAGCATATTTTTTGACAAACCTGCACAGTTGTCTGCATGAATTACACACCGACTTTCACCATAACCATGTTTGTAAAGGCAATGATGCAGCATACATATAACACCATTAGGGCCTTGACATCCTGAGCCATCTGTACCTGTATGAATATATGAAAAAATCTATTGTGTATTAAAAGTGAAATTTATAACTAAGCTGTTCAATGTATGTACTTCATACGGACTGTTAATTACTTGTTTTATTCCGTATGAAATTACTTGCTTTAATAGTGAAATTATGTTGTATTTACCTATACTTTGATTCTCAACGATGAGGTAATTGTACTGCACTGGAACACCATCCAAACGAACTGCAAATAAATTTACTTTCCTTCCACTGATGAAATATAGTTGTCCTATCTGTCGAGCATAGTGAAGCAGTGTAACCAGTTGACAGTAATCTATTGTATAATGCATATTTGAAAGACAGTCGGAATTAGGAAGCACTGCACCCTGTGGCCTATCATGGTTTAGTAGTTCTACAGTAGATAATTTCATGTCATTCAAATATGTCTCTCTTTCTAATTGAGCTTTCTGTAAAATTTAATACGAATGATTGTGGTTTAGTTAAATTGAATTATATTGGATGTAATGAAATTGAATGTTCACACCATACATTTCCATGTCTGAAGACTTAAAAAATGTTTTCACACAAATGTATTTAAGTTGATAGTCAAATGAATTACTCAGTAATTTAATAGATTGATATATACATGTACAAACATTTATATGTACCTGTATGTGGGAGTAGATGCCTCTAATTTTTCATCTTCGGATGAAGCTTTTGACATACAATGTCATAGTACGGTAACTCACATGTGGAGCAGACATCTTCTCTTGGAGAGGCAATTCTCATATGAGGAAGACATTGTCTCCATGTATCCCTGAAAGATGTGAGACCTAGAGGACAGTGTCTAGTCTCCAAACACAGATCTTTGTATACGTCATGAATTGCTTTTTTGGTCTCTTTCACAGGCAGGAAAACTGGGGGTTCTTCATTATTGCCTTTTGGGGCACTTGGAATTTGAATTCCATTTAATATGTCATAGTTCTCTAAAAAATCTACGGTATATTTGATGTCCATGTATTTTAAGGCATTGTAAGGTTTCCGTCCAGTATTACCGTGGACTCTAGGGACAGGGCCATTTTCCTTTACATGCTTGAGAAGAGATTTTAAACTCCTATCACCAATGTCATAAATGTGTCTGTACATGTTTCTACATATTGTTTCACCATTAAACATATATGACACTTTAACTGGTTTCCTTTTGCCCCCACGTGTGCATTCACTAGTATGTCTCTGTAATGAACCCATTATTAATAATTCTTCTTCATTTCTATCCATTTCTTGAATATTTAATCTATGTTCTTTTATTACATGAGTTTCAAAAACATTTACTGCCACAATCACATGTCACAGGTGGATTACTGCAAGAAACAGTACGTTCATTTGAACTGCTGCTGTTCACCTCATTAACATTATCATTCTGCTCACAAAATAATCTAATGCGATCAGTAGAATTTACTAACACACACTCATCTCCAATATCAGTCCATTCACCAGCAGTAGCTGACTCCATCTCATTTATATTGGATGGACTTCCTATGGAATCAAACCCAAAATGGTCATTGAACAGATCATAGACAGCCTACAGTGAATAAATAAGAAATCAGCATAAGCTGTCATACATTACATTATAATTTAACTTCATTTATTCAGACGTGTAGCACTGGTCAACTCAACTGACACATAAATATTGTATTTCAAACTTAATATTGTGTATTAAACCAACAAATTAACGGCAAAAAAATTATAGGTAAAGAATGTAAGTGCGATAATTTATAGAAGTAAACACTTTCAAATATATTAGATATGTTAATTTGATGTAATTCAGAATGACATAATTATCATATATTGATATATCCCCGTAGCGTGACTATATTAGATACGCAGACGACTCATATTTTGACTTGGTTTAAAGCGACCAAAGTGATTCTTTCACGAAGTCGGGTAATGAATACATTTATATAAGGATTAATTACCTAATAATCATCCATTTTGATGCATCTTCTTCTTGTAAAGCACAAAATATCGTAAATCTTAAATTTAGAAATAAGTGATTGTTTACATTACGTCATTGGATACGCGCGGTCATGTATAAACCTTTGTATATCGACGTTCTCATTCCATTGTCGTAAGGGACGTTTTCCTGTGAACAATGTCTTATATATTTTATGTTTTAAACTTTAATGTCTTAGAAATAACTTAAATTGTTATAAATGTTTCAGTCTTTCACTTTCCAATACCATTTTGGGTGATACATGTTTAAGTTGTAGACATGATGATATCTATTATGTTACATCCTTGTTTTTCCAAGTTGTAAATTTTTATTCATTTTGAGAGATTTGTAACTAAAAGAACAATTTCTTTGACAATGTTAATTTACATGCTGGTTAGTGAAAAGTGATATTTACACATCATTACACTATGTCTGGATGGTAATTTCTAATTTAAAAGAACCAGCATTCCATGTCATTATGGTGTTAATATTGTCAGATTTGTTTCATTGATTCATTGACTACCCTAAAACTAGTGTTTGTCTACTAAATTTTCTAACTTAACATATTTCAGTGCCGCAGATCTGTACATCTCTAAACATTTCGACACTTTCTTAAGGAAGTCCGGCAATCAGTCCATTCTACGGCGTGTTTATTTCAAGGACAGATTACTGTATACTGTTACTCCACAGGTGAAAAATTACTGTTTACTCACACCTAGTGGAGACTCCTTTAGGATGCCATCACGTGAAGATATTGAGAAATGTCGCATTGTCATTGTGACGGTCACAACATCTCTTGTACTTGCCAAGTAAGTTAGTCAAGTACCAATACATGTTTAGTAAAAACAAACGTAGCAGCCACTTTAATAGTAAGGCCACTTCATGATAGAGAACACTTATTTTAGGACCCACCTTTGGATTTTTTCCATCTGTTAATGTAGTAATGAGTCCACTTCATCAGTCAGACCTATTTTGGTGCCTAAGTTAGTCTTAGATGGTTATAGTGTATTATACATATAAATAATTTAATGGAATCATAGGGCTTTACATCTTGAGTTCTGATTTATCTCTTGACTTCGGGTTATTAAAACAATTTTGAAATTGATAGCCTAGTACTTATTAATTCATCCACTTAGATTTTCAGTAACTGCATTTCTAACTTGATCAACACAGTCATATAAATTTCTTTTATTGCAGTATTGGGTTACAAGGCATGTTTACACACATTTTCATCGATGAAGCTGCGCAAACTCTCGAGTGTGAAAGCTTGATGCCTCTCACTCTAGCTACTGATAAAACATGCATTGTACTTGCCGGGGACCATAAACAGATAAGCCCTAAGGTATACTGTGATGAAGCCAGGAAACAGAAGTTTCACCAATCATTGTTAGAGAGATTATACAACTACTATGACTCTCATTCTGCTCTACTCAGTGAATCAAGCCCTCTTAATATTCTCCTAAGTGTTAACTACAGAACAAAGATGGAGATCCTTAGATTTCTCTCTGCGGTTTTCTATGGTGGTCCAGATGTGTTGAAATCTGAAGCTAACATAAGATCTGTCTTATCTATTACTCCGATAGCATTTTACGCTGTACAGGGACGTGAAGTCCAAGATGAGAATAGTATATCATACTATAACATGTCTGAGGTACAAGAAATAGTGGACAGGGTTGACTACCTGTATGATAAATGGCCTGAAGAATGGGGACAACCGAATGCTAAAGAAATTGGTGTTGTGACGCCATACTATGATCAGGTAGGTCAAACTCTGATGATAGCTCTAGTTTCCTTCTGCATATGATTGATTTTCATTACTATCTAACTTCTTGACAAAGGCCATCATAATACATATGAATTGTGGTTTATATGTTCCATTGGCCATTATTCAGAAATTCAGTTTTCCATTCATATCATACTTGTGTACAAAGGTCACCATAGAAGATAAAACCTTTATGAAGTGTGTGCATTATTTAATAATTAATCCTATCTTTTATGTCTTTAGATATGTGTTTAAAAATTGAACATAGTTTATAAAGTGGCTATTAAAACAGTGTTGACAGTACTGATTCTCACTATATTTAAAGAAAACATAATTTGTTTGTGGCCACACGCCTATTTGTAAGTTTTAGAGCAAACTAAACCAGAGCAAAAAGTTGTGCATTTTGTTTGCTTGTCATTAATTACATTTTTGTGTCAAATAGTTTACTGATGTCTGCTTACAGAAGTATACTGACATGCCAGATGTCAAGACCACATAAGAGAATGATTTTCTCATTCTTTGACAATCTTTTATATTTATGAAGAGAAATTTTGTTTTAATTTACTTGTAGGTTTTATTGATTAGAAAAGCTTTGAAGAAAAGAAATATGGCATTGAAAGATGTTGTGGTTGAGAGAGTACAAGGTGTTCAAGGTAAAATGTTGTTGGTTTTGAACACGAGATTACAATTTTTTTTATGCATGAGATGAATGCAAACAAACTGTATGTGTAAAATGGGATAGTACTTAAAGTGTATAAAGCTATAACTGATGATTTTTCTTTAAAAAAAAAAAAAAAAATGAAAAACAATTAAGCTTTCATATCCATTAGATCATTTTTCGCTTCAGTTTTAACAGAAACTGTCTCTGTGATTTATTGGACATGCGAATTGTCTGTTTTCATAATTAAGTGTTCTAGAACACCCAAGTCGACCGTTTTCCGATTCAAATAGAGCGGAGTTTGTTGATGATTTCATGCATGCTCAGTACGCGTTTACGGAAATTTATTCTAAAAAGATGGCGGCTCCCATGGAAATGAGGAGTAATGGAGCCGGATGTATTAAAATATCAGATTCCGATAAAAAGACGAAACTAGAGGCTAGAAGCGTGACAAGGAATCAAACTACAACATATATTGGTTCTGAAAATGACCACTGGATGAATATAAAGGAACTATTTGGGCTGAATACTTATCCAGAAGTTATGACGTTGATCAATGCGGTTTGTTGATGCGTGAGTTTCATTACTTTGTTAAGTGTAGTGTGTTCTACTGATTAAATGTTGTTATTTTCGATTTGTTTTTCGTAGATTTATATTTATTTACCAATTCATCATCGGATTTTGTTGAGGCAACGAAATTAATTTGATAACAGTGTGAAATGCATTTGCTTGGGGCCCTTGAAGGGGTAATTTTTGTTATGGATGAAATTACAAATTATTATGCTTAGAATGAAGATGAAGAAGTATTTTGACATTCAAATGTTATTTGAATTCCGTATATATTGTATTTTTACTGAAAAGAAACTATTAAAGCTGTATTTCAATATATTATTTAATAATTGTTGTTTACTTCTCTATAAAGTGCACGATGAACAATTTATGCATATGTAGCTTGCCTGCACAATTATTTATACTAGTGAATTTGTTCCTGTCCTTAATAATCAGGTTAATAATAATTCCTTTTTTTTTTGTATACATGTATTATACAAAGACTGTCACATAATTATATTATGCAGTTATCAAAGCTGTTACTTTCCATTTCAGAAAGGCAAATACCTTTAACAGAAGAAGCAGTCAGCAGTCAGTCAGAGAGCTTTACGTTGAAATAATTATAGCTATATAGAACAGATGGTCTACTGAAGAGTCTTATGGAATGTCTAGGCAAGTTGTCCTGACAGAGGAAGATTCAAGAATCTCCTCATTCTCCTCAGCCACAATCTCGCCTCCAGCAAAAGATGTGCTCATCCAGGAACACAAAGAAGACTCTAGTTAGAATGTATTCATCCATAACAAAATGGTGTTCAGTTTCAAAACTGTCAGCAATGCATACATATAGAAATTAGTACAAGATTTATTAAACCTTGATAAATTATTTTTTGATTTGCCTTTTGTATGTGACAAGAATCATACCCAAGTACCACAATTAAGGAAATTAATATTGGAAAGCAAATGTTGCTAAATAAGCAAAAATTATTAATCTATAACTTTGCTGAGGATTAACATCAACAATTCTTTATCAATTAATGAGTAAGAATTGTAAATCATTAACTTAATTGATTAATGAAAAAGCTGAACAATCATCAATAAATCAATTACTTGTTCATGCATTTGGAGACCTGCCTCTATGGGTGAATGGTTAAGGTCGCCGACTTCAAATTACTGTAACCTCTCACTGATAGTGGGTCGTGGGTTCGAGCCCAGCTACTGACCATGTCTCTTTATGTGAGAAAGAAGATAGTTGCTTACAGAGGATGGGAGTCTAGTACTGGTTCTGTCCAGGAATAATGGTTTGGTGAACTGTCAGCCTCATATGAGTGTTGAAAAGGGGTGTAAAAATTTATATGAACAAAACAAAAACACGTGCAATTGGCCCCTTTACTGTAAGTTTTCCCTAACAACTGATATTTCACCAGAAGAATTTGTTTCTCTAAAACAATACTATTAACAGACCTTACACACTTGAAAACACTTAACCAGTGAAAAAGACAAGCAGTGCTCTGGACAGAATCCACAACAAACTTTCTGCTGCAGTGGAATCTCCCTGCATTTGGAGCAATAACAACACTGTCGGTGCCCTGGATGATATCTATGTTAACCCTTGTCAAAAGTAATAGTCCACACCAGGCTGTTTTTTCTACGGCCTGACAGAGTGTCTCCTTAAAGCGTTCTCATGAAGCTGTAAATGTGTAAGTTAAATCATTTAGTATAATAAACATTAATAAGCATAATGATGTACCAAACTCAGAAACGAGAGGTATATCAGCATGTATTTCACCTGGATGAGCAGGAAATGACAACATATCATAATTTAGCATTATGTATGAGTAATCACAGAAAACTTGACTATTAGGCCTAACCTCCAGACAAAGACCTATACTATGTACAATGTATGTAGGTCTTTGCTCCACATGATGTTTGAATGATCAGGGTCAAATAGAACTGGCATTATATTGAGCAGACAACTGTTATAAATGGAACAGCAATTTGAATTTTATGCAAACACTGTATTTTTCTGTCTGATTCTGAATGATTTGTTACTGAATTGGGTTGAAATGTGTGAGATGAATACATACAATGTAAGTTGATGATAACGCACAAATAATAAATATTATTATTCATCATACATACATTTTTTACAAAACTCTTAGCTGAATTAGCTCAAAAGAATAATTTGTGCAAATTTAGCGATTGCTTAATGTAAAATAATAAACAAACGGGTGATGACAGTGTTGAACCCCAGTGGAAACCCTTTCAGATTTTCACGCCAATTTGATAGAAATTTAGACTTTATGCAATGCTAAAATCGATACAAACTGCCTTTCAAGTCAACTATAGAGTTAAACTCTTTTAATTATAACCAGGACCCAGTTAAACAATGAAGTTATGATAATAAACAACGGTAATTACTTACTGAATTGCTGTTTGACGTTCGCGATTGTGCGAATGTATCCGATTAGACAATCAAATCTGTCAAACTTTGGGAGCATCCGTAAATATTTCTGTAGACTTCCATTTTGTCTATTATAAGAATCGTCTATTTTTTTCGACGATTGAATCAAAGTACATTGAACCCATCCAAAGTTTAAATTTGCAATTTAAGGTACTTTAGTATGATACTAAAAACGATGCAAATAATTATTTTGACATTAAATGACCGTCAGATATAGCTTTATACACTTTAATACCTCTGATAGTGTCAGTATGCTCTATTTTATGTAAAAATGTTAAATCTTCAGCTTTAATTAAAACTGGAGTCCCTAGCACTTAAAAAAGCAACAAAAATAAACAAATGATACGCAAGCAAACTTGAAGATGTAAAATGGTTTAAAGTTCACCTGTCTGTTATATTGTATGGCTTGTTTCTTATTTCAGGTAAAGAGTTTAGAGCAATGTTTATTACTACTGTTAGAACGAGACATCTGATAGAAGCCAGCCATGTGCAGTCCCATGCCTTAACTGAATGTGATGGCGAGGGTGGGGACTTTGGATTTCTGTCAGACTCTAAATTACTTAATACAGCCCTTACCAGAGCTCAGTCGTTAGTTGTTGTTGTTGGTGACCCGGTAGCTCTCTGTGCAGTCGGAGAATGTGTTAATGTGTGGCGCACATACCTAAAACATTGTCAGAATATGAAAAGTCTTAACCCTCAAAACCACACGTATGAATCAATTAGACAACAAGTTCAGAACTTGCTAAATTCACCAGCTCGCGAGCGTTTACTCCAAATTGCAAATGAACGTCAAAGTGAACAGAGGATTAGATCAGACATATCTGAAATGCCTTTTATGACACATTCAAGTGCTTCTAGTATTCAAAACTATGATGCTAGAAGTAATCTAGAAGGGACTGGTACCATGCTTGAAGGTCAGACATCCAGGTTTACTGATGGGAACCAATCTGAATTACCAAGCTATGAAAATAGTGCACCTGCTGGAAGGAACTCATTTGTTGGCAAAAGTAATATAAGCGGGTCTCGAAATCCTCTTACACCTTTGAATCCATTGAGATTTGGTCTCCTTAAGCAACCTCCACCTTTGACTTTGCCAAACCAAAAGAAGTTGGAGACATTCTACAAGCTTGGTGATGAGTTTACATTTGAGACTGAAAAGGTTTTACAGCAACTTGCAGCCCAGGATAATGTAAATGGTGAAGGAATTGCTATTGTAAATGAGGAAAACGGTTATGCTGTAATTAGGAGAGTAGTCGGTTCTTCAAGAGATAGAGGAGCCATATATCCATCGTTTGATGCTAACCAGTTAGAATCATTGCTGGCCAATAGAGAGAAGTATGCACATTGTAAGGTGATGATTGGTTCTGATGCATGCAAAGCCAAGGTTCTGGATAGCACTGGCTGTGGTCAGTTAATTGATATACCCAGTAGATGGATGTGTGGTCAGGCTAATAACAATGATGAAGTTGTTTTAGAACTGTTCAAGGATGGGCAAGAATCTTTCGGTAAAGTTGTTGGCATACTTGAAAGAAGTATGGATCTAAAAAATAGATACATTGTTTGCCAGTTAGGGGACACTTGTGGCACGATGGTACCCATTGACCAAGGACTGTGTCCTATGTTTAATGTTGCAACACCTAGTAAACTACTTGACAATATGAACAATGGAGTCAGTGTATACAAGTTCACAAAAGGTAGTGCAGAAATCAGATTTAGTCAGATAGAGGAAATAAACATTGTAGATAGAGATACGAAACTTTTTGTGACACGTTTTCTCAAATGGGATCATCATCTACACTTACCACTGTGTGTTGTTGTTGGTGTTATAAATGCATCAACTGATGTGAACACATGTATGCAGATACTGGAACTGGAACATCATATGAGAAAGGCATATAACCCTGACATTGTAGACGAAGCTGAGTTTCTTTATCCGGAGACTTTCCGCATAACTGAAGAACTTTGCAGCACAAGAAATCTTGACTTACGAATGACATGGTGCTTTTCTATAGAACCTTCTGACAATATGCCAGCATGTCGGGCTTATAGTATTGATGAGATTGGTGATGGTAATTATCAGGTGGGAGTTCATATAACTGATGTTACATTCTTTGTTAATAAGAACGATGCGTTTGACAATGAAGCCAGGAACCGAGGGTTTGCATCATACCCTGTGGGAGGGGAACCAGTAATAATGCTACCGAAGAGATTGTCTGAAGATATATGTAGCTTGAAAACAAATGAAGATAGATTGGCTATATCCATACTGATGACTGTCAAACCTACAGGTGAAGTAGTGCAAGTTAATGTTCAGAAAACGGTGGTGAATTGTAAGAAGAGATTTAATCTTAATGAAGTTGAAGAAATCATTCATGATCCAACAGCACATGAAGATTATTTAAAAAGTTGCATTCTAGTTTTGTTTGAGATATCTCGATTATGGAGAAGGGACAGATTGGGTAATGCTACTTTATATAATGATAATTTACGTAAGAAATCCACAGTGTTTGCGCATCAACTTGTTGAAGATATGGTAATCATGACCGAGTTCCACATTGCTCGAATTGTTTCTGATACATTCCCTGAGACGACCCCTTTAGTGGTACAAGAAGGCCCTGATGATCAAGCTCTTGCCATATGGAAACAACAGTATGCGGCTGATTCTGTCAACTCCATTGCATTAACAAAACCCTTCCTAAATACTTCTATGCTAGAAACCTGTAAATGTGGTATAGCATGTACACATACAGTCAACTTTGTTCGGCAGTCTAACATAGTCAAAAGAACTCAAATTCATGTAGTTTCGACTTTATGGGATAAACTTCGAGAAGCTTTTGATATTGGAGATATAAATTCTGTACAGAATGTCATTATTTGTGCTGAAAATCATCCCCAGTTAGCGGTGGCATTATCCATGTTGATTCAACTACAGCAACAAGAGAAGGTAGTGTGTCAAGCTGATGTGACTAAAGACGATCACCACTACTCCATCAATCGTAAACCATACACAAGAGTTACACAGCCTTTGAGCGGCTTTATGGATATTGTTGTTCAGAGACTTTTACTGGCATGTTTGGACTCTACTACCAGTCCATATACTGTAAATGAGATGAGAATGATATGTTCTGACTTGGACAAATCACTGGCTAATTCTAAGAGATTTGATGAGAGTGAATTTTTGCTTCAATTTTCTTCTGCCATGCTATCTTGTCCAGTTCGCCTCCAATCTGTCGTGCTTAGTATGAACCTGAGTGAAATGCACGTATCCTATTCATCTATCTTATCAATGCAGTTTTTAGCAAAGATTTCTTACAAACATCTTGGAATCTGTAAACCACCATCAAATTCTAATGGTAATTTGATATTTACCTGGAAAGAAAGAATCTATGATTATGCTGTCATAAAAAATCAGTCTCCTGTCGGTTACTGTCAAGGAGAACTTAACCCTGATCGTTTTGTGTATTACATTCCAACATTCCAGTGGCAGAGACTTATGATTGCAATAAGAGAACAAGATGATGGAACTAGACTGCAGAAACTGAACTCTGCTGTCAACACTGTTCATAAACAAGTAATTAATCCTTCATTAGAAGGAGATTACCTAGATGAAGTAACTTCGGAGGTAGAGAAACTTGGAAATATAAGACACCTGACTGAATTCAGTCTGGGAGTACATGTCAGTCAGGTGTTACAGATCCAGTTATCAGGGAGATTGGAGAATGCTTTACTAACACCTTATGTTCAGTTACTCAATTTGACAGAACGTCTAGATGTCTGCTTACAACATCGACAACAGCCAGACAAATGTTTTGCTAACAAGTACAGTATTGTCTCGCCAGTTAATTCTCAGAGTGTTAGAGATGTCATGAGTTTCCAGAAAGTTTGGTCTCCAATTATGGAATTGGAAGCTGCAACTAAGGCTGTTGATGCTCAAGACCAAGTAACAATTCATAATGTACCAATTGATTGGAAACAGGATAATTCATATAACTCTTTAATTGGATATCTATCTGTCCCAGTAAACTTCATGAGGAAAAGAAGGATAAAAATTTCATCAAATTTTGACAAGAATCTACTGATGTCACCTGACAATGTTCAGTATGGCAATGCTTACTTTGCTGACTACATTTGCGTAAGATACAGCGGTTTAACATTGCCAAATAACGCAAGTATGAATGACGAGATATCGCAATTGCTTAATAAGGGGAGAACATTTACATGGGTCGGTCACTGTGCTGTTATAGGAAGTGTAATGGAGAAGGATCATGTTTCTCTGAAGCTGCAGTTGATACAGAGTGATGTCCCCTTGCCTGTTCCTCTTGTCCAGCATCGTCCTTGTACTGTGGAGATAATAATGAGGACTGAAGATTGCAGGTATTTTATTGTTTCATATCAGTAAAGTTTGCATTTTCACTGGACTGAATTTCCAGTGCTTAAATTATTTTCGTGAAGACTGAAAATTAGATCTACTATATATAGTGTTTGCTATTTAAAAAATATATTTACCAGACATTCCCTTACAGCACCCATTATGGAGGAGGCTTTTTTATTTCTATCCAATGCTGGACACTTTGATAAAGATTTTTGTTAATTGGATGTTAAAAAAACACATATTCCATACCCTGTACATGCATGTTATGATTTATTTAAGGATGATGTTATATGCTGTAAACAATTTGAAATATAGCTCTCAGTTAGCTAAAGCAGTTGCCTTGATACAACCTACAATAAATAATTGTAAGTCATTTACTTTTAGTCTTATATTTCAATCCTGATTTTATGCTAATGTACAGTTTACTGATCTTGTTTTCAAAGCCTTAAATGGATGCATCTAATAAGTAGTATAAAAATGTATTCAAACTACAGTCAATAACTTATCCCAATTTAGCCTGTGCCTTATGTTTTGCAAGTCAGAACAGGTAGCTCAATAACATGGCTATTTGTTTTCTAGCAGTACGAAGTTGGTGGATTTTATTGGTTGAGGAGTTCTTCTGTTAGTATCACACTAGGGGGTAATAAATTGGCATATAGACTGACTCAAGAGATTAATGTATATTAGGTAATGCAGATGTAGTTGTATATTCTTTTCAGTGAGTTATCCCGATGTCGATGTAATAATGCAGTCGTGTAAGGAAATCCTTCCAACTTTAAATTCACAACAAGAGACTGCTCTAAAAATGGGCCTAAGCCAACCATTGACTGTGATTCAGGGATGTGTGGGGTCAGGCAAGTCGATGATGACCACTATACTAAGTGTAATGTATGCCACACGTAACCAATCAGCAAGTCTTGGTAATCATCAGGTCTTAGTATGTGCACCCAATGAGACAGCTTTAGATGTATTAGAAGGTAATTTGAAATTTATTCATGTTTGTTTATTGTTTATATTGAGTTTTACACCCCCTTTCAACAGTAAGATTCATAAGAGGCAGACAGTTCACCTAACCATTGTTCCTGGGAAGCAACTGTCTACTTTATCACATGAAGAGACATGGTCGGTAGCGTGGATCGAACCCACGAACCACTCAACCACGGAGTTGGGTCAAATTTATTCATGATAGACCTGTAAGAATATTAACTTTGTAAAGCAATATATATGCTCTTGCATTGTAAATCTTT
The DNA here is from genome assembly GCA_964023205.1 of Lutraria lutraria. Classification (NCBI taxonomy): domain Eukaryota; kingdom Metazoa; phylum Mollusca; class Bivalvia; order Venerida; family Mactridae; genus Lutraria; species Lutraria lutraria. The sequence goes on from OZ026836.1 coordinate 39,493,785, forward strand.
GTTTTTGATTCTTTGCTTGAATTTGATCATTTTTAGCTCACATGTCACAAAGTGAGCTATAAGGATCACTCTCCGTCCGGCGTCGTGCGATGTGCGTCGTCAAACTTTTTGTTGTGACCACACTAGGGGCCACATTTTTGGCTCAATTTTAGCAAAACTGGGTCAGAACGTTAATATCAACAAAATCTCGGACGAGTTCGATATTGGGCCATTTGGGGTCAAAAACTAGGTCACCAGGGCAAAATAAGGGAAAACCTTGTGAACACTCTAAAAGTCACTGTTTTGATTGGATGATCATGAAACCTTGTCAGAATGTTTGTCTTCATAATATCTTGGACGAGTTTGAACATGGGTCATCTTGGGTCAAAAACTAGGTCGCTAGGTCAAATCTTATGAAAAACCATGTTAACACTGTAGATTTCACAGTTATTATTGGATCTTCACCAAACTTTGTCAAATCGTTTGTTTTAATGATATAACAGTCAAGTATAAATATGGGTCATCTGGGGTCAATAACTAGGTCACCAGGTCAAATCTTAGGAAAACTTTGTTAACACTGTAGATGTCACAGTTTTAATTGGATCTTCACAAAACCTTGTCAAAATGTTTGCCTCAATGATATGTGGGTCAAGGATGGACATGGGTCAGCCGGGTTCAAAAACTGGGTTACAAGGTCAAATCTTAGGTAAAAATCTTGTAAAAGCTCTAAATGTCATGGTTTTGATTGGATCTTGGCCAAACCTTGTCAGATTGTTTGTCTTAATGATATTAAAGACAAGTTCAAATATAGGTCACCTAGGGTCAAAAACCAGGTCACAAGGTCAAATCTTAGGAAAACCTTATTAACACTGCAGATGTCAAATTTTGATCGTATCTTCACCAAACATAGTCAGACTGTTTGTCTTAATGATATGTAAGACAAATTCGAAAATAGGTCGTCTGGGGTCAAAAACTAGGTCACAGGTTCAAAACAATGTTTTAATGAGTGAACAGTGATTGTCATGTGAGCGATATAGGGCTATCTTGGCCCTCTTGTTTATAATGTTGATTTTGGAATATTTCAAATAAATTATGAAAACTAGAAGCACCATTTCTTTGTGATATCTTAGGTCGTTGGCTTGATAATATCTGAAATACGTAGTTGAAAACTGTATTCATGAGACAAAAAAAATATACAATTATTAGTTTAACATTGTTTGAGACTAAACGGAGCTTTACAGTACTGCTTTGTTTAGTCAGGTAAGGCATTGGAGGTAATTATGATGATGATGATGATTTTTTAAAATCTCTGTTCAGCTATGAATGTGGACAAGTAGTACCTTTTTGTCCTTGAAGTAACTAAAGTAGAACTTATTTTAATGCCTGTATTGATAATGATTGTCATTCATTTTTTGTTATTTTGTCTAAACAATGCTTAACAACTGTGAAATGAGTTTTGACGGTTATAACTTGCATACACTGCTGATTACATTATTAGCTGAAATTTATATATGAAAAAAAAAGATGGTATTGTAAACAATTGTTGGAAGAGGTGAAAGAGAAGGTAATTTGCTAGTTTATTAAAAAATCTTTGTAGAATAATTTGTAAACTGTGTTCTTTTTTACAGGATTTTACAAATCTTTGGGAGCTAGCTGTCCTAGTATTGTCCGGGTGTACAGTAGCTATATAGAGAATATTATTCATCCTTTACCATGTAATCCAAGACATATAAAGACCAACTACGATATCGAGGAGAGTGAAATTAAAAAGAATTATTCTGATTTCTCACTGTACCAGTTAATAAGAAAGTCCACTTACAGTAAATCAATAAAAGTAAGTTCTGAGTCTTGATTATTTGGTCAAAGCATTTAGAACTTTAAAAGTAAATAAATATATTGAAAGCATGAGTTCATTCCTGTCTTATTTCTTGTGAAGATACACATTTTTAGTATTCATTCCTATGTCTAGATTGAATTGATATTTAAAATAGTTCTTTTCTCATTCATAAAAAATCAATTCAAAGGAAAGCTTTTAGCTCAGACTCAGTGTAAAAAACGGAGTGAAACTATGCAGCTTTGCCACGTTAAGATGCATCCTTACCATTGGTCAATGATGGACTCCTCTCCGAAACAAACAATGATGTGTTAATGGTTTATGCTTTGAACTTGATTCATTCTGTAATTGAGAATTGCATTTACTGTTGTATTATTTGCTCTCTGGTAAGGTCTATGCTTAAACTAAAATCTGTAAAATTTTGCAGGTTCACAATGGTTATTATATTTTTTAAGACTGAAGAAATTGTATGGTAATTTTGAATTTGTGAACAGTAGGATAAAGAAAAATGGCTGTTGTTTATGATGAATGTTTGTTCCTAATGCAATTTTGTATGGTCAGCCATATTTCTGTGTTAAAGTGATGTATTGAAATATTAAAATTAAATAGGTAAAAACTGATTTAAGTATATTTCAAGGTAGTACAAAAATTTAAAATGAAACTACCGGTGTTAGAAATTTGTCTTGCATTTCTTTACGTACATGTATACTATTTTGACTTTACCTTCAGGAATTTGAGTCGCTATTCTCTCTATATCCGGATGACATATCTGATGAGCAGTATGATAAATATATAGAAGTGTTAAATCAGGCAGAGATTGAAGTATTCAAACAAGCTGATGTTATATTATCAACTTGTGTTACCAGTGCTCTACCAAAAATAACATCAAACACTAACATAAATCAGGTGAGTCTATACAGTCAAAGCTGTGAACATAGGCCATAAAATGTCAATTACAGTCAATTACATGGCTGCCCATGTTGTTTATTCAGAGGTCATTTGTTAATGTTGACTTGCAGTTGGTTGTTATCTGTGATTTCACTATATTGTGTGTTAATGTTCTAATTTTAAATAAGACTAGCTGTATGGACTGGTTAGTAAAATGCAGTTCTATATTCTTTACTTTCAAATATTCAACTTCTTCATTGGGATTGAGCTCCTGACTTACAACTTCTTTTCAAATTCTGGAAACTAATACAAGTATGGTAGGCCAAATGTTATATCACTATTAAAGGGAGCATGTAGTGAACATCACATGACCACAACATACATCTCACCCTTACAGTTATACAGAAAACCCTCACATAGAGACCACATCAATGTTTGACCGTTTTGTTATTAAACCATTTTTATTCCCCCAAATTGCAATCGAAATGGCGGAAGTGCCAAAATGGTGGAAGTGTATAGTGTTGCCCGTATCTGTCCATCTGTTCAAATTTTGTTTTCCGAGCAATATAAATATTAAATAAATATTTCATGGATTGGTCTCATGTTTGATATGAAGGTGTAATATGATAAAATATGTGTCAGAAGTTATGGCCCCTTTTGACCTAGCTCTTAGTGGGGGTATGTGTGTCCTCAGGATACATTTCTAGTTTTATACAAACTTTCTATATTTCTCCTACAGTTCAACTTTAAAGTAGAATAGCTCTATGTTTTATTTAGTTCTCAATGTGGTATAAACATTGAGGTTTGACTGCATATATCAAGCAACACTGTATGTTAACACTTAGTTTATTCTCTCTTTTTGTCATTCAGATAATTATAGACGATGCCAATGCTGGATCAGTACCACAGTTGTTGATTCCCATATCTTTGCACGCAGGTGCTTGTCAAGTGACTTTGTTTGGCGATGTTAATCAAATTGGACCTAATATTTGTAACCACACTGCATATGAGCTTGGTCTTGGTAGATCATTAATGAAAGATTATCTCAGTCTTGCTGTGTATCTTAATGAACAGTACAGAGTGGTAAGTTTACTGTTTTGAGAAATTTTATCAAAAAGTTACGGACTTAATTTAGTCCTTTCTGGTTTAATGTTGGTATTTTTTGCACTAATTTAGCAGCAAGGTCTTCTGAAAAATTAAGTTAAATGAAATAGTTTAAAGTTCTTCATTAAGTCTTGTTTAATCATCAATTATTCCCTATCAAATTTGTTTTTAACATTGTTAAAAACAAATTTGATAGGGAATAATTGATGAATGTATTATTTCAAAGACTGTAGAAATTGGAAAAAATTTCAACATTTTGGAAGCTTTGTGAATAAGACTTAATGAAATAGCCATGTTTATGGTTACATTAACAAAAAAATATTGGGTAAGTAAACTTTCTATTTTATCTCAACATACTTCTCATATAGGAGTTACGATTCAATCCGAATTATATTGTATTTTGTTGTTGGAAACTTCAGAGATAGAACAGGGTCAGTCAAATAACTTGAAGCAATTATTTGTTTCTGGCTGAATTAGAAGTAAAAATATTACCAGTGATTTTATCTATCCTTTCCAGCATGAGGGCATTGTTGATTTTCCTTCTAAGAACAGCTATGAAGGACGTTTACTATGCGGCACTGGAAGTCAGAGGCAGCCGTCTATACTTAATTGGCCTGCTGGTCGTACAAAGCCAGCTTGTTTCTGTAAATTAAGAGGCAGTGAGGGTATTCTCCCCTTAGAGGTGTACTCTCCCATTGAAGAATCTATTTATAATATGAAGCAGGCTGAGTTAACTGTAAGTTTTACCTGTTTTCTATGATTTCACAGATATTCCAAAGAATTAACTAATTTTCGAAGAAAAAGTCAAGCTATTGTGATTGTATTATTGTCGCCTGCATTGGTGCAAAAACTTTAATATAACTCATTACTCGGAAACTATAAGATGTAGCAACATGAAACTTCATAGGTGGATAGATGTCATTAAGGTTGTGAACAGACGAGCATTAGCATTGCTTGCTGTGCTCTTGTATGAACTTAATTTTCTATAGATCAGAATTTAAGTCTTCATAAATGATCCTATTATCGTAGTGGTTCATGTACACAGGTAGTCTCTGTACATAAGTGGTCTGTGTTCATAAATGGATGATCTTTAGCATGGATTTGGCTTAATGCATCTGTTTCTTTATTGTAGGTTAGAGTGGCTATATCTTTCGTAACAAGCTATCAAGTACCAACGACTAATATTGGTATTATTTGTGCTACTAAAGCACAGTGTAAAACTGTTAAGGATATAGTATCTGGTTTGGGGACTCAAGCTGTATGTTTAACTATGGATCAAAGTCAAGGTATGTTAACTTCTTGTGCCATATTTATGAAGGACTTGTCTGAAGCCCTCCTACTTGCTCAGTCCATTGAGTATGCACTGTTGTGGAGGCTTTTAATTTTTCCTCTTATGTTCTACTCATTAATGAAACCAACTTGGTATGAAGATGAAGATAAAGTTTTTGGTGTAAAAGGTAGTCATTAGGGATGTTTTATTGAAATGAATTTTCTATGAAAAGGGGTATATTGCTTTTCACATGTCAGTCGGTCCGTAACCAAACCTTATCCGACTAATAACTAGAGAACAATTTGGCCTAAGCTCTTCAGATTTGGTATATAGGTCGATAATAATATGTAGATGACCCCTATATATTTTGAGGTCAGTATGTCAAAGGTCAAGGTCACAGTGATCTTCAGCACAAAAACTTTGTCCGACAAATAACTAAAGAATATGGCCTTAGGTCCTCCGATTTGGTCATTGCATAGAGATAAACCCTATTAATTTTAAGTGCAATAGGTTAATGGTCAATGTAATACTATCCAGTCAGCCATTAGGGGGAATCCGTGTTTCACAAACACTTCTTAATGAATGTAAGTTTCAAAATGAAACTACAGTAAAACCCCGATTATTCGAATGTCACTGGGCCCTGAAAAATCATTCGGATAATCCATGGTTTCGAATAATCCATTTCAGTATGATGTACCGGTTGGAAACGATAAATTCCGTACGGTCCGTATATTGTAAGGGAGTTAACTCTCGTATGCAAACAAGACGTTACTTGAGTGATAATAAGAATAAAATAAAATGTATAACAAACACTTATTAATAATCCTTGGTTGAATGTATATGAGTTAACAAATGAAACAATAATTCTTGTTAAATAAATACCCGCGCATTTATGGATTATGCAGAACACAATCCGACAGAATAATTACCGGTATGTCATTCTCACTTCACTTACTAACGATCGACTAAGCATCGCTATGGTCACATTCTAAAACAGTTAAAGAATCGAAGACGTAATGTTTTTATGTTTGAAACATTTTTTCACTAAATCATCATATTCTAGTTAGTTTTGTTTAATTGTGTTCGAATCCGTTTTTTTAATTTTGAATGACGCTGAAGTGCAAATAATTTCATACAGATCACCAGGTACGTACGCGTATTAACTTATTATACCCGAGATCATAGTGAAATATTCGTCGCGATTAGTATAAAATCGTAACTAACAATATGGTCAACTCAACGATAATTAAACTGTTGACACGCTTCGTGTATGAATTGATGTTACACATTGTTTGTCACACGACAGTTGATTCCCAATCGGCCATTGTTATCAATTGATATTCGAATAATAGGTGTGAAAATACGCGCATTCGTAACTTTAGGGACCAAATAAAGTATTCGGATTACACCAGGTATTCGTAAAATCCGATTCGTATAACCGGGGTTCGTTGTAGTTGAAATATATAGAGACGAAATCGGGACCGTAGATTTTATTCGGATAATACCGGGTATTCGGATAATCGGTGTTCGGATAATCGAGGTTTTACTGTATGTATTTAATGGTTTCAGGTAAAGAGTTTGACTACATAGTATTGAGTACTGTAAGGACTGTAGCAAGTTCTTGTATTGAGAGATACCCTGATGCTGCGTGGAAGAAAGATAAATTAGGACAACTAACTGACAGAGGTCTGATAACAAGTGTGTTGACACGAGCAAGAAAGGGACTGGTTATTATAGGTAAGTTAGGATTTATCATGATTGTCTTGCTTCTCTGCATCAAAGAACTGGTTAAGCTTATTATAGATAGGATTTTAATGTTTTGTTTTATACATCTTGTTAATTGATAATTATTTACCTGTTGATATTTGATACAGTGATTGTTTTTATTTCTCAGGTAATGATGAACTACTTAGGTGTGATGAATTATGGGGAAAATTACTTGTGGAATATGGAAATAGTGGTAGAATGGCGACTATGGATTCTTTCCTAAAATCCATGTCAATGTAGTTTAATGAACCTTATACTGCACAAGTTGATTATATGGTTCAAATATATATATATGAAACTTTTTTTGGGACAGATTTAAATATAATACAAAGTTTGTACATGTGTATATGTTGACTTTTCAGTAAAACATTCTTGTCTGATCATATTTAACCTTGCTTTGTATATTTTGCTTTTATTTGATATCTTATTGTACTTTTTGATTACATTTGTCGTATGTTTTCATTTGTGAAGTATGTAATAATATAATGATCAATTTTGATTAGCATCTTTTCAAGTTTTGTCACTTGTTTGTTTATATATAGCTGTATATAAATTAATTCAGACAAAACTATATAAATGTTATTGCATGCATTTTGCATTATTGTTGTATATTTCTTTCTTAAATTGTGCTATTCAGTTATATTTAGCTTTATGCCTTTTCATTTTTTAATGTTAGAAGTCTTTGATGACTGACTTTACAGGTTTTTGCTTATTGGGTAATTTTAAATCATGGAGTAATGTTCAATTATGATTGTGAAAATTAATTTGAATAATGTGTAAAATATACTAAGTTGATATAAAAAGTTTACTTTATGTGCTGAAAGAGGTTTCCCTACACCATTGCATAATTTTGCTCTCAATTATACAACCATAAATACTATTTTCATTATTTTACCTTAATACGTAATGAATCTTAATTCCTAATTAGTTTTGGTAGTGTAAAAATTGTATGATATTGCAATTGAATTAAATCATAACATGTTATTGTAACTATGGAATGTTGTTTGCTGTTTTGTATATGTACATAGCTTTTATTTGTCAGTTGTGTTTGTACATGTATAAATTACATGGATGATAAATTAATGCTTGTTATGATTGTATTAAATGGTGTTTTTGTGCCCTTTTCCCATATGTTTTTGTTAACAAGGAAAAACTTGTCTAATTTCCTCGGAGTTGTGTTTTTGTATTTACGCTTAGATGGCGTCAAACTATTAAACGATATACATTGCTTATTATGGATGTAAATTCATACAACGAGAAATTTCTTGCTGATCTACATGAGTTTGTTGGGTTATAATTTTTTATGTTTTGTAAATATATATTAAGTATGATGGACATGTTACCCTACCAATACCCACCTGTAGTTATAATTGCTCCACCCTTATTTGAGACAACAAATCCAGCAACTGTGACACATCATGCATACTATAATAATCACATAAGTGATCCGTTAAAAAATATACTAAATGTTACCACCCTGGGACATTTACATGTTGCTAGTCTAATAATTGAGTTATTTATTTGTTATATCCAACATTTATGGCCAACTCATGTAAGCATTGTCCCTCAAAATTATCATATATTTTCCACGTTTTTGCCATTCGTAATTGTTATAATGTCTTATATACATTATTATTGTAATCAAGTGTTATCGAATATATTACTTTGTTGACAGATTATGTTTCTTGTATGAGCGTATGTTCTGCTAGACAATTTTTGGAGAGCAAAGTTTTTCCATAGCTATCATCCTGTTTATCACATAACCATGCCATTTTGACCATGCCGTAAAAATATGGCACAGCTGTGCGTATAATGTAAATGAGCCGATTCACATGAATGTATTCCTACACTGTTTGTCAACAAATTTTATAACTTCACATGAGTAATGTTGAATTTATTTTCACAATTTGAGTAAGCAAAGACACTCTTTATATCGTTAGATATATTCACATATCTATTATTTATGATGTTTATAATGGAACTATTTTTTGTGCTCCTGATTAAAAAGGGTTATTACGCATGTGTCACTCCTTGTTATTAGTAGCAATGTCAAACAGGTATGTTGGTTTTCGCCGTATTTTCAGGGTATGTGATAAAAAGAATATTAAATTTGTGTAGATTCCGTTTTGAATTTATTCAACACGTTCAATAAAACTGTATGAAGCTCGCCAGAGGCTCGCTTCATACTGTTTTATTTGACTCGTTCAATATATTAAATATGGAATCCACACTCATTTAATATCCCCTATATATGATAAGTGTATACACTAGTTGTTACATTTTATGTCTGTTTTAATGTTGCTGTATGTTGATGTAATTTCAATTAACTGGACAAAATACTTTTATATTTAGTATCATTATAATATCATAGTAAATTTTGGTATTCATGTGTTTAGATACATACATGTAATTACATTTGCTGTTTTAAATAGTGCCACAATTTTCCACCTTTACAATCTCATCTATCAAGTTGATATTTCCAATAGAATGTCCCTAATATTAGCATTAGAAATAACTTATTCATACCAAAGAAAGTATTTATTCTATTACAGAATCAATTGCTATGTTGTATCTGTTAAAATTTATTGTTATCGTTAATAAAGTAAATCAGTTATGATAAATGAATCATTAACATGTGTGATATATTTGGTCATATTATAGTTGACTTTTCCTTGTTGTTAAGTTTTTCATGAACAATGCATTTTTGCTAAAATTCTGCTGATATTTTTCTTATCCATCCCGAATTTACTCAATAATTTGCATGATTAATTTTAAATGGTCCTGTTTTTGGTATTGAATATTGTACCGTTTATGTGTCATGTGATTAACTATAAATATGCTGTGTGGTTTCATTTTGGCAAATATGTTGATTGTGTGTTGATGTTATTGACAAAATCTTGCTTTATTTATAGTAAAACTAAGGTATAACTACTTGATCCACAGACCATTAGGTGCAGTTCATGTCATTTTTACAGTAGAAACATGTATTTAGTTTTTTGGCTAGAAGTAATAATATTGTTAACAGCTACCTGAATGTCCCTATTGTTTGGTGTCAACACTGAGTTCCTTACTGCTAAATCCAAAGTACATTTTTTTTATAAAATGTTTAAATCTTTATAATATATATTAAATATATATTAGAATACATTCATTCTCACGAAAGGTATATTTAGAAAAAAGTATTAGTACAAATACATCAAGCAAACCCATAACATGTTTTTTTCTACCATTAGTAAATACAATATGTACACAGAATTTTATATGTCTAATGTCCAGTGATATTTTATGACTTAACAATTATGTTTGTGTGTTTTCATCTATAGATGTTGGCTTTTTAAAATATTGTGTTAGTATTCAGTACTAATACTGCTATATAGTTGAGGGTACATTCCTCTCTGGAGCAGTTTAATTTATCATAGATTAGATGGATATCTGTTGACTCCCTTTTGGTTCGGGTCATCAGATTATGGAAATTTTAGTTCTTAGCCTCGTAGGAATGAACAATTGATCATCTGTATATAGTACCTTTCAAAATTTCCAGAAATTAAAGTTAAAGTATAGAAGGTATCTAGTTATTACTTATCAAAATTGCAGATCAGAATGAGCAGAGGGCTGTTTTCAAGTCTATTGTTGCACTTTTATTGGCTCACCTGGCACAGAGTGCCAAGGTGAGTTTTTAGGATCGAGCTATGTCAGTTGTCGTCCATCAGTCTGTAGTCAACAATTTCTTTAAACAACATCTCCTCCTAAACGACTTGGTCAATTTCAACCAAACTTCACAGGTGTGTTCCATAAATGAAGCTCTACCAAAGTTGTTCCAAAATTTCATTCTATGCTGAACTCTGTTTTTTTTTTAATCTTAAAAAATCTTCTTCTCATAAAGCAGAGGACATTGAGCTTAGATATTTTGTGTGTAGCATTGTCTAGTGGACTTCTACCAAGCTTGTTCAAATTATTACCCTCGGGTCAAAATAGGCCCCGCTCCGGGGTCATTTGATTTACATAGGCTTATAGAGGAAAACTTAAAAAATCTTCTTGTCCGAAACCACAGGGCCTAGAGCTGAGATATATGGTATGTAGCATTGTCTAATGGAACTTAGTTTGTTCAAAATATTCCCCTGGGGTCAAAATTGGCTCCTCCACGGGGGTAACTTGATTTTACATAGATTTATATAGGGAATTTAAAAAATCTTCTTGTCAAAAACTACAATGCCTAGAGCTTTGATATTTCATTTGTAGCATAGTCTAGTGGACCTCTGTCAAGTTTGTTCAAATTATTTCCCTAGGGTCAAAATTGGCCCCGCCCCGGGGGTCAGTTGATTTCAACAACTACTTGACAGTTGGGGTAGATAACTTTTTACCATGACAAATAACTTCCCTTCATGAAAATATCCCTTAGTGTTACGATACTCAGGTGAACGATACAGGGCCATCATGGCCTTCTTGTTCTTATTATGAGGTGTCCTGTTTATGAAATATATATATTTAGCTCTAAGAATAACTGTAATTTCTTGAATCTTATTTACATTCTTTGTAAATGGCAATAAACTAGTAAAACCTTACGCAAAATGTATTTGAATATATACCTGTATCCCCACATGCATGATGCTGCCATCCTATACAAATATCACACTATACCGCCTGATGATGATCTGTCACTATCTTAAAACATGACAAGCACATGTACTGAGAAGCATTATCATCCATTGAAACTATGTAAATGATACAATGATTCGTAACAAATTCCAGACAACCAAACAAATTAACACTATTGACCAATAGTTACACCTTTCTATACTTTTCAGTGATTAATTCTTACTATAGTTAAAGATTGGCATAATTGTATATACCTAAATGTGATAATTAACAACACAATCAAAAAGTTATTCTAATTAATATATAATTTAAGGTGATAATTATCAACACAATCACAAAGTTATTATAATTGCAATTAATGATTATTTGTCTTGATTTCATGACAAAAGGTAAAAGGGAATAATTATACAAGATGTCGGATGATCAGAAACAAACAGCCTTTTAGTGGCCTAATTATGCTCAAGTTACCTTGTATTTTGACAGATGACTCAGGAGTATTTATTTATACATACTTACGAGCCAAGTAATAGATACAGAACGAGTTTTTCTTCAAAAGTGTCTTCTTACAGACGTAAGAAGACGGTTCGCTTAGATAAACAACCAATTTGTCCGAGGCGAAGCCGAGGATTAAATGGTTGTTTGTCTAAGGGAACCTTAACTTGTTCACGGGATTCATGCTCAAGGTGTTTCAAGGAACCCGTGATTTGGTCTTTCCTACACAGACAGGCCAATGTACGAGTTAGATACTAGTATCTGAACTACACAACCTTCGACAGTCGTTAGATGGCATTGCAGTTACCGACATGTCTGATTGTGATTCAGAAGATATATTGTCTAGATGACTGGTCATGAGCTGGGACGACATAATAACACCCAATATGATGAACAGGTATATTATAACGATTTATTAAATTATCCACGTCACTTCACTTTTCTGGTATTTGTTATGATAAGTTGATAACCGATGACAATGAGGTATTTGCATGTTTGTTGAGAGCGTTCACGTACATACTTGCTATGTACACTGTTACTGTCTGTTTGAAAGAAGGAGAAAAAAGAATAAAAAATTTAGATACGAAATACTGAATACTAGTAATATATGTTGCCATGAGCTATTTTCTTGTATCTATATTATTGTTTCAACTGGAAGCGGAAATTGCATCTCAAGACATGTTTACATCGAATATAGTGGACGTGTGCATGCAATTCTTTTGACAACATTCTAAATGAGATAATACTTGTATAGATAATAGATTAAATGGACCCGTCATGAACTATGGAATTTGTGTGTAGAATATGTTAATGTGGATAAAAGCTTAACTTAAAACAATGATGAAACCTAATTAACAGTTATATAATTTATATCACTGGCGTAGCTTCCTATTGGCAGTGTAGACACGTGTCTACACTTAATTCTGACAAGTGAAACAAATGTGCTAAAAGTGCCCAAAAACGCAATAAGAAATGAAGGGGGTTGGCCGGTCGGTAGGATAGAACAGATCCGAGTATCTAGAGCTTTCGACCAAGTTTAAATAATCTCAAAATGAATACATCTAGCTGGGAAAAACTGTAAGAACTTCAAATACATTTTACTACACTATTACAGCATGCCGGAAAATGCCGCCTAGAATGCGTTGGGAGGCATGCCCCCGGACCGCCTAGATTGGTGCCTACACATTATTTTAGGGCAAGCTACGCCATTGTATTATGTGAAAATCATACAAAAATATGTTGGAAATACTGTTTTGTCTAGCACCAACACCGCTTACCAGAATGCTCTGATACTTAGAGTACTGTTGTTGCCTTGGATCATTCCCAATCCACAATGAATTGACCTTGACATTAATTGGATGTATAACATATGCAATAGGTTATTTCTCCATTAACTATATCATACCCTTTCCTCTAGCATCAATGACAATTCTTGGGAACTACATTTTACCATTTCTAGCTCAGAAGCATGTACAATGTGCTAAAGGTGACGCTTTGTCCTTGCGTCCATCATGCGTCATGAAGTGACCTCCATATTTTCTGTAAAAAAACATCATCTAAATCACTAATTCACTTGCAAGGAAACTTTGCTGGGGTGACCGTTGAGTGGTCCTCTTTTCTTTGCTATGAAAACTTTGAAAATCTTCTTGTCAGAAACTACGATATACATAGAGCTTAGATATTTTGTGTGTAGCTTTGTCAAGTGGAAGTCTATCAAGTTCAGTATGGCTCTGGGGTGGTATTCACGAAGAATCTTAAGATTTACCTTAAGAAATTCCTTATCCTTTACATATTCACCTTAACCAAGGATAAGGAATTTTGTATCCTTAAAATTTTCCTCAGCATAAGTTAAGGATATCCTTATTAACCTTAAGGAAATCTAAAAATAGACCGGAAATCGAAATACGTTCGAGTTCGTCAACAAATCGTTGTAAATATGAATCCCTCATGTTCAATCAATGACTCATTGCTTCTCGTGAAAGTCATGATAAGACAATATATAAATGATTTGAACATGACAAATAATGTTTATACAAAGCATAAATTCATAAACATTTAGAATTTTACTATATTAACAGGAGCGGAGCTTGGCAGTTTAATATAATGTGTAGGCCAAATTTTAGGAGATCTTTAATTGGTACATGTCCCTCAGAAATGTTTTACCAAGTATTCTTCACTGTCATGTAAACAGAGTGTGTAGGCCGCATGCAGTCTACAAGGCTAAATTCCTGATTAAGCTGAATCCACTAGAAACGATCGAGCCTCAGTCAATAGGTCAAAAAGACAAACGCTCGTGTCATAAATGTTATATTTGAGTTTCAATAAAACAAAGTACTTTACAATGCATAAATGCATAGGAAAAATATCAGCACGTTTCTAGCGGGAATATCATTGACATTGGACTGTGTTTATTTGTATGTTTAGAATTAATACACTTAACAAAATGTCCAAGTTATCATTTATACATACTTTTGGATGGGATTCATGAAGAAAAATAAACATTTAATCAAATGTACATAAGCGATGATTTTACGGCTAAGCCAAGATAAAGGGTAACTCCTCAGTCTCACATATGGTAATTTTCAGACCCCATCAGATTGCGATATTTTTTATTGTATTATAAAGATACATTCATTGGGCACACAAATCCAAAAGGATTTCGATATGTCAGGTAAAATAAAAAAGTTATATAATTATGGTTATATAGGTGTACCCATTGGGGCCTACGGACTCTACATGGTAATGCATAACACCACAAGAAAATCTAGAAAGAAGTGTTTTACTTATAAATATTAGATTCTAATGTTAAATATACATGTGTTAATAAGATACAAAGAGAATTCACTCTTGTTTTCATTGTTGACAACATTTACCGAGGTCAATCGTACAAGTACCCTAAAAATACTCAGGGGGTGTAATGTTTCAATTTACATTCCGAAGAGAAAAGAAGAAAAAAATCTCAATTGGTCACTTGATTTTATTCTTGAATACATGCGACACAGGTTTTATAAGTTTAAAATGAATTATTTAGAGGTATTTTGCCTCTGGAGAAAAATGAAAAGCAATTTTTGGAAAGGGGCTACGGACTCTACATACTGGATAGGTGGTATTTAATTGATTCAAAAATGTAATTCACTGAAATTGACATGTCAGCTAATTATGTTTAAAACATTTTATTCCATTTCTAACTTTTTTGCATAGATTAATTATAGCAGGAAATGATTTTCTTTATTTATTTGAGGAAACATGAAAAATGTACCAGTTCATTAATAGTATAAAATGTAAAACCAAGGTATGTTATGATTATTTTTTCTATTACTAAGTTTATATAAAAACAATGAACATTTTACAAATAAGTGTTGTCTATATAATTATATATACAGGTCTTTGGTCAACATGTCATGTTTGTCTTGTTTTGGGAACTGTTGTTTAGGGGCTACGGACTCTACACCAAACAAACATCTTTTCCAATCAGGTGACAAAAGCCAATTATTTGGTTCTAAGTAGTCTTTTCATTTAATAAAACAGCTTACTTCAGTTTAGTATTAACAGAACAAATGTAACTAGACAGACAGTTGTTCGTTCATTTTTGCCATTGAAAACTGTTTCACTTTTGTCTTCACTGTAATCTATTACTGCTATTACAAATGCACTTCGAGCAGCATCAACTTTTGCCTTGTGAAGATACTAGAGGTCACAGTTTAGTTAGATTTTCACAAAACTGGGTCTGAATGTTTGTATTGACAAAATCTTGGACAAGTTCAATAATGGATCATTAGGGGTCAAAAGGTCAAATTTCATGAAAACCTTGTGAACACTTTATCTTTAGGTCACTGTTTTGATCGGTTTTCATGAAACTTATCGGAATGTTCATCTTATTAATGATACTTTGGACAAGTTTAATAATGGGTAATCTATGGTCAATAAATAGGTGACCGGGCAAATATTAGGACAACCTTGTTAACACTGTAAATTTCACAGTTTCAATTGGATCTTCATCAAACATTGTCAATATGTTTGTCTTAATGATACATAAGACAAGTTAGAACATTGGTTTTCTAGAGTCAAAAACTAGGTCACCAGGTCAAATCTGACGTAAGAACCTACAATGTCGGCACTCTAAATGTCACAGTTCTGATTTGATCTCCACCAAACTTTGTCAGATGAGAATGATAGCTAGCTAGTTTTAATAATATGTACTAATATATAATGTAGGACAAGTTCGAACATGGGTCATCTGGGGTCAAACACTAGGTCACTAGGACAAATCACAGAAAAACCTTTATAACAAGACTTCATGACACAGGCTCAACATAATGTTAAAATCAGTAACCTATGATTGTCATGTGAGTAATAATGGTCCTCTTGTTCCAATATTGCCTATCTTTCAAGCATTTTCTATTCAATGCTTTTATTTCAGTATTGTTCCTGTTAATATTTACAGCCTCTGCTTGGGCAAGGGCATTTTTTGTGTTAACTCTCATTCTTAATACTGACAATTTGTTTTGATTTTTCACATAATTTGAAAATGAATGTCATTTGCCCAATGATAAAAAATACATCTTTTGTAAGTGTAGAGTCCGTAGGCCCAATGCAAGTAACTAAAACTATGTGAGTGCATTAAATAATATATCTTATAATGCATACTATGCACTATTTGTTCTATTCAGTGGATACAGGGCAGCATCAAAAGCATTTTGAATGTGGAAATTTCTAATGTATCTGATAGAATATGGAACAGAACTACATTTTATTTTTGAAAATTTCGTACTCTACTTACAATTTACACATTTTTTCCATTGAATGAAAATACTTATTGACATAAAGTATTCAGATGAATATATGTTTTAGAACCAATATGAAATTGTGAAGTTTTGCACTGAAACTGTATGAAAAAATAGGATTTCTAATAAAATATTTGGGGGGGGGGGGGCTACGGACTCTACAGGGCTACGGACAACAATGATCTGTTAATATTTGTTTTAAAGTTCTTCTCCTGTCTCAATTCTTTTTCTGCATTAAGTATATGGAACAAACTAAAAACAGAAAAGGTAACAAAACTGTGATAAGGATTTTTATATTCAGCCAGTATACATTTCAAAAGTGGGCTACGGACTCTACATAAAAATGACAATATTCAGTTGTTGTTTTATCAAAGAGAAAATGTTATCCTGTGAAAAACTTCCTGTGCATTTGAAAATTTATTAGTATTTCTTAATGTTCAAATAGTTATACATGTGAAATAAAACATTAACATTGTTTTAGAATCTGTCAAATTTGGCAAGGTAAAAATCTTACTCGCATAACGAAGGTACATGTTTACTCATTTATGATTATTTTCTTTAAAAAAGCTTCAATGTAAGTACTGTAAAAAGTAGTCTTTACCTGAACCCCATTCAAACTTGGAAAACACACCAAAATAAATGTAACTAACACATTTTTTTCAAACCAACTGGTGAAAAAACAGCAAAAACTCCGTGAGACTCCAAAACAGTGTAAAAACAGCATTTTTTAGTTATATTTTCCCAAATAATTTGGTAAATGCTTATCGAACATGTATAAAAGTATACATCATTAGAAAGGTCTCGAACTCACCTGTTTGAAAAAACTACTTATCATTCAATTTAAAGTGCAGTTTGCTAAATATTTTGTTATAACATTGGCGAAATTGAAAGGTTCCATTTATCTTGGCCAAGCCGTTTAGTATTAACGTACCAACGTATATGACATACAAATTTAATGCTTTTCCGTAATACTATAGAACAAATGTACATTGTACTTAGTAGAAGGTTACTATATAACTAATTAGCAATTTTGTTAAGTATATTATAAAGATGAAATAACCTCATCAAGTGTACTTCCACAATCAGTTATCTTTTACATGTTAACATGATGACTGTTGACTGGGGGCGGGGTACAGTTTGGTGGTTTTATATTTTCATCATAGCAATTATTTCATTGATAAATATTAGTAAAATTTTCTAACCTAATATTGATATTTTGACTAGTATTTATGTAGTTTTCCTCTTGAAATTAAATAAACATGGACTTTTCTATCTCTAAGACTTTACACATAGAATATTAAGTTAAAACTTTATCTTTTAAACATCCATTTCATTAATGATATATGAATTGTATTATAGACATAATGATAATATCTTGAACACTGTGTGGTAGCACTGTACGCAAAAAATCAACGGTGTTTACAAGATGGCGGACGGATAAATGTTGTGAGGTAGGTGTCGTTTGTTTTTGGTTCAAACTTTTTAAATACGACGTCCTCTACACAATAGTATACATCAAATGAAAGAACTTTAAAACGGCAATCGGCGGCTAATAATCGTTTTTTATCAAACCACGCCGTTTTCACAAAATCAGTGTCTGAACATCTCGTGTTGAGTTTTTTGAAAAACGAAGCGAGGAAACTGAACAAAACCGACGATTATTCGGTTAAAATGAATGAATCGACAAAAATACTTGTCCACGTGTATGGAGAATGTAAAGCTCCTCACGTATATCCATTATTTCCTCATCAAAATCCCTTGTAGTAGATGTTTTAAAGCTTTTAAATTTTACAAACTGTACGCCACGGTGTTAAGTGTAAACATTGTACTGTACGCAACGGAGAAAACACTTTCTGTACGCAACGGAGCAACAATTTTAGTCAAAAATCTGTACGCAACGGAGCAGTCAATGAATAGCTTGTTTCTGTGTGTTTAAAAACATGTCTTCTCTATACTTTGTTATAGAGGAATGCACGCACAAACATCAATAACGATACCAGTTTTGGCTCAGTATTATCTATTGACATTTTTTCATGAATTAGCTGGGCCGATAACTGAAAAAATCTTTCACTTTATGATACAAGCACCAAATTTGGCATGAATGTTCAGCAAGGCCAACTCTCTGAACAAAGCACGTTAGCCATTTAAAATTTTCAAAATGGCCGCCATTTAAAACAAAATGGCCGCCATGGTTATTTCAATATTGCTTATTTCACTCAATGGTAATATTAATCATTAAAAAAGGACTAGACCGTATTCATATGAGTTTGAAATTGACAGAAGTGTGTTAAAAAGCTGTGAACGGCTTAAAATTTCGAATTAAGGTGGAACCAAACGATTGAAATGACGTCGATTTCGACGTCAAAACGGTCATTTTGCGGTATTTATAGTGCCTCTCTGAAAATACCTATCGCTCTATCAATTTATGTAGATATTTAATGAAATAAACATTTAATAGCGGAAAATAAAATTACCTACACGTATCACGTAAATTTGATATTCATGACATAATTATAAGTGCAAGTAAAACGATTTTAAAAGTGAAGTTAGCTTTCTTTTTGTCTCCTCTCTTCCAGATTGCTATCAAATATCCCTTTTCAGCTTTCTGTAGCTCTCCTGCCTTTTTATCGTGTTTCTATTATTTTCTTTTTGCTTTTTTATTGCTTTACTTATCATTACTGACACATGAAGCTATGTATCAAAACTGCTGTTTCATATAGCAGTATAGGTCATACCAAATCGACTGCATTTATGTCTACCACGACATTCACTTTTGCAACCACAATTTTTACAGCTCTGTACATTGGGATGAAGTTCAGTTAAAATCAACAAAAAATAATCTTGTTTCTTCAACCCTCTGTCAACCGGACATTTCCATCTGATAAATTGTAGCATGACCCCAAATACAGCATGCTAAATAAGCAGCGGTTTTATACGTTCAAGTAGAGGAGCACAAGTTTAGGGAAGATTCGTATAAAATCTTTTCTCTAACATGTTGCACAAACAGAAGGGGTCATTTTCCTCCTACCATAGACAGACCTAGGTAGAAGTATTGAACTTCCATAATTAAGTTGGACAATTTCCTCACTTGTGATTTTTTCTGGTCTCGGGTGAGACTCGAACACACAGGGATGGGAGGTAAATGATTACTGGTCAGAGACCGACCATAATCACTTAACCACGATGGTCCCTTTGAATGATCTCAGTTTCACGGCAAACTAATCGAGTCTTGCATGATAGATATTTGCTGTGGGACTATTCCTACCATACAAAATTATAACCAATTTATCTAATACTCATCTAATATCTATATTCATAATCATCTATAGTCCCCGGTTCCTAATCTAGCTTTACTAATACTGAAGTTTGGACACACTTCCAATGTCTGCTGAGTCAACATCACAACCAGAAAATGAAAAGAAATTCACTTGTCATTGCTTAGCCTACATATACCTTCAAGTTACTTAAAACCCCATTAGCTTTTTGCTGTAAAAATATTTATGCAAAAAACAAACAATTGTTGATATTATCCCAAGATAATAATTACCGACGAAACGAGCATTTTTTCTTCTAAAAACACTCACAACCCTGTGAATTTTGCTTTTGTTAACTTGAAATATATAGAGCGCGTGACGTCACTTTACGCTGTGTGCATAATATGACTGCGGGAAAACACAGCTGTTCTATAAATCATATTTTTTCCAATGGTATTGAAAAAAATACGACAGTGGTTTTGGAAACATGTTTTCTTGCTATAAAGTATGCACGAGAGGAAAACACACCGGATTCCTCTGTTATAGAAAAAACAGAAACTATTACGACCGACACATTTATATGCTTATGGGGCTTTAAGAGGTATTGGTTCGAC
This sequence comes from Lutraria lutraria, assembly GCA_964023205.1. NCBI lineage: Eukaryota > Metazoa > Mollusca > Bivalvia > Venerida > Mactridae > Lutraria > Lutraria lutraria. The sequence continues at coordinate 39,514,367 of OZ026836.1, forward strand.
ACAGTGCAACATGTTTCTCAGTGAGAAATCAAAAAAGGTTATAATATGTGTTTACAAGTACACATGTATTATCTTTGGTATTTTCTGAAACTAGACAAGATGTAATTATTTGCTTATCCTATGTAACCGTGAAATCCTGTTTATTTATCAAAATGTTAGAACTTTACATTATGGGGGAGTTTCAATGATGCTCAACACCACAAAACTGTCAGTAAGGTAACGGGGTCATGTCATAACACGCTGTTGCCCCCAGTATACAATGTTTTCTGTCCATTCTCTTAGAATAGATAGAGAAACCAAACGCCCCCGATTCTGACCTGATTACGCCCATTACATCGGAGAGTGACGTATCATCAGCAAGACCTTATTTTCCTAAAATACCTCCAAGATCTGATTCAAACTAAGACTACCAAGGAAACACGTGACCCGTATCAACAGCTATACATCATCTACTACACGTCAACGCAAGTTTGTACTGTCAACTGATGTATCCAGATTTTCGCATAAATTGATGGATAGAAGGCGTAACATTACATAGAATGTTTTTCATCTAACAATAATATTTGATGTATTAGTATGGTCGGGCATATCATGGCAATACAAGCCACCTTGGCTAGTAGGTGACAGCTAGCCTTGCAACCTAGAGACTAGGTATTAAAATCGTTCGCTGTACCCTTTCTTCAAGATAACATTGCTAGACCACATTCAGTCAAAGTATCATCTGCTTTCCTGTGCAAACACGTTGTTTAAGTTCTGCCTAAGCGGGCGTCTTCGACAAATCTGGGGCATATTGAACATCAATGGGATTAGCACAGATGTCTAGTGTACAGCTAACTCATCAACAACAAGGCGCGGGTAGTGAAGGCGTTTGTTGCCATTTAAAAATACAGGGTTAATAGTAGATCCTCTCAATTAAGGCATAGATGCCAATATGTTGTAGTAGAGGCAAATGGCAGCAGCATTCATCACTGATTGTTGTGAACTTCGAGTCACTTCTTTATAAGACATAAAAATTTAATTCCCCTGCTATATGAACACCATCCAGGTAATCCACGCCTGCATAGGTTCATCCTGTCTATTTAGGGGTGGCTACCTATTGATTAATCAGTACTGTGCTAGCAGGATAGTATTAGAAGTGCTTAACATAGACAATAAACGTTTAGCTAAAAATGGTTCCCATGCTAAGTTTCACGACAATGATGAAATCAACGTGTTTTGGTTTTGACTTGACATTACCTTTTTTAATTTAAAAGCAGTAGAATTGGTTTGTTTATGCTTAAAACTTAGTCAACTTAAAACGTATTGCGTGCAATTCCATTCAATTTATATTAAACAAGAGGTGTATTTCAAACACATGTTCCTTCTAAACGACACCTGGATAGTAATTTCCGATTTTTAATCGGTCAAGGACTTGACCGTTGACCTTCCGATCTCGTAATCAATGAGGGTCGTCTTGTAATGATCAACCTCCCTTCCTAATCTGAGGGCCATAGGCAAAATTACTCTCTAGTTATTGGCAGACATAGTCTTCGTGTTGTATTTCACTGTGACGGAGGAACGTAGGTCAGATTTTTATGTTGTAGGTCACCGTGACCTCAAAGTGTGACCTTCTAACCTCAAAACTAAAAGAAGTCACTTACATGTGATTTCAAACCTTCGAAGTGTGAGAGCTTAATGAATAAAATATTTTCAATGGTATTGCAGTAAAAAGAAATGAATTCCTACATGAAAATGGCCGCCATCTTGAAAATGTGCTTTCTTGGCAAAGGACACATTGAACTACATCTGTTCCAATTTTGGTGCTTGTATCACCAACTGAAAGATTTTGAGATATTTTCTACTTAATCTGCCCAGCTATTAAGGTAAATCGAGATCTCTTCAATCTGATTAAAATCATATCCTCAAATTCGCTACGCTATGAGGATCTGAAGACGACCTATAGAAGGTCACCTCAGGTGACCTTTTCCACTAGCCAATCAGCGCCTTACTTTCATAATTCTGAAAGTGATCTGATTCTATTTTTAACCGCAGTAAAAAACAATGTTTGACTTGTAGTTATCACGAACACCTATTCTTACGCAACTAAATGTAATGATAGCGCCCATGTGACATGCGTGTTTATTAAATTTTCTGTACTACTATGGCCGAATCGATCAGGATTACTCAAAAAATCAAAAAGTGGTTGCAGACAAATATGTTATACATAATTTAATGTTTACTAACGTTTAAATAACATCGCCAGGTAGAAAGTTCATTCGGCCAAAGTAGCGATGAAACGAGTTATACGATTGGCTGAATTATAAATAGATATAAATAGTGATAATGGAAATTCCGACTTTTGAAAATAGAAACTGGTATAGGCCGTCATCAGATCTTGCCGTAAGGAAGATCGAATACTTTAGTCAGATTGAGATCTCTTGAACCTTAAGGAAAAACTTCAACCTTAAGGAAAATTTTATCCTTAAGATCTTTCGTGAATACCAACCTTTGGGTCAAAACTAGCCATGCGGAGTTCGCTTGAATTTATTTAAAATTTTAGAAAGCTTCCTGTCAAAAACTACAATGCCTAATGCCTCATGAATGCTTAGATATTTGGTGTGTAGCATTATCTAGCAGATTTCTGCAAGATTGTTTCTTATAATAACAGCGATAATGATCTATTCCACTGTGATTGAAATGCATAGCTATTTATGAAGTACTACTTCGTAAGTGTTGATTCTGGGTAATACAATTTGATGTATTTAACGATGAAATGTAACTGTTTACTGTTTTATTTGGGGTGTAACTGCTGGGTATATGAATATCATATGTTTTCGCGAATTTGCAATGTGTTGAAGGTTATTCTTATATATACTTTCATACTACCCACTGGCGTATTCAGGGGGGGGGGGGGGCTGCCTCCGGTGCATCCTAAAACACCCGTCCATAGACCAGTCTATACTGAAGACCTCGGAATCTTACAAGACTGGTGACCTGTGGGGGCGCGAATTCATGTTTCGGATCACAAACATTTCTTTTTATTCCTTTCTGATGGATTTTTCTACTTGATATTACAGTACGTTGAATTCCTTGGCTATCTGAAGACTACCATGCAGTTTTCATTGTTCTACATGGATGCCGATGGTTGTCATTGGTGTGAGGTGAAATTTACTGGAACTGGATTCAAGTGTCACAGATGCAGGTAATATCAAGACATCATATATACACATGGGGGAAAACACAATAAACACAAAAGTCTGAATGATGTAGACTATGATATATTTCAGGCATACTATGATTTGTTTCCAACTTTACAATGAATATTTGAAGCATGTGAAAAGGATACCATCCGATCTGAATGTAACTCTTTCGTAAAATGCACAATTTGCTCAGCTAAGACTTTCTTTAACATAATATTATAACTGAAAATGTGCCGGTCTGGGCCGAATTTCAGCGTAACGGAGCAATTCGAATTGTAGAAAATTGTTTAAAAAATCGGTCCATAAAATTTATGTTCCATAAATTTCATAAAACTTTGGTCAGCCAAAATTGCTAAGTATGTGTATGTGCTTATTGTCACAATCCTTACTGAAATTATGTTATTTGTACCATTATCAGTACCCCATAAACACATCAAGATAACCAAAAGACTGGAGCAGTCATTTTCTGATCCGATCAGTCGATGTCTGTTGAAATAGGTGGTCGACAATTGTTAGTCCAAACACGTGGTAGAACACATGGTAAAACAATTAATGCACTGATATGCTTGCAGTTAGCGCTTTGAATTGTTATATGAGTGACAAATTATTTAGCATATGCATTAAATCCATCTGCAGAATAGGTACTGCAAAGCATACTTTTCTCATCATTTCAAGTATCATTTTGGTTTAATCAAAGGTGATGAGTGTGTTAGAAATCAGCATCAAAGAAAATTTTGTTACTGCTATAGGATGCTGACGTTTAGTCCAATTTTATATTCGTTATTGTCCACCTTTTCAGACTGGACTAAAAGAAATCGATATACAATATAGCTGACAATGAATATTTGCTCTGATTCACTATTATAGTATTTGTTTTTTGCTATTTTTTGCCTTTCCATCAATATTGAAATGGTTCAGCATACCTTTAGAATGTGATAAAATGTGAGTGGGAATCTGGACCAAATGAGAGTTCAAAATTTTATGCACCATGCTAAAGAGTTTTGTTTTATCACTTATATCAGTATTTTTTTATGGCACTTAACTTGTTTACATTGTATTTGTTGGCACAGAATCCACTCTGTTATGAAGAAGTTACAGGACTACAAAATGGACACAAATGACGCTCAACTCACACAAATACCACTTCCTGTGTAAGTAAGATTTCATGATTTCTGATCCTGTCTCTCAAGTCAAATTATGCTGGCAAGGATTTATATACATAAGTCCTTGATGCTGGTAATTTACAAAACTGATGAATAATTTATGCATGTGTGCAAATATCATATGCAGTGATTTTATTATCACTTTAAAGCAATTTGACTAAAGTACTCGATTTTCCTTACGGCAAGATCTGATGACGGCCTATACCAGTTTCTGTTTTCATAAATCAGAATTATTAGTATTTGATAAGAGTAAAACATTATTCTTAATTCTATACATGATTGACTTTGTTGATGGTATTATTGTGTGAATATAAGTAAACATGTATACTTGATATTTAAATTTAAGTATACATGTGTTTGATATCTAAATTTAAATAAACATGTGTTTGATATTTAAATACATGTATGCTTGATATTTAAATTGAAGAATACATGTATACTTGATATTTAAATTTAAGTATACATGTGTTTGATATCTAAATTTAAATAAACATGTGTTTGATATTTAAATACATGTATGCTTGATATTTAAATTTGAACTATACATGTACGCTTGATATTTAAATTTAAGTAAACATGTACGCTTGATATTTAAATTTAAGTAAACATGTACGCTTGATATTTAAATTTAAGTAAACATGTACACTTGATCGAAACTAGTTGGAAATAATAATTGAGAAAAACACCTGTTGTCTTTGTCGTGTGTTCCACTACACTCCTTTATTGTTGTTATATGTTACAATGCTTGATTTTTAAATTTAAATATAAAAATTCTTTTTTTCAATTTTCAGGAATCTCCTAAGATTCAAGATGAAGAATAAGAACTGAAGGCATTATTTTAACAACAGGTGAAAGAAATGGCCCTATGAGCAGTGTAATGTAAGTACTTTAATTGTATGAATTTGTGCTTAATATCTAGAAAGTGAAGATGATAGTTATTTTGTAATGATAATAATTATTCAGTAATTATGATAGTTATTTAATGATGATGTTATATTTTGCAAGTACATTTTTAAAGTTATATACAAATGTAGTTACATATACATTGTATATGTCCTTTAATGTAAATGTAAATTGTACAGTAAATTGTTATTTTTTAACACCTTTCTAAGATTACAGTAACTACATTTTTACTATAACTACATTTTGAAGCAATATTATTTTTTCAAATATCATGATTATAAACGAGCATATTATCACAATGCTATATACCAAGATTTAGTAGTGAAATACTGAGTACATGTACCTACAGCCTTAGACATAGTATACAAAGTACAGAGTACCTGTACCTACATCCTTAGACATAGTATACAAAGTACAGAGTACCTGTACCTACATCCTTAGACATAGTATACAAAATACAAAGTACATGTACCTACATCCTTAGACATAGTATACAAAATACAGAGTACATGTACCTACATCCTTAGACATAGTATACAAAATACAAAGTACATGTACCTACATCCTTAGACATAGTATACAAAATACAGAGTACATGTACCTACATCCTTAGACATAGTATACAAAATACAAAGTACCTGTACCTACATCCTTAGACATAGTATACAAAATACAGAGTACATGTACCTACATCCTTAGACATAGTATACAAAATACAAAGTACATGTACCTACATCCTTAGACATAGTATACAAAATACAAAGTACATGTACCTACATCCTAAGACATAGTATACAAAATACAGAGTACCTACATCCTTAGACATAGTATACAAAATACAGAGTACCTACATCCTTAGACATAGTATACAAAATACAGAGACTTAGAGAAACTAAGGTTGTGATGTTTACTCGTACAATGCAATATACATCAATGTTTTTATTTTGGGGTATATTTGTTATTTGAATTCTCTTCCTGATGTTGTGTCAATTATTTCATCCCAACTTTCCCTGTTACAGACATTCAGTATTCCTTCCAGATGACCTCTCATACTTTTCATAGGTATATCTGGTCCTGAGTTTATAAAACTAGAGTTCGACAGTCTCCAAGCTCAAAATTCATATCTTTTCTATTTAATGTTTCAAATTTAATTATGATGAGACAAAAATGACAATATTGATACATTAGTTTGACAGCATAATTGGTCTATATAAGCTCTATTTTTTCAACCATAATTCTTTGAGAATGAAATCGAGATTTGAGCTCAGAGACTGTTCTCAAGTTTTATTACCTTGGGCCAGACCATTATCCAGAGTTGTTCCTTATCCGTTACATACATCTTTGTCAACTTCATAAAATTAGTTCTGAACCATCTGACTGAGTTCCCTTTTGTTGCTCAAATGCATACATATGTCTAATAGACGATTACGGCCAACTTTCACATTTTGTTTCCATTTTTGTAGTATGATTTCCAAATTACAAATTCTGTCATGAGATAGAATCTTGTCTGAGATGTTGGCAGAGTTGTGGGTAATAATGAATGACAATTCTGGATAGAGTTCAGTTTATAAGACAGTTTTTTACCTGAAATCTAAGATAAAACCATCATGCAATTAACGGACACTTTTTCTGTTATTGTAAAAAAGAATATACATGTTTCTTATAAAAGTCCTCAAAATTGCAATAAGCACACATTCATCTTGTTATCCTTTTTTTTAAGTAAAATAAAATAAAGGCATGATCCTGGCATATATATATATATATTTTTAAGTTGTGTCCAATTAATCTTTCTTTGAGTCTGTTCTCAGCTGTATATTATAAAAAGTCTAAGCTCGAAGACATGCATTTATTTCATGTACAAACAAGATCAATGTGTCCTACATATTTTTTTAATGTCCTTTAATTTCATTATGGTTATATCTGATTTTCAGGTGAAAAAAATACGCTAAGACACTAAATTCATTCAATCAACAGCAAACATTTATTGATTAAATAACAATATTCTGTTATTGCAAAAAAGAATGTATCTTATATTATTATAGACTCCTAAAAATGAAATTGTGTGTAAGTTGTTTTGTAAATAAAATAAAGGTATAATCTTGGCGTAGATATAGGTAGTTGTCAAGTTTTATTCTATTAATTACTCTTTGAGTCTGTTGAGATCATTTGTAAAACGTTTTAGGGTTAAAAAACTACCTTCTAAGTGTGAAGATATGCATTTATTTTATATACAAACAAGTTGTAACAACAATGATGCAAGCTACACATGCAATTTTTTTGAGAGTCCATTAATTACATTATGGTTATATTTTAATTTTCTGTAACAAGATTTTCAGATGAAAACTGCTAAGATACTAAATTCAATCAGCTTCAAATATTCAGCTCCAAACATTTGACAAAGATAACGTACAATAGAATAGGTTTATTTCTACTAAGAAGATATGCATATATACAATATAAATTCTGTGAGAACTCCCAATTAACAACAATTATGGTGACGCCATGTATAAATTCTAAGATAGGATAGTAATAATGATATTGTATTGTATTAATGAGTTTCTTTAATGTTTAATGTACATTATTGTTGTAGGTTCTTAGTAAAACTTTTGTAATAGGTGACCCTTACACATTTTGTACCCTGTATAAAGTGTATGCACTTATGAAAATTTTGCCGTGTTTCTGTTGGCAATTTTTTTTTTTTCCCTCTCGTTTGTCTTTGTTATTCGCTTTATGCTTACTGTTATTTTCTTCTTCATATAATTCCCTCCTTGCAATCATTTCATTGATTTGTGTAATCAGTTTTGTTCATATTCTTATACTAAATGATTTGTGTAATCATTAAAATAAAATTGATGTGAAATTATTTTTGTTCATCTTATAAAATTTTATTGTAGTTCTTCACCAGTGAAGTAATTTTGTAATAGACAAGTACAAACAAAAACCATTTGCTAACAGTTTATTTTCATAGAATTCATATACACATATTGGCAGAATAATGCAATGCTGAACTTGTCTGTACTATTATCTCACTTGGATGCAGCCACTTAGTTCTACATACACCTTGATACACATTTCTGTAAACAAAAAACACAATTACTGGAGCTTGTAAAATACTTTTGGCAATTATTATATATGTTACCTTGGTGTAACAAAAACACAAATTATGAAAGAGTAAAATCATGCATTACCATTAATTGGTTACCATATTTTTTGAGCCGTGGTAAATGAATACACTACATCGACTCGTTTTTTTAGTACTTGAACATGTTAAACGTTTCTTATCAATCAGATATGTTCTAAAGATTCATATCCCCTATTTGACTTATCAGGATATTTATATATACCGGTATATAATTTCGTCACAGCTCAAAAAACATGGTCGAGTGATACACATTTCAAGAATAAACACTTACTGCAGCAGGGACATCTGAGTCATGTATATAATCAACGTGTCTTACTGTCTACAGAACCAGTATATTCCATTTCATAGCTTCATTAGCTAGCCTGAAATCATAAAAAATGGATAGACAATGTTACAGGATTTTTGTTGTGACTACATGACAATTATTGTACATTTTAAAGTGTATAAAGCTATATTTGATAATAAATAAGTTTCAAAAAGTATAAAACCACATTGTTTATAGTGCTTTTAAAAACATAAAAGTAATTGTTAAAAGTTTTCGATTGAAGTTAACAATTCAAGCAATTATAGCTGAATTTAACCATGCCTGATGATTCCTTTTGCAAAAAAACAACAGCAATGTATTTTATCTTGGAAAAAGGAAAACTATGCCAGAATTTTTTATAATTTGAGTTATCACCCATCCATTTGCTGATCAAAATTTACAAGTCAGTTCCAATGTTCATTAATATCTAAATGTAGGTACTTCGGTTTGATTCTTATCACATACAATTATTCTGTGAGTATTAGGATTGTCAGATATAGCTTGATACACTTTATGAAATACACTCTACTACACTCAAGTTAAACAGACATCAGTAGATTACTAACTTACTGTTTACTAGCATTGCATAGACTGCTTTAGTTAGTAGAACATCAAATGCACAAAGTGTTCATTCAACCACCTCCAAAAAACAATGAATGGAATGGAGACACATACAAGAAGACATGATACAGATCACAGGTAACTGTATCATGAATAGATTATAAAAATATGAAAAAATAAAAAATTATTTATTAAATTTTAATTATTAAAAATTAAAAAAAAATGTTTTTTTTTCATATTTTTATAATCTATTCATGATACAGTTACCTGTGATACAGATTGTGTTATTTACAAATTTATCAAACACATGGACATTGAAAAGTTTGTTTTTTGTTGATTTGAATGTACAGACACTGATAATAATGGACAATAACCTTTGACAACTGCGTAACTCTACAATGTTCAAGAATTTACCATGATTGGTAGGATGAGCTTATGTGAATAATTAAATCACATTTTATTATGTACATGTTGTTATATGATCATAACAGACAACACAACACATGTTACACAATACAAATTAAACAAGGGCAATAACTCTATCTCATGAAGTGAAAATATGTTTGACTCCGGATGGCTCGAACTCGGGAAAACTAGAACTGATTTCAACAGTCCCAGCAAGTTCGATCCAATGAGAGTCCACCGTAATGCAATAATGAAAAGACTATATGTACATAGAAAAAACACTTATAATATTGGATGTATGACATAGCAGTCTTTTTTGAAATGGTCAATTTACACAGGTTAAGTAATCAGTTGGATTGTAAGTATGGTTCTATTTCTAGTACTAGTGAACTAAGTGAGCAGGTTCAATGCATAAAAACAAAATATTTTCTTTATTGATAATATACTGTTATCATACATGAAATAGTCTTGCCTCTATGTAGTCGAAGGTCTTGGAGACGATGATACATGTGCATTGCATTGCAGTTCATCATAAAATGGTCAACCAGACGAAATGAAAAAGACCAATTTAGTTATGGACCCCACTCCGACCCAGAACTAGCCTCTACGGTCAATTTAAGACAGCATAGATGTCAGATAATTTAGATTAACAAGTCAGACATGAATGCATAAACACACATGTTTTCTACAGATCATTTCACTTTCAACAAATTATTTAATGAACTATTAGCTAGAATCAGGAACACTTACAATTTGAAATGGGATTGTAAAATGTCTCAACCATGTCTCTATGTATGAACTGCCATCAGAAGACCAGAAACGCCTGTTGAAACTTCACATTCTTAGTTGAAATTGTTCAAGGGCTGCCTAAATGTTATCTTCCTGCAAATACAAAATTGCTGGACATGGTTACATGTTCATGATAACGGTATGATAAAAAAAGGTTTGTACAATTTCAACGGCGATATCTACTGCGTGCACTCGTAATAGCTACTACGTGCGCACGTAATAACTATCACGTACGCACGTGGTAATTATCACGTGCGTACGTGATGTCTACTGCGTGCGTACATGAAAGCTATTACGTAATAGCCCCTACGTGCGCAAAGGCTTTGTACACATTAATGAACAGGGACCAATTTATCGACCCAGGTACTTTGAGTTATGCCCCTGGACGCTCTAAAAATGATTTTTGTCGGGCGTATTTTGTGTCTTTATAATTAAGTACAGTGTACAAGAAGTGTCATGGAAGAAAAAAAAATCTTGACATCTTTATGTCTGATTATTTTGTAGTAATGAATAACTGCATTATTATATAAATATCACATCCCACATAGGGTGATAGAACGTAATGTTCACCCGAGACAAGTAATGTCGACCGAGGCGTTAGCCGAGGTTGACATTACTTTGTCTCGGGTGAACATTACGTTCTATCACCCTATGTGGGATGTGATATTTATTTTATTATACCGAACAAAAAAAAACAATTAAGAAAGACACTAAATTCAACAAACATGTTAACAAATATATATAAATAGAAATTGAAACGAAGCTTCTTTCTGACACCATAGTTACTTTTGCTGTCAAAATGCCTACTGCAAAACCGGATGTCAAACTACAAGTATATTCTACTAAAGTGCCTAAAGTGTCTAGACAAGGTTAGTATTCGATACGACAGAGATGGTTAAAATTCGACACCCGGTAAAATCGCGTGAGGGCAGTTTCGTTATGGCAAGCGGGCCGAAATGAAATGTCAGAGGGTAACATTACGGATTGTCACCCTCTGACGTCACATAAGACTATAGAGTAAATAAGTCAAGTGAGGTATAATAATATATTTTGCCTTCTATCCACTAAAATATATATCTATGCACTGTTCATCGCAGTAATGTTTATGTTAACTTATTAAATTATGTACAATGACTTTACATTTGTATATGGAACTACATTTCAGAATGAGTGATATACAGTTTGCTTGTAAAAAGCCAGCTTCTATAATTTATATTGACGAACCAGAATAAATATTATATAAATTCTATCAGAATATTATTTTTTATCATTTATACAACGTCGACATTCCCTATCTACTACCATGTCACAATATTATTAAAAACTGAGTATGGCTCAGGTACAAAAGTCTTCTTTTAACAAAATGAACATGATAACATTTGATATAAATGACACATGAATTTAGCTTGTTGTGACAAATTCACATACCTGTAAACTCAATACTCCCAATGACTTCTCAATAAAAACCCATGTGTTACCAGCATGCTTGCCACAAGACTTCTGCCATCCCACTTACAGCCAAAGAGCCTCTGATTGGACGATATTTTAGAAGTTATCCAATGAATGACCAGGTTATATTCAAATACCTTACAAAACAATATTCAGTTTACCAATTAAAAACTGTTTTACAAATACTTAAATGAACAACACACTGAAACTAGTTTACTTGTCTCAAACAAAAAGGCATGTTTTTCATTCAGTCAACCATTTTCTTATCAAAACAAAAAATGTGTACACATTCCTTTCAGCTTGATAGCTAAATTGATATTGTTAGTATGGAATGTTAATTATGTTGCATTTCATCTATGCTTATGGAACATTTTTGAAAATAAATTAAAATGCATTGTTAGATTATCACTGCTTACATAATCTAGTCTTGTCTTAAGAAATAGGATGAGTCGTATTAATTTTGTTTGTGAAAAATCACTGCTATGAATACCTCCTATCTTTTTTCATGTTATATGAATGACTAACATAAATTAATTACTTGTTAAAATTCAAAGTCCTGAAAGTACTCATGGAAACTGAAATTACATATACTTTCTCTGCAACATGAAACGGGAATTAGTGTAACAGATACATGATGGAGTTTAATCATTTAGATATAGTAGAGGAAATATTAGCCAATTTGGAAGATCAACATGGCCCAAAAAAGTAACAAGGCGTGTCATATATCAAAATGTTCGGGAAGGTTTGAAGTTTTACCAAAGCCCGGCAGGCATTTGAAATTCTGGCGGCGAGCCAAGAAATCCAAGATGGCGTCCAAGATGGCCGCCATTCCTGTTATATAGAGAGAAAAAATGAAAATACCCTGTAAAATAATTTCATGAGAGGGTACACTTAAAAAAATAAAATTATGCTGTAAAATAGTTACATGAGAGAGCACACATAAAGATACATACAAATAATATCAACATAAGATGTCTTCATTTCATCGTGCATTTTAGGACTTCCAGAAGGTCAACCTCAAGGTCACAGACTAGGTCAAAAGGTCAAATTCACTAAAAACTAACCATATCACCACCAATTGTTTTCTATTATGCTAAGAAATGACATAATAGATAACAATTATTCATGTTATAATGAAGCATTGTTATTGTCTTATATCATAACAAAATATTATCATTCCTTTGTTACCATAGGAGCATTCAAAATGACTTCCAAGATGGCCGCCATTTCAGAATTATATATAGAGAAAAAAATAAGATATCCTGGTCAATAGTTACATGAGAGGGTTCATATGAAACTACAGACAAATAATATCAACATAAGTTGCCCTCATTTCCTCATGCATTTTAGGACTTCCAGAAGTTCAACCTCAAGGTCAAATTCAGCTAAAGGTCACATTATCATTGCTTATTTATTTCTGTTATGATAACAAGTTACATAATGGATAAGAAATATTCATCTTATAATGATGGGTAACAAGAGTACACATTCAGGCATTTCATATTTGGGAGGAAGAATGGGTTTAACAAGAATGACCAATTATACATCTTATTCTAGATATCGATATCATCACCTGATCCCGACAAATGGAGCTATACGCGGGCTGTCATCAGCCGAGGGTTGGTTTGACAGAGTGAAAATTCTTGTCAATGCTGGCATCCCACAGGTACTGTCGGGAAGATCTGATAAGTTTAAGAATAGAAGATTAAAAATTAGTGAATATGGCTGATTTAGCACTTGCATCAGCCCCATCATTATGTTTTCCCACGTGACCAGGGAGCCGGTAAAATACATATTTTTGGATGACAATATCAATTAATTTAGGTCATGAACTACAGATCTAACATACATCAGCCTTCACAACATGAAACTCTACTAGGTTAAGCGGTTACAGCTAAGCATTATTTCACCAAGTGGGAGTGGTGGGTGGTGAAGATGTCTGTTTGCTTCGAACGCCAGTTTAAAAAGACCGCTGCCCCAATGGTCACTCATTTTATACTTCGGACAAAGCAGTCCGAATATGGTTCCGTTACTACGGTAACATTTCCATCAGCCATTAAACAAAGCCCCAAAAATAACAGCAATTATATTTTAAGATAATAATTGATATTAAATTCGACGCTTTTTTGCAACATGGAATTTAAGTAAATACAATACAGTGTAAATGACTCTGGTATCATTAACCATGGTGCGTCAAACGAGAGGCTGTTTATTCAACATATTTGTACAAGTATGATCTATTTTATTCTTTAAGTTTCAAGAGATTTTCCTTAAAACTAAAATAAATCTGTAAGGATGTTCGCTACAGTTTCACGATTTTTTTCCACATAATAGATTTTCTTCTAACTTTGTATATCAGAAGAACATATTATTACATGCACAAAGATTAAATAAAAATGATAGGTCACCATGTTGGTTTTCATTTTATTTTAACTTATGCATTCACTTTTTCATAAATTTATATACATATTTGTACATCAAACTTTCTTGAAAAGAATATTTTGAAATTACAAAAATTTATGTTGAAGATTTATGTTGGAAATACTGCATATATTATATAAAAGCAGGTCAGTTTCAGTTAAAAATGGATGACTTCTTTTATTTTACTTCTTATAAATTTCGGGTCAGCTGTTTCCTAGATTTTTGCCAGTAATTGTGATTCATTTTTCATTTTTTCTACATTTCTATATAATAGAAATTGTTAAAACTTCATAATTAGATAGTCTGATATATTCTCCATTCAAAATGAGAACAATATTCATAGGTCACCATATTAGCTTTGGAATCCTGACCTGACTCTTATCGTGGGGGGGGGGGAATTGTGATAAACAATAATAATTATTCAATTACAAGATTATGTATGTCTGTTCTCTTTCTTACTTTTACTATTACGATTTTTCATATTAGCGGTTTGATATATATCATAATTCTATAGGAAATTTGAGTATTTTATATCCGCATATTGCTGCAATATCATTTCATACTGACACATTAATTAATTTGTACATAAATCATGTGTTGTATAAATTTTCCGCCATTTAACGTAACGTCAAATGTATGACGTCATGTCCGTCCGTTGGTTATAACTTATAAGTATTCAACAAGTATCACCCTGAAAAGGGCGTAATTCCGAAACGTTGACAGTACATTTGACATTTCTACACGTGTTGTTGTTGATACAAACGTATTTTTAAAATCAGCATAACAATGTTTATGACGTTTTTTTCAACTTAATTTGCGATGTCGTGAAAATTGCTTTTTTAATTGGTGTATAGGTAACCAGTGAAATGAAACTGCCGCGAACGTCTTTAAGTGGTATTCACAAAACATTTTAACTTAAGATTTTCCTTAAAAATCACAATTTATTCCTTTCATTATAAGGAAGGTCGTGGCTTCCTTAAATCTATTAAGGACGTCCTTAAGTATAAAAATATTCAATAAGTATGTTTAGAAATTGCATATAATGTCAAATTTAGGCGGTTATTAACATTTGGTTTATTCGTAGTTCGAAAATAATTACTGTGTCTGTCAAAAATTTGTATCATCAATGTTATCCTTCTAAAGTGAAATTTACTGCTTGGTGAGTATACTAGTCTACAGGTAGAAGCAGTGTATGCAGCAAAACATTCCTGCATTAATGCTTTTATGCTATTGGATGACATGGAAAATGGCACAAAAAGTGCCTATATTGGTTTAAATATATACAACTGTACAAAACTTTATTGAGAATTAAGGCATTAAGCCCATGGTAATCAATTGCATATATGTGTAATACAGCATTATATAATTAAGACAAATACTAACGCTATATTATTCCAATACAAACATAACACAAGATTGCATGATGCGTTACAATGAAACTACTTCGACAGTTAATAAAATATTCAAACTATCTTTAATTTAGTAACAAGAAATTATTCTAACAAAGCTAATATAACGAGGAGACAGTAGAAATTTAGTGATTAAGAATTGTCCCACAAAAATATTTGCTACAATGGACATATCTGTGATGATTTAATTTCAATTTCATTCTCTAAAACACGCTCTCTTAATTAAGCTTTTGAATACAAAAACTGACAAATTTTAGCTTAATGTCATTTTCAGATTGCAATAAACTCCTTAGCTTCAAGATATTATCATTATGTCTTTAATACAATTCATATTGTCATTAATTGTAACTGATGTCTTAAAGATTATTTTTTTACTTAAATATTCTAAGTGTAAAGCCTTAGAAATAAAAATGTTCATACTTATATATTTCCAAGAGGAAAACTACTTAAATACTGGTCAAAATATCAAGATTGGGTTAGGAAGTTAGAAGAATATTTATCAATGTAATAAATGCTAGATGAAAATATGAAAACCACCCACTATACCCCTCAATCAACAGTCACCAGTTTAACATGTAAAATATAACTACAGTACAACCTATCCAGAGCGTCCCTCTGTAGAGCAACAACCTCTCCATAACAACACCTTAAAAATATCCCTAAGCTGATATTTACTATAGATTCAACCTCTGTATACTTTAGAGCAACAACCTCTCCATAACAACACCTTAAAAATATCCCTAAGCTGATATTTACTATAAATTCAACCTCTGTACATGTAGAGCAACAACCTCTAAACAACGGCCAATATTTGGGCTCCCACAGGGAGCTCTACAGAGGTTGTACTGTAGACTTTGGGGTACCAATACCCCCCCCCCCCGGAGGCATTTTTCTACAGTATGTTTTTCTGAAAGCGTATGGAAAGACCTACCAAATCACAATGTCTACCATCTGGGTGTTGGGGCTTTACTCCGTTACTGCCATTTTTGTGTGTTACCATAATTGAAATTTTAAAGTTAACATAATACCGCAAACAGATCAAAATAATTTGTGTTAAAGGCTTTGTAATCATAATTATATGCACAGAGAATGTAAACAAGAGTGTAAAAATGTTAAAATATTTTTTGCATTAGAATCTAAAGTGGCATTCAGGCTTAGATAAAAACCATTTCGCTATCAAATTTTCAAATCAATCAATCAAATCTAACCAAACAATTGTCAATAAATAAATATTTTCATTAATCAAATAAACGTTTAATTTAGTCAATAAATTTCATAGCAATTAATAGATATGTTTCTTTTTTCACTGATTATGCAATTGTAACCTGTGACCTAGCAGTGGCCATGAAATCGTACTTAATTGGTTTGGCAGTTTCGGGACAAATTCACTAATGTCATAGTGAGAACGCATGTATTTCACACAATTAAGCTCCATCTTTGGTTCATCTAGGTAAATTGATGAACGACTCTTGGCAAAGTGATGTCTGGGAAACACTAAACCCATGCTCTATGGGAACACAAGCTCCTCATCAAAGCAATTGATCAATTACCCCTGCAAAGGTTTGAAGAAACCCAACCTTGCACAGAGTATTTCAGCATAATCTAATTACTCAGATATGAGCAGAGTGTAACGCATTTGGCCAGCTTGTGCTCCAGTCAGTTCAACATGACATAAACCTGAAGCTTTTCCTGGTCATTTCATCTAGGTCGAGCGCCTTATATTGAGTCGCCAATAGAACCAACAACTAGCCATTCTACAGAAGGCATATCCTATGTTGTTAATGGTAACGCCTAATTAAGTAACTGCAGAGTCTAAGTAATACAGCAGTTCTGGACACATTCGAGCAAGTAGCTGAGACGATTTCTTATTAATTGCCTAAAACGTCTCATGTAGACTTTATATCAGACACATACAACAAACAGTCTACTATATCAGTTGAGCGCCGATGACGTGGAGCAGCTCCAACGCTCTTGCTCTCAGGTAAACAACAGTTACTCAATGAAATCGGAAGGGCTTCATGTCTGATGACGACAATAAGACACAGTTGGTAAAGCTTTTAGCAGTAGAAGTCGAATCCATATGCTTCAAAATTACACTGCAGAAGTCTGATAGAGATGGCGTCACAGACACACTAATTGAGAATTAAAGCACTGAGGTTACTGTCTGTCACGAAGTTTAAATTTGTTAGTTAAAAACCATCCTTAAACAAGTTAATGGCCTGTTTTATCATCATTTTGAATTAGAATTTGAATGTGAAGTATGTATAGTCTGTACACAATGTACATTATTTGGCCAATTAACCACAATTACCAAGGGAAAGCTACATTGCCTGGAAGAAGTATGCTAACAGTCATGACCTATTGAGAAATAATACAAGCTGCTGCACATTTGGAAAATCAAAACAATTTCAGTGCATTCAGCGCTTTGATCTATATACTGTTAATATTTCATATAAGCCATCTATTATACTGTATGCTGAATTTCTGACCTTGTGACATCTCTCTACTCTCAGAGACAATATATTGTTTCAGCACTATTTTACTGAATGAAACTACATGTATTTTCAATACGTAGTGAATTTCGTTACCTCAACAGTTAATGATGAAACGGATTAAACCAACATAATCCTGCATGTAACTCCAACTTTTATCAAAACTACAAAGTCTGCAATGTATACTTATACTATTTTTCAAAGCGGATGCATGAGGCGTCACATAATTGTAATTAATAAAAGTACAAATGTAATGTATTGCTATAGGAGCTTCGCGCCTATAAATGAAAATTACATGATAATAATGGCCAAATTACACGCATGTTTGTTCGGATGAACTTTACAGTGCCATTGAGTCATTTGTATGTGTGTTGTATGGTCAACCAAAATAACACGACATCAATAAACTGAGGTATGACAAGTATCAAAGCCATGGTTGTGTTCTGAATGCTTGGAGTGGTATGGACATGAGCTTACTCCCTTCCTGTAGATCTCGTCTCGCATGTTCAATGTGTTACGGGTAATTACAAGGTGTGTATTTGGACCTATGCAAAGAGGGCAATCCTGATCATCAAAAAGTGGATGAAAGTGGTTGGAAATTCGGTCCTGACAATATGCTGGAATATGACTGCTACGAGGATAATATTGCGCCAAAGGCAAGCGATGCAGAAGACATTGATGATAAAAACGACATTGAGCTAATTAGTATGGTCGATGCTGTCTATGAAACAGAAAATGGTGAGGATGTGTGTAATTTGTGAACGTTTGCCATCAGAACAAGAAAAATATCCTGATGATAATGTGTACAGCTAATGAAACCTGGTAAACATACATGTTGCATAACATACAATATTGCACTTAAATTAATGCATAAAAAATATCATGTAACAAATGGTAACGTAAATGACACACACATGTTTGTGTATGCCAATGGCACAATTTTTTCATAAATACATATTCTTAGAATACATTTGATGATGATTTTATAATAGTTTCATAGAAAATTTAATGTTGTTACTCGTTTATGAATCATTTAAAAAAGTAACATAAATAAAACCATGTGATGTAAAACACAATCAGTGATGAATTAGAAAAGTTGGAATGTTAATTTACATGTATGTATTGCTAATAATCATGTATATATATTAAATCAATGTCGTATGCATTGGAAAGCGTGTTAAGTACTTATTATACAAAAGGTAATGCTGTGTAACATACTATAATGCCAGTCAAACTTTACCCCATTTGTAACTAGAAATGTTTTCCAGTTATGTGTATTAATGAATGTATCATAACTACCTATTACTGTATACCTATTTGATCATAGTATGTCATCGCAGTAATATAAATGGTTTCAATGTAACACATATGATTTTATATGTAACGTATTTTACGTAAAATGAAGACACAAACGAGCATTCAATGAAAGAAAAACTTGAAGAAGTGGTAATATTCGCCTAATATGAATAAAAACTTTGTTTACGACTCCTTTTGTGTTAAATGAACATTTATAACTGTCATTTCCTTGTCATTTTAGGGTAACGCAGGGTAACGTAATTACAGAACATATATATATTGTAATAAAGTAAAAAAAACATGCATTTGATCGACAAGTAACGCCGCTGCTAACTTATAATGGTAAAAGCAATTGTTCAAATCGATGAATTATTGAAAATATCTTATATTAGACTTCTAACGAAAATAAAATATAGTCAAACATATTTTTCAGTAACGGACATTAGCATGCTGTAGTTCACAAACACCCCAAGGCCAAGACTGTAGACACTGGGAAAATGATCAGCAGGCATTGAGCTTTCAAAAATTTGGTGTCTAAAATGCCTCCGGGGGGGGGGGAGGTTTCGCCCAGTAGTCCATAGCCAAAACTGTTTGTGGAAGTACACTTGATGAGTTTATTTCATCTTCATAATTATATACTTAACAAAACTGCTAACTAGTTATATATCTTCGACTAAAAGTACAATCATGTATACTTTTCTAGAGTATTGCTTATCTTTACGGAAAAGCGTCAGTATGTCATATATGTTGATACTATAAAAATCATCGCTCATGTAAACATGTAATCTCATGATGAAAATTTTTAGCATCATGTTGAAAACTTTAAGCATGATGCAGGGTCGTGCAAATAAAATCCTACATCATGCTGAAACTTTTACCCTTCCGGGCGTAAAACGATAATTAGTATTATCCCAGGGTCATGTAAAATACCATTGGCCGTTAACATACTTATCTAACCAATCAGAATCGTTTTTACTTTATTGGCTTGTTCGCTGCGTGTACAGTATGAAGTCATGTGTTCAATTTATTTAAATAAAACAATGATGCGGCATACCTGACATAAAAATAGTTGTAATAATTAAGGTAGTTCGCGGTGTTGCTCGGCAAAAAAGAAAGTGTGTTAGAATGGCATGCAATTTGGAGGAGTTATACCCATAGTAGCTGCGCTTACGAAAATTGTGTTCTTTTTACAGTTTGACGACGGTAACCTAGCAACTTAACGACGTTAAAACGCCATCTGGCGGCATCAGCTATGTGAACGACTCGTTGTACTTTTCCTCTTGTAGCTTTGCTATAGATTGTCATAAATTAAAAATTCGAACTTTGCGGATGAGCGAATGCTGTGGTCTACCGAGTGATCATCATCAATGCTTTGAATATCCATGTCCGCCCGGCGTGTCGGAAATTAATCGACGTCAAAACGTCATTATGGGGACGTTTTCTCGACGTAAAATATTCAGATACATGCAAATGTAGTTAAAACGCCGTGGTAGAAATTTTTCAAAAATTAACATTATGTAAAACAATCATTTATCTACGCAATGAGCGAAAAAAATCTATACCTCTTCAGGCTACTTTTTTCAGTATCGTAACGTTTCCTTAAGTCACACCATGCCAAAATGACGTCAATCATTTTGCACATTAAGACAGCGTTTGGTTGGAGCAATATTCATCCAATTTGGTTGTTTTGTCTAAGGGTTGATCGTCTTATTTATACTATAACTTGACAATGCACCGATGCACGAAAACTATTACTGTGAAGAGAAAAAATCCGAAACGGTGTATGTTTGAAGATGTATATGTTTTTATTTTGTTTAAATTTGTACACGCCACAAAGTCAGGATAAATGCACATACAAATATGCAATTTACAAACAGTTACTGCGTTAGGACACGAATGTAATGTACATAATTGCGGAAAAGATGTTACTAACGTATTTTTCATTCAAACTGTATATAGACAAAATGCGGGTGTGCTTAAATGGAAAGTTATGGTTTGAAAACATATCTCGCGACACTCGAACTTGCCTATAACCAAGTGATCGGGGGGTAACTTGCAAAAGTCGCTTGAATATGAATATAAAGTTCATATTATAAACCTATCCTCATACTTCTTACCTTTTTACCTTTAATCGCTCACAAGAAGAAAAGACTATTAACAATACAAAAATGACCCCGGGGCCATCATTTGAACAAACTTGGTAAATGTCTGCTAGACAATGTTTACGCAAAATATCATAGCTCAAGGACTTGCTTCGGACAAAAAGATTTTAAAGTATTTCATATATCTATGATTGTGTGTAATCATGTCCGTGAAGTTGGCAGCCCAGCAGCCTAGCAGCCCAGCAGCGTGAAGTTGGCAGCCCAGCAGCCTAGCAGCCCAGCAGCGTGAAGTTGGCAGCCCAGCAGCCTAGCAGCGTGAAGTTAGCAGCCCAGCAGCCTAGTAGCCCAGCAGCGTGAAGTTAGCAGCCCAGCAGCCTAGCAGCCCAGCAGCTTAATATATTTCTACAGTTAAACTGCACCACAAATCATGCAAAAACTTAAAAACGCATGAAGTAATAACATTATGTTGCTGTCATGTTTATTAGAAGAAAAAAATACGATTTTTATCGATTTTGTGAATCTGGCAGTGTAGCGGCCGCATAGCGGACTATTACACTCAAGCTTATAAAATACACAAGAAATCCGGCTAAACACTTACGAATCGATGATATAATTCGATTTTATTCCTTCAACGTTCATTAGATGAGAACTTACTCATTTTTCATTTTTTGTTTCTTTTTGTGAAGTTGGCAGCCCAGCAGCGTAACAGCGGAATATCTATTTCTACAGATAAACTTAACAACAAATCGAGCTAAATACTTCAGAATACATAAAATAATGTCAGTCTGTTGTTTAAACATTAATTAACTGAAAAAATATGATTTTCATTTTCTTTTTTTTCAATGTGAAATTAGCCGCTGCTTGCAGCGTGAAGTTGGCAGCCCAGCAGCGTAACAGCGTATTATATATTTCTACAGATAAACTTCCAAACAAATCAAGATAAATACTTAAGAATGCATAAAATAATGTCAGTCAGTTGTTTGAACATTTATTAAATGAAAATATATGATTTTTCAAAAAAAAATTGTGCGTGAAATTAGACGCTGCTAGCAGCGTGAAGTTGGCAGCCCAGCAGCGTAACAGCGTAATATTAATTTCTACAGATAAACCTCACAACAAATCGGCCTAAATACTTGCATGCAATGATGTCAGTCTGTTGTTTAAACATTAATTAACTGAAAATATTTGATTTTCTTTTTTTTTTCAATGTGAAATTAGCCGCAGCAGCGAGAAGTTAGCAGCTCAGCAGCGTAATATATTTCTACAGATAAACTTTACAACAAATCAAGAAAAATACTTAAGAATGCATGAAATAATGTCAGTCTGTTGTTTAAGGATTTCAATCTCTAATTCGAAACCTCCATTTTGAAGAGTACTCAAGTTCATGAATTTTACTGACATATTGACATATTCCTGAGGGTCATGGGTTCAAACCCCACTGGGACCATACTTTTTTTCTTTTATTTTTAGTTTTTAAGTAATGTTTCGTATTAAGAACATGAATTTATACAGTAATATGGAAGAATATATTTATTCCAATTTTTTTTGTCTAGTTTATTGGAATTTATACATGGTTAATTAACAAAAATCAAGTAACTATGGATTTCTGACACAATTCTTTTCAAAACCGGACGGTGAAACTTTTTAAAATTTGGTGTAGACGTTATACACACATAGTAGTTAATTTTGAGAAAATTCCAGCTGTTTCCCTCTGTTATTTTTATTTAAATGATATTTATCAAGTTGCTACTTTTTGGTAAAAGGCTAAAATCTTGACCAAATCTTAAAGGGGCTGGGTTACATTTTTCACTTTTTCTGCAACAAAGTTATTGCAAACATTGTATAAACAATTTGAATTGACTAAACATTGGTTACCCTTAGACTTATACACATTCTTGTATTTATTGTATCATTTGTTAGAGAGATAGGCCAATTTTCATAAAGGTGACTTCATATGATTTTGAGGTACTGTTTCACGTTAGGGGTAGAGGAACAAAAATGGTTGTAACTCTCTTAACTGACGGTAAAAGTTTTTAAAAATTCACCTGTAAATGTCTTAATGGATATACAAAAGAATGACAATATCTAAAATATGATTAGACTTCGAAAACCTTAAACATTAATTAACAAATCAAGAAAAAATACTTCAGAATGCATAAAATAATGTCAGTCTGTTGTTTGGACATTAATTAACTAAGTATTTTTCTTAATTTGTTGTGAAGTTTATCTGTATGAATATATATTACGTTGTTACGCTGCTGGGCTGCCAACTTCACAAAAAGTTCTCATCTAATGAACGTTGAAGGAATAAAATCGAATTATATCATCGATTCGCATTTTAGAATATTTTAGAAACTTTAAAGTACTGATGATTAAACCATTAAAAACGGTGATCATTAAACTATTTTAGTTTCATTTCATATCACTTTAAATTGTGGGTGCAGACATGTGTATTGATATTGTGTAATCACATCCTTTTTGTATGAGTTTTTATTGAAATGGATGTTCTTTAATACTCCCTTACACTTCGATGCTAATGTAAAGGGAAATAACTCTTAGGAATATAATTGTAATAAGAATAGCACGCCGTTTTATTCACAAACGTCGTTTTATCTACTAACGGTGTCGTTTTATTTACTAACGGTGACGTCGTAAGAATAACACGTCGTTTTATTTACTAACGGTGTCGTCGTAAGAATAACACGTCATTTTATTTACTAATGGTGTCGTCGTAAGATTAACACTTCGTTTTATTTACTAACGGTGTCGTCGTAAGAAAAGCACGTCGTTTTGTTTACTAACGGTGTCGTCGTGAGAATTACACGTCGTTTAATTTACTAACGGTGTCGTCGTAAGAATAACACTTCGTTTTATTTACTAACGGTGTCGTCGTAAGAATAACACTTCGATTTATTTACTAACGGTGTCGTCGTGAAAATAGCAGGTCGTTTTATTTACTAACGGTGTCGTCGTAAGAAAAGCACGTCGTTTTATTTACTAACGGTGTCGTCGTGAGAATTACACGTCGTTTAATTTACTAACGGTGTCGTCGTAAGAATAACACTTCGTTTTAGTTACTAACGGTGTCGTCGTAAGAATAACACTTCGTTTTATTTACTAACGGTGTCGTCGTAAGAATAACACTTCGTTTTATTTACTAACGGTGTTGTCGTAAGAATAACACTTCGTTTTATTTACTAACGGTGTCGTCGTAAGAAAAGCACGTCGTTTTATTTACTAACGGTGTTGTCGTAAGAATAACACTTCGTTTTATTTACTAACGGTGTCGTCGTAAGAATAACACTTCGTTTTATTTACTAACGGTGTCGTCGTAAGAATAACACTTCGTTTTATTTACTAACGGTGTTGTCGTAAGAATAACACTTCGTTTTATTTACTAACGGTGTCGTCGTAAGAATAACACTTCGTTTTATTTACTAACGGTGTCGTCGTGAAAATAGCACGTCGTTTTATTTACTAACGGTGTCGTCGTAAGAATAACACTTCGTTTTATTTACTAACGGTGTCGTCGTGAAAATAGCACGTCGTTTTATTTACTAACGGTGTCGTCGTAAGAAAAGCACGTCGTTTTATTTACTAACGGTGTCGTCGTAAGAATAACACTTCGTTTTATTTACTAACGGTGTCGTCGTAAGAATAACACTTCGTTTTATTTACTAACGGTGTCGTCGTGAAAATAGCACGTCGTTTTATTTACTAACGGTGTCGTCGTAAGAATAACACTTCGTTTTATTTACTAACGGTGTCGTCGTGAAAATAGCACGTGGTTTTATTTACTAACGGTGTCGTCGTAAGAAAAGCACGTCGTTTTATTTACTAACGGTGTTGTCGTAAGAATAACACTTCGTTTTATTTACTAACGGTGTCGTTGTGAAAAAAGCACGTCGTTTTATTTACTAACGGTGTCGTCGTAAGAATAACACTTCGTTTTATTTACTAACGGTGTTGTCGTAAGAATAACACTTCGTTTTATTTACTAACGGTGTCGTCGTGAAAATAGCACGTGGTTTTATTTACTAACGGTGTCGTCGTAAGAAAAGCACGTCGTTTTATTTACTAACGGTGTTGTCGTAAGAATAACACTTCGTTTTATTTACTAACGGTGTCGTTGTGAAAAAAGCACGTCGTTTTATTTACTAACGGTGTCGTCGTAAGAATAACACTTCGTTTTATTTACTAACGGTGTCGTCGTAAGAAAAGCACGTCGTTTTATTTACTAACGGTGTCGTCGTAAGAATAACACTTCGTTTTATTTACTAACGGTGTTGTCGTAAGAATAACACTTCGTTTTATTTACTAACGGTGTCGTCGTAAGAATAACACTTCGTTTTATTTACTAACGGTGTCGTCGTAAGAAAAGCACGTCGTTTTATTTACTAACGGTGTCGTCGTAAGAATAACACTTCGTTTTATTTACTAACGGTGTCGTCGTAAGAATAACACTTCGTTTTATTTACTAACGGTGTTGTCGTAAGAATAACACTTCGTTTTATTTACTAACGGTGTCGTCGTAAGAATAACACTTCGTTTTATTTACTAACGGTGTCGTCGTAAGAAAAGCACGTCGTTTTATTTACTAACGGTGTCGTCGTAAGAATAACACTTCGTTTTATTTACTAACGGTGTCGTCGTAAGAATAACACTTCGTTTTATTTACTAACGGTGTCGTCGTAAGAATAACACTTCGTTTTATTTACTAACGGTGTCGTCGTAAGAAAAGCACGTCGTTTTATTTACTAACGGTGTCGTCGTAAGAATAACACTTCGTTTTATTTACTAACGGTGTCGTCGTAAGAATAACACTTCGTTTTATTTACTAACGGTGTTGTCGTAAGAATAACACTTCGTTTTATTTACTAACGGTGTTGTCGTAAGAATAACACTTCGTTTTATTTACTAACGGTGTCGTCGTAAGAAAAGCACGTCGTTTTATTTACTAACGGTGTCGTCGTAAGAATAACACTTCGTTTTATTTACTAACGGTGTCGTCGTAAGAATAACACTTCGTTTTATTTACTAACGGTGTCGTCGTAAGAATAACACTTCGTTTTATTTACTAACGGTGTCGTCGTAAGAATAACACTTCCTTTTATTTACTAACGGTGTCGTCGTAAGAATAACACTTCGTTTTATTTACTAACGGTGTCGTCGTAAGAATAACACTTCGTTTTATTTACTAACGGTGTCGTCGTAAGAAAAGCACGTCGTTTTATTTACTAACGGTGTCGTCGTAAGAATAACACTTCGTTTTATTTACTAACGGTGTTGTCGTAAGAATAACACTTCGTTTTATTTACTAACGGTGTCGTCGTAAGAAAAGCACGTCGTTTTATTTACTAACGGTGTCGTCGTAAGAATAACACTTCGTTTTATTTACTAACGGTGTCGTCGTAAGAATAACACTTCGTTTTATTTACTAACGGTGTTGTCGTAAGAATAACACTTCGTTTTATTTACTAACGGTGTCGTCGTGAAAATAGCACGTCGTTTTATTTACTAACGGTGTTGTCGTAAGAATAACACTTCGTTTTATTTACTAACGGTGTCGTTGTGAAAAAAGCACGTCGTTTTATTTACTAACGGTGTCGTCGTAAGAATAACACTTCGTTTTATTTACTAACGGTGTTGTCGTAAGAATAACACTTCGTTTTATTTACTAACGGTGTCGTCGTAAGAATAACACTTCGTTTTATTTACTAACGGTGTTGTCGTTAGACTATCACGGTGTTATAAAAATAACACGTCGTTTGAATTACAAACGGTGTCGTAAGAATAGCACGACACAAACTAAAAAACAAAGGCGTATGTGCAACCCTAACAAGAGAATCGCTATACACCTGATCATGAATTGATAACAATGTCGTAATTTTAACACCTTATATACTACTGTGCTAATGCTTAAAACATGGTTAGAATATGTAAATTTATACTAAATGTATGTCTAATAAATCTATTTTGGTGTTTATTGTAATGTATTTTCATGGGCTGGTTGATGTTAAATAATACTTAGTACCTTTTTTATTTGAGTAACAAAATGCGGAACAATTTAGTAGATATACACTAAAAACTAAAAACATGCTTTAAATTACGTCCACATTGTAATATTTGTGCCCCGGGGGTTAACGCTATCTATACAATACCATATAACCGTATACCGTATTAACTGTGTCACACCTTCATACAACTAACATAACAAAAAAAACGCTCTTAAAGTTAAAAACTTTATTTTATGTTAATACAATTTGGACTTAATGATAATAATCATGTGTCTAAATGTTTCATGTTACACATTTTTTCTGTTTAAGTCACAATTAGTTTTTGTTGCATTTTTTAAAGCATTATTGGGCATAATTTAAACAACATGTATTCAATTATTGAAGCACTTGCAATCAAGAAAATGTCGATTTTTACTTACCTGTGGACAAATCAGTTTGGTTTATTTTATATACTCTATAAACTCGTATATGGTTTGAAGAATACAAGGATAAAATTTGACACGCACCATTCTCATTGTTTATTTTCGTCTGAACAATACCAAAAATCTAAATCAAGGAAACACAGCAAAAACAAAACAAAATATTTTATTTCACTGAACTACTAGTTACAAGTTCTTAAAATATAGGGTCTGTTGATGACTGTCTATCATTTTCATTGTTAAAGTGTCCTTCAGTCAGAGTAATTGTTTTTGCTTTCTGTAGTTTTATGGACAAAACAAGCATTAGTTTTTACAGAAGAACCAATATCTTCTCACTCCTGTACGTTATATACCATATCTATAAAACAACACATCGCTTGAATTCTGTACGTTATATACCATATCTATAAAACAACACATCGCTTGAATCCTGTACGTTATATACCATATCTATAAAACAACACATCGCTTGAATTCTGTACGTTATATACCATCTCTATAAAACAACACATCGCTTGAATCCTGTACGTTATATACCATATCTATAAAACAACACATCGCTTGAATTCTGTACGTTATATACCATATCTATAAAACAACACATCGCTTGAATCCTGTACGTTATGTACCATATCTATCTATCTATCTATCTATCTATCTATCTATCTATCTATCTATCTATCTATCTATCTATCTATCTATCTATCTATCTATCTATCTATCTATCTATCTATCTATCTATCTATCTATCTATCTATCTATCTATCTATCTATCTATCTATCTATCTATCTATCTATCTATCTATCTATCTATCTATCTATCTATCTATCTATCTATCTATCTATCTATCTATCTATCTATCTATCTATCTATCTATCTATCTATCTATCTATCTATCTATCTATCTATCTATCTATCTATCTATCTATCTATCTATCTATCTATCTATCTATCTATCTATCTATACATCTATCTATCTATCTATCTATCTATCTATCTATCTATCTATCTATCTATCTATCTATCTATCTATCTATCTATCTATCTATCTATCTATCTATCTATCTATCTATCTATCTATCTATCTATCTATCTATCTATCTATCTATCTATCTATCTATCTATCTATCTATCTATCTATCTATCTATCTATCTATCTATCTATCTATCTATCTATCTATCTATCTATCTATCTATCTATCTATACATCTATCTATCTATCTATCTATCTATCTATCTATCTATCTATCTATACATCTATCTATCTATCTATCTATACATCTATCTATCTATACATCTATCTATCTATACATCTATCTATACATCTATACATCTATACATCTATACATACATACATCTATACATCTATACATACATACATACATACATACATACATACATACATACATA
Source organism: Lutraria lutraria (assembly GCA_964023205.1). NCBI lineage: Eukaryota > Metazoa > Mollusca > Bivalvia > Venerida > Mactridae > Lutraria > Lutraria lutraria. The sequence goes on from OZ026836.1 coordinate 39,543,829, forward strand.
CATACATACATACATACATACATACATACTTACATACATACATACATACATACATACATACATACATACATACATACATACATACATACATACATACATACATACATACATACATACATACATACATACATACATACATACATACATACATACATACATACATACATACATACATACATACATACATACATACATACATACATACATACATACATACATACATACATACATACATACATACATACATACATACATACATACATACATACATACATACATACATACATACATACATACATACATACATACATACATACATACATACATACATACATACATACATACATACATACATACATACATACATACATACATGTGTATTTCTATAAATAAACCCATTCAAACACGTACACGTTCAAAACCCCACAGATCCCATCGATTTTAGTGCAGTTAACAAAGACACAGACGCGACAAATGCCGGTCCTAACACAGGTACAGATTCTTCTCAGACACAACCAGTCGACTCTGGCACATTGAGCGCAACAGCGACAGCTTCCAGTGGTTCTTGTGGTTGTACCGGAAGTTCTATCCGCCCATAAACATGTTGATATTTGAAGATAACTTTGATACATTAAACCTAGACGTATGGGAACATGAAATTACTGCTAGCAGTGGTGGGGTAAGTCCTATCAACTACATGTACAGTCACATCTGTGAACAAAGGCCATCATTTGAAAATTGACAGATAACCTTAATTATCATAGCATTATCAGCAGGATCAATGGCAAGTCAACTGCATAATTTAGAAATTTATTGGGAATAATTAAACCGATGTCGAGAAACACTAATGATATACTAGTATTTCATATGAGCTAGGATTACGTGCAAAATGTATATGTTTTTAAGATTTGATAACACTCTAATTCCTTCATTTATTTGGACAAACATGGAGTGTTTGGTATCTTTGGATTCATCTCTGAACACTGCACAACATGCACTAACTTACATTAGTGTAACTCAAAAAGGAAGAAACTAAATAACTGCGCCACGAACGTATAACTCATCAATTGTTTAGTACTTAACTTACCCGTCTTTAAACGCATTTTACTCATAACGCAAAAAAATGAAGTAATATTTACGATTCTGGAATTAGGGTCATGACATATCATTGGAAGTGTAATGTGATGTAATATTGATGGCAAAATTTTCATCAAGCCGGTAGGTTGTATACATGCAGATATTATTGCTTCAGTCAAACCTGTGAACAAAGGCCACCATTGAGAAAGACAAAATGTGGCCTTTATTCACAGGTAGTCTTTGCTGTATATAATCAATGACGTTTTATGGAAACTGACGAACACATTATGAGTGAGAAATATGTCTAGTTAGTTCACGGAAGGTCAGTGTAAGCTCTGCCCTGGTAAAATGCTGAAAACTAGGTCACCTAACGACCCTGTCTGCGACGTAAATCCCCAGCGACAAATCCTGTGACACCTAAAATGTTCCTACACTTAATTGTTGTTATTTTATACTTCATACAATTGCAACGCTCTATTCACTTAGCTTACAGAGCGGGCTATATTCTTTAAAACGTGACACATCATACCGTAGTATGCATTTAAATAATACGAAACTTTTACAGCCATAGTTTATGCATATATATAACATTACGAATTTTCAACATAAACGCATAAATCCTATCATATACATGTATATTAAGCTACGGGCCCAGCACATGTAGTTCATAGTCCTGTTCTAAATTTTGAATGACCATTAAGGTTCCTGATCTTTATAAATACAATGTAGTGACATTCAAACATAATAAATTGATTAACTTTGAACCATGCAACATTTTGAAATGTTGGACCTTGGTCAGTTATATTTGACTTTAATATATCATAAAAGGGAAGTTATATTACTATGGCACTCTCCCTGTTCTGTGATTATAAAGCATTCGAATGTCTGGATTATCAAAAAGAACTTTTTGTTCCGCCTTGTAACAGTCACTATATACATTATGTTTACTTGTTACTGACATTAGATACAAGCAAGAAAAACTATATAATAATAATATCACATTAACACTCTATCTATAGGAATGTATGTTTAGTTCCCGCCTACAGTCTATTCAAACTGGTATGGAGGCATTAACAGATTTCCGTCTAAACTGCTTCCTTCTTGACATCTCCTGTACGGGTGACAAGATAAACTTCACAACAAATCAAGAACAATACTCCAGAATGCATAAAATAATGTCAGTCTGTTGTTTGAACGTTAATTAAATGAAAATATATGATTTTTCCAAAAAAGATTTTTTTGTGCGTGAAATTAGACGCTGCTAGCTGCCAACTTCACGCTGCTAGCAGCGGCTAATTCCACATTGAAAAAAAAATGAAAATCATATATTTTCAGTTAATTAATGTTTAAACAACAGACTGACATTATTTTATGCATTCTTAAGTATTTAGCTCGATTTGTTGTGAAGTTTATCTGTAGAAATATAGATTACGCTGTTACGCTGCTAGGCTGCCAACTTCACGCTGCTAGCAGCGGTTAATTTCACATTGAAAAAAAAATATGAAAATTATATACTTTCTGTTAATTAATGTTTAAACAACAGACTGACATTATTATATGCATTCTGAAGTATTTAGCTCGATTTGTTGTGAAGTTTATCTGTATGAATATATATTACGCTGTTACGCTGCTGGGCTGCCAACTTCACAAAAAGAAACAAAAAATGAAAAATGTGTAAGTTCTCATCTAATGAACGTTAAAGGAATAAAATCGAATTATATCATCGATTCGTAAGTGTTTAGCTGGATTTCTTGTGCATTTTATGTTTGACTGTAATAGTCCGCTATGCGGCCGCTACACTGCCAGATTTACAAAATCGATAAAAATCGTATTTTTTCTTCTAACAAACATGACAGCAACATAATGTTATTACTTCATGCGTTTTTAAGTTTTTGCATGATTTGTGGTGCAGTTTAACTGTAGAAATATATTAAGCTGCTGGACTACTAGGCTGCTGGGCTGCTAACTTCACGCTGCTGGGCTGCTGGGCTGCTAGGCTGCTGGGCTGCTAACTTCACGCTGCTGGGCTGCTAGGCTGCTGGGCTGCTAACTTCACGCTGCTGGGCTGCTAGGCTGCTGGGCTCCCAACTTCACGCTGCTGGGCTGCTAGGCTGCTGGGCTGCAAACTTCACGGACATTGTAAAATCAAGTAACTCCCGGGGCGTGACCAATTTTTACCCACATTACCATGATTTGAATAAACCTGGTAAAGGTCTACTAGATAATGCTACATGTACAAACCAATTATCTATGTTGTAGATAATGTTGTTTCTGACAAGTTAAGGCATTTGAAAAGATTTTCTATTGGTTGCTATGACAACCAAAGTTCTGCATGGATTTTTTTTTATAAATTTGGTAGATCATTTATTTACAGCGTTCTACACACTATTATTTTCAGTTGACACCGCTAATAAATTTTATTTTTCTTGATTGTCACATTTATCGAATACTGAACTAAATCAGATAAATTTCAGGAAACGTGACAATGGTTTGTCACTCGACAAAGAAGTGTGTAAATTTCCCCGAAAGGTCAGTGGCTATAGAACTTCAGTAAACTAATTTTTGCATTCATCTCAAAAGTCATCATTCAAAAATACGCATTTTCCTGGTTTTGCGGACAGTCTAACCATGAACAGATAACAACATCCAGAATTAGTAAACACACGCAGGAATGTCTCGTACGAAAATTGCTAAAAATGAACAGGTTACGCCTTACGCAGTTTCTGATATTCCAACATGAGAGGACCTTATAATGTTTGTCTTGGATGTTGAGAAAAAATTCAGGTTTTCAGTGAGAATGAAGTCGTGAAGTTGCAAAAATCTTTTTCGAAAAACAAAACTTGTCACTGGCTTAAAGGTTATTACTACATTTTGCGGGGCCGAGGCTTACATGTCAACCATATAAATCTGACACTAAGTCGTCATGGCATTGATGGACCAAGCCAAGATATCACGTGTTACTTGTACCCTGCTAACTGAACGTGATTGAACGTGTCATATTCAGTATATCAACCGATTATTATGTATTGTAAAATACATATTACTTACAGCATAGTTTTTATTGCGGTGTGAAAAATGTATGTAACGAATTAATACCTTACAATATATTTATTGATTGTAAAAAAATAATTATCATGAAAAGCTGTCATCTTTAAAATATAAAAAACAGAGTAAACATAGAAACATTGTTAGTTTAGTATTATGGTTACATATCGACGTTAATATTTTTATGACTGCATACGTAACATTACAACTTCCTGAAAGAAGACGACATACTTGTGCTGATCATAATTCGACAAAAGCATTTATTGCTTTTAAAAAAGTATATTACATTCCTAACTATAATTGTTGGAATTGTTAAAGGTCTACAAATATCTGTTATGGAAACATAAGACTAACATGCGCTTAAAATAAACCAAATATAAAGCGCGATAATTGCCTAAATAATAACGTAATGACGCCGTGTTTTCATTTCAAGTGGTGCAGGAAACGTTACGATACTGAAAAAAGTAGCCTGAAGAGGTATAGATTTTTTTCGCTCAATGCGTAGATAAATGAATGTTTTACATAATGTTAATTTTTGAAAAACTTCTACCACGGCGTTTTAACTACATTTGCATGTATCTGAATATTTTACGTCGAGAAATCGTCCCCATACTGACGTTTTGACGTCGATAAATTTCCGACACGCCGGGCGGTCATGGATATTCAAAGTATTGATGATGATCACTCGGTAGACCACAGCATTCACTCATCCCCAAAGTTTGAATTTTCAATTTATGTCAATTTATAGCAAAGCTACAGGAGGAAAAGTACAACGAGTCGTTCACATAGCTGGTGCCGCTAGATGGCGTTTTAACGTCGTTAAGTTGCTAGGTTACCGACGTCAAACTGTAAAAAGAACAAAATTTTCGTAAACGCAGCTACTTCGGGTATACTTCCTCCAAATTTCATGTCATTCGAACAAATTTTCTTTTTTGCCGAGCAACACTGCGAACTACCTTAACATGATTGTCTTACGTCAATTGTAATGTATGTCAATATAGATATGTACGAATCATTAAGTTTTGGGCCAAAATAATTAATTCTGAAAACATCATTGTTAAAAAGATTTATGAAGCTTTGCTAATCGAATGTAATAATAATTCTGTTAATTTGGCAAGCAGAGTAAAGTCGCTGCTAGATAATTTTGGATTTAGTTTCATGTGGAATGATCCTTCTAGTGTTGATCTTACAAATTTTCATTGTGCATTTAAAGGGGCATACCCTACAACTTGGTGCATTTAGAATTAAGGCAAAATGATAATAAATTAGAAGCAAAGAACAAAGCCGACGAAGAAAGTTTCAGCCAAAAATTCATCCAATTAAAAGTAAAATCATAAAAAATTTGTATTTGTGACACATACATTTAGTCATGGAAATTTTTGGGTGGAAGTGATTTATTATTCATAGCTATGTTTTTTGCGGCTAGTACCTAAACTAGTCATTTTATAACCCATGTTCTTCCTGCAATTATCCTTTATATATTGTTTTACATATACATCTAGCACATTTTTTACACTTTCACAGAATGTTTGTCAGTTGTAGGGTATGCCCCTTTAAACAACGAGTGGTTGATGTATTTTTTCAATCTTGGTTCAACAGAATTTCTGATAGTCCTACTTTACATTCATATCATTATTTTAAATATTCTACATTGTTCAAACCATATTTGGACTTTGTCCCCAAAAAATTTAGAGTAACACTAACTCATTGAAGATGATTATCACTTTGTTTTTATTTGTCCTCTTTATATCAATATTCGGAAACAATTTATAAAACATTAATACTTTATTCGACCAAGTGTTTTAAGTTCACACAACTTATGCAGTCTAGTAATAAGTCGGAAATATTAAATCTTGCTAATTATACTTACCATGCTTTTTTTATTAAATAAGCAATCGATCATCTTAGACTCATTAATTTTCCATAATGAAATATTATTTTAATATTGAATAGTGTTGCTTTAGTTCCCCGTGAAATATTATGTTGTTGATTTTGCTAACATGACCTTAAGTATTTCTTTCAACATGTTTGCCATGCTTTGTTTTTCTGATGTAAATTATTTAAAATAGTTCATCCTCGTATGTAATTACATATATTTCATTTGATTGATTTTTCTACATACTTGTTTGTAAATGTATTTCATGTATGTTCAAGCATTACATGTTTATGCTTATTTATTATGAAAGTGGGAGTATGACTGTGTGTTCGAGGGGTGTGTGCAGGTGTGAGAGTGTATGAGTGTGAGTGAGGGGTTGTTTGTTGTCATGTGACAAAATAAAATATAGTTTTGCATATGTTTGTAACTAGATACATATATGTATAAGTTACTTAATAAAAATATGTTCTGTTCTATAATTATGCTGTATATATGTTCAAATAGACTTCCGTCATAATGTATTTGAAGTATAATATCTTTCTATCTTATAATCCAGAAGATTATCCATGCGGTGAATGCAAACGCCATATTAATAAGGTATTTTCAGCTAACTAAGTTTACATTTATTTTTTCAATATAATATTGTGTTTATATGTTGCTTTTATACATACATAATTGTATAATATACATACATAAACAAATCAACTATATATGAATATTTATTGTCTAGCCAAGTTAATCAAACCCAGGATAAAATAGTACAGAAATGAAATATGGCTCATTTGAAAGCTTAGATGGATAACAATATCAATAACAAAAATTTAGAAGAAAGTATAAATTTACTTGTATACAAGAATATAGTGGTCGGCTCAGGACAGTATACACTTGGAGACTTTTCTAACACAACACCTCTTCAAATCGATATAGCTCCATTATTGGTGAATGAATTTTGTTGAAATTTGGACGAAGAATAATTCAACACATATCTAATACTTCCTGTAAATTTAATAGAAATTGATCAACAAAAAATATAAAACGTAACAAATTAAAAACATCACTGCAAAAGTCAAATTCGCAAAATCGTACAACGTAAAATATTAACAATGTGAAAAGTCACCGAATATCTCAAATTCGAGTGGCTAATACCTTGTGTGTCCTCCCATGGCTCTTACAACGTGTACACATCTCTGCCTCATTGAAACCACGTAGTTTAGAATGAAACGTTGAGGGATGTTTCGCCACTCTTGCACAAGGGCCTGTTCCAATTCACGCAGAGTATGGGGGGCTACTGGTCTTCTCCGTACCTGCCTGTCCAGTTTGTCCCACAGGTGTTCAATAACATTAAGATCGGATGACTTTGGAGGGAAAGGAAGCTGACGTATGTTCTGTTGTTGTAGTAACGTCTGCGTCGTGCGTGCTGTATGATCAGGTGCTCCGTCCTGCAACAAAACAATGCCGCGTGACTGACCGGCCTGCAACATGCCAATTGCGCGGTTGCGCTCGTGAATATTCATACGAGCCATATTGTTTTTTTAATTATTTTTATGTTTTCCTGGTATAAGATCCCATCTAGAATGATGAAATAAAAATATAATTTGAAGTATATCGCGTTTCTCGATTTCCTCGTGCAAAAAAGTGAAACCGTACCTACCCAACGTGCTAAAGCGTCCGATTGTCACGGATGAATGATTTTATCATTAGTTTGCACAGAATGTAGTCAAATGACCGCATGTGCAATTTCAAATCAATATCTATACTCATAACCGAAATATTCGAGTTGTAAAAGTGTTGCGTTAGAAAAGTCTCCAAGTGTATTATGTTCATCGTGATTTTAATTCAATGTTCCAGACTTGGATTATGGGAATTATTTTAAAACCTGTCCATAACAATCTTCTCGGCGCTTTAATTTATTTGTGTACTTTAAATCATAAGATTAGTCGGCTTCTAGAAATAGTTTACAGGGGCACTCCTAAGGTCAAATTAAGAGTATGCGTATATAATACCAAGACATTCTACTAGGCCATTGGGATTAGCCCCTCGAAAATTCTAAGACGTAGACAGTAACTGTTGGGTTTTAGGAAATATCTTTATAAAAAATTTGGCTGTATTTTTTACATTTTCACAGCATGTGAATGCACGTGCGCAAAGTGCGTTTAGGTAAGTACAGCCCTGGTTCATTATATCATTCTATCTCAGAGATTGTTTGTAAACATCTTGTATTCTTTATTGTCCATGATGAATTCAACTACATTTTTGTATCTTAACTTGGTCTTCCATTGAGATGATATATTTCTTCAGTAATCTGATTTTATCTTGGTTATAAGATGGAGTAATATTCGGTTAAAATATACAGCCCAAATCAACAAAACTTTGTGATTAACTGGCTCAGACTTTTTTTATAAAAAACTATTTTTGATTGAGCAAAGGACTTTTAATGACTATCAACTTAAAAGTTTAGACAGGTGTTCAAAATATTTGATATTTTATATGTTCTACTTATTTTAATTTAACTATTTATGTACGACAGAACAGCACAAATATATATTAACAAGAAAATAATGTTAAATCAACATCACAGAGAACAGAGTCTATGCACAAATGCAATCAAATTGCATTTTTGTTCGCAAGATTGGGCAATGCTGTCGAGTGAAGAAATAAAATGTCAATTTCTACAAAGTTTTCATGTTTTTCAATCGATATCGTTACTGAACTGAATAATATCAATTTATCAAAGGTTATTTATCGAGTATTTATCCAGTCAAAATTCGGTTCATTGTTGTTAAAGAGAAAAAACATAAAAATTAGCAGCGAAAGGACTTCTAGTGATCATGGAAACAGACTAGTTATGATCAGTTCCTTTGGATCGTTAAAAACCCCTGATAATTTGATATCTGAAAGACCCATGTTTGACTTAAACACCTTGGCAATGTACTATACATATATTTCAGAGCAATAAACATGCATGAAGTCTGAAAAGTCGGTGTACTTTCTTAGTAACTTAAGGTAAATATTGATGCACGTTCACTTGAGAAACTTCACACTTTTTCTTGATGTAAAGAATAAATTTACAAGAAATTTTTAATTATTTTGAATGTATGGAGAGAATAGTCATGTTGAAGTTCCGTGTTTTTGCGCCTGAATCTGGATATTTGTCCATTTGTTTTTAAGAAATTAATCAGTAAACGTCCCTAGCTCGATCAAAAATAGTCTGGGGACGCTGATTTGATCCAAAAAAAGTCTGAGACGGTTAACCACCATGTAAATAGGATAATGCATCTGCCGCATGTCAGTCACATGCATACAAAAAAAACGACCAGTATTAGACCAATCATCTTTCCTTTGCTAACATAGGTTATGCTTTGAAAAATAGTGATTTATTATCTAAAATGAGTAAATCAGTATTTTTTGTAGACTTTAACAACTTTAATAAAGTAAGTTGATATATTTTGATTGTTATAATTCTTTATTCATTCACATTAGATGTCTAGTTTTGAAATTAATTACCCAATTGCGCAAAATGCAGATTGTTAAGCTGTTATATAAAAGTGAAAGTTTGAAAGTTTATTGTTTAGAACACCATTAGATCAATTGACCCATAAGTTTTCATAGTATATGTACAATACATAAGCAATGGTAATATACATATATACGTACACAATTGCATACATAATTTCATAATTACATACATAATTACATAATTACACACATCATATACATACATTAATTACATACATGCATTAATTACATACTTTGATTACATTTAAACATACAAAAGTATATAACTACATAAGACATGGGAAAACAGCAGAAGTTTTTTTATGGTATATAATGCACATAAATACATCGAGCTTTCACAAATTACATGCAAATTAAAGGAAGATTGTAATAATTGTAATAATCTATGTGTAAAGATATTTATTGAGTTATATATAAAGCTATAGTGCCAGTGAAAAATTGAAATTCAGCTCCGCTGTTTCGAAAAAGATAATCAAAATAAGTACAAAGTATACATATATATATAGCTATGTGACACATAGTTAAATAACTGACGTGAAGAAACAACATTATGTTAGATAGATCTCAACCTCATTGATTATTACTTTTTTGAAAGTTGTTTACCTTAATATTCATTTGACGGAAAACGTATAATGTATTTCATGTTCGTTCTTTGTCTTTTAAGACTAAGTATTAAAAGACCGGGAGTCCATTCTATTTCAATGATTGTGTGAGTAGCATGAAACTAAGTGCAAATTTCACTTTATAAGCAAGGTGAAATTCAACGCATGATACATATTTCTAGTATTAAGTACAATCAAGATGAAAAAGAATACATAATTTATATATCTACGCCATGTACGGTTTTGCCAAAAAATGTTGGTCTCATCGACCCCTACTTTGAGCCTAAATTCCATTTACAGCAGTATTCATATAAACTGTATGAATATAAATGTAATACCAACTCTGTTTCCAGGAATATAACAGCATCTTCTGCGAACAGTAATAGATGGCTAGGTGTTCTATATTGATACCAACATTAATTAATTTTATATTTTCATGGAGATATTTTTTTCTTATTTCACATTGAAGTAAACCTAAGTCCGATTTTTAAATAGTCTGAAAATGAATGATGACTGAAGTACATTTTGAAAGGGTAAACACTTTTTTACTTCTGGGGTGAATTTATACATATTCCAGCTATTTTGGTCATCATGAAGCATAGGTAAGATACACCAAACACGCTCATTATTATGTATAAGCTATAGGAATAGTATTTTTTGTAAATGCATATTTCTAAAAATGTGTATATACTCATACCAGGGTATGGACTCCTTGATGAATCAAGATCTATGTGTATGGACTGAAATGATAAAAATGAAAGTGTGAAGATGCATTATCTAAAATTAACCCTTTTCTACTAGAATAATCCTCAATTTTTCGGCCAATACTTCGACCGAGTGTTTCAGCTGCAAGCAATCAAAGAATCACACACTGCATACTGTCATGGATACCGAATACAATTTTTGTACATGTATTCAGCGGCACTCAAATCATATTACATACACTAGTATGTAATTCAATTCTTATGCTTGCATTTCACAAAACTGTACAAATTCAATATGTTACGCAACTACCAAAGATCCTTCACAGAATGATTTTAACATTATTTGTCTCTTAACTTTTTTTTTGCTCTGTGCTCAGTTTACCATTTTATGTTTCTGCACAAAACTCCTCCAAATTTATCATGCGATTTACATAAAACCTTCACCAAAAGATTATGACCAAATGTTACAGCGCATAATTTTACCATTTCGTCATTCGACCAAGTTTGCCAAAGTTGTTGCCCTTTATAAAACATAAAACGTATATATGCTTGTATTTGCCTACCATTTTCATACAAATTTCCACAAACCTTGACAGAATAATTGCATTTAAGTATCTTACGTAAATGAGCTAGCTTTTTTAATGCATTGATAATTGAAGGAGTTACTGCCCTTTTCCTTTCTACATTTTGTATCATCACACTGCTTCTAAAGAATATTTTATACATGTACCAGTTTCTCAAAACCTTCACATACTGATTATTTTAACAGTTGTTGCGGCGCATATTGCCAACTTGTGCCATTTAACCATTTTACAGAGTTGTTTCCCTTTGCTCAGGATATTCTTTATTGTTACTGGGTTTTCAGATAACATATTATACAATTTATCATCAATCCTTCAACACTTAGCAGGAGCAGTGGAGTAGGGGTAGATCGTTAGACTCCTAACCAGGAGGTTGCGGGATCGAATCCCGTCAGTCGCGGACTTTGACAGGAACCTTAACAATTCCTTCGTTCGGCGTGAGTACTGGTCAGAATCCAGGAAATAGTCATTGAGAGTAGTTAATATAATTATGTTGTAAGAACTTGCTATAAAATTGATGTAAAATAAATAAGCCTAAACTAAAACTTAACTAACCAACAAATGATCTCTGTGCGTTGTTTAATGATAGATAAATTAATAAATAGTAAAATAGCCATTTATAGAAATCGAGCAGTAAGTCCTGACAAATCATGAAAATGACAAAGTGCATTACTTGACATGACCTTACATTAAAATTGTGTAGGCCACTGTTGTAAGAGGCCTATGTAGTCCTGAAATCAGAGCGCCGCACTAGTAATATTATGTTAAATCATATCATTAATCTTGCCACTATCTTTTCAAATTATACATTGCTTGTGAATTCGGTGCATTCATGTAAAGTCTGGTATATATTTGTATTTGCAATCAAAATCAAATTATGTTAATATGACATTCCTAAGTATGCAGACGATTGTTATAACGAAGCAATTTATTAGAATCTGACAGTGGCTGCTGTACTGATACTGTTGACACAGGAGTGATTGATATTACATGAAATTAAATGAAATACAAAATATTGAAATAAAAACTTGCAATAACAAAATGAAAAAAATACAAATGGAAAGGAAAATGCGTTCACATGGGGTCCGAACCCATAACATCATGACTAATGGGCTACATAAGTTAGAAGGTTGGAGCCTTTACCAATTGAGCTAAGCACTTCATCTCAGCTAATGCGGCCAAATAACTGATATTTATATATTACGGAAATCACCGAAAAGCTATTCACCCTACAAAATGGACTTCGCTGATCTTTCTCGGACTATTAGGACCTATATATCACAATATTTAGTGCGCATTGCTACTAGCTACTGCTAATGTAGAAACATACAGGTGTAGCAGTCTATTTTTCCCCCGGCCAGTTTTCCCCCGGGGAAAGATTGGCCTAGGCCATCCCCCCCCCCCTGGGCAACTTTTTCCCCCCTAATAATAACTTTATTGCATTATGATTCTAGGCCATTTCTTCCCCCCCCCCTGGCCACATTTCCCCCCCTAATGATAACAGTATTGCATTATGATTCTAGGCCATTTCTCCCCCCCCCCCCCTCCCCCCCCCCCTAATGATAACAGTATTGCATTATGATTCTAGGCCATTTCTTTCCCATCTAGGCCACTCCCCCCCCCTAATGATTACAGTATTGCATTATGATCCTAGGCCATTTCTCCCCCCCCCCCCCTAGGCCATTTCTTCCCCCCATTGGCCACCTTTTCCCCCCTAATAGTAACAGCATTGCATTATGATTCTAGGCCATTTCTTCACCATCTAGGCCACTTTTCCCCTATATAATAACAGTATTGCGTCATGATTCTTTGCCATTTTACCCTCTTGGTCACTTTTCCCCGTCTTCAGAAATACTATACATTATTGGCTAATTTTTACCCTCTTTGCAAATTTTTCCCCTAACTTCAATTCTGAAATAAAGCTAACAATTATATTAATTGGTTACATTTTTGGTCACTTTTTCCACTCTTGGCAACTCAGAAATATAAACATGAGACATAAGTATAAAATCAGTAATATGAACATAAAGACATAAGTATAAACCCAAAAATATGAACATAAAGACATAAGTATAAACTCATAAATATGAACCTTCAGAAGTAAGTATAAACTCAGAAGTATGGACTATAGAAGTGAATATAAACTCAGAAATATGAACTTACAGAAGTAAGTATAAGCTCATAAATATGAACATTCAGAAGTAAGTATAAACTCAGAAGTATGAACTATAGAAGCAAATATAAACTCAGAAATATGAACTTACAGACTTAAGTATCAACTTAGAAAGTATAAACTCAGAAAAATTAGCATACAGAAGTAAATACATACACAGAAAAATGAACATAAGGAAGTAAATATAAACTCAGAAATTTGTACATACTTAAGTAAATACATACTCAGAAATTTGAACATACAGAAGTAAATATAAACTCAAAAATATGAACATACAAAAGTAAATATAACCTCAGAAATATAAACAAACATACGTTAAGCGAAAGATGTAGATATACAAATGAAAAAATCAGGGGGGAAAAAGTGGCCTAGAGGGGGAAGAAATGGCCTAGGCCACTTTTTCCCCGGGGAAAAAAGTCCTAGGCCAATTTTTCCCCGGGGAAAAAAGTGGCCAGGGGGGAAAGAATGGCCTGTTACACCGGTACCAATTAGTTATTCTTACGAAATAGATTACGCGTGCATGTATTCAACAATATTTTAGGTAAAATTTATTAAAAATATACTTTCTATGCATAATTTGTGCATGTTAGATAATATGACGTGAAATAACAATGAATTATTATTCTCGTATTAGGAATGTTTGTTGAAAGGATAATGTTTATTTAAAAGTAGCATGGATGCCCCTCTTTTTTCTTTTTAAGTTGGATTGTCTTTCCTTTTAGAGGGATTTTGGTAATGAGATAAATCTTTTCTGAATTGAGGGGTAAGAAATAAGTTTGTACCACCCATTTTTCAAAAATACATCACAATGATTTTGTTTATAATTTGCACAAAATGTATTTAGCGGGGTCAAAGAATCTGACATGACTCGCAAACGAGCATGGAGACCAATATTTTTTCCTTTTTTGTCTTTATAAATGATTAATCTTTATATATGCTATGTATCTTTTAAAAAACCTGTCCATTAGAGTTTATTACTATGTACTGTATGTTGAATGGAGTTTTCCATCGTAATTGAGTATTGTCTGCTATTAAATGATAGACGATGAAGAATTTATTGTCACAAGAATCTTGTCACTTAAACATGTATGCGAGTAACCACAGAATGCAGTGTCCAGTGACAGCAGATATCTAATACTAGTACACTGACATAACAAGTGTTATAATTATTCTCTTTGTTCTCTAAAACTGATGATATCATGTGTGTGAAGTTGCATTGCCAACTTCACACACATGATGATATCACTCTTTTATTTGCATGTCCTTGAAATACTAAGTGCACGAAAATTTATAATTATACATTAAATAATGTATCTTATTTAACCTGAAATAAGTGACGTGAATAGATACTCTTAGATTTTTACCATTTCAAAATGTACCTCAGTTGTTATTCGGTTTCAGATTTTTTGAAATGATCGGACTTAGGTTTATTTCAATGAAATAACGTCACCGATATTGTTTTCATTATTTATGAATGATATTGAGAATCATCTCCATGAAAATATAAATGCTGGCATTAATATTGAACAACTATCCATCTATCTTTTATTGTTCGCAGATGATGCTGTTGTATTCTCGGAACAGAAGCGGGTTACAGTTACATTTGTTTGTCAATGCAGTTTACAGTATATGAATATTGTAGTAAATGAAATTTGACCATAAACATTAAAACAAAACAAAAATGATATTTCAAAACGGGGGTAGAATTAGAAGGAATTATCAATGGTGGTATAACACTTATGATATATATTGTAAAAAGTTTCAACTACCTTGGCATAGTTCTGTCAAATGGCCGATCAATGTGTACAGGCAATACAGTCTTTATTAGCCAAATTCCATGCGCAATGCACAGACTGTTCAGTTGTACCAATAAACTCGACCAACAAAAGTATTGAGTACACCAGAGGTTCATTGAGATCCTTAACTTAAAACCAACGACAAATTCACTCGCTATATATTTAGTATTTACGCAGAAGTTGGTAGACATCCGCTGATTATATGTAGACAAATACACATTAGCAATTTTAAAAAAAAATATTCCAAAATAGAAGTTCACATTGTGTAATCAACACTGTTATTAGAAAATAGGAAACGATTCGCATGGCAACATGGGCGTATAAAGTTCTAGATCAACTAACCAAACTGTATTTTCAAAAGTGTGATATTACCCGGAATAAATAAATAATACAACATTCGCCAATAATGTTTAAATTACAAATTGAAAATCTATATAATTATGTAAATAGTTCGCGTACCTACTAAATGCGATTTTGTCATCGCAAATAATGAAGTACAGGGAACTCAACTTGTTACTGAATCAAAACAGCAAAATAAAAAAAAATATTGTAAAATAGGAAATACAGAAACGTAATGTCAAACATGGGAGTGTCTTTTCATCATGATCAAGTAAACCTGGTCATCATTTGAGTATTCTTAGGATTAAGGTTGTGTAATTATTGTACTTTATTAGATGTGGAAGATATTTTTCATTTTGTTTTTATTTGACCTTTGTGAAGTCAACTTAAATAAATATACTGGTATATATTCCTAGATTCTAACGATCTAGACCTAATTTACTCAAATTGTAACTACCGGTACTATTAAATTGAAAAAAAGAGAAGTACTTAATGAATTATGTATTTTTTTTCATTAACTAAGAAATTAATGAAATATATTATGTACATAAGATGTATTGTATAATTCGCTTATACGATAAAAACATTCACAATAAGTTTTACTTGACGTTGCTTTTACTTAATTTGTTACATCAGGAAGTTGTATTTAGAGACGTTAATACAACTAACTGGTTACATACACTCTTACTATTTTTTCCATTATACATACGTACGTATACTGAATTGCTATTTTTAAGTCATTACATTTATTGAACACGCATGTACTTACAATTATATGTATATATATGCTCAAGTCTTAATTAAGTTTTATGTTCTGTTCTTTTCCATTATCTCAGTGAAATGCAATTAACATATGTATTTATATTTAAACCACTAAAGTATTTCCGTGTATTTCAGCATCAGGGCGGCGTCTTATCAAAGATAGTACGATTTTCAGAATATTATCGTACGATTTTCTATCTGCAATCATCGTACGCTAAATCTTACCACCCTCTTATTAAAGCAACCTTACGTTCTAACCGTTTCGTACGATTTCTACTAACGTGCGATTTTTACGCATGTGCACTTCGCTTCAAAATGGAGATAGTACGCGAATATCTGTCAAACTTACAACCGTGTCAGGGATCCTAGGGGTGCTATATTCACAAACGTTTTCGTAAACAGCTCCCCCGGGTGCTCTATTCGACGGATTTAGCTTCCGTACTAGATAAGAAGCTGTACTGGGGGAAGTTGTTGCTTTTTCTCATATAAAAATCTCCAATTATACGATGCATTCATGATTCATTGAACTTTTAATGATGATAAATTCATTGTATGCAAACACTTGACGATAAGATATGCATTTATCAGTGCCATAGCGATGTAGTAATGAGGTCGTCCGTCCGTCTGGGCGAAAAAGAGGACATTTGTTGGGTACTTTTAAGGGTCTTGTTGGTTTGTTTTAGCCGTCTTGTTGGGTATCAAAGAACAAAAGAAATACCCAACAAATGTCCGTCCGTCCGTTTGTCTGTCTGTTGTCTGGCCTGATCTACCAGTGGGGGAACAGTGGTGTAGGAGTAGAGTCCGACTCAGAGGTTGCGGATTCGAATCTCGTCAGTGGAGGATTTTTACAGGAAACCTCCACAACCCCTTCTGTACATAATTTTTACTGATCAATTTCGTAAACTCGATTAATAAAAACAACTATATTCATTTATCATGCTACCTAAGAGCACAAGACCGACTTGTTGATGAGACAAGTCCCCCCTACATAGTTCTTCCAACTAAAAAATATCTTCCTTGTTAAGTTTGTATCTCACAATGACCTCTTGATTTGTAAAACTATCTAAATTGTCCATTATCATTCTAAAAGTTTGTCATCTACGATTTATAAGAATAATGGCGACCCTTTTGTTTAATCTACGACTGCTCTCTGGCGATCGTAGGATTGAGGTATAATCTTACGATAATCGTACATCTAAGATCATTGACGATCTTTGATAAGACACCTCCAAAATCGTACGATCGACGTACGATAATCGTACGATATATCATACCAGGTAGTTGTATATTAATACAACTACCTGATCATACTTAACAACAATTGTAAAATCTGCTGAAAATATATGAATAATAAGGCGTTTGAATTCACCGAGTAAGAAACAATTATAACATTAATCATGGATAAATTCGAATTATAATACAATTAATACATGTGTTTATTTTTACTCCTATTATTTTGATAGGTATGCACGCTTCATTTATTTTAACCATCATACTGTACACGCAGCAAACAAGCTAATAAAGTAACAACGATTCTGATTGGTTAGATAGTATGTTAACGGCCAATGGTATTTTACATGACTCTGGGTCATGCAGCTTAATTCTGCATCATGCTAATTATCGTTTTACGCGCGTATGATGCTGAACACTTTATGATAAGTTTTGATAAGTTTGATAAGTTTATTTATATACAATCCTGTAAGCCATATGGCCCATGAGGATACATGGTATAATACAATGGTATTGCAGAATAAATGAAACATATATACATATAATCAAGTCATAAGGAGAAGGTTTTTCAAAGAAACAGATCATGTGCATTAAATCAGTAATAAAGCAATATTAAATATAAACACAGTATTTTCCCTCAAAATGCACGAACCTGCAAAAATCGAATACCTACAGAGAAAAACATCTACTGAAAGAAAAAATATCCATATTTTTATAAGTAAAAAATGTACACAAGAACTGCGACGAAAGTCGGGTGTCAACAAAAAGAAAAAACAAATTTAGAGGAGGTTAGAAGTAAACTATCATTTAATTTATAAAATGTACATTGGTCCTTAAGTCAAAGCACAAAGCTTACGCTAATATATCATGAATCTTATTCATAAACGAAACGAAAACTCATTCATTTCTAAAAATCATCCTTGACGAAAACGAAAGTTCAAGGACAAAATAATGAAGAGTTTCGATGATGACACCTTCTACAAGGAAAAGAAAAAAAAAAGTTTACAATCGAAAAAAATAAATATACACTCTTGCATATATTGACATAGTATTACATATAATTAATTAATGTTAACTTTTGTGTAAAACATAACAAAGTTTTACACCTTTAAGATCTGCCATATAACATTTGATTTCTTAATTCAAAAGCATGAAATATATACTGAGCTAGATTCTTAAGTGTATTCTCATTTGTTGTAGTAAAAAGATTTATTAACTTGAGCATATTATGATTTCTTCTATAGTATAAAGGGATATATTTACGTCTAAGTTCATTATAAAGATGGCATTCTAATACAAAATGATATTCATCTTCCAATAAATTACATGAAAAGCAGTTCCTTTGATCAAGAGGTAAACTCGGTTTAGTCCAACGACCTGTCTCGATACAAAGTCTATGCGAAGAGACTCTTAATTTAGTCAATACTTTACGGTATTTTGTAACATTTACAATATTAAGATATGGTTGAAATTTAAACTCAGCAATGTTTCTATAAAATAAAGCTCTACTTGAATTTTCTATTCTATTAAACCAATTTTGTACAAAATGATCATTTAATCTCTGCTTAACAATATTCAAAAATATTTTTTCATCACCAACATATTGAAATAACCAAGCATCATAAAAACCGAGAGAGCATAAAAGATCTTTGACAAGTGAACACCAGTTTATTTTATTAGGCAACAATTCCAAATCATTCTTCAAAAGATTATACACCTTATTAACATACTTATTATTATTACATTGAAGTACTTTAACCCAGTATTTAATAATATTATACAGTCTTAATGTTCTAAAAGAAAGTCTTCCAAGTTTCCCCATATATAAAATCGTTCTGAGTTGTCTTCTTAACGCCTAATATTCGCTTACAAAATTGAACATGTACTTTTTCAATGGCATTGCCACGAACAAATCCCCACACTTCACTTCCATAACTGAGAATAGGAGAAATTAATTTATCAAATAAATCAAGACGATGTGAAACAGTTAAATTTGTAAAATGATATAAATATTTATTCATGGTATAAATTGCTTTCAAAGCTTGACCGGCAAGAGTAGATTGTGCTTCAGAAAAAGACCCCCCTGTAGTGAAAACAAGTCCTAAGTAAGTAAATCTGTTCACAATTTCAACTGCCTCATTTTTATATTTAAACTGCATATTTCTAGGTAATCTTCCGCCTTTCTTGAAAATCATTATTTTTGTCTTGGACGTATTTACTGTAAGTTTCCATCTATCACAATAGTCTGATAATAAATCTAAAGCTAGTTGTAGTTCTTCGCTGCTGTTAGCGAATATTACTATATCATCCGCATATAAAATCAAAAACAGTTTATACATATTAACATCAATGCCATCTAAGTCACTGTGGTAAAAACAGTCTTCAAGATCGTTCAAAAACATGGAAAATAAGAAAGGCGATAAGCATTCACCCTGCCTAACACCAAGCGCACAAGTAAAATCTTCACTTAATTTATTATGGTATCTAACTTGCGTTTTAACGGATGTATACATTGAACTAATTACATTTAATATGTTACCGCGTAATCCTAATTTTATTAATTTATACCACAAATTTTCTCTAACTACGTAATCGAACGCCTTAGTAAAATCAATAAAAGCACAATAGAGTTGTTTCCCTTTATTTATCATATGGTTAATTAGGCCATGTAATACAAAAATATTGCATGTCCAACTTTGGCGGACACGGCCTTATCGAGTATCTGATCAATTTTCAAGGGAATGCGTTATGCTGACTTTATTAGGGGTCATAAAGTAATAAAGTCAGTCACGCGTAACAGATAAAATCTGTTATCTTAATTGATCCAAAAATCAACTACCTATTTAATTTCTATTCTGAGGTGTTAAATTAATGATAATACATTCAAATGCAATTCAAGTAGCATTGATCTATCATGTTTTCGATTGACTCTTATTATGAACTATGTATACATGTATATATTTTATTTACTGTCTGTCTGGTGGTATATTTCTGCTTATCATAGCATTACTCACATGAGAATTTTGACAGCGTGTGATTACTTACAACAACAGAGGCTCAGGTCATCTAAAACTGAACATTAATGATTAATAACAAAAACATCCGTTTCAGTTGTGCAATATTTATGTAAGTTCATACAAAAGCAGATTATAAACATTACTGATATCATTTACCCCATTGAATTCATATTGTCAAGGATACAATTGCATGTTTACTAGTAGTTTCAACATAGCTTATACCTGCATTATTTTCTATTCAACAATCTACACAAAAGAATACATAAGTTTTAATATATGACATACTAAAAGTCACAATGTAGTACTTGCAGGACAGCTGGTACAAACTTTATCACAATGTGTGCATTCAGAACAAAATGTATACAAGGTAATAAAGATTTAAGATTAACAGTTGTCTCTTAATTTCTTGTTCATATAAAGATTGATACTGCAAAACAGTAGTTGAATCCATATCATGAACTGTCTATGTCTTAATTAATTAATGTCATCATAAATGGTACACGAAGTCCTCAAAAGAATCTGTGAATACAAAGTACATCATTTCAATTCATATAATGTCTTCATATTTTATACATGTACAAATACAAGTGAAATATCTTAAATGATGTAATTTTAGGTAACTATAATTTTGTAAAGATTAATGATTAATAAGCAATGGTAAAACATACTTTCAATGAATTGTAATAAAATAATGAGTTTATGCATTTTTTATTATTTTTAAACAAATTGTTAGAAAAACAATGAATGAAAATGATTATATCTTATAAATTGCTGCATGTTGAGTCGATCAGCAATATCATGTTTGATGTCAACAACAAATGTATTGATACTGCATTTTTCTGTAAGTCATGTTGGAACCTGTTTACATAGCCCAACCCACAAATACTCTCTGGTATACCAGCAAGAGTTACGCATTTTTAACAACAGAAAACTACGGTGTTAAAAAGTAAAAAGCCAATAAGTGTCCGTATTTTTCATAGATATAGAAAAATAATGAGTTCGACGTAGCATCCATATTCATTTTGTTTTTATCTAAGTAAATTTCTTAAAGTTAAGACACCTCGCACCTTGACTTAACTTTTAAGATAAAAAATCGTCGATCTAAGAATTTTTCTAAGATTTCTTTTCACTCTAAGACGAAAGTTAAGAAAAATCTTGCAAAGTTAGCAAAATTAGGCGAAAACTAAGATAATTTAGATAATCTTAGTTAGTTTGTGAATACGGGCCCTGTATAAACAGTACAATCAATTTCTGCAATTTTATGGCAATTTCCATCCGTCTTAATTGAAATGATATCCAACAAATATAACTCGAGGTGCCCAATTTTTTGTAAATAATGTGAGATGCGTATAAAAATCAATAATCAGGTAAAGTTAGCAACCATATAAAGGGATCTCAAAAATATGAATTTATTATCCGTCCTTTGTTTACACATCATTGAAAAAATAAATATACAAAGTAGTTAATCTATATTATTTTATGATATGTTTTTATAAGTGACATGTGGACGTATGACAAAATGATATATTTAGCATATAGTTATATTATCAAAAATGTATTAATAATAAATTTCATTTAATGAAATATCATCGTCTATTTAAGGCCTATTAGAACAATAGATGAAATGATAGTAAAATATAAGAAATATATATTACTTGATCTGTAACAATATTTACATAATACCTTCCATTAGGCATATCTCATAAAATAGTTTTCAGATGCTTTTTCTTATTTTTTTGCAACATGGTTAAAAATACTGTGCTGTATTTCTATATGTACTTTGTATTAAAAAAAAATTGGAACGTTTTTATTGCAAGTAAAATTCATTTTCACATTTATCTAGGTAAAATAAGACCTACTTCAATTTTAACATCCAAAAAGCTAATGGGGCTTTAACAATAATGAAAACCATCTTTTATTATTATTTTTTTTTATAATATCAACAAATTGGGTTATAAATATCGATTTTGCCCATTTATACGGAAGTAAAGTAAAATATTTCACAGATTCTAATATTTTCATCCATGTTGTAATATGTTTTAGTCTTCAACCTCAATTATCCTAAAACTTGATTCAACGCGTCTAATTTTTATAACCCTGTATAATACATCATGCTGTGGCTGTATATATATGGGTACCTAATCAGCAGATATGATCATCGCCAAATGCACGTTGTTTCCGTAAACGTACGTAAATGTCCGAGATTTGCCGAACGATTGACGAATTGAACTTAAAAAAATCTAAGGGGTAGTTTTAAAAATCATCAAAAGGGTCGAAGAAGATATTATTTGATTGTTTTCATATTTTACATGGTGAATGAAATTAAATTTTCAAAACGAATGCAATGAGTACAAATTTGATCACATTTCCCCCAAAAAAGTTATGATGCTGAAAACATCAAATTTTCATTGAAAAATCTACCAATTTTACGCGTTTTACAATGAATATAGAGGGAATCGATAGGTGTCTTTTTCAAACGCAAAAGGGTCGAAGAAAGCATTAATTTAAAATAATAAAAAATACACCATTAGAAAGATAAAAGATTAATTAAACTTTTGTGATGAGTACAAATTTCGTATTTTAAATAGAATAAAAGTTATGACGATTATAGCGAAAATCCCCTTCTTTGTTTAATGTAATTTTCTTATCGATTTTCTAAATCAGCATGTCCGCGAAAGTTGGGTACGGTCAACAGTCCCCATTTTTTACCTGAAGCCGGACTGAGCCTCAACATAAACATTATATTTTTCTGCCCACTCAGACAATCTATTATTTAATACTCGTGAAAAAAGCTTACCAAAAACACTAAGTAACGTAATACCTCTATAATTATCGACATTATTCATGCTACCCTTTTTATGTAACGGTATTATATATCCCTCTGTCCAGCAAGATGGAAAATAACCTTTAGCAAAAATAGTATTAAAAAGTAGTAAAATTGACGGCATAAGTATGTGTTTACCGTGTATAAAAATTCATTCAAAAGAGCATCGGGTCCACCAGATTTGCCAGATTTAAGCTGATTAATGGCTTGGACAATTTCTCTCTCAGTAAAGCTAGTATTTAGCTCACTGAAGATTATTTTGAATTCATTATTCTCATATTTTTCTATAAAGTCTAGGACGTCATCATCCAGAATATAAAAACGATCATGTGGGTTATTGACAGTTTTAAAATAACGTGCAAAAATATCTAACGGTATATTACTTTGTGCAATTCCAGCATTTTTTTTCAGTATAGTCCAATACAACTTAGCATTTGTAAATCTTGCCTGAGTAAGTTTTAATGTCTCATTTCTATCATATTCATATTTACAGTTTCTAATACACGTTTTATACGCTGATCTAGCCCTTACTAAACTAATTCGGTTTTCTTCACTGCAAACTAACCTGTAGATATTTAACATTTTGTGAAAAACTAATTTATTTTGGTAACACTCATCAGTAAACCAAGGATTATCTGAATATTTTATGTCATTAGTTGAGGCAGATGAATTGATGTTTTTATTAAACAAATGGCTGCCAGCATCACTCAGTAATTCAGAGATATCATTAACACACTCATCAATCTGTTTTTCAGTATTCGCAGACATAACTTTCGTATCAAAATTATGAAGTTTGTGTTTAAAATCATGTGATAATAGGCTATCAATATATTTGTGTTTTCAATTGTTTAATTTATGTATGTATAAATGATAACAGTCAAATGTCCATGATATTCCCGCTAGAAATGTGCTGTTATTTTTCCTATGCATTTATATGTCCGTGAAGTTGGCAGCCCAGCAGCCTAGCAGCGTGAAGTTGGCAGCCCAGCAGCGTGAAGTTGGCAGCCCAGCAGCGTGAAGTTGGCAGCCCAGCAGCCCAGCAGCGTGAAGTTAGCAGCCCAGCAGCTTAATATATTTCTACAGTTAAACTGCACCACAAATCATGCAAAAACTTAAAAACGCATGAAGTAATAACATTATGTTGCTGTCATGTTTATTAGAAGAAAAAAATACGATTTTTATCGATTTTGTGAATCTGGCAATGTAGCGGCCGCATAGCGGACTATTATAGTCAAACATAAAATGCACAAGAAATCCGGCTAAACACTTACGAATCGATGATATAATTCGATTTTATACCTTTAACGTTCATTAGATGAGAACTTACACATTTTTCTTTTTCTTTTTTGTGAAGTTGGCAGCCCAGCAGCGTCACAGCGTAATCTATATTTCTACAGATAAACTTCACAACAAATCAAGAAAAATACTTCAGAATGCATAAAATAATGTCAGTCTGTTGTTTAAACATTAATTAACAGAAAATATATAATTTTCATATTTTTTTTTCAATGTGAAATTAGCCGCTGCTAGCAGCGTGAAGTTGGCAGCCCAGCAGCGTAAAAGCGTAATCTATATTTCTACAGATAAACTTCACAACAAATCAAGAAAAATACTTCAGAATGCATAAAATAATGTCAGTCGGTTGTTTAAACATTAATTAACAGAAAATATATAATTTTCATATTTTTTTTTCAATGTGAAATTAGCCGCTGCTAGCAGCGTGAAGTTGGCAGCCCAGCAGCGTAACATGGTAATCTATATTTCTACTGATAAACTTCACAACAAATCAAGAAAAATACTTCAGAATGCATAAAATAATGTCAGTCTGTTGTTTAAACATTAATTAACTAAAAATATATAATTTTCTTTTTTTTTTCAATTTGAAATTAGCCGCTGCTAGCAGCGTGAAGTTGGCAGCCCAGCAGCGTAAAAGCGTAATCTATATTTCTACAGATAAACTTCACAACAAATCAAGAAAAATACTTCAGAATGCATAAAATAATGTCAGTCGGTTGTTTAAACATTAATTAACAGAAAATATATAATTTTCATATATTTTTAGCAGCGGCTAATTTCACATTGAAAAAAAATATATGAAAATTATATATTTTCTCTTAATTAATGTTTAAACAACAGACTGACATTATTTTATGCATTCTGAAGTATTTTTCTTGATTTGTTGTGAAGTTTATCTGTAGAAATATAGATTACGCTGTGACGCTGCTGGGCTGCCAACTTCACAAAAAAAATGAAAAAATGTGTAAGTTCTCATCTAATGAACGTTAAAGGTATAAAATCGAATTATGTCATCGATTCGTAAGTGTTTAGCCGGATTTCTTGTGCATTTTATGTTTGACTATAATAGTCCGCTATGCGGCCGCTACACTGCCAGATTCACAAAATCGATAAAAATCGTATTTTTTCTTCTAATAAACATGACAGCAACATAATGTTATTACTTCATGCGTTTTTAAGTTTTTGCATGATTTGTGGTGCAGTTTAACTGTAGAAATATATTAAGCTGCTGGGCTGCTAGGCTGCTGGGCTGCTAACTTCACGCTGCTGGGCTGCTGGGCTGCCAACTTCACGCTGCTGGGCTGCTAGGCTGCTGGGCTGCCAACTTCACGCTGCTAGGCTGCTGGGCTGCCAACTTCACGCTGCTAGGCTGCTGGGCTGCCAACTTCACGGACATTGCATTTATGCATTGTAAAGTAGTGTGCTTGACTGAAATAGTACATTTACTTTGTTTTATTTATGATGGTGGATCTCGCCGACACGCCACATAACATGTTACTGTATCTTAAGGAACCCACCATCTAATTTGTATCAACTTTCAGTGTTATATGAATGGGATCAGTCATGAAGACCCACCTATAACTGCTATACTTAGCAAAACTAACAAACAGTTAGAACTATTAAGTATTTATTTAATGCTATAGACAAGGGGAGTAATTAATATCATATTGCCATCTAATGGCCATGGCAAGCGGCTCCTTAGGTTATTCCAAAGTAAGTCTATTCCAGTGGGGCACGGCATGCATGTGTTTGCTAATGGTATCTGTCTTGAGTCATTGGATATACATTATGCAGTGGACAGCTTGTCCATATAAGATGAGGGGTAGCTTACCCCAGCATTATGGCTTATACCAGTTGCCAACTTGGCTAAATAATGTGTGAAGGATAGCTTATCCCAGCGATGTAACGTTACACCAAATTTTGTCTATCCATTAAGGTTAATTTTGTGTAGCCTATCCAACCTTGACTTAGACCAATTTTCTTAAGCTTGAGATTTGCCAAGCGGCTTGCTTTGTAAGGGCAAAACGGAGTAACTATTTTAATAAGATATAAATATGTAACATGGAATCTTGATGACTTTGAGTGTCTGAGTTGAGTTTCATCAGCCGTCATCCCCAGCAACCCAAAGCTCAAGATATCAAATAATTTTGTGAAATTACAAATTCCTGAATAATTTGTGTAATTATATAGACATAATTTACAGCAGTACATGCATGCCCGTACCCCGCAAGAATTTTTCCGCCACAACATAATTTATTGTACAGTTAATTAAACTTGTCAATCGGGACGATTGACCACTAGTATTTGAGCGATATAATTTATTGTACAGTTAATTACACTTTTGACCACTAGTATTTGAGCTATAGTCTGTTCACTTCGAAGGAATATATTCACATTGTCCTACACATTCAATCAGTGGTACATCTGTAGTTTTTCCTTGTTTCTATTCCAGCCTTTGTTTCATTGGACCTGGACTTGCATTCTGGCTCTAATTACTCCCCTTGCTCTTGATCAATATCTGAAACTATATAAGCAAAATCTTGGCAGTATCTTGTACAACCAGTTTAAACAATTGTAAATAAACATAGTATTGCAACTTTGTATTTTTCATGTTCATAGTCATGTCTTAACTACATGTATCTTTATCTTTTCTCCTATAAATGACAAGTACATTGTATTCTAGCCTTAGCAGAATAGCATTTCTCAGTTCAGAATCCAAACTGTTAATGAATGCTAATTCTAATTTATAAGCCTAAGTTCTAAATTTTCTAGCATGCAACTCTTAAATAGAGTGATTCCAGCTTAGTCTGATTTCATTAAATGGGAGTGGTGAGTAGGGAAGATGTCTGTTCGCAGTGAACGCAAGTTTGAAAAAACCGCTGACGCACATGGTCACTCCTTTTATACTGCGGACAAAGCTGACCGAATATCGTTTGTAACCAAGGTAGCATATCTGTCAGCCATTAAACAAATGGTCCCAAAATAACAGCAATCATTTTTAATACAATAATTGATATTATTTATGATAAACCTTTGTACAGGTGAATCTCCCTCAACAAGCCGCATAATATCTTACTGTATCTTAAGGAACCAACCATCTAATTTGTATCAACTTTCAGTGTTATGTGAATGGGATCAGTCACTAAGACCCACCTATAACTGCTATACTTAGCAAAACTAACAAACAGTTTGAAATATTAAGTATTTATTTAATGCTATAGACAAGGGGAGTAATTAATATCATATTGCCATCTAATGGCCGTGGCAAGCGGCTCCTTAGGTTATTCCAAAGTGAGTCAATTCCAGTGGGGCACGGCATGCAAAATTGGTTTCAGTTTTCAGGAGTACTAGCCATCCAGAGTCAAACATTTTACTCCATCAAGCAGAGCTGTTTTCCTTATGTACATGATATTGTATTTATGTTGTTATTGGTGATATGTTATGATCATATGTACCACATGTACATAAAATATGCAAAATCAATGTATGAAAATAAAAGACAATGATCATAAAAAGCAAATGCATGTATATGGCCCTTTCCCATAAATAGGTTACTACTGTTAGTAAATCGACGGTGATGTCCCCTGATAAGGAATAATTCTATTTCAGGGGACTATGCACTGACATTGATGATAATGGCGGACTACTGAGAAATTCTCAGTGCGTTAAAAATGTGTTTTACTTACTTGCAAAACTGATAAGCTAAAAAGTTATAAACGGGTCGTTGGCCAACAATGTTGATGGTAATTAACGTGAACTAATTACACATGTGGAAGGGTCATTTAAGAAATATTAGAAATGTGTATGATGAAGAAAACTTCGCTCAAACTATCCAAGTATATATATGCTAGTGACCAGAGTTGGAACTGTTTACATTTACGAACTGTTTTGGAGAGATGTTGAAACATCTATCTTATAGTACATGATGATGTCTCAGTGGCACTGTCTCACTGGTACCCAAACTCCGAACATATATATATATATACAATTATTTTGCTGACAAGTTGTATGTTAACAAAACGTCAAGTCCAGTCATATAATAGTATGAAAACGGCCATATTCAGCGTCTGTCTAAATAAAGATTTGTGGTTTTATCAAATACACTAATATACAAAAGGAATACATTTTTGGCATCTTGTTTAGATTCATCATTCATAAAAAATAGGATAAAAAAAGCCTTATCAGCCGAAATAGCTATAGAAGCTATAACATATCTGTCATCTCCATCTTTTAGAATATATATCTATCAATTACATAGCTATCAATTAACCACTTTCGTATGTATTAATATCATTTAACTACATGTATTAAATCTAGGACCGTTATACCTGGTATCATTATATATATATTTCTTTGAATGGTCCCAGATTATATGTTAGGAAAAAACACATACAATCAATCATTACAACAGCCTGGCTACCCTTATTATAACAAAAAATCTTTACAGTTCTAAAAACGACTATGTATTCAAAACAAAAAATATTTATTTACTGTTAAGTTCTGCTTGGTCCGATAATGCTACCGACTCGATAGTAGTAGAACTGCTCTTTCATATCCCTTTCGAAATTACTATATGTCCCCTGCTATGTAATATGGCCTAATAGGGAACACTGCCGTGACGTCACGCGCACATGTTATCCGTTTGTTAATATCGCTGGTGGACAAAAGAATCAATATGCAGTTATAACCACCATTACATTTCCCGACACATTCTTTTTCATAGATAAAACATAGTTATGGTTCGATCTTGAGTAGCTTTTTGCTGCACAATTAGTTGACAGAAAGGTTCTACAGTTGTATGGTGTATGAATTATAACGAAAAGAGCCCCTGGTGAAGGAATAATTAAATAACATTCTGCCATCTACAGAGAAAACCCGGTCCTAATTAAAATAGTAACAGTTAATAAGAATGAAATAGTTTTCAAACTAATCATATCGCATAGTTCGGCTTGATGTTCAAAATCATAAATGTTTTAAATGGACAATTAATCTAGACAATGCTATTAATTGTTCTCGTATTATCTGGTTCTCTGACGGGTTAAGGATAGTATGTGTGCATTTCAAACACATGAAATTCGAAATACTTACTCCTGGTGCTCGACATTCAATAAATGTCTGCGCATACCAGACACAATATACAGTATACACATTTTGACACTTGTTACACTAGTAAATGTTCACGGTTGTCATATTTTTTACAAATAATTTCAGCTAATTTTTTCACTGGTATTTCTCGATAATATATATAATATATATACAAGCACATTTTTAGCCAATTCCACCACATGCATAATCACCAAAGTCAATAATATAGACGAGATCATTTTTTTCTTGAAGTATTTTTTTTTTCATGGCTATTTAATGGTTAAATCAACCTGACAGAGATTCATTATTATACAATCAACCTGGATCAGGGTCACTCAAATAGATCCTGGCTGAATCGACATTGTGAGAATGTGTCTTATGGCATTAATTAATTTGATTGTCATAAATAGATTGTCACATCCGACGGATAATTACAAAAGAACATGTTTGGCCACTGAGCAACTGTCAAAACAATGTAGATTTCTACACAACAACTTTTGACAGAAATCTAGAATGTTAATAATTTAACAGTTCAAGATGAGAATTGACCTACCAGCACTAGATTGGAAAAAAATAACTAAGAAATCAGCTATTTGTTTGACCTTAAACAACAGGTCAATGTCACTTGTTATTATAACAATGTAGAGGACAAAACATGCACACCAATGAAGGACTTCATAATGCAAAATAACAAGTAAAAAACATACTGCTTGTCAGAATATTCATAGCTGATTAAATAGCTGTGAATTATTTTAAAAGTTAGAACAGCCAAGTAAAAATGATAGCAACCATTGCAATGTGCTTACAGAAATGTTACACTATTCAGTACAGTATCAGAAATCTGTAGAAATGCCTAATGACAATAGCTGAAATTATAATGAGAAAGCCACCTAAAGGACTGTTGAAACAAATAATAGGATAATATTATTTAATAATAGAATGATGACTTGCAAATAAACAAGATTTTTGCTTGTGAACATTTGAAATTTCTAAATGTCAAATATCACATTTGACCTTTTACACATTTTTCCAAATGCAACCAATGCAGGATATTCATGATTAGAATATTTCTGAAAGCTGCTTGACAAAAGGATATTAGAAAGTAAAATCAACACAACAATCTCAGCAGATTTTGAGGAGACATTCAAATGTGTAGAAAATTGACCGTTTGTTTTTTTCAACGGGTTTTACGCCATTTTCAACATTATTTCAGCTACCCCACATAATTAAGAGGTGGAGGACAAATTCACATAGGGTGTAAAATCTTCAGTCAAATTTGTCAGGGTCAGTGTGAGGGTTGGAAACAAACTCTCGATCATCAGACAAATGCTCTAACCACTGAGCTAGCCGGGCGGCGGTAAAAAACTGAACATTGTTTAATTGCATTGTTTGGAATGGAAGGCTGCATCCTATAAAGTATATAATTCAAAAGATTTACTGCAAAACATTATAAGTAATTATTTTTGAAATAGTTTTATGCAGATGATTCATGGCAAATGTATCTAAGGCCATCCTTAAAAATGTTTGTTTGCTTCAAACTCAATCAAGAAAATTTTCAGTGGGTAGGTAAGAATTTTTAGTTTATTTTTTTTATTTAACCCAAAATGCATGTCAGAATGCTAGTTTTAATGAAAAAAATCAAAACAAATCCTGAGAGGCCAAAGAATGTTGGGTAGGAGCCAGTTTTTGGTAAATAACGTAGCATTACTGCAAATATTTATTTTTAAGGATGGCCTAAATGTTTGAGGAATTCATTTTTAATTCTTATACATATATAAGTTCTCAAACACCATTATGACTGAAACATCATTTCCACTTCAAGTTATCTATAGTTTCAGTGGGCCAGCAAACACAGCTTTTTCTAAATTCATATACTCAGCAGTGACAAACTCACTTGCCAGAACATTTGTCATCATGTGGCATCTGACTGTAGTGGTTTCCTCAGTATCTTGGAAGAACACAACAAGTTCTCCCAACTACTACAATAGTGTCAACTTGCACATGCAACTTTTTCACAGGCACATCACACATCTGCAAATAAATAGAACAAATATTGAAGGTTATACAGATGTACAAGAGTAAAACAAACTGTGTATTATACTGAATCAGAAGAAAGTGAGCCAACTTTTTCAAGTTATGCATAACATCAGAATAGCTCAAGCCTAATGATACCAGGTTTTGTAGCATCTTTTGATTTGAGAGGTTATTCCAGACATTTTAAAGAGAAATGATTTCATTATAACAAGGCTGAAGATTTCTAATCAGTCAGGTCAGAATGAACCTCAGTGTAAATATTGTACCAAACATTATGTATCTAGTTGCCTTTTTCATAGTTTTCAAGTTGAAATGGCAATGTTATTCATAATATTCTTATTTCTATATTGAGAGATTTCAAAGAACAAATGCTTAACTATTATAAATGAAGTTAGATATCACAAATGTCTTTTTGGCCAATAGAGAAGACCTGTCCAGATTAATCTAGATGTAGATCCTTAATAGTCCCAGATTAATCTAGATGTAGATCCTTACTAGTCCCAGATTAATCAAGATGTAGATCCTTACTAGTCCCAGATTAATCTAGATGTAGATCCTTACTAGTCACGAAGCTATCTTGTTGATTTTCTCATGCTGCAGCTCAAATATTGTTACAGTTACGCTATTTTGATTTAGCTTCAGAGAAAAATGTTGTCTTGCTTTATAGTATGTGCTAACAATGAAGTCAATAAAAAATACATAGTTACCTTGGGACACATCACAGTATATAAAGTAACTCTGGTTTTAACAGAGACCACCTTTGTAGACACTGTCACACATCCTAACATCTGACTTTAGCCTTTCTATGTTCATCTTCCTACAATTTAAAAATAAGAACCTTGTAGCGAGTGATAAAACATGTATCTGAAAAGTTGCTGAAAGATTTATTTAGCTTGCACTAGGTAAAAAGCTTACGGATAGAATGTGGCTAGTACTGGTTAAGGCCTGAATGAACTCCAGGAAAGCTAGTTAGGATAACTGCCCACCACAAATGACTGAAATAATGTTGAAAATGGAATTAACCCAATGAATTAAACAAACAAACAAACACTAGGTAACAAGTACTAAAATTTAGAAAACAAGATTATTTGAAACACTGAGTATTTCCAAAATGCAAATATTCACCGGGGGGGGGGGGGAATCATGTGACTTCGGATAGTAATCAAAACGAGTAATGGCGGCTACTGAGGCTCGGTTAGTTCATTATTTTGTCCATTTTAGGTGACAAACGTTTCCAAAAGCCAAACTAGACCTAGCCTATCATATGTGCACTAATTTTATGCAAATAACAGTACTAAGTGTGATCTTGTACATTCTATGGTTTTTGAGAACATTGTTTTAATTGTGTCAAAATAGCAAATCCAGCATCAGTAAACCACACAAATCATAACAAAAAATAATGTTTACAGGCTGTTTTCTTCATAAATACACAAAATTAAACATAATTGTATCAATATTCTCGTAGAAATCCATTTAAAATCGTTTTGGTAAGTCTCTGGCATGGAAATATTCATTGCAGGTCAACAGTAAGTAAATTTCATGGATAGTAACTCACACGTGAGCCATATACCCAGCCAGCAAAATCATATCGGTCCGATAACTATCCGATATGCATTTCATATCGGTCCGATATCGGAAACGATATAGGGCTGTTATCGTTTTGCCCATCGGCATTTGATTGGTCCGATATCATTTTAGATAAACATCGGTCCAATATCGGCCCGATATCGGCAATTTTATACCCTAGCATACATTCAAATGTGTGCAGATTCTATGTCAGACCGACAATAACACAGTGAAATACATTAAAAAACATATTTATTTTGATTTGTCATATTGCATAGTTAACGACAGGTAAAGAAGCATTTATAAAATTATAATGCCAATTTTGATAAATGAAGACAACTGGCACAGTATACAAAACTAATACAAAGTGAAGATAAGCACATGTTCAATTGACATTTAAATAAAAGAAAACGATTGTTTAAGTTTGCAGAATCAGGTATCGTTTTTAACAATCAGAACATTTGATGTTTTTATCATTTACCGTATCAATAATGATGTGCATATACATACAGAAAAGCTTTTTTCAAATTGTCCATAAAACATGACTGAGATAGTTTACATCAGTCTATGAACAAAATGAATTCATTTTATGTCCACAGTTAACAAACTTAAGGTAGTATGTGACCTTTCTCCGACGTCATGGGTCAAAAATCGACTTTTCTCCGATTGTTCTGAAATTTTGCACAATTGTAGTATAGCATGTTCTTCGATTTTTGTTCATTTTATTTTTTCTGTTTTCCTGCCTGTTTCTTAGCAACGCCACGATGCATGTCAGAGGTGTAAAATCGACGTTTTTACATGCAAAATTGGTTCAAACATACCGCAATGGTAATTTCAGATACACCAACTCCAAGCTCTCTATCTGCAGAATAAGCTCATGTAAGTTTTAATAGGGTTTTGTCCTCATTATTTTCCTGGGGGAACGTTAAGCACTAAAAATATGTCCGTTTTTTTCACCTGTAATTTTAACCCCGAACTATATTTCAGTGTATTTTTGGTAAACGGAAGGAGATTCAATCAATTAATGAATAACATGTTGATTTTGTGGAGATGTTAACAAGCAAGGACAAAATGTAAAAATAATATGTCATCGCGCATTATTTTTTACAAAATTGCAATATAGTAAAGTTTGGACATCATGAATAATGTTGTTGACGTTGGGGAAAGGTCGCATATATACTACCTTAACAATTTCTGATCTTCACTTGAACTAAAAAAATGTACATTTTTTTGTCTTTTTATAATATGATTTACACAAATGATAAAATTCTGTGTTAGTATGAAATGTCAGATGTGTCAGATCTACTTATGTACACAATACTATATTACTAAATGTTGTCTCAAAAGTCATTGTCTGAATTATCCAGCAAAATATTAAAGAATGTATATAAAACACATAAAACAAAATAAAAGTATATAAAATATAAAAAGGTCTATCACTGAGAATGAATATATTAACTCTTTTCACAAGTCAATTAAAACTGTTGCACAATTATGATGCATAGTTGTGACTACTTCTTAGGTCTGATGGTCCAACTGGGATCTATATCCCTCCACCCCAGTCAGAAACGTTCCGAAGCCAAATCCTCCATAAAGAACTCAGTATCATGTGTGTGTTGGTCTGTTGGAAGTTTCCCTTTACTTCTCCTGAAACATAAATAGTATATGGATATCCATTACATCTTGCATGTATAGAAAACTGTTAATTAAAGTATCATGCGGTATGCCTACCAAAGTAATAATGCTAGCTGTAATCTAGCTGGCATCATTAACAGAGGCCTTTTAAAGGCCCCTTCTCAATTGAATTTTTTTTAAAATCATGCAGTTTTTCACAAAAATCCAAACTTACAACAGCTTTTTAATTCCCAAATCAGCAATTTTAGGGATAATTCTGTCCAAAATCAACAGGCAAAGGCCTTCCCAATGAAAAGAGAAACACCCCTGTCCCTAGCTGGGGAATCTTTCTCTCTTTTCACTAAGGGCACTCAGTATTGGTGAGTTTGACCCAGCTAGAAAATTGACACAGGAATGCATCAATATAAGCGCTCAGCTTTCTTAATACTCAAGCTTAAACAACTGGTAACAGGTATATAAAGTTATTAGAATAACAGATGCAAAATACATTGCACACAATAGTCATTAACTTTATAAAATACTGTTAAATAAGCAAGAAAATTATCTTAAAAAGAATAGATGAACCAATTTTCAGCGAGCCACAAGTCATGTCATCCCAGATCCCTTCCTTCGCCCCAGTCCAATTTTACTCAATAGCCAGTCTGTTATGGGCAACATCTTTCAATATTCCCTATGCCATGGTTTTTAATAGTGAGCCACCAACATTGGAGAAATAGCTGACCTGTAAGGAAAAAACTCATAGTTATATTCAAATTTCAATGTATCAAAGTTTCCAATTTCAACCAATATCGCTGTTATTTTAGGTACACTTCAGATAAAAACAAGTAAAATGCATAAGTATGCAAACTTACCTGAGTAAGATATTTCAACATTATTACTTTCCTTGCAGTTGGAGGCAGTTCAGACCAATATCGAGAGGTTCTTCGCTCAACACATGCAGAACGAAAACTGTCGCCACATCCCTGTGAATATTGACAGAGGCTACAAGACCAGGTGTGCACATATATCACTCATTACCTTATCTGTTCTGTACTCCGTCAGATTGCATAAACACAAGATGTGCTTTAAACGAAATTCAGCAATAAGTTTATTTACAAGATGACTTTATTTTTAAATGAGTACAAAAGTACAAGTAGTGGAGTCTTATTGTTACATGTATATTTTTGTCTGCTAGAGATCTTTTTGAATTACTTTAATGGATGATGTACGCTAACTGACTTAATTTTAACAATTATAAAATGAAACATGTCACAATTTCTCATAACCATAAACAAAGTCAGCTACTTGGTTACAACAATTTTTTAAGTACATTTGTGTAGATTACTTCTGCATGCATCACCTTGAAAACTGTTTCAGGTTAGGTCAATGTGTGAACCGATTTAAAACCGCAGGAAAAAGTGTAGTTCTTCTCCCTTACCAGCATTGTCATATGGTCTTCAAATTGTTTCTTCCGGTCAATATTCATGTTGCAGGTGTCACATAATTATGTATGTTGAAGTATAACAGATCCCCACAGCGCTTGTATGGTTCAAATGGCTTCTCTCATGCGCCAATATTGATAGCTCCAACATACTTTTGAACTGTTTCTGCATGTTTAATAAAGTGGTGTTCATCCTGAAACAGTTCAAAACATGTACATGGAAATACTTAGGTATTTTAAAGACAATAAAATAAAAGACAATATATTGTGACAAAACTCATGGACAATTTTAAGTTCCTAGAAGTTCACGTCATTGGTGGAAAGGAAAGTGTTGTACATGAGCAGTATTCGCAAATTGAGGTTAGACTCTCAAAACATAATCTTGACAATTCTATGAACTATTTAACGAAAGTAGTGTAGATGAGTTCGTTATTTGCTATATCTAAGCTATTATGCGTGAAACTTACGGTACTATTTTGCTCGCGTGTGAGTTACTATCAATAAAATTCTCGTTTTGCTTACTATAAATCTGCAATGAACATTTTAACGCCATAGGCTTATTAAAATGATTTGAGATGGAATTCTACGAGAATTATTAGTAAAATTATATTTAATTCTGTGTATCTCGTAATGAAAAAGGCGTATTTTCATTCATTTTAGTACCAAATTTTTATGATTCTTTTGGTTTACTAAAGCTGGATTTGCAATTTTGACACAATTCAAACAATGTTCTGGAAAACCATAGAACGTACAAGATCGCACTTAAGACCGTTATTTGCATAAAATTGGTGCACATATGATAGGCTAGGTCTAGTTCGGGTTCTGGAAAAGTTTGTCATCTAAAATATGCAAAATAATGAACTTACCGAGCCTCTGCAGTCTCAATTACTCGTTTTAATTACTATCAGAAGTCACGTGATTCCCCCCGTGATATTAAGTTTTAAGTACATTAAACAATGAAGGTTACAAGACCAAGACTTAACCTCGGAATAAGAAATGTGCATCGCATAATGCTTTATTATATTCAAATAAGTAATTCAATAGGTCTGATCATTCTCTACAGCAGTAGTCTGAATAATTGTAAATTTCAGTAGACAAGTGAGACACTTTCGACATGCCAATATCAATCTTCCAGCAAAATCCTGAATGGATTGCTTATCCGTGTAATAAATTAGCTAGACTACTATGAAGTGCATTTGCAAATTAAGTAAGCCTAAGTAAAATTAGATGCAAAAACTCACATTAAACTGAACAACTTTACTAACAAACAGTTACTGGTTCCCTGTCAGAAGTTAATTGCTAATTTACATGTTGTATTTTGTAACCAACCTAAATAAAATTTGTATCAGTCATTCAGTGGGTGGGGTACAGGGTATTCGGGTACTGTGATATTGGCACTCAAAATTAGTCAACTATTGTTTATGACGGTCAGAGTCAGATACATTCGATTTTGCTCCGTCCCGCACAGTCCAACAAAGACAGATCAGCATATGAGTCTAAGATGGCCCTTCTGATTAAAACCCTGTGGGCAGTATAACTACAGTATCAGTGACCAAAGTGAGCCATATAGTAGGTTACGAACACATTTCTCTACATATATGACCATAAATTATTCAAACATACCTTTACTGAAAGCTGCATTTAGTGTTTTGTTATTCCCCAACTTCATCTCAACTGAAAGCGAAACCAGTCCCTCTGTTACCAGGCAGATGAATGCCGGTGTCATTGTATAATCGCCTATTCTCATAAATTCGCTTTGCAAATATGGAATTTATAAGGTCCCATCAATCTCAACTTTTACAAATTTAGTGAGGAACATAATTAGAGGCAAAAAACTATCCCAATGAACTGAATGATCCTGTAAACACTGTGACCATACCCCTGTGACTACGACGAGCTAATTGCCAATAGTTGGGGTTTGGATTGGGAACGTTCTTTTCGGTACAATGACAGTAAATAGAAGATCAATAAAGACATACACGACGGCTAACTAAATTCTATATCCATTTTCACTGGGATTATACTCTCATATATTGACGAAATAATTGACAAAATGTCGACGGTAATCTTGTCTTAGTTCGTAGGTAATGGCTGATAGGCACCTCAGTGTGTGTGGTCACGTGACTCGAAAACTGCGCAGAAGAATTTAAGTAGTGCACCCATAAACACACGAAATAACTTAAGATACTGCAATAATTACAAGATAAAAAATTTGGTATTTTGAATATATAAACGAATGATTGGAACTATATAAATATTTTTATTTTGAAAAACGAGTTGAGCGTTTTTCCTAAAGTAGTTCTGATAGAGATTTTACGACTGTTGGTTTATAGTTTATTAACTGTGCATTCCGTTTTGATTGGGTTTTTTCATTTAAACAAAAGCACTGTGAACGATTGATAAATCAATCGTCACTAAAACAGTCTTTAATTTATCTATTTCTCACCACGCTCTTACTAATATTATTTTATCAATTTCTTTTTCCTCCAATTAGCATTTTCCCAACAATTGCTAGTTAAGAATATGCTATCATACCTTGTAATCTTCTTTTTGCTTATTCAATTGTTTATCATAAAATTTCTTTTTTCCAATCTATGTGTTATGTACTAACCTCATGTTGTACCTTGCACCTGGGTGAATAAAGATATATGTGATAGATATAAGCCGAAAAATGTCCATTATGAATATTGGAGTGTTTGAGGCGCGTAGGTTTGAGGTTTATATGTAACTTAAATCATTTCGATAGTATTACACAATTCATTGACCATGACAATTTATCATTCTTAAAGGCATCCGTCGACTTAATCATTCTAGTTCCCAATGACAATCAAGTAATTCATATTGATTTTCTTTCCTGTTTTTTTTTAAATACACTTTACTCATTAAAAGTCACTAAAGAAGACTATTGGCTTTAAAAAAGTAGTAGGGATTCATTTCACTTGCATTATTATGACCAGATAAATAGATAAAATAGCGTTTGAATTTAACTGCTTAAAAGCCGTTACTAAAGGTACCTTTAAATCAACTCTGCACGGGTAGCACGGGGAATGTACATTTTATTCAAACCTATTCACATCGACTCAAGTCATGTCATTCCTATGTATTCATTTGTTGGGAATGGGTTTGTAAAGCAGCGTGGAACAATGTGGAAGATATGAATAGGAAAAACTGCCTATGTAGGAATTCCGTCCAACACTTTTGTTTGATTTAATTTGTTATATTTCAAGGTATGAATTGTATTGAAAATTTGTTCATAATGAGTATTATGAAATTTGATCAATTAATTCTTCATATAAATTTTTGTTGTAAAACCAAATATTGCATTAATAAATATTTGAAGTTTATTTTAGGGCATAAAATCTGTCTATTGATTCAAGTCAGTTAATTGATAAATAATTGATAAATAATTGATGCTATTTATAGTATTCTAAGAATTTCTGAATATAGATTTCTTGCAAAGCCACATGACTACCAAGAATCATGAATTTCCCACAGTGCATTTTCTTAACACTTCCTTTCAACCTGAGCCTGGTCAACGAAGTGACATCAAATTTTAGTTCAGTCAAATCTTAAGACATCATCAGTTTTACTAACATAAGAAGATGCCTGGGAGAGGAAAAGGAAGAAAAAGAACTGGGAGGTCATCTCCTGAGAATGAAGAACCAGCAAAACGGCAGGATATCGAGACAATCTCTCTGGCATCTTGCAGGGATACACTGACCATGCCAGGTAGGCAACATGATATAACAGATTTCGACAACATATTTAAAAATATCACATATAATGTTGATGCTCCCCCTGATATAGAGATGGTCCAGTGTGGTGGGGACAATATTACCAATCACATTCCCAACCAGTTACAAGAAAAGATAGTCAAGGGCCAGTTAATCAACTTGAGTCTCCTTCTTAAAGGCTCTATTGAGCTTTCTGATATTTGTTCAGGGACATCCCTCATTGTCAATGATCAGGGCCGAATAGAATCTAGGCCAAAACAAGTTAAACCATTGAGGAATGGACAGATGCCAGATTTTTATGTCCATTTACATAACAAGCCACCCAGAGGAAATGAAGGGCCTCATTAAATACATGACTATAATAAGAGAGGCAGCACGTAAATTTCCTCAGGGCTGTTGGCGCATATATGATGAACAATTTCGCCTGAGACAGGGCACTTCACAGCAGAAGGGGGATTGGGGTACCCTGAATTATGAGCTCTGGGTTCGCATAATGTCTGTCCCATGCAATCCAGTAACTTCACAACCAAACTCGAGTACTAATAACAATGGTAGATCACCATTTGATCATAAAGCTCAATTTACATGCAACTACTTTAATGCAGGATCTTGCACTTGGACAAATTGTAAATTTAGGCATGCATGTAGCATATGTAACTCAAACCTTCATGGCAAGTCTCAATGCCAGTCTGTTGGATCAACCAATGCAAGTATGGGGTGTCATAACCAAAACTGGTCCTTTCGAGGCCAAAGACAGGCATTTCGTGGAAAACAGTACAACGCTAGATCATTCAGACCGTTCAATAAATAAATCGAAATGCATGTACATAGTAGATGAAATAACTAAACTAGCCAGTTCCCCTATTAATATTATGCCTTAGATAAGGCGTTATCTGACTACAGACCAGATGATGCACATTTTATTCTTAATGGCTTCAAATTTGGTTTCTCACTTCATTATACAGGCCCGAGAACATTCAGAATGGCAAAGAATTTGAAATCAGCAATACTACGTCCGCCTATTGTAAGCCAAAAAATAAATAAAAGAAGGTAGGGTAGCAGGGCCATTTGATTTTCCTCCAATTCCAAATTTAAGAGTATCACCTTTAGGCCTAGTGGAAAAAAAGAACAGTAATGACTATCGATTAATTCACCACCTATCATATCCTGAAAATGACTCTGTAAACACCTTCATAGATCCAAAGCTCTGTTATGTCCAATACACAAGTTTTGATGAGGCAATAAAAATGGTACAAGACTTAGGAAAGGGTTGTCTGTTGGGAAAATCTGATATTAAATCAGCATTCCGACTACTCCCTATTAATCATAAAGATTTTGATCAGCTAGGTTTTTTCTTCAATAATCAGTATTACTTTGATAAATGCCTACCATTTGGATGTGCAATTAGCCCCGGCAACATTTGAGAAATTTTCAACATTCCTAGAATGGTACATACAAAGCCAAACAAACTCAGGTAAAGTGTTGCATTATTTAGATGATTTCCTATTTGGAGGTAAGAATATGACCAGCGAATGCCTCAATATAATGTGTAAATTCAAAATTTCTATGGAAAAACTGGGGGTCCCGATCGCCCAGGATAAAACTGAGGGTCCAACAACTAAATTAGTATTTCTTGACCTAGAAATAGATTCGGAAGAAATGGTCATTAAAATACCTATGTTGAAAATTCAGTCCATAATAACATCAATTACAGAAGTACTCAACAAAGAGAAAGTAACATTAAGACTCATGCAATCACTAATTGGTACTTTGCAGTTTGCTTGTAGGGCCATCTTACCAGGGCGTCCATTCTGCAGAAGAAAATTCTACATGTGGCGTAACTTGCCCTCACCACCTCATTCGTGTTACTAAGTCTATACAAAAAGATCTAAAAATGTGGCTTAAATTCTTTAAAGACTTTAATGGGATTTCAGTATTCCATGACAGGTTTTGGACCAAAGTATTCGATGAGGAGTTATTTTCAGACAGTGCAGCAAGTATAGGTTTTGGGTTGTACTTTAGTGGAAGATGGTCAAATGGGTTATGGCCTAATGAATGGAAAGATAAATCAAAGTACTGAAAGTACTGTCGGACTTGATTTTTACCATACGAGACAAAAGAGAGAAATGTGTACCCACATCGTTCGAGCCCATACAAATATTTTAACATTTAAAATTACGGACCGATTTTTCATTCATATTGAAATGCAGGTCATATGCATATAGGTAAATGACATAAGCTAGGGCTTTACTATAGTCCCTTTGCTAAAATTTTAAAATGAAAAAAGCCTGATATTGGAAAGTTTAATGATTAGCACATTAATTGAGGACAATTTAATTGCATTAAAAACTCTTTATTGTACAAAACTAGTAAACAACACTTCAGTAACAGTAAATACAAACATTGATTCTTCTGGTTTTAACACAACAGAACATCGTCGCATTGAACACATTCAGGGTCACTCAAATCAAAAAGGTCTTGACACAGTAGAGTAAGACCTATATGACCTATAGTTAACCCGATGTTGCATGAAATTCAGACGTGATTATGTAATTCAAAATAATCTGGCGTAAAAGGAACTCTTAAACAGTAAATTTTAAAAGCACGTATCCAGTAATTTACGTTCGTATTTAGCGACTCAAATTATTATTCTTAAGCCGCAGTTTTAACATTCAACCTTCGATAAATCAAACTCCCCACATCGGTTACGCTTTGCTACTAGCCACTGCGGGGAGTGAGTCTATAAATAGCGATTCCGTCATCAAAATAACACTAGTTGGTGTGAATATCACGGAATACGATTAAATGAGAATTCGCTTTGTAATATTAAGAAATGTTAGAAAGGCACAAAACACACACATCGATGGTAGATTGTTGCAAATGCATGAATACGTCCGTGGAGATTTTTCTGAACTATCGAATGAAAACCGAAAGTAGAACTACTTTTACGGCAAGA
The DNA here is from genome assembly GCA_964023205.1 of Lutraria lutraria. Taxonomy (NCBI): domain Eukaryota; kingdom Metazoa; phylum Mollusca; class Bivalvia; order Venerida; family Mactridae; genus Lutraria; species Lutraria lutraria. Next base: position 39,587,097 of record OZ026836.1, read on the forward strand.
TATTTTATTGGACAGTGAATACACGGTTTTAATTCTACGCATTTGAAAATCTCATGTATCTACCGACAAGCACTTATTTAGATACATGACTCTTTCCATGTAGTTACAATAGAATGATTTGAAATGTATTTAGATCTGACACACTTAATTGGGGAAAGATTCCAGATACTTCTATATAAACATACCATTTAGTTGCGTACTATTTCCTTTATGTGGCATTCTTTTAACCAAGCTGTTATGGAGTCCAGCGACAAATATAAGTCAACGATTACAAAGGACTTGATTTTGATAACCAAAAACTAACAGAAAGTATAGCAGTGCTAGAGTTTTTCCCGTTATTAGTCGCTATTTACATATGGGGCCCAATATTTAAGAATAAAAAATTACTGTTTCGTTCTGACAATATGTCTGTCGTATATGCAGTAAACTCTCTTACATCCAAATCAAAGGAAATAATGGTGCTTGTCAGAGCCTTTACATTACAATGTCTTAAACTTAATATTGTGGCTATAAAGCAGAATATATTCCAGGTCAACAGAACGTTATAACTGACAGTCTTTCACGCTTTCAGATGGAAAAATTCCGCAAACATGCACTGGAAGCAAACTCTCAACCAGACAAAATTCCAGACAATCTTTGGAAAATATTCGAGCTAGATCAAAAAGATTGATTAGGGCTAGCATGTCTGAAAACACAAAAAGTACATACAAAAATGCCATCCAAATATTTAACAAATTTCGTTGCCTGTATAAATTGGATTTAGCTTGGCCAGCCACTGTGGACCATATCTGTTTGTTCATATCATACTGTTTCGAGCAAGGCTATTCAGCAGCTACCATGTATACATACTGTTCTGGCATAAGTTTTTTTCATAAAATTAATGGCACAATAGATCCAACTGATGCATTTATTGCTAAAAAGCTTTTAGAAGGCAGTAAGAGGACCAGAATTCAGGTTGACAAAAGAATGCCAATTACATCACAGCTCCTTAATAAATTGTGCAACTGCTTGCCATATGTCTGCTATAATAAGTATGAAGAAACTCTATTTAGAGCAGTTTTCACCCTTACATATTTTGGTCTGCTGAGGATAAGGGAAGCTATATTTACAACACAGGCTCTTTGTGCTCGCCCCTTGCAGTATGGATAATAATATTATAGTGACTATCAGAATCTCTAAAACTAATCAATATGGACATCCTAATCAGATCAAGGTTAAAGCATCACCTAATAAAGATATTTGCTGCCTGATGGCAATGAGATCATATTCAACAGTAAGACCTAAGTTCGATGGTTACTTGTTTTGTCACAAAAATAAAAATCCACTGACTAGATATCAATTCTCAGCAGTGCTGGCTAAACTTTTGAACTACTTGGGTATTCCAAGCAAAAATTACAAAACACATTCCTTTAGAATTGGCAGAGCAACAGATTTAGCTTCACAAGGCATTACAGCAGACAACATCAAGAAAATGGGTAGATGGACTTCATACACATACAAAAAGTATATCAGATTATAATGCATTTAGATCTATTACGAAAATAGAATGTAATGACTAATACATGTATATAATATATAAAGTTATAAACAGATAAAATGTTTTTCTAAACTATTCATCTTTCAGAAGTTTGGATTATTGGTGACTCTATAGTTCAACATGCATACTTATATGCACAAAAACATGACGACCAAAATTTAAACTTAGAGAATTATCTGTCAGATGGTGTGGCAAGTCCGGCATGAGATGGGAGCAGCTGCTTCAAACCATCCAGCGTCTGATGCTACAACAAGCAAACCCACAGGTTATCCTAATTCATTTAGGGGGGAATAATATCCATGACACTAAACAAACGAAATTAATCAATAGTATCAATGATGACATAAAATATATCAGAAATACATTTAATAAAACACATATTGTGTGGTGTGATATTCTCCCTAGACTGAAATGGAGAAATAATTTACAAGAGTCGCCAAAAACCTTGAATATTAAAAGAAAACGTATAAACCGCTCAGCTAGGCAATTGATAAAAAGCGTAGACAATGCTTCATTTATTTCCATAAACATTCAATGGTCTATGGATGAACTTTTTTAGAAATGATGGGGTCCACCTAACTGATGTAGGTAATATGATCTATATCCAGACACTAAAAAATAACTTCAAATTGATAAAAGAAGGTAGACCCTAGAATTTGGGGAAATGTAACCATTTTGTGGTGGAAATTCTAGGGAAGTTTTAGCCTGTGGGAAGTTGGGATAGCATTCATAGTTAATAAACTACAAGTTCTTTGTCTTCAAGCTAGCTGGAGGGAGTAAAATTGAGTACTGTACAAACCAGCGGCTAGAAACAAGGTCTAACTATGTAGCATATATGTTTTATTGTTCTGTTTGCTTTCAAGTATGGAGGCAGGGTGTTCTGTCCGTGTCAGTAGTGTGCAGTCACCTGCGTACCCTCCAAGTTTGCATATATGTTTTATTGTTCAGTTTGCTTTATAGTATGGAGGCAGGGTGTCTGTGTCAGTAGTGTGCAGTCACCTGCGTACCCTCCAAGTTTTCATACAGGTCGATATATTGGTTGCTAGGCTAGTTGTTATAATAATACCCTAATGCATGGTTTATATACTGGTTGCTTTAGTATATCATAAAGGTATGGTTGTTGTGGAGGTTGCATACAACTAGCCTCTGAACAATACTAAGTAAATTAAAACAAATCTATCACCAGCTTCCGACGGCTAAAACTTCTCTTATACAGATCTGATTTGGAACAAAACCAAACAGATCTAGTTGTGGCCAAACTATGGCATCCCTCTTGCTTGTAGAATCTTGAAAGTATTAAATAAGCATATGAAAGGTTAACAAGTGTTTGTCATTCTGTAATTCATTTGTTTCGTTGTTTTCATAACAGGCATTCCAAACTGCAGTATGCCAAACACAGTCTAATATGAAAAAATCTTAAAATAATAGGAGGAATATAATACAACCGGTGCGGGGCTTAACCCGCAATCTCCTGCTTGCAAGTCAGAAAGCTCTACCAACTGAGCTTATCAGGTTATTAATATTACAGCCAATTCATAAACACAAGTACAATGTACAGTACTGCTACATTCATCCTACTGTTTTATTCAAATTAATTCATCGCGACAACCAGAGGTTTTTTGACTAACCCAATCTTTGCTTCACCCTAAGTGTAGTAGTCCAAGGTTGGTCTCACATTCATGTCACCAAATGTAATAGGAAGAGGAAATTAATGTACCCGATGCGTGGCTCGAATCCGAATTCGAAACGACCTACTTCTTGCAAGTCAGATGCCCTGCAAACTGAGCTTATCGGACAGTACTATGAGTACTATGATACAGTGCTGCTACAGTTTCATTAAAATCTTAAAAAAGACCATGGACTTCTATACATATAATACAAGTCCTTGACAAGACTCGTAAGATATATTTATTTTCAGATCATTAAAGCATTCAATAATCTTATGCACGCGTCGTTGTCAGTGTCCAAATTTGAGTTGCAGTCCAATATGTCGACTACACTCCAAAAAATAACAGACAGCTGTCCATTCAGAGTGATCCATTCGTAAAATTATTGGACAGTGAGAACAAAAGGATGACGTCACAGGAATGATTTAATTTCTGTTCTGTACTACTGGGGCAAAACAGGTATCAGTTCTCAGCCCTATATTGTTTTTAATTTATGTTAATGATACTGCCGACAAGTTGTTAAGTACTATACTAGAATGTTTGTTGATGATACAAATTTGATAGTACGACAAAATGCGTTAATGATCAACAAAGTATTTTAAATCTTGACTTAAGAGAAATATCAAGTTGGTCTAAACAATGGTAAGTTAATTTTAATCCTGAAAAAAAAAACACGGAAATATTCAATAATGCACAACTAGGAATCACTGTATCCTTTCAACATCATGCAGTGATGATCCATATTTATAACATAATAAATTCAGCCTCTAAGCTACTGGGAATTATGAGAAAACTAAAATATACTGTTAGCAGAGCAACACTTAACCAAATATATATTTCATTCTTAAGACCTACGCTAGAATACTCCTCCGATAATCGCACAAAATATGAAAAAGACAAACTTGAAAATTACAAATAAAAGCTGCTAGGATAGTAACTGGTACAACAAGATCAATACCATTAAATAAGCTTTACCGGGAAATTGGCAGGCTTTTGCTGAATGATAGGAGACAATATCAAAAACTTATTTTGGCCATCTAGACCTAATTAAATAATCTTATTCGAAAAATTGTTTGTTACATCTGTAATTCAGTTATGGAACTCTTTACCCCAATTATATACACTTTCTAACATATATGTAATCTCTAGGAGCTTTTAAAAAAGATTTTCTCTGAATTAATTTTCAGTTTTTCAAAGTACGTTTTTCTTATTTTCTACTTGACAATCGTCCTACATATTGTAACAAACTACATATTTCGAACACAAAAATATAGTTGATTTAATCACATAGAATCTACACATATTAATAAAATTATACAGATTCTAATTCACATATGTGACAAAGAACACATAGTCAAAGCACACAATGTAGATATTTATAACTTAATGATTTACGTATAAAATCATATTACAATGACACGGTCAGGACGGACATTATGAAAAGACAATGATACTGGCGAGATGTAGTCTAAGACTCCAACTCTTGGCCAGTAGACGACGACTGCTACGCGAGCAAGCGAATAAGTGAGTGAGTGCTGCATCTGAAACCCGCCGCCTTTTATACCCTCGGCATAGACACCACGTGATTGGTTTCAGCCAATCACCAGATGCAGCACAACACATTAACCATTCAACGTCAGCAGCGACGTCATAAACATCATAAACATGATGATGAAATGCAGGACAATGTCCACCATTACACATAAAACTTTGTCATAAAATAAAGTGTACTTATCGTAATAAAAAGGAAATAAGTTTACAACTATGAGATTCTACACTCGTCAAGGATTCCAAAGATACTTATGTTATTAAAATGTGTTCGTTAATAATGAAATAAATCTACTTGGAAAATTTGAATCAAGGGAAATTACAGAATGCTGACAGATAATAAATCAAAGTACTGAAAGTACTGTCGGAATTTGATTTTTTCATATGAGACAAGTCACTGCCATAATGTTGCTGGCAACACAACAATGACAGTTAGGAGAAGGTACAGTTCATGGATATTCATGCTTAGGAATTAACATACACCATCTCAATATTGCCATCTATTTATGTACATATTCTGATATTCATGTGCTAAATTCCATCAACCTAACATGATAGTTATCTAAGTTATCAGATGTTTCAAGTTTATTATGTAGCCCATTATCCAGCCTATATTTTTCCGAATCCATCGGTACCAAAATAAGCATTGTTGCTGTCGTATTTACTGATTTAATACATACCGAAAAGCTCTTCAAAACGCTCCATTTTAATGATATATCTTGATTATGACCACATATCACTTTAAATGCACACTACAGTGTTAGAAACGAATTAAAATCGACCTATATAATTCTTTTAGTGATAATTTGGTTTTGAAGAATTTTTCGATTTTCCATGTTTTAGTTCCTAACTCGGAACAAAACTGACATAAACCACTATCGATTGATTAATCGTAGTTTAAGATTTTTTTTTTCAGAAAATATATGTAATTGGTATATGAATTATATTCAAACTTAATATCATGATGTTGGACTATATGACAGGTTTTGAAGTGAAAGTAAAAGTTTATTGTAAAAAAATATAGCTATTCGGAAACGAGCTGTTAAACGGCGACATTTGCCGATCTCGCTACGGAATATACCGACATCGCACGATTTCATCAGTTCCATTACGATCCTTCTGTCTTAACATCAAAATACCCTTCACACACTGTGAACCAACATAATAATTGCGAACTTCACAATAATTGTTATTTCTTCGCAAATGTATGTGTACTGCCGTTCTGTTCTCTGCACTTCGACGGGAAAACCCCACATTCTATTTTTAGAATTTATCCAACTATATATAGCTCTAGCCGATAGTATCGATCGATACGCGTTGTGGATATAAACCTTAACACTGATTTACATATCATGTCAAAAAGTCACATATAAGACATACATCAATAGTAGATTAATGTAATTACATGCATACTTCTGTAGAGAAATTACTGACCTACTGAACGAAAGCCGAAAGTAGAACTATTTTATGCTAAACTAGTTGGTTTCCTAACCCTTTCTTACCGCACACAATAGAGTGAAAGTGGGAATGGGAACCATGGCAGTTATGGAGCTCACGGCATTTTTGTAAGTCGATGATAGATAAGGAATTATCAAATTCCAACAACTAGATGAATTACATCATGGAAAGCTATAATGAATAATGAAAAGTTCGTTTTTATGCAAATAATTAATAATAAAACCATAGCAAGACCAAACACTGTCAATCTACATTGAAATAGTGGACGGAACAATAAACACTAAATTCATAAGGGTAATAATGTGGGTAGGGTAACGGGCATTACAATATGTTATACAATCTTGAATGCACAATGAATCCAGCAAATTAAAGAGTGATCGTTTTTGTAATCATATTTCAGAAGATTACCTGCGTTATCACTGTAATTTCCAAGAAAATGTAGACCATTATTTTTCCTTGTAATTTATGCACAAATGAACGAATTCAAATGTTAAATAAACCAGACATCTTCATACATTAAATTATGATTGATTATATTTCGGTAACTCAATTCTATCTGATGAAGAAAATATTAATGTTGTTATTGCCATTCATAAGTACATGTATATCAAAAGAACTGAATGTTTCAATTAATAGTATGTTATACAGGTTCCTGACAGACCATCATTTCATGTTCTATTCACTTCCATTCTAAAAGTTCTTTCTCATCTCTACATTGAATATATTTCATTTCCTCCCTTTAAATATCTATTTATACAGAATATATATATTCTTTCTATATATACAAACTTATTTTAACCATTTAGATAAAGCATAACATGGATTCCACACTACCTAAATAATCTTTTTCCGAGAACGTCAAATGAAAACACAATTATAATTTACGTTACTGATGCGTCGTCGAACATCAATATTCGAAAACTTGTTCATTCCATCCATAATTCAGTTATGGAACTCTTTACACCAACTATACTAAGAAATATTGATTCCTAACAATCACCATATCTTTAAGAAACATGACAAATTTACTGTATATGCACTTCTGCAAGTGATTGTTCGCCATCATCATGGCTGTAATTTTTATTTACATTAATGTGAAGATTATTTAGAACTTTCGGCACGACCCTTTGCACAATTGTATATATTTATTTCATGTTATGGTATACAACAGTTAAAAGTAATGAAATATGTTTAAACTGTCGTTGTTGTTTTTTCAGAACCACAATCGGATCTTCAAAAAGGTTTCGATATCCATTTAGACTATTGAAAGGAATTGAAAATAAATGGAAATACTGAAAAGTTCATAGTCATAATTTTTCGAAAATCTGGCAGTCTGTCTTCAAATGTCTCTTTCGTATATTACGGACAAAATGTTGAAATTGTAAATTCATTTTCTTACTTGGATATTTTATATATAGAAGTAAGAGTTTTTAAATTAAACACAAATAACGTTAGCTGATAATTATAGGAAAGCGATTTTCAAATCAAATGAATGCATCAAATAAATACCAATGAAATTTCACAAATGTTTGAATTAGAAATATAAACTCTAATTATTTGCTCAATTAATATTTCCTGGGCAACCATTCCTTGTAACTAATGATCCGGTACGTTGACCTGCAACAATATCAAGTCAAACCTAAGATTTCAAATCTCCCAGCAGTGTTTTGACACACTGAATCTGAAATTATACTCCCGTATGCAACACATGCGGAGCCTAATGGCCAGTTAGAAACAGAGGGATCATTACCCAGATAAATAATACAATGTGTCTGAAGAACCAAATCTGGCCTTTAATTGACCGTAAGCCAGATTTTTATTGACAGGTCAATTCAACCAATCCAATCATAACAAATATGCCAAATGGCTGGTGCCACATTGTTCGTAAAATTCTGTCCGACCACAGTCACTATGTTTTGCTATTGTAACAATTAAACGATCTAAATACGTTTGTATGTTATAAGATACATTGCTACGGAACTAAAATCCTATACACATTTCATAACCACTGAAAATGCAGAAAAATGTTAGAGTTTCATCAAAGTTGGCTATGAACAACTAAACATGAGTATGCTATAAAACATCATTCAAAACTTTATGCCTGTAGTAAGATATGTGTGCCTGACTTTCATAACATAGCGTATTACTAATTTTTCTATGAATACATACTAGTAGTTCCACATCTACAATATTTACCTCCCTTGGTTGCCATCTTGGTAGGCAAATTCAACATGCATTTGTAACAAGGTATAAAACTATGCTAGGATAATGTTTTTAACTTCAATGAATAATTTCATATTGATATATAAAAATTACTTCTATTAAGTTTCTTTATAATTATTATGTTATTGCTAGACACAAAAATGTAATGTTTGTTCTAAGTTCTGTGAGACAATCAATTAGTTTTTCACACCAATCAATTTTACATATTTCAAATTCTAACTTCTATAGATATGTTTTATCACCTTAGATTAGATAATTAGTTTTAAGCTTTATCAAAGCAGACTTAGGTCAATCTGCCATATGGCTTCAATAAGTTATTATAAGTTATCAATTAAGTATTTCCTGCCAATATATTTTAATTCTATTGGTCAAATTTTATAAAGGGTCCAGCCCCTTTTCTCATTGATTATTTTGTTATTTATTATTTGTCAGTCTTTACTAGGTCTTCGGAGAGTCTACACTAGGTTTTCAATTAAGTGACATCTGGATTTATTAAATAAGTCTTCGCTTAGTCTTAAAACAAGTTACATCTGAATTTTATGTCATCTGGTTTCTCAACTTATATCTTTTAGAACTGAATATTATAAACGTTTGTTATGAATGAATAAAGATAATGAAAATACTGAATTGGACTAGTTGTACTTAATTCCAAGACATACACATTTGGTACCCTTATATGCATGAGGTACCAACAACAAAGACACTGTGCAGCCGAGGTGTTGGATACAATCGGGGCAGTCGGCCGAATAAGCTAATTCCCTGCCGACATATATCCAGGAGCCGACGCCTCAGCCCGGCCCTCCGTCACACATTGATAAAGATATTTTTATTTTTGTTTTGATAATTCTAACTATAGGATATTCATATGTGACAACAACATTAACCTGATGTGCTTATGGCCTTAACAACTTCATGATTACGTTATCTTTTATAAATGAGCTGTTTAATAACCTATGTTCTGATTTTTTCCATAAAGCACATAAGAAATTTGCCAACGAAGATGGCTGTCAAGGGCGGTAAATATTGTAGATGTAGGAACTATGTATAGAAAGCGATCCGTTGACATTGACTTATTTACTGAAAGTGGATGGTGTACGAATCGATTTTGAGTGTTGTACTAAAATCATTTAATAATAAAACTGGTTTTAAAAGTTTGTCAAACATAAACCAGCGTTTACCTCGGGGGGATTTGTAAAATTAATGTAAGAATAGAATGTAAATTTAAAAATGAATTTGTATGCAAAATTAATGATTGTTGAAAAATAACAGTTACGAGCGTCTTTTATAAAATACCAAAATTTGATGTTCAATAGCTGTTAGTTTTTATATATGACCTGCTTCAATGGACAAAATAAGGTGAAAATCTACAGGCCGAGAAGCCAGTCTTCAGAGAAATCATAAAAATTTAAACTTCGATACTAAATCTACAAATCTAGAGTACACAAGTCATGATGGTATGCTAAAGTAAAAATACAATCTCTAGTTTAAATATGTCTAATAGAACAATTTAATTTGTGTAAAATACAGAACTGTATAGTCTATGTGCACATGCAGTACCATAGTTCAATCACTGTTTGTTAAAGACTTTCAGTGATTAAACTTTATCCGGAAATTTGTATCATGCCATCTAAAATCTCACCAGATGAAAAAGCATGAAGTCTATGGCATGCTACAGGGTTCTCAATAACAGCAGGCTGCAGTCCAATTTAGCCGCTTAGAAATGTGTTTGGGCCTGTTAGGAGTCTCAAATGTTTATAAAATATTGCTTGAAAATGCCCAGACCCCCCTAGCAGGCCTGTTAGTCTAGCTTTTGGGCCTGTTGGCCACAAACTTATTGAGAACCCTGATGCTTTAAAACATGGGCTGGGCTTTGGTGTTGGGCTCATGAACTGGGCTCATGGGTTGGGCTTATGCACTGGGCTCAGAAGATGTGACCTTAATAATTCAGTCTTTCCGAGAAATTCTGCTATAAAGTAGACTATGTACTTTGTACACATCTGAATAAAGTATCTGTTCTGTTCTATAAAAAAATCATGCCAGCAATTAAAAGGTCAGTTAGTATAACAGAATACATAACAACAATTCCCAGGGAGGCAGATGACAGTGCTATGAATATAAACTCCTATACTGAGCCTCGATCTATTTAGGAGTTTGAGATGTAGTTATTATATTCTAGTACTACACATATATTATTACATGTACTATAACTGTTCTTGTCATTGTTCTTCTTGTCAATTGTGAACAAAGGCCATTCTTCGAAAAATTATTATTGAATACTTGACCAGCAAAATGACTTGAATAAAGGCCATATTCTATCTCTCCGAAGAATGGCCTTTGTTCACAGGTTTGACTGTAGCCTTGAAGGGTGCATGTATCAGGGAGCAGGACTGGTTAATTAGCTCCTACCATGACTTAAATGCTTGCTTAGCTTGTTTGTAGCCTGTATATACATACAAATTATGGTTTTAAATTTTTGTTAAATACTTTAGTTTGTCCTTACACTTGCTATGTAGAAAATTCTACTAGGATATTCATATTGAAATTAAATGTGTATGTTGTCCATATAATGATAATTTTACCTTTAAATAAATTATTGAACCTAAAAATAGAAGTTAATAGTGCCAAAATCGACTTAATATTTCTTTCGTTTTCTGTGTTATCTGACTTAACCAAATAATGCAGAACTTGCATCCTTAATTAAGTGTAAAATAAGAATTATTGGACATTAAATTTAAAGTTATCAGTCATGTCTTGTTGCTGAAATTTAATAACTTTCATTAAAAATTAATTTAAACAGTGTAATGGTAATAATTTTCCATTCCTTTTTTTTCATAGAGCTGAGTAACAGCATGCTACAGGCCTCAAAGCATCAGGGGCACAGCTCCTTTGAAGGAAGTGGCCAACAATGTGTGGCCAATTCTGTTTTATCCATCTGGCAAAGCTATCAACAACCTCCTTCAAATTGGGTGCAAGAGACAATGGACCAAAACAGGAAATAAGTACCTTGCAATTGAAGATGTTCCAGAAAAAATTTGTTCAATGGCTGTCTTAAAAGGTGTTCCTCTTTCTGGTTCAGTTCAGAAAAGTATAACAGATGAACCATTTTTCACAATCAGTGATGCATTAAATAAACTATGTCATGTATCAAATGATCATGAATGTTTTCTGTTCACTATGGGAAATGCAGACCCTGCTTATACCAGTGCTATCATAAAAAAAAACAATCAATTTTACTTCTTTGACCCTCATTCCAGATCCGAAACATGGAATGGTTATGGCCGAAGGATTAGCAACAATGACAGTTCATAAATCTGTATCAAATTTGTGTTTATTTATTAAACATCTGGCTTCTATAATGTCAGGCTGTAATAATGATTTTAATTTTGAGATTGTATCAATTTCTTCGCAAATTCCATGAATGATGACAGTGATGCTGAATCAGATTTTTCAGGTTTTTCTTCTGTCAGTGAAGGGGAAGTTACTTGTAGACTGTACCTAGCACAACAACCTTTGGTTCAGTCATCAGAATCAGACACTGATGTTTCTGTTTCAGATTCAGGTATCAGCAATATATCTTCGAGTACATGTACTTCTCTTATTGATAATACACTTGATCAGTTCAATGAATCTTCAACTCTATTAAAATCAATAGATATAAATGCATTTGACAGGTATGATGATGATTTTATTGATGATGATGATGATGATAATGATGATTATGACAATGATACAGATTATGAGGACAACATACCACTGATTCATTTTTCCAAAAAGTCGAAAGGTGTAACAGTAAGTACTAACCAAATGCAAGAAACCAGTATAGGTGATGATAATGATATTGATGATGGGACTACAGATAGGGTAAGTAATGATGAATCTGATAATGGTGAATCTGAAGTTGTTGCTGACAGTAATATTGAAGACTTAGAAAATGATACAAGGAGAGGCAGATGCCGAAAGAGAATGCTTAACACTGCTAAATGGAGGCGGAACATCATGAAGCGTAGAAGAAATGAAGGTCAAAGCTATATTTCAAGGACAGGTAAGGTAAGGTCATCAAGGTTTATAAAGCCTGGTTGTGGAACAAGGTGTAGAATTCGATGTAAGGAAAAGTTTTCTGAATCTGACAGGCATAAGTTGTTCCATTGTTTCTGGCAGATGGGTGATGTAACAAAACAGCGTAATTTCATTTCTAAGCATGCAGTTCAGGTTACAAAAAAATGTACCACTACTAACACTTCAAAGCGACAGAATTCAATCCAATGGTCTATGCCCAAAAGGGAGGAAAATGGATTCACATCTTGTCCAAAGGTTTGTAAAACATTTTTTTACATACTTTAGATGTAACACCAAGATTTATAGCAACTGTACACAAGAAGCAAACTTTAATAGGTATGTGTGAGGGTGATAAACGAGGAAAACATAGTTCAAGACCGAACCAAACAGCCTCAGAGCAACTGGAACAAGTAAGGGCTCACATTGAATCATTCAAACCTGTAGAAAGTCATTATTGTAGAAGAGATTCAAAAAAACAATATTTACCTGGTAATCTGAGTGTGAAAAAAATGCATAACCTGTACCAAGAACATTGCACATCTCAGTCAATATGTGCTGTAAAAATTCATATTTACCGTAGAATATTAAATACCGAATACAATATAGCATTCCACAAGCCATTGAAAGATCAATGTGACCTGTGTACTTCCTATAAAAATGCAAACATCATGCAAAAAGAATGTATGGAAGCAGATTATCTTGACCGTATCAGAAATAAAAATATTGTAAATAAACTTAAGTTACATGACAAGGAAAATGCCAGTTTGTCACAGAATGTCTGTGCTGCATGCTTTGATCTGGAGCAAATTCTCCTGACACCCAAATGTTTTGAGTCCTGTGTTTATTACAAGCGCCGTCTGAGCACATTTAACTTTACAATATATGACCTAGGTAATAAGGATGGGTATTGTTACACCTGGAATGAAACTATTGCAAAACGGGGTGGGTCAGAAATAGCCTCTTGTGTCCATTCATTTATTGCCAAAAAGAGCAGGGATGGTTTCAGACAGTTTGTATTTTACAGTGATAACTGTCAGGGTCAAAACAAAAACAGGTACTATGTAACAATGATGTGGTATTGTTTAAAAAAGTATGACATTGATAGTATTACACACAGGTACCTTGAAAAAGGTCATACATTTAGCGAAAATGACTCTATCCATGCATTCATAGAAAATGTCAGCAGAAACATTGAAGTTTATTCTACATCACAATGGGCTGGTATAATTAGAACTGCCAGGTACAAAAATCCATATGTCGTTAAAGAGATGTCCATGTCAGACTTTTATGATTTTAAAATCATGTCACAAAATCTGAAAAATTTTGACTACAATTCTGAAAATGAAAAACTCTACTGGGGGAAAGTTAGATGTTTCCATCTGTCATCAGCACTGGGTAATGTTTTTGAGTATCAGACTCACCATGCTGGTACAACTAAACAGGTTGATCTTCTGAAAAGATGCAGATCCAAGGTAAGTGCAAATAAGCTGAAACTAGTTCAGATGAGAGATGAACCAATACCTGTCTCAAGAGATAAGTATACAGATCTGCTTTATTTGTGTCGGCGAAACATCATTCCTCAAAGTCACCATGCAATTTACTTATTCTTACCACATGATTAAGATACTGATGTAATTGGGAATGTGTAATTTTGACTCTGAAATGGTAAAATATTGTGTTTCACATGTACAAAATGTAACACATAACTCTGTTTACAGTTCATACTTACTTTATTGTGTATACATGGTATATTCTTGAATAATATACATAATATTATCAGAAGTGAACTTACTACTTAATCATTTTGCTGATATGCTGAACCTTTTCCAGAAATATCTAATACTAAAAAAGTGAATTGTTTTGAGACAGCTAGGACATGTTTTATACAGAGAATGCTTACATCTTATTAATGATTATCATTATACATTATAGTATAGTTTTCTTAAAATGTGGTATTGATGGGATATATATCTGGGTCAAAAGTCTATGCATATTTTTTAATAAAAAAAGAAAAAATAAAGACTTTAGATGTTTGTTAGTAAAAGTTACTGTCCTCTTTAAGGTTATTTTGCATGTTTTTTTTCTTAATAATTGTTATACTTTTAATATGTTTATAGTTGTAGAAATATACCTTTAAAATTGCTCTAGTCATGAATTTTATAAATTCACCGGATATAATACTAATGCTAAATTATTTACTGGCTAGTTAAACACTGTCATCAAACACAGCATTGTTCAATCAATGTTTGAAAAAAAAACTGCCTTTATGATCATGGCAACAAAACTCCTAGTTGGAACTGTTTAAATTTATTTTTTGAAGTGGTCTAAATAATTTGGTCATAACTGTTATGTTAATAAAATAACTGTTGCCTTCATAAAATGCTAACATTGTATAGAAGTAGCTTTGAATAAAGATTATAAAGTTTGTTGCAAATTGTCTCTCATTATTCCTTTCCAGATAGACCAGTCTTCCGTTTAAAGAATTATTACATTCTATGTAAAGTTTTTAATGCAACACTGTTCTAACTTGAGTTAATTTTTTCGATTTTGCTGACATAATTTAATGATTGTAGTTTTTTTTATAAAGTTGTCCATACATAGTAATACCTTTAATTTCCAAAAATTAGAACAGATTTACAAAAAAAAAATATCCGACCTCTTTTTAATACATGTGTATGTGAATTTGTAAATTATTGCTATTTACGTTTTTTTTATTCAATCAAAATCGCCATATCATTATATTAAAATATACAAAACAAACATGAATTCTTTAATTCAATATATAATACAATGTATATAGAAGCTAGTTTACACTATCGTATTGCATACTGAGCATAGCAACAACTTACAATAAGGTTTGTTAGGATGACGCTGATATTTACTCAAATACAAAAGCATTTGGAAGCATGAATGTTTACATGTGACGTCTTCTTTTTAGTGATTTTGTTGTACGCATAGTAAAATCAGGTGGTTGTATAATCTAAGTAAAACTACATGGTAAAATATTTAAATACAGAATATTAGGTATACTATCATTAATTCAATAATCATCTTGAATATGTTTACGAACGATGTTCAATGTTGTAAATAAAATAATACGAAGATTAACCTCTCAAACAGTTTGCTTGATAAATAAACTTCATTTCTTTAGTTAGTGCCCTGCTTTGTGAACCGTTTAAAAGGAGTTTCAACTTAGTTAAATTTGGCCAATGACAATAGTGTTTTAATTGGTAATTAAATTAATTAAGTTAATCTTAATTGTCTATAAATTGGACATACTAATAGAAAAATGGTATTCATATTCTATACAGTTCATATTACATTATTGTGATGTCCCAACCTTTTTAATTTTTAATATATGAGCAACTACTTTTTATTGTGATTTCAATTTGTGTAATTTTGTGTTATACCATATCTTCTTTATATCCATTCTATTTATGATATGTTCTGTACGTATTGTAAATATGTTGTCCTAAGTAATAAAAAGAAAAATCTAAGTAACAAAATTAATATATAGATTATTCAAATGTAAAACACACAATGATTAAGGGGTAAATTCAAAGACTTTATATCATAATAGGAAAATGTGTTTAAACCAGAGATGTATAATACAAATTTCTTAAACATATTTTGCTCGATTTTACAACAGAATCTAATATGTCTGTAGTTAAAACCTTATTTCAATTCTGTCATGGTATGTATCTGGTATACTTGCAAATGGCATTTTCTTTCAATTTTATGCTGACCGAAATCCAACGTTTATATAATGTCCCAAACATGACATCGCATCGACCTCGAATTCTGACGTTGATGCGACATCGGATTACAGTGGTAGATGTCACGACCAAAATCCGACGTCTATATAATGTCTAAACACAAGGTTGAACCGATGTTGGAAGCCTACAATGTTGGATTTCGGTCGGCGACGTCACAACCAAAATCCAACGTCTAGCCAAGATCTTTCCATCATTGGTGTTTACTTGGTACTTGTTTGAACACCTAATTAAGCATGTTGGCCCGATGTCGGTCCACAAAACACATGAACCCACGCAGCAGCTGTCACTATGAAAACTACATATAATTATGATTTAGACTTTTCATGCAGATTTTTTCATTGAAATACATTTTTTTTAACATAACTATACTTTCTCTTTGATATCTTAGCTAATTATTTGAGAAAAAAATCTTCATATCAATAAATAAAATATGCTCCGACCGGATATTGATCCTAGGACCTCTCACTCTGTAAGCCAAACTCCCCACAGCTGTTACTTCCCTTGATCAGTACATTAACCACTGCCACCACTAGTGAAATTCAGACATCACAGAGCCAAATAATTTTTTTTCTCTTTTAATTTTAAATTTTTAACATTTTTATCACTGTACTTTTCTTTTATTAAAATAGTATGCTTTATGTACAACAAGAGGGCAATGATGGTCCTATATCACTCACCAGATAAAAAGACTCTTAGAGAAAATTATCATAAGCCTTTGGTTAAATTATATTTAATTTTTTTTAATTTCTCCCGTTACTTGCAATGCATTGTATCCCTGATGTAAAAGCACGACCAGTTCTGGATAATTGAAATTCATACAGAATTCTGACTATTAGCCAGATAAAATTGTTTAAAGAATCAGGTTTTATGATTATTGAAACTAAGTTAATAGTAATTTTTTGAAACCTTCAACTTGGGTGTTATGCTTACGAGACGTATGCGTTCTAAGGTTGCTAGTCTCACCACAATACAGATCGCAGTGACATTTCTTACAGACTGTTACATGATCATTTGTTTCATCAAACAGCATACCAAAACGTTGCCAAACTACTTGGTGGCGCTTTAAAGTTACTTGGTGCCTAAGCCATTTTTTTCAGTCAACACAGTGTTAGTGCAGACCAGGGCAATGTTTACACACTTTATAGGTAAAGTTAGCTGGCACTCAAACCAGCTACTTGAATATTCGTACATGTGTTTGAAAGTTTAAATGCCGGGGATCTATGTTTCCGAAAATTAGAAAATCTAGTCCTTATTTGTTAAAAGAAGTTCTAAAATATCCTTTGATAAATTAATATAATTTATAGGTCAATATCTTCTTGGCAAAATATGAATATTCGAATCGAAATCGTTGTCTAGCTTTACCTCACGCAGCTAATGTCTTTAGATACAGAATATGGAGTTGAGAAAGCATTGTCGACAATTAAATGAGAGAAAACTCGTAAATCTAGTTCAATTCTTAAGCATTCTATAGGAGTTTTTAATGTAAAAGTAATACGCATATCGTTCAGCACTGTACCGGTACGTACCGGGTACATGGCCATATCAGGACAGCCCTACCAAATATCTAAGCTCTAGGCATTGTAGTCTCTGACAATAAGATTTTAAAAATTTCCCTATATAAGTCTATGCAAAATCAAGTGACTCCTGGGGCTGGGCCAATTTTGAACAAACTTGGTAGAGGTCCACTAGACAATGCTTAACACCAAATATCTAAGCTCTAGGCCCTGTGGTTTCAGACAAGAAGATTTTTAAAGTTTTTACTACTGGTTGCCATGGCAACCAGAGTTTTTAATGAACAACTTTGGTAGAGCTTCATGCAAGGAACGTTCATGTAAAGTTTCATTGAAATTGGCCAATTGGTTATCGAAGGAGATGTTGTCTAAAGCAATTGTTGATGCACACACACTTGCATGACGGACATCACGCGATCACAATAGCTCAGCACATTGTGCTCTGGTGAGCTAAAAAAAGAAAAAAGAAACGCTGAAAAGAAAATTTCTTAAAAGTAGACAAACGTAGCGACGTCACGATGTAAACAATGGCTATATTTAGACAGTTACTTTTCGATTGCGCGAAATAATTTGATCCATCAATTGTTGAAATAGAGTGTTTTCAACAAATTTTATGAGGTAAAGATGTAAATTGTGAATCTACTTGTTGTTATGGGAAATGTCTTGTTTATCTATTGTTGGTCACATGATACAACTATTATCACATGATTATAGTGGTGGCAGTCGTTATAGTAGCAAAGCGTGACTTAACCGATGTTACATAGACATAAACCAGCTGTTAATAGTATGCAATAATTCTTAAAAACTTTTATTTAACGCATTTCATTTCATTCGCTTCATTTAGCAACATGTTTTACGTATAATCTTAACACTAAAGTCTTTTTTATATGGACAGTGTAAACCAGATAAGACTGAATGCTGTCTTCTCATTGGAACTATTTATTTGGCATTTGGGGAAAAACTTCTCATCGGTTGTGATAGGGGAAACCAATCACTATTTTTAGATATTGATACTGTGAGACTATCACTAAAGGTGATGAATACCCCCAGATGCGGCCTTGACGCAGTTATTGTTACATTTTACAGAGGGAAATATAATGCATTTTCATTTTTTTAATACCTGCAAATTGTTGCTTAGATATATCCTGACCAGTTTCTAAATATACATAAAAAATAACAAAGGGCCATAACTCATTAAAATTTACTTGGACAAAACCTATTGTGGACATGCACAACTTGGCAAACTACTTATCACTTCTAAGAAGTTTCAATGAATTCCTGCATGTAGTTGCTGAGAAATGGTACGGACAAAATTTACCTAATTGTATAAAACAAAGGGCCATAACTCAGTGAAAATTAATCCAAACAAAACCTGGTTATTGCATGCACAACTTGGCTTAGTTTTTATAACTTCTGTGAAGTTTCATTGAATTCCTATGAGTAGTTACTGAGATATTGTATATACACTGTATATAAACCACCAAAAGGCCATAACTCGGTGAAAATTAATCCAAACAAAACCTGGTTATTGCATGCACAACTTGGCTTACTTTTTATAACTTCTGTGAAGTTTCATTGAATTCCTATGAGTAGTTACTGAGATATTGTATATACACTGTATATAAACCACCAAAGGGCCATAACTCAGTGAAAATTTTACCAACCAAGACAAGCTAAATGCATGCACAACTAGGCTATTAAACTACTCATCACTTCTGAGAAGTTTTATTGAATTCCTGGCAGTAGTCAATCAGAAATAGTCAGGACAAAATTTGCCTATTGTATATATTGTAGAAAAAAACAAAGGGCTATAACTCAGTGAAAATCAATCCAAATGAAAAATGATTTAAGCATGCACAACTAGGCTAACTACTTATTACTTCCGTGAAGTTTCGTTGAAATCCTGTGAGTAGTTGCTGAGGAATTGTCCGGACAAAATTTGCCTATTGTATATACTGAATAAAAACAACAAAGGGGTATAACTCGGTGAAAATTAATCCGAACGAAAAATGCTTTAAGCTAGCACAACTAGGTTTACTACTAATAACTTCTGTGAAGTTTTATTGAAATCCTGTTGCTGAGAAATTCTGCAGACAAATTTTGTCTACAGACGCACAGACCGACCAACCGGCCTACCGACCGACCGTCAAGCGTGAATCCAATATAGCCCCCATATATTTCATATCTGAGGGTATAAAAATGGTAGTAACCAAGAACAAGGTTGCAAGCAACCCTGTTACTATAACATCGATCCACTATAACATCCAATATGCATCTTTTTTTAAATCTCAATTCCCAAGATCAACAATGCTCAAAATGTCATGTGTACAATTTAACTTAATCCAACAATAAACAGATAATTGAGATTTAAAAAAAAAAAATATATGTACTCACAGGACCAAAGCATCTGAGAATTCTTCTTCATCATTCTTCTTCCATTAAAATACAGGTACTCAAATTGGCGATTGTCTTGTAATTCATCTAAAACAACTAGGTTCCAAAGGTATAAATATCCAGATTAACCTCAAATTCTAAATCTGCAATTAAAACCAATTATAAGTACATCCTGAAGTTAAAAAAAAAACAGAGAGTTTTGCACACAAAAATATGGAACTTAAAACAAAGCAATTAGATAAAAATATTTCATAAATTTGTTTACAAGTCAATGTTTTCATTCATTTAACCAAAACATTGTGACACCAATTGTGCAGGATGAAAACAAACACTGAGTTGAGTCAACCTAAATATTTAAGATCAGCAACAGAGCAGTGAAATTGGGAAAATCAGCTATCTTTCAGCTTTTAAACAAGGTTACTTAAAAAACAATTGCTGAATGATTGATAAAAACATGACAATTTTATTTAAACATGTACACAAAGTCGGGCATGTTTCCACCATGGCGCAAAAAACAAAACAAAATTGAATCTCATTTAACTTGTCATTCCTCGATCAATTTATATGATAGGTAAAAAATAAGTACATTTCAAAAATCGGCTATATTTCAGCTTTCTAACAAGGTTACATTTAAAAGAATTCGTCCATAATTAATAAAAAAAATAGCCATTTTAATAACAGGTGTCTAATATAATCTCCCGCTATGCTAAGGTACTTGTAAAACCGCTAAAACAATAGAATATCAATTAATTATTGATTATCTGTACGCCAGCTAAGCGACGACACCTTATTTTAATACATATACCATTATCAAGGAAGCTGCATCCACCTCTAAATACAACTACCTGGTCTGTATTGTAAAATGTGTACAGAAGAAAATTAGCAATTTTATGTACAGAAGAAAATTAGCAATTTTAAGTTTAAACAGAAACATCAAAAACTACCTACAACAAATCCCATATCCTTACAACACATTGAAATAAATATGTGGCAGAATTGACTTTTTAGATACTTTCCAACATCTATGATTGATTATTATTACAAAAAGTCCATTTTGATTATTCTAAAATACATAATCTAAAGGTATTTTTCCTTCTACACATGTTTATTCGAGCAATCATTAAATAATATTGTTCAACTATCTGAAGTCATTGGGGTGTCCAAGGTCTATTTATTCACTTGATATACTTAAAATCACATTGTTTAACCATCAGTTTATGTGTTACACTGTACATGTTTTAGAGTACCCCTGTGTCATTCAAAAAGAGTGTATCATGAAATTCTCATGATTTCTCTCCCTGAAAGGGTACATAAGGTTGAGTTTTCAGCACTCAGTGCTCAGTTCACTGACATTTGCAAGGAAGATTTTACCCTTGTCTAAACTATGCCACCTCTTTTGTAAATTTAAGGGATTCTTTTATTATATTTTGGCCAGGGTTCTAAATTCATAGACTAAATTGTTATATTTCTTTCCTTCTAAATTCATGGTTTATATTTGCATAAAATTAAGAATAAATTAATACCAAATATGAATACATTCCACCTCACAGAATCCACTTGATAAATAACAATACTTAATTAGTGTTTATTCATTTTAATTCTGAACAGTAAGTAGTCAATGTTGGGTGTTACTGAATACCGAAAACAACTTTTTTACCGAAAACAACCGAAAACAACTTCGGATTACCGAAAACAACTTATATTGTTGTTATTAATGATATTATGATTATTTTGATTAACTAAATGTACATAATGGTTCATATTGCAGTCATGTACAAAATTTCATGTTAAAATATTGTTTTTTAAGGAAGTTATGAAGATTTATAAAATCTACACGTATGTTATTTATAGATAGAGTTGCTTCCCTTCGTGCCGAAATCAATTCAGAATACCGAAAACAACTTATATTGTTTTTATTAATGATGACATGATGTTTTTGATAAAACATATATGTATAAGGGTATTTGTTAAAGTCATATACGAAAGTTCGAGTCAATATGTTGTTGCTTTAAAAGCAAGTTATGAAGATTTGTAAAATCTACACGTTGTTCATTTATTGCTAGAGTTGCTTCCCTTCGTACCGAAAACAATTTCAGAATACCGAAAACAACGTATATTTCTATGTATAATGTTATTATAACTTTTTTTGATAAATGTTGTTTATGAAAGAGTGAGTGTGGATGTCATATACGAAATTTCGAGTTAAAATATTGATTTTTACGGAAGTTGTGAAGATTTGTAAAGTATGTATGTGTATAATATTTTTGCTTGAAGTGCAGGTTGCTTCCTTCTTTTTGCCAATAAACTTTAAAAGTATATCAGTGTAGTAATTAACGCATTATAAATAAGATAAAACAAAATTGTTTGTCTACTCATTTATTCATTAACAAGTAAAAAGCACATATTAATCAATATACAGCTATCTATCCAGCTAGCTATAATTAATATTATAGTGTATCAGATTAGTTAATAGAATAAATATATATATATATTATATAAGACATTAAAGTCATTAAATTTACGTTGCTTAATCAGATTATTTAATAAACGAAGTCACATGATCTATGAAGTCACATGAATCAGCGACTCGGACTCAATGGATGGGATATTAGTAATCTCAGTGGCAATATAATCTAATGATTCCCCCTGAATCAGCGACTCGGACTCAATGGATGGGATATAAGTAATCTCAGTGGCAATATAATCTAATGATTCCCCCTGAATCAGCGACTCGGACTCAATGGATGGGATATTAGTAATCTCAGTGGCAATATAATCTAGTGATTCTCCCTGAATCAGCGACTCTGACTCAATGGATGGGATATTAGTAGATAATAAGTTTTATTTGATACAAAATCAATTTTTGGGGGGGAGGATTAATAGTCACATGCTAAGTTCAAAGGACGATTCGTTCAACTATATTAAAACTGACGTAATTGATTGCGACCAATTCTTTAATCTTCGATCATTAAAAAATTAAGGACACGTTAACGAAATTATCACCTTAGTGTACATACCAAACAATTATCTCCAATCAGCTGATTTTAAACTTTTATCAAACTGTTAATCCGTAAAACCATTATAATTACTTAATTATAATAAGCACGTGCAAATTATTAAGTTAGGCCCAAACATACAAACTTCCGAAAGCATTAATTTATTCAATCAGATTTTCGTATATGGTTGTAATAAACATTTTCTTTATAATTGACATTAACCAAAAATAAATTTAATCACTATTATTACAAAATAAAAGTTGTTTTCGGTACGAATTAGGAGAATCACAATTCTGCATGAAGTGTGAGCAATATCTTAATGATACATGAAATTTTACAAATCTTCATAACTTCCGTAAAAATCCATATTTTAACTCGAAATTTCGAAGATGACATTCATAAATACTCTTTTATAGATAGCATTTATCAAAATAGTTATTATATCATTATGTATAGAAATATAAATTGTTTTCGGTATTCTGAAAGTTTTCAATACAAAGGGAATGAACGAGATCTAGCAATAAATAAAGAACGTGCATATTTTACGGAACGAACTAAACTACTGACGAGTTAACTGACCATATAGACAAAGAGGAAAAACACTGACGACATACACAAAGAGGGATTATCGGAAAACACTGACGATATAAACAAAGAAGGATCAACAGACCATGTAGAGTTAGACGGGTAAAGATGGAGAATATAAACTACCCGATGATGTAGTGTTATAATTAGGAAAATATGAAAAGACATGTATTTATTTTTGAAGCACAGTTTCGGTCATTTAGTTTGTTAATTATGAATCCATTTTTTTTACTTAAATAAAGAACTGTTGTTTGAAATACAATTAATGCTTCAGAAAATAAAGTGTTTGATGAGTTTCATTGTTTACTTATTTCTGATACAAACAAATTGTTTTGTTTGTCTCTTTGATTAATTTAATTGACATAATTTACAACTTTTGAAAATATAGCGATAATTATATCGAATTCCAGTTTACAGCAACTATATAAATACATCTCGTGTAAAACTATTATTTGTCAATATATGTGGTCAGTTAATTACATTGAAGATTGATTATAGATATATGCAGTGACCAAATTTTATAGATGAAATAAGATTTTGCATAATTTTATAAAAACATTTTTATGGTCTGTTGATCCTTCTTTGTGTATATCGTCAGTGTTTTTCCTCTTTATCTATGTGGTCAGTAAATTTAACTGACTAATTGAATATAGAGCGATTATTGATGCGTTAAACTAGGGTTGAATTTATCATCAAATTGTGTTAGTATACTCCAGCTAGTTTTTCTATTATATATGGTCTGTTGACACTTCTTTGTGTATGTCGTCAGTGTTTTCATTGTTTGTCTATATGGTCAGTTAATTTCATTGACCAGTTGAATATAAAGTTTCTAATGCATTACCAATAAATCAAACCAACGTATTATTTAACCATGCCGTGTGTCAGTCATTAATTTACGTATGTAATATATAACCAGAGACGTATAATGCAAGTTATTAGTATAATACGTCTCTGATATGACTTCATGCTTGAACTTCTTATTTTTTTCCTCTTTGTCTATATGGTCAGTTAAACTCGTCAGCAGTTTAGTGCGACCCATATTTTACAAATCTTCATAACTTGCGTAAACAACAATATTTTGACTCGAAATTTCGTACATGACTTTAACAAATACCCTTATATATGTGTTTCATCAAAAACATCATGACATTTCTAATAAAAACGATATAAGTTGTTTTCGGTATTCTAAAATTGTTTTCGATACGAATTATAAGGGAAGGAACTCTCTATCAATAAATAAACAATGTTCATATTTTACAAATCTTCATAACTTCCGTAAAATTCCATATTTTAACTCGAAATTTCGTACATGATATTCATAAATACTCTTTTATAGATAGCATTTATCAAAAAAGTTATAATAACATTATACATAGAAATATAAGTTGTTTTCGGTATTCTGAAATTGTTTTCGGTACGAAGGGAAGCAACTCTAGCAATATATAACATAAGTGTAGATGTTACATATCCTCATAACTTGCGTAAAAAACAATATTTTAACTCGAAATTTGGTATATGACTTTAATAATTACCCTTATATATATATATTTTATCAAAATAATCATAATATCATTAATAACAACAATATAAGTTGTTTTCGGTATTCAGTAATACCGGTCAATGTTTCCTGGAGAAAGATACATCGGGGTCCTGTTGTAATAATTCTGAACCGATTCTTAAAAGCCTGGTCTTATTCGAATATTTTTTCTTTAACCACCATCCAATCCATATATTGCTCTGAACTGGAGCAACAAGTCCTTCAACTTACAAAAATTACGTCTCGACATCGAAGACCTAAGTTTGTTTTCATTTAGCTACAGAGTAAATTTCTTTATTCCTTCGTGAATACATCCGGTGTAAATCGAAAAGAAAATCAAATTTGTTATCACTCACCACCGACGAATCATTCAATGGATGGATACCTAATGTATTAGGATTCGATCATTATTTGACGATTCAAATTCTCTTTGGCAAAATGACTACTAAAGGTGAAGGTTGCTACACCTCCGATATTGACCAATCGTTGAGACTTACCTTCCCAGAACGCCACGAAAAATGGTACGGCGGTTACCACTTTGCGATAATGGAGGCAGAGTAAACTGGTTCCCGTTCCATGTTGCAGTGCACCAAACTTCAAATCGATATAAATAATTTAGTCATTTCTTTTAAAGAAACGATACCGTTTTTTTCGTTTAATTTGGGGCGACTATAGACGATTCCAGAAATTAGTAATACATAGTATCTACAATATTTACCTCCCTTGGCGGCCATCTTTGTTGGCAAATTCAACAAGCATTGATAGAAGATATTTATGTTTTTGTTATCATAATTCTAAATACAGGAAATTTATATGTGACAACTACATTTTCTGATGTGCTTATGGCCTTAACAACTTCATTATTAAGTTATCTTTTATAAATTGAGTTGTTTAATAACCAATTTTCTTATTTTTTTCTATTAAGCATATCAGAAATTTGCCAACTAAGATGGCTGCCAAGGGAGGTAAATATTGTAGATATGGGAACTATGTATTAGGCCTACCTAATTACCAGTAGATGTTCACGAAATATAGTGGATATACAGATTACTCTATTCACTCTAACTAGTACATGTGTCCAAACTGAGGTTTTTCTAATGTTAATCTAATGAGTAATGAAGTTTTCCAGTAGTAAACATACTACATTGTATTTCGTTAATTTTGAAACTCTATGATAATGAGATAACTCTTCAGTAATTACCTATGTAACAGAGCGTGTGACTATCATTTTGAATAGTTTGTTGTATTGTCTACGTTAATTTATCAGCTACACCCACAAGAATGTAATCGGCCTGAACAAAATTGTACCAGTAGATATTTCTTTAAAGTACTTGCTACAAAATCAACAATTTTTGAGGAAAATAATATGATTGATAGTCAATTCTTCTATTTGATGAATACGTACCAACCAATCTATTTGTGTTCAAAGTATGGTGACAGTCAGGGAATTCATCACTGATCACCTTATTGTCACAAATAAGTTTAGCATGGTAAATTATTTGCACGTTACTCGTGGTGTTTTATTGTTTTGTGCTTTTAAACAATGGTCATAAGCGCTTCAGTCTAGCTTCTGATATCTCCTTGGGAAAATCCCTATCAATCGAATAGCCTGAATTAACACGTTTTCAATGTTTTTTGCATTTGAAAGTAAACTCTTCAGCACCAGAATGGATAAAGTCTGCAATAACCATTGGTCTTGGTGATCGTTTCGCCTTACACCAAGCTGATGTGCATGGGGAGTTTGCATGCCTTTCGTGTCCAACTGCATCATGTTTGCCAAAAAATCAAACACTTGGGAGGTCGAGTTAGCGTTTTTACTTTTATTAATCCCACGGAATATCAGGTTGTTTATGGCGTCCATGCGCTTCGATAACAATGGCCTTGTATGTCAATGGTTTTAGAAGGGATGATTGTTACATCCGGCACAATTTTGTTGATTTTATTGCACATATGTTTGTAGAATCGATCTGAATTTGTAATGAGTTCATGTGTATTGGCTTGATTTAACTTCATGTTCAAAATTTCTTTAAATTTCCATATGATTGTCAATTTGGAGTCCATATCAGCTGATTCAAACTCTAAACCAGATGGCGATGGGGACAATGGATTTGTACTTACAGAAGTATTATGTATTTTTCACTGAGCGTACCCCCAATCGCCCATTTCCGTATTTTGGACAAGATCTACTTGTGAGAATATTTTGCGATGTATATATACAGCCTCGGCTACGTTGCACTGTCATTTGGCCAGATGAAATTATGATAATTATAGACATCAGAGTCTTAACAGCATGCAATATGTAACTTCCAGCAAGCATGCTGTCATTGTCAACAAGCGTTGTGATGGTATCACCACGCATTCTGACTATACCATACTGGCAGTGTCAATGAGTGAATTGTAATTGTAAGCAGGCATTGTGCAATTGTTATCTAAATATCATTCCATAGGTTTTTAATTTAAATTGTAATATTGTTACTGTAGGCCTATGCAAAGTTTCAGATTGATTTAAAAAGTTAGAAGCCATGTGACAGGTCTTAAATGACTGACCCTCGTAGCCAAGTGTATTGGGAGGAATAAGCTGTTTCCCATCTTCCTATGTATTTATACATATAAACAAGCAGTAACAAATAAGAGACATGGAGAGAAACATTATATTTCCAAAAAGCTAAAAAGCCCAAAGGATACAAATATGCATAATATAAGATTGGCGAACAGTGACATTTACATACACGTATAGATGTGATTGTACAGTCAAAGGAAGTATTGATCATACTAATTTATGATAAATAATTAACAATTAAGAGTACTTCATATATGAAAGAGCAAACGTTTTATATCACGCTCGGACATGTGATGGTAAAATTGTAAAAATATCTACAAAACGCCAGTAGAAATTTTTAATTAAACGTACCAGATGCTTAGTCATTGTATTGTTCGTGTTTTATTTTCATGAATTTAAAAGACATGTTGGTAAAATATTATATATCGATCATTTTGTCCAGCGTGAAAAACTGACATTTTATCAGGTAATGGGTTGACACTTATAAGAGTTGACAGTGACTTTAGTTTTATTGTGTTTTTCATTACTTTACTGTATTACAGAACGTATTGCAATATGGGTCGACTGTTTTGCAATATATCGCAATACGGGTTATGCCGTATCGCTGCACCCTTACTTATCAGTATAATGTTTGGACGCATCATTATTTTGTAGGTTATACAAAACGAGGTTTTATATTTTTGAACGCAGAAACTATATTCAACGCAAATGTAGCGTTTAATGGATTTAAGGGTACACGTACGCTGTCTTACTATCCTATATATTTGATTTACCTCCCTTGCACTCCTACGTCGACTTTTCTCGTATGATTGGAGATGCTTAGTTAAATACCTTCGACAAACAGGGAGACACCCAAGTTGGAGAAGTCCGCTAAGTAAGCCAAGCTGGCATGGTTGAAGAATTGTTGATCGGGAAGTCGCCTGTTCGAGACCTGACGAAATCATGAACAGTACAACCTCTCCAGAGTGGCTCTCTCGTAAACATCAACCTCACTGACATAACGGCATGATTTTCCCCAAACTATACATGATTTCCCCCAAACTGTACATGATCTTTCCCAAACTGTACATGATCTTTTCCAAACTGTACATGATTTCCCCCAAACTATACATGATCTTCTCCAAACTATGCATGATCTTCTCCAAACTGTACATGATTTTCCGAAAACTAAACATGATTTTCCCGAAACTGTACACGATTTTCCCCGAACTATACATGATTTTCCCCCAACTGTACATGATCTTCCCCAAACTGTACATGATCTTCTCAAAACTGTACACGATTTTCTCCGAACTATACATGATTTTCCCCAAACTGTACTTGATTTTCCCCGAACTATACATGATTTTCCCCAAACTGTACATGATCTTCTCCAAACTGTACATGATTTTCCCCAAACTGTACATGATCTTCTCCAAACTGTACATGATCTTCTCCAAACTGTACATGATCTTCTCCAAACTGTACATGATCGTCTCCAAACTGTATATGATCTTCTCCAAACTATACATGATCTTCTCCAAACTATACATGATCTTCTCTAAACTGTACATAATCGTCTCCAAACTGTACATGATCGTCTCCAAACTATACATGATCTTCTCCAAACTGTACATGATCTTCTCCAAACTGTACATGATCGTCTGCAAACTATACATGATCTTCTCCAAACTGTACATGATCTTCCCTAAACTGTACATGATCTTCTCCAAACTGTACATGCTTTTTCCCAAACTATACATGATCTTCTCCAAACTATGCATGATCTTCTCCAAACTGTACATGGTTTTCCCAAAACTATGCATGGTTTTCCCCAAACTGTACATGATTTTCCCCAAACTGTACATGATCTTCTCTAAACTGTACATGATCTTCTCCAAACTATACATGATTTTCCCCAAACTGTACATGATCTGCTCCAAACTGTACATTATCTTCCCCAAACTGTACATGATTTTCCATGAACTGTACATGATTTTCCCTGAACTGTACATGTTCTGCTCCAAACTATACATGATTTCCCCAAACTGTACATGATCTGCTCCAAACTGTACATTATCTTCCCCAAACTGTACATGATTTTCCCCAAACTGTACATGATCTTCTCTAAACTGTACATGATCTTCTCCAAACTATACATGATTTTCCCCAAACTGTACATGATCTGCTCCAAACTGTACATTAGCTTCCCCAAACTGTACATGATTTTCCCCAAACTGTACATGATTTTCCCTGAACTGTACATGATCTTCTCCAAACTGTACATGGTTTTCCCCAAACTGTACATGATCTTCTCTAAACTGTACATGATCTTCTCCAAACTATACATGATTTTCCCCAAACTGTACATGATCTGCTCCAAACTGTACATTATCTTCCCCAAACTGTACATGATTTTCCCCAAACTGTACATGATTTTCCCTGAACTGTACATGATCTTCTCCAAACTGTACATGTTTTTCCCCAAACTGTACATGATCTTCTCTAAACTGTACATGATCTTCTCCAAACTATACATGATTTTCCCCAAACTGTACATGATCTGCTCCAAACTATACATGATTTTCCCCAAACTGTACATGATCTTCTCTAAACTGTACATGATCTTCTCCAAACTGTACATGGTTTCCCCAAACTGTACATGATTTTTCTCAAACTATACATGATCTTCTCTAAACTGTACATGATCTGCTCCAAACTATACATTATCTTCCCAAAACTGTACATGATCTTCCCCAAACTGTACATTATCTTCCCAATACTGTACATGATTATCCCCAAACTGTACATGATTTTCCCCAAACTGTACATGATTTTCCCCAAACTGTACATGATCTTCCCCAAACTGTACTATTTAACTATTGATTTAATATTAATAATTGGTAATAACTAATAATTTGCTCTCTAGAGCAACAACCTCTCAACAACAACATAATTATTTTGCTTCTCCCAAAGGGTGTTGCTTTGGAGAGGTTGCACTGCATAACAATATTGTCCTATGTGACAGTCCTACTGAATACATCGCAATCAAATTCATACATTCTTACTTCATGTGGGAGAGTAGGTATATATTTGCTCAGGAAAAAAAACGGATGAGATTGTGTAGTTGAAAAAACGAGAGAGGGCCTCAAGCAAAAAAAAAACTCACAGATTTGACTGTTCTGTGTGAAATATGACAACATGCAGGCATTCTAGCTAGCAGACCGGTAGACAGGCTTAACAATGGAGACCAGTTTAGAGTGACAAACTCTAACTTATGAATTATCTCCCATGACATGTTATCTATATAATGTGTTGGTAAGCAAATGCTCAGATAAGTTATGCTTGAAATAACAAATCCTTCTCGGGGAGAACTTGCACAATTATGCTGATAGCTAACCATCGGATGACCGTGGGTTTAATCAGGTTATCTTTAAATGACCCGTAAATATTGCAAAATAGTGGTTAAGTACATAGATACACAACGTCCTTGGTGTCTATTGTACTTGGCAGAAACCTTGTTGTAGATTCAAATCTATGTTAAGACCTTAAGATTGTGGTTTGTTGTTAAACTGCAAAAAAAAACTCTCAAAAATGTGTTTCAATTCAAATTGTTATGTACCACTCGTTTGTGCGATGGATTAAGACTGATAGAAAAGCTTTCTGATTACTATCTGTACACCATTCACTTGACCATTTCATGAAAAGAAGACTCCCCGTTGTTGCTTAAAGTTATTACAGCGATTTTATCGTCAACATGAATTCAACTAATAATTTATGGGCGACGGGATACAAGCTCTTATCAACAGGTTCTTGCTTTGTAATAAAAATGAACTACTATATATGTTGTATTTTTCACATAGGTGTACTCATGTGAAAACCCAAGTTGTAACTAGACGTGGAGAAAGAATGTCACTTTTTATAGGTTTCTCCGTAAAAGCAATTGAATAAAAATGTAACATAACATGTAATCGAAGATTTTTTCCTTTTTATAGACAAACATATATAGTAACTACCCGTACCAATAATGTCGTTCCAATCGGCCCGTTCGGCTTAGCCGCGGTAATGCAACCAATTAGTCAGTAAGCAAAAGATAGGTTACTAATCCAAGCCCAAGTCTGGTTGTATTTATTTCCGTCTCTGCTGTAACTACTTTTGCTTATATGGTAACACTTCCAGGTTGTTCTGTCTTATCAACATGTACAGTACAACCTCTCCAGAGTGGCCCTCTCTTCAGCAACAACCTCGAGAGCTCAGAGACAACATAATTGTGCTACTTCCAAAGGATGTTGCATTGGAGAGATTGCAATGTATAAAATTTATTATGAATACATTAAATAAAATAAGTTTAAACTAATGCGATATCCTTACACAAGCTGCAATTAATGTATGTGGCACAGGGTAGCAATTCTCTAGTATTACATATATGTATGTTTTTCATGTATATCACTTATCAGAGCGTAACAAACCGCGTGAGATTATTCAGACTCTCGGATTCTTTAAAAAATCGCCTGTATATACATACATCTACAGATCGAAATATTTGGGCAGAAAAATAATTAGCACCCCTGTTGTGGAGATCAAAAACAGATGAGAGACACAATTAAGAGATCTATCAGGACGAAGGTCAAAGGGTGAATATGGTATGAGATAAATAAAAGCGAGAAAATGTATCTGAAATACATCGAAGAACATTTAAAACATTAATTCAACCAAGAAAAAAAAGATTTTGACAAGTCATTGTGTCACCGTATCAAGAACATAAATATAGATACATGTAGTATTTGTGAAACTACTTTATTCTCGGTGGACTTTTTATGTTTAATCGCACTTGCATATGATATAACATTCATAATGGTCTTAATCAAAATGCATATTTCAACTAAATGATAAAATCTCTGGTATTGTAACTTGGTGTGAATTAAATTTTTCCTGTGTCGTTTTCTCATGTATTAAATCTCCCTCTCATGTAACTGAAGCAGTGATGTATGAGATTAATTTATTAAGCATAAAATTATTTTTGCAGAGATTATTAGGACATAAATAGATAAAATGTTTTTACGCCTCAGTTATTTCTGTAAAGATCAGAAATCATATCAAACGTTACATCATTCACCCCTATTAAACATGCAGTGGCTCTTTCACATTTTTGTGATCTGTAAAATATATGAGTTATCGACACGTCCTTAACAGAGCCCCCGACCCAAACACAGGTAAGCACATTTTATAAAAGTAACCGTTTTTAATGAACACGCCTGTTTTTCAAAAATCAAAGAATGCTATGCCACCTAGAATTTTTATCTCGTCATTTTGCATGAATTTTCGACAAGAAATACCCCAAAATGACGTCGCTAGAACTTTTACAAATTATCAACATCGACAAGGTGCTGGCACCATCGGCAATAATCACATTAGTAACATATCACATTAGTAACATACCATTTTAGTAACATATTACATATGTAACATATCACATGTGTAACATATCACATGTGTAACATCTCAAATATGTATTATATCACATTTGTAACGTATCACATTTTTAAACTCTTTATCAGCTGCTATTAGAGTGTGTACGATAAACACTGAGTAAAACTTGAAAATCAACATGAAAGCAACGGTCAGATTTATTCATGGGATAGACAAAAAAATCTCTGATTAATTCTACTGCGGCAGAAGTCGATAACGTCTGTTCGTTCCCTATGGTGACGCTCACAGGTGTGACTGTAAGATATGCATTCGCTTGTATAAATTCGCTGTTTCATAAATACATTGTATTATACAAAAATGTATTTGTCTTACGAATTAGATTTCCAACTGTGTATGCATCATTATGTGGAGCATAATAAATCATAGCCGAGTATATAAAAGCTAGCCCACTCATTTGATCATTATCCCATGACAAACAACCTTGAGTACCCAGAACCAGTTTTGAATTTCATGTAAAATATTTAACTATAAGCTTAAAATACATGAATAGTAAATTAAGAGTATATACAGGGGATAGTACGGACTGATTCAATATATTTTGGAGGGGGAATCATAAACATAGGTCTAGTTAAAAGAATTCGCAAATACTCATTCATTCAGTAAAAAATTGTTCAAAGTGGTGCCATTGGTTTCTCATTCTATTTCAAATAACCCTTTACTTGTTTATATGAGTATTATGACCCCTTTCAACAGTCAGAGTCATGTTAGGCAGACAGTTCACTTAACCATTGTAAACTGGAAATCACCAATATCAAACAACAACTGCCTACTTTCTCACTTAAAGAGACATGGTCCGTAGCGTAGTAGGGCTTAAACCCACGACCCTCTATCAGATAGAGTTTTCAGTGATTTGAAGTCAGCGATCTTAACCAATTGACCACAGAGGCGGGTTTTAAATTGCGTATCCGATATGTGGAGTAATTCAATCAATTAATTATGTTCAACTTACGTATCGTTTTTCATCGATACAATGTACAAAAAGGGTATTGGATAACTCCATGTGTTTGTATCTTGATTACATATAGACATTTTCTTCTTCTGTCCAAAAAATAATGTACAATTGTAATTACATTATCAATCAATCGTTAAAATCTGCTTTTTTAATGATAAGTAATTTAACGGAGGCGTTCTAAAATTTCAAATTTGACATTGTGTTGGTTTCACCGTAGTTGGATTTTCTGTTTGAATAATTTACACACACCTTTAAAATGTAATTTAAACAAATACAAATTCATAATTCAGTAATGCGATTCCCTTCGTTCTGTGTTAAATGAACATAGAAATCATGTTTAAGATCATTTAAAATTGTGTGTAAAAATCATTTAATAGTCTACTTTTTAATGTTTGCTTTAAGTATACAATTTGTTGACCTTGTCTCTTGTGAAGGGCAATTCCTAAGGAGAAAATAGATAAGTTATTTGAATTATTGACACATGACACCATATTATACCTCTTCACGTAAAATAGAATTTCAAAATTTTGTATTCACACTTAGTTTAAACTCCTCGGCTCATTTATTTAAAGGAAAATAAAACGCAATGTCAACCCCGCATGGTATACGAAATTCTGAAGGTTGAAATCACAATACACACAATCTGACATAAACAATATTTACGTTGTAAATTGAAATATTCTCTTGTTCAAAAATCGAAACTTACTACTTAAAATACGTTTGAAAGTCGCTAAATTATACATAAGTATGTCAATTCGTCAGACTTGCGTGCGCATTATGTATATATACTTGTTACTAATATCTATTTGCAAAGTGATCACAACCGCCTAAATTTTCATATACATGTACATAAAGTAATCTGTCGATCTTAGGTCTTTCATTAAAAAACTAAATATAATTGCGTGAACATCTAGGCAGTGTCATTATCAAGCTGAAATACAGAAGAAATCTAGCCATTTCAAGAATTTCAGAAAATCATATTCTTTGTGAAGAATTTGTATTTATGTTGATATAATGTCTAAATGAAGTTTTACTGTAGTCTGTAAAAAGCTTTAATTCACTATTAAAAGTATTAATATTATTTGATAACACGAACATTTGAAATTCTTTTTTCGCAAACAGTTAAAATGTCCATTAGTGCTTTGCAAAACTAAACTCTTGTACTTAAGATATCGATGCTTATGAATGTATAAATATATAAATAATACATTTATGAAAATAAAGAGATTATTATTATGCTTATATACGAGTAAGTACACGAATTTGGTAAAAAATCCTTGTTTTCGTGGGGCTAATGCCGTTTTTCAACGATGTTTCAATTATATACAGCGACCGGTTCACTTAGCCAGTTTTCCTATATCCAAACCAAAAACTTACTTACCCTTCCACAAGAAACAGCAACATCTCCGCATATAAAGGAAAGTCCAATTTTTTGTCAATTTTTCGTAGGATTATATGGCCTGCTGCGATTCGAACCGGGAACGACGGGTTACAAGTCAAGAGCACTGGACCACGACCGCGGTCAACACTTTCTAGCATGTATCGATAAATCTCAATGTTTTCAAATGATGTTAGACCTATTTACAAGTTCAGTGATATGATCAGACAAAGTAGTGGCGATTATGGTTACCCAGATGACTAGTATAAGAATATATTTGGAATCCTTGTTAGCAACAAGCAAGTATGAAACAAAACACAAATCAACAAAAACGATGAAAAACGTACTTCTGGAAAGAAAACCATAGTTGACCGCGGTAAATATCCCCGGAGCGGTGACTTACTAGTAATAAATGTATCAACCTTAGGTCTTACATGACTGGGTACAATACTTTGTTGAAAAATGAGTGCAAATGACGATGGGACCAATGCGTTGTCAGTCAACTTTTCCCAATATACGATGCTACTTCTATTACAATGTTTGTATATGAAGGAGGACAGTGTCTAAATACCACCCTAGTACAGTGCAATATCCCCAAAGCAACACCCTTTGGGGGTAGCAAAATTATGCTGTTGCAGAGAGGTTGTTGCTCAAGAGAGAGCCGCTCTGGAGAGATTGTACTGTAGTTGACAAAAAGTTTGGGCTAGTTGACATTACATGATAAGTTAATCGGCAATGCTTTTTGGTTCTGTGTGCATTTTTGTCAAACTGTTTCTAGTCAAATTAAGTCAAATTCTTCAAGATTTATCTAAAAAGCATTTTTGTTTACTTTGGGCGATAAGCTCTTTAAATAGTATTAAGATGTTATATGTATTTTCTTTGAACGTATAGAGCAACAACCTCTCAACAACGACATAATTTGTTTCTTATAAAGGATGTTACTTTGTAGAGGTTGCACTGTATACATCTATGTGAAAAAGAGTGCTATGTGAATGCCGTGATATCATTAACATACAAATGTAGCTAATGTTTTTTAGATAAACTACAATTTCTTTTGAACGATTCGCGAGTTGTAATAAATCGTCGGCATGAGAACTCTTCATTACATTAGACTTTAAGCTTGACTTCTAGTCAAATTACATTTCAAACCATAGGCACTTGATTCCGTGATTTTTATACGTTTATAGATGTTATTTTTCAATTTGGCTCATCAAACAAACAACGCAAATCTGTTGAAAGAAAAATCTTCATTTTCCCCCTTATTTGAGTGTATAAAACACCAAGGTAGTGCACTCGCCATTTTTTCGATTGACGGAAGTGACGAGTATAAGCGTCCGGGTCCTGGCTTTCCTTCTAATCTGCACGTGCTTTTCGGGAACCTTGCCTTCGCTGTAGTGTGTCCCAACTTAAAACGTTTTGACAGCTTTTAGAAGAAAAGTCGGGACCCACGCTTATTTTCGTCACTTCCGTCAATCGAAAAAATGGCGAGTGCACTATCTTTGTGTTTTTATACCCTCAATAAGGGAAAATATTGAAGATATTCCTTTCGACAGAATTGCGTTGTTTGATGAGCTAAATTGAAATATAACGTCTACAAACGGAACCAAGGGCCTATGTTTCAAACTAGACACAACGCGCGTCATACCGTAGACTTGTACATCATTTTGTTCGCCCATATATTGCAGGTACTGCGTGTCTCACAAGAAGACAATGTGCACGCCCACTGATGTACATTGTTACTCCTTGTGAATCATTAGGGAGTCATTTAAATAACTGCCTGTTTTTTAAATAATGTATGGACGATATAGGTAATACATTAAAATCGTACAATTAAATTTAATGGTCGATATTTAAATAATGACATATTAGCTAAACACCCTCTTTTATTCAATAGTCTACAATTATTGAAAAGACATTTTATTATGTTGGTTTTCTTTCTTATACAAACTACGTTCTATGTCTTTGTATTAAATAATCTTCAAATGAATACACGGTATTGCAAGTTCAATGCACAAATAGTTTAAGGCCACAATTCTATTGCCTTGAAGTAAGTTTACCTTGTACGAGTATTTATATCGAAGTACAATGTAATTCTAAAGCCCGTCTCTCATTATTCTGGACAACATTATCTCGATAATGTTCTTAAAAAATAACTGATTTGTATCCACGATAATATTTAATTCATTATTACGATATTTTGATTTATTACACTCTAGGGTGGTAAATTTTTTATATAACATTCATATTAGTAATAACGATCTATTGGTATACATGATTGTATAATATGTATTTTAAAAGTTATTTCAGTTATAATAATTTTTATGTCTTGCAGCATACCATTAAATTGCCACGAGTATATTAGACATTTAAGGTTTTCTTAGGCGTTACCATAGTAATAAAAGAAATGTACAACCTGGATCAAGCTGCACGGTTATTCATTTTATATATACCACAGCTATGTTAATGTCGCAAATTCACGAACGAAACGAGTAAATAGACAAGTGAGAGAACGAACGTGAATGATATGATAGTGTTAGGTCGTTGAGATAGTCATGTACTCGTATACATCAACTACCAATTCATTATTGAATTAGCAATCGTTACTTGATTTTTGTCAGTTATATATGGCGGCCGGTTTACCTTACCTGTTTTCCTGTTATATATATGGCGGCCGGTTTACCTTACCTGTTTCCCAGTTATATATATATGGCGGCCGGTTTACCTCACCTGTTTTCCTGTTATATATATGCTGGCCGGTTTACCTTACCTGTTTCCCAGTTATATGTATGGCGGCCGGTTTACCTTACCTGTTTTCCAGTTATATATATGGTGGTCGGTTCACCTTACCTGTTTCCCAGTTAATATGGCGACCGGTTCACCTTACCTGTTTTCCTATTATATATATGGCGACCGGTTCATCTTACCAGTTTTCCTGTTATATATATGGCGGCCGGTTTACCTTACCTGTTTCCCAGTTATATATATGGCGGCCGGTTTACCTTACCTGTTTCCTAGTTATATATATGGTGGTCGGTTCACCTTACCTGTTTCCCAGTTATATATATGGTGGTCGGTTCACCTTACCTGTTTCCCAGTTACATATATGGTGGTCGGTTCACCTTACCTGTTTTCCAGTTATATACACGGTGGTCGGTTTACCTCACCTGTTTTCCAGTTATATATACGGTGGTTGGTTCATCTTACCTGTTTTCCATTTATATATATACGGTGGTCGGTTCACCTTACCTGTTTTCCAGTTATATATATATTATGGTGGTCGGTTCACCTTACCTGTTTTCCAGTTATATTATATGGTGGTCGGTTCACCAAACCAGTATTTCTGGACTGAGTACTAACGTATCCTTTCACAAGTGGCTACAATAAGCTAGAAACGTCTCCATATATGGAGGAAATCGACACTTTTTGTCAAGATTTATCAGAATTGTATATTCTGTCGTGTCAGAGATTCGAACTCGGATTGAGGCGTTATAAGGCCAGTGCACTAATCACTGGACTAGGGCCGCGGCCCTATCTTATTTAATATTTATTGTTATTAACAGTCTAGTAGAGTCTACTATATTTGTATATTAGAAGTGTTCGTATTTGAACGTGGGTGTTATATGGAATGTTTGAATCACATGTCATAGTATAATTGATTTCAAAGCCACAGAATCTCAACAGTCCCGGATGCAAACGTTCTAGTCTAAGTGAACTTCTGCAGTGGACCAAATTGCAACATCACGCCACATTTTAATAGGTGCACAAGTATTTAATATTTTAAAATTAATCACAATATATATAATAT
Organism: Lutraria lutraria; assembly: GCA_964023205.1. Lineage (NCBI taxonomy): Eukaryota > Metazoa > Mollusca > Bivalvia > Venerida > Mactridae > Lutraria > Lutraria lutraria. Next base: position 39,626,549 of record OZ026836.1, read on the forward strand.
ATGTCTATTTGATGGCCTTATATTACAAAGATATATTTAAAATCACATTCGAGTGCACGCGAGCATTACGAAACGCGGCTGGGACAATGATACATACATATTTTTATTTTATTTTGAATTAGCCATAACACTCTAGGCGCATCTTGTAATACTGTTGAAATGTGAAGTGCTTGCAATTTTGAAATCAGAATCGTGAACAGGTTATGAATACCGCGTATATATGATATATTGCGATACCCAAAAATAAGCATTGCATTTCGTGACATTAATGCCAATGCTTGATTCTTTTTTAAGTTTCTTTCAAAACAGACATAACGTCCAACAAGCAAGCATTTGAAACAAGATACATTGCAACCAATGCTTGGTTGCTATAGAAACCAAAATGGGTTTTTCATTTGATTTTTACTGGTATTTAAACTTTTATGTAAAGGCTGCGTGGTCGAGGTAAACATGTAATGTCATATACGCAATGAAATGAATCAGACTCATATTAAATTGTATTTAGAGTCAGCTATGTAGTTAATTCGGTAAGACTTGTTTTTTCGGGAGTCATTCCAAGTGTGTTGTTCAGAACATCGAGATATGCGGAGAAATTTCTGATGTCATATTGCTATTACAAATTTACTGCTAAGGACATTTCAAATCGTTTTCAAACGTTTTAATAGTCGTAATAAAATGTGCTTGTTGTGTCTGCATTTACGTATCATACAAAGTTCAAATAAATACAGTGTCGATTTTAGTCTTACTTCTTTTGACCTGTTCACGTGACAAAACAACTTGCGAGTTGCAAATATACGATATACATGTACTATATATCAAATGAATAATATGAAAGAGAAACATTGACATTGTTGGTGTACCGAAACCGCACTATTCAAAGTTATGATAGACAGTATACACAGACTTGTACATAACGGATGCTAGCTAATTATAAGTTAATTACAGCCCTGCTAAAAATGCTACTGACAACACCTGAGACAAGAACGTCAAGAATTTTGGAGAATATTTCATATATATTTCACAAACACCTCAGTCGGATGTGCAATCCTGCAGAAAATTATTTTTTATCATTTTTTACAACGCATACGAATAGGAAAAACAGTCTGTTATCACAGTCTCCACAGGCGGTAGCAACTGATCCGGGCCTATAAACTTCTTAAGTCTCCATGATCTAGAACATCATAATTTGATCCAAAAATACATAAGCTATAAAATATATAACATTGTTTATGACAGCGTGTCGTATGATTTACTAAAGACAGCGTTCGTACCTGTAAACTATACGCACATGTTTCTGAAAATTCTGAAAAACGGGAATCTGCAACCTCTCCAAGGCAATACCCTTTGGTAGTAGCAAACTTATGTTGTTGTTGATGTTCTTGCTTTAGAGAGGTTAAATTTATAATTAAATCGTGCTGTTGTTTGCGAGGAGGTTTTTGATCAAGAGAGTGCCGCTCTGGAGAGGTTATACTGTACTATGTAGTTGTTTCACGGATGCATTTTTGTCAAATAGAGAGACGAACATTAAGTGTCTAGCACTTACTGATACCAGGTAGTTGTATTAACTATACAACTACCTGCTGATACAGAGAAATAAAACAGTTGAAATTTCTCTCCATTTTTCTTTGTAGACAGATACAAAAAGATGTATAAGGTTACAAAGAAACTTTGAAAACACATTATGAAAGTTTATTGTTGTTATTCTCAAAATATGACAGGTCTACCTAATCACCTTAACGATAATTATATCAAAATGTTTTATAGGGGTTGACTACGCAGTTTATCTAGGTTTGATTAGCTTTAAAATACTTTATTCTGTCAGTACTGTACGTATTTTAATACATACAAATTATACATGACAGCTGACAATATCAATATAGCAGTCCAATACCATGGCCCCTTTTCGAAGAAAAGCACTCGAAGTAATATTGCTTTTCACGTGTCGGTCGGTCCATTCGTAACCAAACCTTGTCCGGGTTATAGCTATAGAACGATTTGGTTTAAACTCCTCAGATTTGGTTGGGAGGTTGGTCATTACATGTAGATGACCCCTATTGATTTTGTATTTTGACCAGTGACTATAGAACATGTACGTCTTGTTTACAATGGCGTTACTAAAGTCATTTTGCAAAACACTGCACGAGAAATGTATGCTCTTGACTTCGTTTCGTTCAAGAGGCTGATCTTTTTGTGCAAGATTGAAAACTATGTACATATATCTTAATATAATGATTCAATTCAACACATTCTATCACCAATTTATATTTTTTCGTATACTTGGAAGATTAATAGTATTTTTTATACTACAAAGCAGTAATTTGAGAAGGGTTTAAACATCAAACTGTTTAATACATGAAATATAATAATTCTCTTCGGGGAACTCATCTCATGTTATTCAATAGTTTACATACTGGACATTTTCGCCTTATATCTATAACCTAAATTTACTAAATGTCTTACATTAACACGCTTGAAATGAACGTGAACTGGATTTTAACATGCTTAGTACCCATTGGTATACAGTGGTAGATTGTACCAAATACATGTATTTTTTTCAACCATGACAAAAAGGCTTCGCAAATGGATTTTTCTTTATCGTTCAGAAAAATGTTTATGAACAACTGCCTTCATGAATTAAAATCAACTGCCAATTTTGAAAATATACCCCATCTGCTTTGGTTGAGATATAGAAGAAACCTTCGTTTTGGACGAAAACGCGTCTATTGATACTGATTATGTTTTACTACCTATAATATATACATGTATTAGATTGTATCATTGTAATCACAGTCATCATCATAATTATCATCAGCAGAGATACGGCGATTTCTGCCATGATTAAATCTTATATATATACATTAATAAGAATAAAACATTGCTCGATTTTTTGGGAAGGGATGGGCTAGGAACGCAGTTTGTACTCATTTTGTGCAAAAAGCCAAATAAGCGTACATACCTGAAACCGCTGCAAACGAAGAATCCGTCCGTATTCGCTTTGTAATTTTTGTGCAGTTTTGTGAAGGCGGTGCGCATTCACCGAAACGAAGAGTTATACGCCTTCTTATAACATTATCAGCTGAACGGGGTCGAATTTTGCGACATTTTTTTTCATTTAAGAGCATTATGGTAAAAGTTATGGTGGTTTATATAGAATTTATTACAATTTTACCATCACAGGTCCGTTCATGACTTCTGTTGCGCATGCATGTGTCCACTTATGAAGGAAAAATCGACATTTATGTCCAATGCGTGGTAAAATGTATTCATTTTATCGGATTTAACGCCATTTCTAACTTTATTTCAGTTATATGGAGGCAGGCAGTTATGCTAATCAGCTTCCCTTGGCTACATTTTAGGCATTATCCATGGCAGTACTAATCACATTCTATCTGCAAGCTCCTGACAAGCTACTCAACACAATTCAGAGGTGGAGGACTATTAAACATAATATGTAATATATTCAGTCTTTTTTGACACGGACTGTGTTAGCCTCGCTCGGGATTCGAACTCACAACCTCTTGATCAGTAGACCAACGCTCTAACCAGTAAGCTTACCGGACAGGAAATGAGCGGTATAAGCTACTGGGATGTGTTTGTTTCGACTTATGGCTAAGTCACATAGCCCGGCCGATGTCCGGGCTCGGTAGAGCTCGGTGGATTTTTTTGGTGCCACCGAGCTCTCCTCATCGGAAGCAGAGCTCGGTGACGTGAACGGACTCCGTCCGGACATCTTCAGGCGACCGACCGAACACCGGCCGGTGATCGTACGGAATCTGTCTCAAAATGGGATTTTCTTTTCTGCCGATGTGGCAGCAACTACCGGCCGGAGGTCGGCCGGACATCGGAAGGAATACGGCCGGTACTCGAGCAGGTAACAGGACACCGTGCGATCGCCGGCCGGGTTGTTAATGGGCTTTTCACAATGACCGGCCGATGCTCGTCCGATGTAACACGGACTTGGGTGCCGCGCTTTTCCGTTCTCCCTACTGACTGACATTGTCAGTTCATCAATATGGCTGCACCTAGGAGGCTTCGAATGGCACTGCTCGAACAGGAACTGGCTCAAGCAAGGTTCCAGTACAACCTGGTCCTGGCGGCAATATTAGAAGCCACCGAGATGGAGCGACAGAGGGCCGGCAGAAGAGAAAGACGCTGGTGGGTGCGAGAGTGGATTCTACGCAGACCCATTTTCGGCCAGTACGAGACTATCATGAGGGAACTCGAGGCCGAGCACGTTGCCGATTTCAAAGCCTTCCTCCGCATGGAGCCACAGATGTTCTATGAATTGCTTAACCGAGTTGGCCCCCGCATTACCAAGAGTACAAGGTAAGTTAATCCGTTTGTTTGTTTGTTGTTTGTTTGTTTGTTTGTTGCTTCACGTCTCACCAACAGTATTTCAGTCATTTCAGAGACGGTCAGTTGACCTACTACACACTGTTCCTGGGCGGGCCGCTCAACCATCCCTATGAGCGGTACACCAGTACTAATGCACACCTTTATTCCACAGGCAACTGACAACCTCTCTACATATGCAGCGGTAGAGGGAGAATGGCCGTAGAAATAATTTCATTACCAATCAACCGTGGAAGTTTGGTTGCCGGGACTGGGATTCGAACTCGAGACCCCTGGATTGCTAGGCAAGTGTTCTACCACTGCACCACCGGGCCCGGCAAGTTAATCCGTATTTTGCAAACGAAATTCCCTCCAAACATTATATTCTTGCTACGGTTTAATCATATTTCATCCTCTTCCTTTGCAGGCATCGAACCCCCTTGGACCCTGGGCTGAAGCTGGCAATCACCTTGAGGTTTTTGGCGACCGGAAGCAGGTACCACGATCTTGCGTTTGCGTTTCGTGTCCCACATAACACCATCGCCCTTTTCATCCCCGTGGTGTGTCAGGCCATCTACGACGTATACGAGGATGAGATGTGGGCCACTCCCCAGACAGAAGATGAATGGCGCCTGGTGGCCGAGGGATTCGGAGACAGGTGGAACTTCCCCCACTGTTGTGGCGCGATCGATGGGAAGCACGTCGCAATCAAGAAGCCCCCCAAGAGTGGCTCACTCTACTACAATTATAAAGGGTTCTTTTCTATCGTCATGCTTGCGGTGGTAGACTCGAAATACAAGTTCATCTGGGTGGATGTGGGATCACCAGGGTCGTATTCCGATGCCGGCATCTTTAACCGGTCGCGGCTAGAGCCAGGTCTTCGTGAGGCAACGATCGGACTCCCCCACCCGGATCCCCTGCCTAATGACGACCGGGACACACCTTACTACATGGTCGGAGACGACGCCTTCCCCCTTCGGCGATACATGTTAAAGCCCTATCCTCATCGTCACCTGGCACGGGACGAGCGGATCTTCAATTACCGGTGTTCCAGGGCACGCCGTGTGGTTGAAAATGCTTTTGGTATACTGGCCAATCGCTTCAGATGTCTCCTAACAACCCTGGGAATGAGACCGTCGACAGTTACTAAGACCGTCATGGCCTGTATGACCCTACACAACGTCATGAGGACTCGTTACCCCAACATCCAGAATGCCGATCTCGACCGGGAAGATGAGCAGGGCCAGTTCATCGCGGGTGCATGGCGAGACCAAGCCGTGCTGGAAGATGTGCAAGCAGCAGGGAACGGACCAAGATTGACCGGACCAGGCAAAGAACTGCGCGCATACCTCAAGAATTACTTTTGCAGTCCTGCCGGGAGTGTGCCATGGCAAGATGTGGCAATAAACCAACAGTAACGTCTGTATTCTGTGTAACAATATGCATGTACTGGATGCAACCATAGACAGTTCTCAGGACTTAGTACATTGTCGTATATTACAGTCCATTATTCAGTATGTTGTTTGCAAAATTAAAACTGTTATTGTGTATTCTTAAAACATTGTCTTTATATTTTATGCCACCGCTTGTAGATCAGGAGGGGCATTTTGTTTTTGATCTGTCTGGTTGTCTGTTTATCACCAACCTTTAATATTGGCTATAACTTTTGAATTACTGGTCAAAGAAACTTGAAACTTGGAATACATGCCTTTCTCATGGAACAACACATTTGGATGACTTGCGCAAGATCAATGGTTCTACCCAGTATTTGATTGAACAAAACAGTTTGGTACACCTGAGCTTAACTTCAAACAATAAATCAACCAATCAGTCAAAAGTACAGTGGCCCGTTTCACTAAACTTCGTAAGTCTTAAGAATTCGTAAGTCAAAAATTTAGAATTATTTAAAGTTTTTATAACTTCGTCTACTCCTGCCATGTGACATCTCTTTTCAAGGACGATTCCAAAGAGATGTCACATGGCATGATTAACTTAAGATATCAGAAATTACAAACATTTTAAAGTTTCGACTTACGAATTCTTAAGACTTACGAAGTTTAGTGAAATGGGCCCAGTCACGTTTCTCTGATGCGGTGTCTGGACAGGCTTTACACATTTTGACACTCGTCAGAGCAAAAATAGACAATTATCGACCAATCTATGCAATGAAAGTATACTTATTTAAAGATTAACGTTGTAGCCATTGATCAGGATAAACACTAGTATGAAAGTCCCTTTTGGTATGACGTCGGCCAAATATAAAAATTAATGTACACCAGTACGAAAATAATCATTTGTGGGTAAATAATAAAACAACATAATGTTCATCGTGATTAATTTTGATAACTGTAATTATACGAGGCACACTGTAACTGTAATTATACGAGGCACACTGTTACTATGATTGTACGAGGCAAACTGTTACTGTGATTGTACGAGGCACATTGTTACTGTATTGTACAAAACACACTGTCAGTACATACACTACAACTTTGGGCAACTTGGCTGAGGTGTGTCTCTGTCAGATTGTGCATAATTCCATGCCCTGTCTCTACTCCTGCTCCTGCTCCTGATCTGAGTTGTCGTCGTCACCACCGATTGTGTTATCACGTTCAGTGCTAGCCAGCACTCTGCTGGTCGCACCTAGCACTTGTGAAAGACTGTTATCTTTTGGCCTCTGTGCATGTGACTGCATGTTGCCGGATGATGAAAGCTGCCACGCAGCTTCAGCGATGTTGGATCCTTGGCTGGCTGCCAATGGAGACTGCAAGGCCAGCAAGGCTGAGAGGTCATAGGTCGCAGAATTAGCAGGTGGTGCAGAGACTGCCCTGGTAGACTGAAACATAGCAGAGGCATAACAATTGACCGTTTTGCAAGAAAACTTAAGTGTTTGTATGGCGGGTCGTAAAAGGTCGCCCGTACTTCGTCCTCAGTACAGTTATACTGATATAGTTTCTGGTCTTTCGGGATCATTAAATGTTATTCGGTGTATTTGAAGTTTGAATAACGCTGAGGCCGGTGCTTGGGGGCGTTGACAGTGTAGTACATTTCATTGCTGTCAATGAACAGTCTTAATATAACCGAGACTGCAATTTTCTCTCTTCTGTTGCATGTTTTGCTTCCAGGAGATCATATCACCATAATTTAATTAAGGTTATGACATGCATTAGATCTGAATATTGGAAATTAATTATTATTATTATATATACTGTTTAATATCACAATGAAAAAAACACATACCTGCCACTGTTCATACTGCTGATCTGGCGGCTGCTGCTGCCGCAATGGAGCCGTAGCAAAGGGGATAAACGGTTGCGACTGTGGTTTCTGGGATACGGACTGAAGATACATCGGCTGGTGGTGATGAGGATCTACCATCGGGATGGGTGGCTGTACGAACTGCGATGGGGGTGTTGGAGGATGCTGTTGGGGGTGCTGCTGAGTCCCCGGCATGAGCGGGACGTATTTCATGAAGGTGGTGAAAGTCTCCTGCTGAAACTCTCTGTACCGAGGTGCTGGCACCTGGTTGTTCGCGCTTGTCATCCACTCAGCCCAGGCGTCACGCTCGGCCTGGAACGGATCTGCAACTGCTGTCTGGGCTATACGCACCTGTAAACATAACAATTATAAATACAGCTTTTCAAGAATGTACCCAGAAACCACAAATACGCAGAAAACTAAAAACTCAGTCGAAACTTAACCCCTCATAAATAAAACTTACATTTGACCAGTACATTACAAAGAAAATAAGATTTTAAATAGGGGACCTCCTTTGTACGGGCAGTGGCTTAAAACCGCTTGTGTTTTAGGAACCGCCAACTCACACATCTACACTTCAATACACAAAACTTGCATTTTGTATGGGATTGAAATAGCAGAAAATGGTTTATTTTGCATTTTGTCGAGTATTTAGTTCTATTTACCTTTTCCGCTGCGTCCTGAGTGGCCTTGCTACTTGACTTGAGACACGCGATCAGCGTCCTGGACATGTCGCTGACGGATGCAGCCTTGTCCTTCTTGCGGGCAGCTCCTACTCCCTGCGACGTGGCCGGCTCAGACTCAGACGCTGCAGCATACTCCAAATCCGACGCCGAATTCTCGTCCTCACCAGCCAGCTGAAGCATTCAAACCATCAATAGTAAAATCGCGGCAAGTAGAAAGAAGGGTGAGCAACTCACTGGCAAAGAAAAACAATAAGACAACTCTTTGATAACTTAGAAAATCTACTGGCAGATGCTTACCCTCCCACAGGTCGATTTCAGCGTCCGTGGTACGTGATGAGCGTCCAGAAACTCGTATGCCTTCAGTTTGAACTTCTGGAGTGACGTAAGAGGGGCCGCCGCGGATCCACTCTTGCTAATTTTGGGCCTGTTCTTGAGCTTGAAGTGTTCGGTACGGCAACTTGTGAAATGCCTCTGTATGGCTTGGACTGCAACACACATACAAATTCATTAGGTTTGTTTGTTTGTTTGTTTGTTTGTTTGTTTGATTGGGTTTTACGTCCCACGAACATTATTTCAGTCATATAGAGACGGTCAGTTTTACACTCCGTTCCTGGGCGGGCCGCTCAACCAACCCCATGAGCGGCACACCAGTACTAGGAGCACATTTCTTCCACAAGCAACTGACAGCTTCCCTTCATATTCAGCGGAAGGTGGCTGGTCGTAGAAAAATCCACGACCATCCGTGGAAGACGTGACTGCCATTACTGACAGCGGCAGCCGGATAATTCTAAGCCCCTACCGGCAGGGCACAATTCATTAAGACATTTAACAATGTTTTCTAAAGTAAAACATCGTAAATTCAAAATTTGACAAATTTAAAAATAACTTCAAACATTTCAAAAGCTGACAAGGTCTCACCAGAAAGCTCAATCTGTTCGCTAAACTTGTCCAGAGTCCATTCCTTCAACTTCGTGTTTTTGTAATTCTCATGCCCAACATCGTAGTACATAGGGTGTCCCTCGTAGAAATCTGCTATCTTTTGCATCTGGTCTTGGGTGATCTCCTCTATCGGCACACCAACGGCTCGCCGCGACGCCGACGCCGACGAGGACTTGGACGAGGACGTGGGCCTGGACGAGGACGTGGGCTTGGACTGCGAAGTTGACGCCTGGGACACCCGGGACGCCATGGACTCAGCATCGGATATCTCCCCCTCGGTACCACTGGCACCACCTTCTTCCTCATTTGTCCTCTTTCGGGGAGATTTTCTCGTCTGCATTGCTTGTTTCTTTTGCCCCCTTCCATTGCTGCTAGCGGGCCTTTTTTTGCCGCAATTCTTCTCTAATCTCGGCATCCTGTTACTTACGTGTGTCAAGACCGAATGGATAATGCTGTATACAGACAGTAGCGAACAGTATATATACTAGCAGATATTTCCGGCCGGGTTACGGCCGAATTCCGGCCGAGCATCGGTCAGCCACCGGTACTATACTTTCAAAGGGTCTGTCCCACATCGGCCGTAGCTCGGTCGGAGCTCGGCCGGTGTCCGTTAAAAAAACTCGTCCTCTGGTTGTCTCAGATGCACGGGACACCGGCCGATACTCGGCCGTACACCGGCCGACGTGTTTTCCGATGTGGTTACGATGGGGCTGCGATGAGGGAGCTCGTTGAGAGCCCGTTGAAATTTAGCTCCAAAGTTAAAATTTCACCGAACTGTCACCAATGCGGTTTTAAGCAACAAACTCCACGGATGTTCGGCCGGTGTTCGGCCGGTGTTCGGCCGAGTTCGGTGAAAATCGCACCGCTGGCTCATCGGAACCTCATCGGCCGGGCTATGTGACCTAGGCATTACACGAACGTGTAAATGATCATGTATCTCCGAATTATTTAAGTGAGTAGCTGTGGCATAGACTCCGATGCGGGGTCTGATCTATCGAATACCTATCTAGTAAAGTGTACCATTGCAAGAAATATCATGAAAAGATGACGATCAGTAATAAGACCACCAGACCTTATGGACCATACCGTTTTACCATTATCCCTTTCTTTAAATTCAACTTACATTGTTACATTGTACATGTACTGAATCATGGCATGGGCACTGTGGTTCCAAGATATTTATACCCGAGCAGACGTTTTTCTTTAATCTAAATACAACAAACACCGCAAATCTGTCCGAACAAAATCTTCAAATTTCGCGCACTACAGTGTGAGCGATGTTCCCGAAAAGCGCTCGCATTCAAACCTGTGAACAAAGGCCACCCTTTGGAAAGACATATCATGGCCTTACTGACAGGAGATCTTTATTCGGAGGTTAATTTGTTCTAAAAAACAAAAGGCAATTTTTAATGAATGACCATTTTTCACTGAATGGCCTATATTCGGAGGTGGGCGCTAATAAAGGTTTCACAGTATAAAAATAATAGAAAGCGAGTGACTATGAGCAAAGCAGAATGACAACTCTGGATAAACATTGAGTGTCTTGTGTTTTTCCTGGACAGCTTCGGTTGTTCTCGCGTTCATCTTCATAATCTATGTGTTTTCATTTCATATCTTAGTTTATGTCGCCTCATTTCTCTCAGAGCTACTCGGTGAAAAACTTGTGATGATTATATGCGAATATAACGACTCAGGTCCGTGACAAATGATGTGTAATTTAAACTTTATTCAAATATAAATAGCCTGACGTCTAGCGTAGGCGATTATTATGATCTCGCTTTTGAATACTTTACACTTGTAAGGTATGTTGAAATAATTGTTATATGAGCATATAAATAAGCCACACAATTTTTTGAATGACTCTTTCATTCATGAGCGATCAAAAACTCTATTTGAAGTCTTAATGTTAATATTAATGACAGTTTTTTCTTTGCTTTAAGCTCATATATTTTAACATTGTATACATTCTTAAAAGTATATATTAACTGTAAGATATTAGCCACTGTTGCCATTATTGTTTTTGAAATTCACTTTTCGTAATTACCTGCTTAATTATATTAAAGTCCACTGTAGTCAACCCATTTATTCAGACAGCGAATCACTGTGTGTGTATGTGCGAGTTGTTTTCATGTTTCAGTTTGTATTTCTTTTAACGTTGCAACAATGTAAGAAAATCAAACATGGCACCCATTTCAAATACATACTCTTATATTCGTATATAAAAATTTAGACTTTTAACTTCTCAAATACCTCAGACTATACTTATTGGCCTGACAAAGATCTGCCGTGAAAACAATTATGATGTGAATAACCGGTATATGTTAAGGCATGTTACATATTATTTACAGAATATTTATATTGGTAACAAAAAATTAAAATATTCAGACCCGCCTCCGTGGTTTAGTGGTTAAGGTCTCTGACTTCAAATCACTGTAACTTCTCACTGATAGAGGGTATTGTGTTCGAGCTACCGACCATGTCTCTTCATGTAAGAAAGTAGACAGTTGCTTATGGGGGACTAGTATTGGAGTCTATTATTGGTTCTTCCCATGAGCGATGCTTAGGCGAACTGGTCGCCTCATATGAGTCTGACTGGGGTGTAAAACTCGATATAAACAAACAAACAAACAAAACAAACAAAAAATCTTCAAGACTATGTTTGTACATTGTAGTTTGATTTCTCACTCCATATTCTAATGGAGACTTCATGTATATAACCAGAGAAAAGAATATTATTTAAGATAGTAAATACTAGATTTTCACCTCAGAAATCTTGCTATCCCATGCTTCTTTATAAAAAACCTGTTTTGTCTAATAGATCATTTTGGGAATCTATTGTCAGATACAGCATTACGTTCTCCTGTGAAAAATCATATTTGAACAATAGCCATCTGTGGTTACAGTCATACAAGTAGGCAAAGGTCAAATTTATCACTCGTTCATTGATATTATAAACCATGATTCTAAATCTCTAAACAAGTCCATACCTCACCTTTCACATAGATGACCTTTCTTCACTGTATTTAAAGTTAAGCAAATGTTTGTATTGTATTTCTATAGTTTCAAATTGCGCAAACATTCCATAAATTAAAACGGTTTACTGTCGTTATTGCCGTAATGTATTGTTATTGTAGAAGTAATACAATTTCAAAGGCGAATATTGTAAATAATTTGAGTTAAACAAAAATTACATACAATTATAGATACCCCTACTTTGTCACACCAGAAATTGTCTGGGTTATGTTATGTGAAGTGGCCTTGTATAATGTCATGTGCTGATAATGTATAATATCAGCATATTGAATATTTTTTTACATAGATCCTCACCCAATGTGTTGCATTAGGACAACGAACTTTTGGTTTGTGAATTAGTCGGCTTGGCATGGTGCACCCACTTTTGTTTAAGACATTGCGTCCTTGGCCATTGATCGGCCACGGCGGCTAATAATTTATGTGACGAAGTTAACAGTGACTTGCAGATGGCGAATTTGTTTCTGGTTGTCCGACCTACGTTACTTTCTTCTTGCGACTCTGGAACTTTTAGGCTCGAGAAACAGTACATACAGTTTCGCATTTTTTATCATTCCGCTTTAAAGAACCTATCTATCCTATTTCAAACGAGCATATAACCAGAAACAAACATTTGTTTGCGCCTCAGATACTAGGCAACAGTCCTGAGATATGTAATTGAGATGTTGTTCAAAGAAGGCGTTAACACCGAGTACAATAAATCAAAGTACTGTAAGTACTCATGGAAACTGAACTTGCTTAGACTTGTACCGCAACATTTGCTTTGAAAATCCATGCGCGCCGAGTGAGTGACGGCTAAAACATATTACATATTATAGTAATATCTGTTTTACACTTACAGTTTGACAAGTGACTTATTTTGGACATGACTTTTGACTATAAGTATTTTATCACAATAAAATCTGAGTATTGAAAAGCCAGAATCAAAGTTATACAGATTTTCAAGTTCTCCAATAACCGAAATTCTCAGAAATCCTCGACTTTCCAAATCAGGTGAGGTTTTCAGTCTTTCTAAATATTACAATGTACTTCATTTGTTGTGCCTTGAAATTGAGACTGGTCTGCGTGGTAAGATCTTATAGACATAGGCTGTAATGTCAAGACTGGTCTGCGTGGTAAGATCTTATAGACCTAGGCCGTAATGTCAAGACTGGTCTGCGTGGTAAGATCTCATAGACCTAGGCCGTAATATCAAGACTAGTCTGCGTGGTAAGATCTTATAGACCTAGGCCGTAATGTCAAGACTAGTCTGCGTGGTAAGATCTTATAGACCTAGGCCGTAATATCAAGACTAGTCTGCGTGGTAAGATCTTATAGACTTAGGCCGTAATGTCAAGACTGTTGTGCGTGGTAAGATCTTATAGACCTAGGCCGTAATGTCAAGACTGGTCTGCGTGGTAAGATCTTATAGACCTAGGCCGTAATGTCAAGACTAGTCTGCGTGGTAAGATCTTATAGACCTAGGCCGTAATATCAAGACTAGTCTGCGTGGTAAGATCTTATAGACCTAGGCCGTAATGTCAAGACTGGTCTGCGTGGTAAGATCTTATAGACCTAGGCCGTAATGTCAAGACTGGTCTGCGTGGTAAGATCTCATAGACCTAGGCCGTAATATCAAGACTAGTCTGCGTGGTAAGATCTTATAGACCTAGGCCGTAATGTCAAGACTAGTCTGCGTGGTAAGATCTTATAGACCTAGGCCGTAATATCAAGACTGGTTTCCGTGGTAAGATCTTATAGACCTAGGCCGTAATATCAAGACTAGTCTGCGTGGTAAGATCTTATAGACCTAGGCCAATGTGTACACTACGGTAGCGCTATGCACTGACAAACGTAGTGACGTCACGCTATGTATAGAATGGACCTAGGCCGTAATATCAAGACTGGTTTCCGTGGTAAGATCTTATAGACCTAGGCCGTAATATCAAGACTGGTTTCCGTGGTAAGGTTTTGTAGACTTGGGCCTTGACACATACTAGAATATGACATACTGAATGTAAACTATTTGAGAACTATCCAATGGCTCATTGAACTTAAACTGAACAAAGCGAGTGAACTTCTAATAATGACTATACTTTCATGGTTGATTCGTCAAATATTAGGATCATTATTTTCATGCTTCTGTGCTTTTGATTTTATGGAAAAAGATGTACTGAATTTTGGATACTTACAATAAGATTGTATGTTAGAGACGTACGAACGTATTAACCATTTTATGTGTTTATAAAACCGTGCAATATATTTTCTTAGAAAATTGGTTAAGTATGAATATTCTAATGCTGTCTGGTAACAAATATAAAAAGTGTTTATGTCTAAGGCGTTTTGATGGGTATCAAGTGAATTAAGATCCCCTATAAAAAGCAGCCTGTCCCAGCACATTCATTTTAAAACATCGAAGACCAAATAAATCTCGTCAGTTGATTGCCTTTGTTTGCAGATTTGGATGCTCGTGAATTAGCCATTTGTTTAACAGGAATACAACGTATTTTAATGTTGAATATACGAATACAGACCTTAGATTTACGTCAGCAACACGAGCGATTCGTGAGTAGTTTAGTCTGATCTAAAGGCTTCATTGGTGCCATCATAATTTCTTCATTCATGTTCGCAGACATTCTACTGTCGACACCTAAGAATAGAATTGTCGACGGAATACCTCATATCAAACTAGTGTTATTCTTCTTCTAACACTCTACAGTATCCTCTCCTGGAAAATTGTCGTAAAGGGTTAATGTACATGTGTTCGTAGTGTGGCGATCAGAATGCAGAGCACAGTTTAAGTCATGAAAGTATTAGTGGAAACTGAACTTACTTAGACATGTACTACATGAAACGGGGAAAAACATGGCACTTTGTCCGCATAAAATGCCATGCGCATCGAGTGGGTGACGGATATGGGAAGCTGAACTATCGCTCAGTTTCGAGACCCCCTTGAAGGCCTCTGGACTGGTGACTGATTCACTGATGCTCGCTATTCTGTGAGCTTATTCCTCAGTCTGTTGAATGAGTACTTCCTGACAGTACTGTAATAGTGGAATGTAATCTATATCTTTATCCGCCAAGAGTCAGTTAGTGCCAGAAATGTGCGCTAGTGGATTTATTCATGTCAAAGCGCCTTGTGTAACATTTGCATCGCGCGACTAGTCTATCATAATAATATAGATATTTCGGGTATTTATATTAAGCCTGTTTTAACAGTATTTCAATTACAGACCGGCGGACAGGGTATCAAAGTTTATCACTTCGTTACAAAGCCGTGTCAGATCGCGACAGTAACCGTGAATATGGTTGTAATTACCAAAATATTTTAAAATGGTGTTTTACAGAGTGATCTTGAGCAGTCTGTACAAGTCATGATATCGGAACAGTTTTAAAGAGTTTGTCTTATGAATTTATTCCTCACAGTTGACTAGCTTCATATCTGCAGTAGATCCTCAAAAAAGACCACATTCAAAACCAAACTCAACGATCTAATTAATGAACTATCTGATTAATGATCGAACCATCTGATTAATGAACAATCTTATTAATGATCTATCTGATTTATGAACCGTCTGATTAATGAACCATCTGATTAATGAACAATCTGATTAATGATCTATCTGATTTATGAACCATCTGATTAATGAACTGTTTGACTACTGAGGGCGTTTCACTCTTAAGTTTAAACATACAGAGGAAATATTGAACACAAGATCGTTAAACAAAGGCTGCTATAATGTGAGGTTTCACTGCATTATGAAATAAGTTACGATGGACCAATTGTTGCCTTTTCTTGTACTCTTGTTTGTTACTATGTATTATCCAATGAGGTCAGCCGAGGTCGAGAGGTTATGGATTGTGACTAGCAGTCACTATCCCAACATCAAATCCCAAGTTCAAATCCAATCCGGGATTCAATTTCACTAGTGAGGAAGCTACTCAGCAAGCTCGCGGGATGTCAGATAACAGCTTACTGCACTTCCTGTCGGTCACTGGTAAATGTATGAAATATCATAAGGGAAATTGATAACATAAAACCGCAAGGCTTTGTTGCATCTAAGCCATTATCACAGTTAGCTTTTTTTGTTTGAATACATTTTACGTAACACGAATGTTATTAAAACAATGGGTCCATAAACTCAATACGTGTTATTATTCTGTTTGGTTTAAAATACACACAGACACGTGCACGTACATACACACATCTCTATCAACGTATTGACAGTTCATGTGTAAATAATTCTCGCCTCAGTGAATCACCAAAGTTCACTCGTAAAACTTCGGGAATTTCCGTAAATTACTCCTATGCTCGTGAACTTCGTGCGCTGTGTAATTCTTCGCCCTGTCGATGTTGGCTCTACGTGATTGCAAGATTAAATACTTGAAAATAACATAATTTAAATAGGTAATTATGAGATGAAATAATCGCTGTGTGCACGATTGGCCATTACTTGGAGGTTATAAAAGAGTGGCCGTTACTAACAAGAGATGACATATATGTTCAAATGGTAGTTAATGCAGATTTGACTACTTCCATTCATTTCATTCTGAGACGGACTAACAATATCAACAAAACTTGAAGCGTATTTCATGTTGGGTATATTTATTATATGTCTGTTTACCAGTGTCGGTTGAAATGAAAAACTTATATCTACGACTAATTGGTTGAATATATGGCCAGTCCTAATATAATGACCACATCATTAAAACCTCACAAAGTGCCCACTCCAATATTAGAACCATTTCATTGTGTATCCGCTAATTTTTGACCGGTTTTCAAAACTTGACAACAATATCACCTTTACATTCTTTTCGATACCAAAGTTGGTCTTAATAATCCAGTTTTACTGTATAGCTACAACAAAGCCTCGTCATGGTTCATGCTGGGACATTTTGAATTATGTGCTTTTTAATAACAATAATATTATGTGAAACGTTAATGCTGAGTTAGATCATATTCCTATAAATGAACCGAGACTTCATAACATTTAACCGTTAATGAATAGGCTTCAGTGGTCAAGTGAGTATATGGTCTATGACTAGCAATTTAAAAGCCTCTTAATTTAATTAACGCTCTGAGTTCGAATCCCATTTGGATCAAATTCCACATGCGAGAAAACTAGCCTAGGGTAGGTCGATGGTACAATCTAAGGTTCCATGTTTGCTGCGGTCTTCTACCTGCATGGTCATGGTCATTTGGCTACTTTTCAGCTGTAATGGTGGTAACCAAATGACCATGACTGTTTTGTGCGCTATTAAACTCAAGAAAGAGAGAAATCGTAAATAGCTGTCCACATTTTATGTCTGTGAACTACAGCGTTCAGCACATGAGTCATCAGTGGTATCATATGTAGCTGACATAAGGTACCACACTTCACAGTTATTATAATGATATTACATAAAAGACGAACATCTATATAATAGTATGTCCTAAATTCTGAATGAATTCATGCATTGTAATTGGTACATGTATAATTACACACAACAGTGGTAAACTTGTATTTGAATATTCCATTATTGTATGCATAAGCAATTTCCTTTTCGAAATAAACCAACCAAATACTTATTCATTTAAGCCAAACAATAATTTTACGAAACATCAAAGTATAACAATTTTATTTTATTTTGAATTTAGTTATGTGCATCAATTTTCTTTCGAATTAAGTTATGTGCATCAAATTTTCTTGAAACTTAAACAAGCGTAAGAATTATTAGAATAGACTGCTATTTAAATGGCTTTCGTGGAAATATCACAATCATGCAGTTAAACTGAACTTTTTCATGCGCGAGCGGCAATTTTATTATACAATCCAATCACCGTGGCTCACACCGGATGTCACCAAAAATACATCTAAATGATATTTAAACAAAAATACAGGCGATTAAAATCTATTAATTATCAATTATGCATTCTATATTGCTACGGTCTGCAGCCAAAAACGACACCAACCTTTAACCGATTCAACAACCTAAGATTCACTGTAACCCCTAAAATGTATATAAAATACACACAATACTCTAGATTCAGTTTCAGACCTGGTCGAGTGGTCAAGGTCACTGACATCAAATTACTGTAACCTCTCTGACTGACTCACTGACAGAGGGTCGTGGGTTCGAGCCCAGCTAACGACCATGTCTCTTTATGAGAGAAAGTAGGCAGTTGTTTAAGGATGGGTTCTACTCAGGAATGATGGTTAGTTGAACTGTCCACCTTATATGACTCTGACTGTTGAAAGGAGGCGTAAAACCCAAACAAACAAAAAAAAAAACAAAAAAAAAGGAGTCAGTTTCTGACTACTCTCTATCACAACGTCGCTAAATGTTTTTCCTCACTTGCGACAAGTTCAGAATAAAATAGCAATTGTAGGAATATTTATGTACGTATCAAATGATTTCATGCCTTTCTCCTCGGCAAACAAATATTTCTAACGATTATAAAAATAAACCCAAAAAATCATATTTTCTTTTATGTTTATTTATTACTTATCACTGTCGAGTGACCATGCAGTGATTCAGACCTTATATATCTTTATTATGTTTCTCTGCATCAACTGTCCTGAATTATGGTGGAAAATACAACACACATTTCTTTTTCCACGGTAGTTTTAAAAGACATTGATAATTCTATATATAACCAAATTCATTCATGTTATAATATAATACGATGACCATAACTAGAACATAATGACCTAATCCGGAGTACAAGCGGTAAAACCGGTTTTACTCTCCGTGAATCAGACGACAACTGACGGAAATTTAGCCGGGTATATAAACGCGTGTCGACAGCACGAAGTTGACAAGGCGTGGCATACGCCGACTGATAGGACGGTGAATTGATTTCTGCAAGTTTTGAAAAGCCGGATAGATATTAAAAGGTATATTATTTATTGCAATTCTATTTCAATTTATTATTTTGACAGTATATTTTGGAATTGTTATCAATAATAATATGTTTGTATAGTTTATGTATTTATTTTGGCTATACATTTTGTTTTTAAGTTAGATAGTGAGAAAATATCGCGTTTGAATAAATAACAGAAGTCTAATGTACATTTGTATAACCTTTTGTATATAATATAAATCTCCGTCAATTTGGTAACTCTATCGCCGTTAAATTAGTTCCATTCAATTTTAAATTGCAATTATAGAAATGATTGTTTGAATATTATAATAACCGTTGATTTTATCAGTCTCAATTAATTGGTAATGTTTGCATAGCAGTCGGTGTCATTTGTACTTTTTTTGCGTGCATATGTAATTTTAAGAGCACCGAGCGTATTTATAAGCACGTGATGAATTTTCTCGTACTGGGAAAAAGATGCGGTAAAATGTGCTCGCTTTATGTTGCTTTGCAATTACTGTATAGTACTGACTTGTGAGTACGATGATATTCACAAGAAGCGTGTAGCTTACTCCGTTTGCAGCACTGATAACCAATGGCATTGCTGTGAATGAAGTCAGTAACTCGCTTGTTAAGTTTTAGGCCCTTGTCCATAGTCGTTTCATTTTCAATATCATTGCAAAAGTTGTATAATAGTTAAAGTTTTGTTTTTGGAAAGTCGATATATCAGGTAACAGGCCATGGTAAATGGGTTGTGTATTCATATTGTTTTAACCACGTTCAATGTTTTGCAGCATTTACTCCTTTCATTTTTTACTTCACTAAGCTACATTTTATTGTAAAGTGTTTTTACTACCACTATTGATTTATTCAACTTGAGGAGTGACGGCATGTCATCGAATATTTGAAATAGTGAAACGTTCTGTGAGAGCAAATTCTTTAAGTAGTTTATCATAATCTGATTCTAATAATCTTTCATAAGTACCTACGCCCACTCAAAAAATGATTCACTGCGCATGCGTACATTAATTTTCTGCAAACATATACATCTACCGTATACACTATATTACAATATATAATATATATAAATAAATGTAATATATAGTGTGTAATAAATATATACATGTATAGAAAATAATGTCAGAAATACCGCCAGCTGTTACGTAGATTTCATGGGTATTTTACAATTTTAGTCGCGTAATTGGTATTTTTGAAAAAATGTTGATAATTAAAACAACTAATTAAGCACTATAGTTCTATAAACTGAATATTTCGGAGTATTCTAAAGCCTGAAAGACGTGCGGTTGGTAACTTTATTTCAAGACACCCGTTTTTGCTTAAAATATGTTTTGAATTGTGAAGACTTTGCTCGTTCTGACACTAAAAGATATTAAGGACCAATTTCGTGTTTATATTAAATAAATCATTTTCATCCTGACATCAACTAGACCATTTTCGTTTTGACAATTATACTAAAACTTCTATCGTTCAGTTGATTTTTTAAAGCTTTTTTGCTTTTAAATACAATTTTGATATTGCGTAATTACAGTTTGCAGTTCAACAGCACCTATCGCCCATTCGAATTTCAAGACCATCCCGTTAAAGCAATATTTTATGTTTGGACAAGTCTTCTAATTTCTTCGATATTTCAAGCTGGTATGCCTTTAGTTTCACATGCGGTCCTGATATTTCGGATTTATCGTATTTTTTTGTACATGTACATACATTTCTTTTCATTTTCACGCAAGAAAGTTTTTGACAGTCTTCATAAAGTATAATTAAATGAGACGTATACATAAATCACTGAAATTGCTTCGTTCCTATGGCAACATATTTAGTCAAGTGTTAAAGCAACCCGGATTCACTTATATCTGCGTATAGATGTAAATTATCGCGATAACATAATTTTAAGATGTTGATCGGTAAATGTGACGGGTGATTAAGGCTAAAACATGCGTGGTATTCATACCCCAGTGAACGCATTCGCCCAACTAAGATCTATATTTACAAGGACATGTGTGCAAGTCCTTCGTATTAATTTTGCTTGTAGAGTGATCAGAGACGGGGTGCCGACAATATAAATATTAATTATCTTCAAAATTATGTTCCTTTATGATTGTGCAAAGCCCGTGACACGTACTGTACTACGCGTTATTATAATTTCAAATATTTCCTCTAAACAACCTTCAGTCGAGACCTTGGAAGAAGAAATTCTATATATTGTATGAATCGTGTTTAACATTCACGCTTATTATCCCTGAACAAATGACCGTAAAACTTATCAAATATAGGACACTTAACATAACTACTATTGACGGCAATAATGCAATACAGATGTTAAGTGAAAGAATCGTCGATATCTATTCCTCCATCAGATCAATATAATTACAATTAAGTTTATTTAAACGGACTTGTTTGCTGACGTTATTCAGAGTTCATTGAACATTGTCGTTTTCAAACTTGTTATAAACTGGGTAATTTTTCTTTCAACCGGGAGCAGAATATTAACATCTTTTTTTTCATATACCTTTGGTGTTGTTGTTTAGATTCTTAAGCAAAACTGTTTTGTTCCAATCCGAGATATAAAGCAAAATACATAGTGATACCAAGGACTTATATACATACATGTATGTATATAAGTCCTTGGTGATACTCTTCATTTCGAACTTGGGGGTGAACGTCCAGACTAGAAGACTGTCCGGATAAGGAAAGTTTTTTATCTCAATTTCAAGACAGAAATACAATTAGGTTTTATGCGAAATAAATAAGGCGGTCCAGATGACATAAAATAATGGTTTTAGGGGTCTATGCTAGAGAAGTTCCTCTTTACTGCAACATTAACGAAGAAGACCCGAGTTTTCAGATGGCCCGCGGGAAAACTGTGATCACGTGTTAGCAACTTATACATAATATATCATATCAAGGATACGGAAAAAGCCGATCTTCTCCGGCTGTGTGATCGCCAATTGCCTCGATCTATGTTACTTATCTTTTTACGGAGCATACGGAACTGCCCGATCTTACACGACTGAACGAAAGCGTATTGTATAAAAATAGCTTTAATAGATGGTATGTCAAGTCACGGCATATAGGCCCAGAAGAATATTTGCAAAAGTGTGCATAAAATTTGTTTAAGGTGTTTAATGACTAGGACTAATGCATTGAAAAACTCTTTTCAGATTTATTATTTTTTTCACCTTGTCTGCTTGCTTTTATTTCGCTGCAGACAGTTGAACACTAGACGACATTAATATAATCACATATATCATATATCGAGTTTCCTTTTGAAAATTTTAAATGAAAATAATGCATTTTGAAACGCTTTCGCAGAGAAGCGACAATGCAGCGCCACATACTGAAGAATTATACCACAACCTAGTCACTTGCTTTTTAAATCAATATTAACATTAATAATATTAATCATAAACAAAACATGTATTGTACATGTAATATAACTTCAGTATTTTGTACAGGGAGCAGCTTTTCTGCAATCCCAAATATGAAAAACTAAAATAATTTAAGTTTCTCCCGCATAAGACTAAATTTAAAAAGATCACTTGCCATGCTGAATAAATAATAAATGGGAGGAAATATCGCCCAGTTCAGCTTTGATGTGCGGTGACAGACAAATTTACACAGTCTTGTCATCGCCTCTGGGTGGGCTTCATTTTCTATTGAGGTCAAACCATGATTTGCATAGTTTTAAGATATTGTATCGTGAGATTTCTCTTCGAAATCGTATAATATTGGAAAATAGGGTGTATAGCCGTTCAGATTTTAGATTTTATCAGTTAGTCGCGGTAGTTTTTCATTTGCGGTGAATTAAAAAAATGTTATATTCAGTGCCATAATTATTAGGAAGAAACGAATGAATAAATTAAAAAATAAACTACTTTGTACATTGTTTTTGGTGTCGGCATAATTAGAACTATTTTAAATAGCCTGGTCTATTTGTAAAACGCAGCTAAACATGTGAACAAAATCAAATACAATTGGTCGTTATTCAGAGGTTTATTTATCGTGTTAATAAATTCTACAGAAGGATGATTCATGTTCACGTGTCCTTTATTTGCCGGGTAATACAATGTTTACTCGGATCTTAAAGTAAAAAAGGTTTGGAATTGACCAATGACAAAAAATGAAATAAAACATTTTTTTTAACAAATGACAATTGAAGGTCTTAAACTGTCCTGGTTTAGGTACAGTATTTTAATTTCGTCATTTATTGATACTCTATACCATATATCAGTGATAAGTATTGTGTCATGTCATTATTTCTTCGATCACTTTATCAAATGGCTGCACCGCATTATGGAACTTAATTGATTACTGTGCGAGTTGGTATCGGAACTGAAATACTGGCTAGTATTTTGATCTGATCTTTGTGAAGCTAAACTGCTTACAAAGCCCAACCCCGGCTATGTGACTTGTGTAACTATGTTCCATAAATGAACAGAGAAGGGCGTTGCAATGAGAATCAATATTCCACATGACTAACTATACCCACTTACTAAATACGCTCTTGGACTTCGGGTGAGAAAACAAATATAGGGTTAGGAGTTTTCTTTCAATAAGGACGGTCAACATAGCAAAATAATGTAAATCCACAACGAAAACATACTGTGTCTTTAATTGAAATGTGTGTATTCAGCGTTTAACAATGGAAGGTCTTTTTTCTCTTCTAACCACAGCTTTACTGAGGTCACCGCGTTATTATAATCTTGTTCAGACGTGTCGGCGAGGGTTTGTCGCATTCATTCTTCCTAATTAGCGATTTTTTAAATCTCTAACTTTTTTTCTACATCTATTTTTACAACGCCGTGAAAATTCAAATATTATATTACATACTTGAAGAATAGCTGTTTTCTGTTATGTTTTTACGCACCCCACTGACTCGGATGGAAAAGTACAAAACCCTTTATGTGATTATTATAGTTGACCACCAGACGTTGATTAAACTGGCTTATTTTCACATGGATGCTACTGTCCAGTAATGAACCACATTTGAAGGATATTTGATTTTGTTATACTAAGGAATGTACTCATTTATAAATATATCGTGGGTTTTAGACCAGTTATATGATATTGCATTCTGTCAACTTTCGCTTAAAAACGTGAATCACTCTTCAACTGGATCTTATATTTTATTAGGTTTCCATTTGACATGAATCGGCTATCTGGGACCCTTTTCATAAACATCTTAACTAAAATAAAGGTCTTTTCATAAACACATCTTAACCGTTAAAATAGATGTTTTTAAACTTAATTAGACTTGTTACTTTTCGTACGTAAATAATGTTTGAAGTAATCTATGCTGTAAACTGTTGTTTAGTGTTCTATAACTCAATGCCTAAATATAAAATTGAAATTATTCTGAAGGGATTGTAAAACTTTGAAATATGGGGTGTATTTATTTTCTTGTTTCTGTTCTTGATTCGTAAGACTGCAATGTCATGTCTTATTGATAACCATCTACGTAGACTTGAATACAGATACAATATTGTAATACATTGCCTTTGGAGATGTGATATTTGATTGGTGTATTACATATATATAAACACTAGAAATCGTCCATACGTAAATTTGACCTCAAAGGCCTAGCTGGTAACCTTTTCTTGTCCCGTTTTGAATATTACACAAAACTCTCCACGGACAAAGATAGTATATTATTGTAATAATAGTGAGATAAACAGCATAAAACAGAATTGTTAAAGAACAAAGTGCTTGTCTGCTTGCAGGCAGTGGGTTATACATACAAATATCAAATACTGAACCATTGATAAGAAATCTAAATACTGCATGTATTCAAAACTAAATTTTATAGTTCCATCATCTTATCCGCAGAAATCATGACACCTTAGCAATGGTAATCGTTATGATAATCGTTGGTCTCGTTATTGACTCACAATGCATAAGGTCTTCAAAATTGCTCATGCAATCACTGCTGTTCCGCGAAAATGAAATGCGATTAATTACCTATTACAGTTAATTACATCGGCCTTATAGGCCTACTTGCACTGATAAAATATTGTGCACAGGATTATACTGTATTGTTAAGCTATTTTTTTCTTTTTCGGACATATAGAAATTATAAATTTTTCTTACTTTCTTAACGTATTTTTTTTGTTCCTGGGAGGTACAATTTGTCCCCAAATAGTTTTGAACTCCTATCTATATATCTTCAAATACTGTCTCGCACCTGTCAGAAATATTGTGGGCAGGTTGCATGCCGCGTATTAGTAAAGTAAAAATACTTGAAGACGGCTCTTCCAGCTAAAGATTGAAATAAGTGATTATTAAATTGTTACATATAAAAGGACAAGAGGTTAAAAACAATTGTAGTGGGCTGACAAATTTATCTGGGACACTGCCTGCTTGAACTATTCAAGATCTGGTATGGCAGCTATACATGCTCTGATAACCCGTTCCTCTGGGGTTTGCTGTTATAGAAAGTTGGCGGAAATAGGGACAGCTGAATAATCGTAAAACTGGGTTTTCAAATTGTCACGTTTTTAGTTTCTTTTTTGTAAGTAACGAGTCAAATTTAGTATTAAACACGTTTTGTCAAGTCTTATAATAACGTACCTAGCTATGTATGTTTTCGTATACTTCTGAAGAGAAATATCTTCACGGAAATATAAAATTATAATCATGATCGACGTGTTTGGTCAACACACTGTCGTTTTGCTTGTCGATTTTACTCTTATTAATACAATTGCCTACAATACTAATATTTGTGCGTCAGTCGATATTTTTTCAAACGGGTGTTTATGAAATGGAAAACTTCGTCACTGTTTACATTGTAATACTCGGGTGTGCAAGTGAAGGCGTTTGCAATCGACCGATTATGCCGGCGGTTGATAAAACCGGTATATGCTTTTGTCAAATGAACTTGGATTTATAAAAGCTGAATTATGCCTGTAAACAAATGTCTTTCATTGTTAGTCTCAATCAAATATAATGGTGACAGTTGGCGACATTTCAATGGATGTGCCTACACCATTATCTTGTATTTTAATCAGCCGACTTGTTAAGTTAAAAATTAGAATTTCTGTTAAGATGATAAAAATTAACTGACAACACTTATAGGGTATTCTTATAGTGCAAGGAATAATCATTTGGAAAGCAAGCACGTACAGTCTTAACCAGCTGCATTGTACAAGGGCTCATATATACCAGATATGACATGTTTACAGCCAAACATATGACTGTTTTCATATGTGTATACAATCCTAAAAAATCAATACATTGATTACTTTATAACATCGAGTGCGCTATATGATTATAACTACAAGGTTTAACTATTTTGGTCAAAATTAAATAAAACAATTAAAAGGATAAAATACGAAGTTGCATGTATTGACGAATGACATTTTTTGGATTTCTTTTTCATAGCTTACTACTTTGATAACTGTTCTCATTAGAACAATTATCAAAATGTTCAGAAATAAAGTACATCCCGAACTTTTATATCAAGCAGGGATGCTATATTACAGGGATGTGCAACCGCTTATCATCCACTGATCAACTATCGATTATCAGTGCCTAGGCTAGTTAATGATAGCAAAGGTATCAAAACTGCCGAAATTATCATGAAAATAACACAAAGAATCGATAATTGACAAAAAGTAACATTAGTGGTCCATGATCGACTCAAGTTCCTCGTAGTTTTTATTTGTTTGTTATTAATTTTAACAACTTATTTTTTTTCTAAATTGAATTTGAGAAAGAAATACTTATATTATGTAAGTTTTGTAGGAAAGAAATGTTTACGTTATGAAAGTTTTGTTTGATTTATGAGCTCAAGCAGTGATGCTATACCTGGCTCAAGACGAAATTTTCACTGTATTTTTTTAATTTTAAATTGAATTTTTAAAAGAAACGTTTATATCATGAAAATATGTATGAAACATTGAAATACATGTAGTATATTACATTATGAAAGTTTTGTACAATTAAATTTTATGTCGTTAAACTTGTTTTCGAATTATCAGCTGAAGGCAAAATTTTCACGGAATGAACTTGTGAAAGAAAAGTTATATCATGACAACAAATGTACGATAGAATGCTAAAATTTGACTTAAATTCGTGAAAGAAACTTTTATATTATGAAAAAATGTACGATCGAATGCTAAACATTTGAATTAAATTTGTATAACAAATATTTATATCATGAAAGTTTTGTTCGATTTATCAACTCAAGACCAAATTTAATTTTGTATCGTGGAACTTTTTTCTATTTATCAGCTGAAGAAGAAATGTTCATATAGTTAAACTTTTATTTAAATAAATGCTATATATCATGAATGTTTTGTACGAAAGAAATGTTATACATTTTATGGTGAAAGGTTTGTTATTTGTAATTTTGATTCGTATAAATTTGTATTAATGAACAACTTTATCTTGTTATTGATCTTTGTTTTTCATAATGTATGTCTGTATTATAGCGTATCAATTTTATTAGCCAAAGACTTAATCTGTAACTTTTAATCTTCCGCCAAAATGGCGTACGATATGCCCTCGTATAGTCAGAATCATAATATCGGTCACGATCTTTACTGATTACAAGGAAACAATCAATACATCCGGATGGAAAACAGTATGGGGTAGTCTATGTTTCATAAATCTACATTGTTTTCACAGCTGCACAAGTCATTTGAATGCATTAGGTCACGGTGTGTGACCATTAATTGGAAACAACAGGGTTCCACCAATAAAATTTAATGTCATAATTTAAACCAACATGTTCACATCGTATTGATTATGACAGTAATTAATCATTGTTGAAAAACTGATATTATTTTAGCAAATACAAAAACAAGTCAAGTACCTCAGATCACAGTGAAATATTCGTGGCGATTAGCATAAAACCATAATTTAGTCGACCTTACAACTAAATTAACCCATCATTAAAGATGTACATCACCAGATAAATATTGAATAAGATTAAACAGAACAGAACATACGTTTATTAAATCTTGTGTAACAAGGACACATTGATATAAACAATTATATACATTGTACAAACAGTATTCGGGTAATGTACACAATAAAATCACAATAATCATAAAATAAATAAATGTATAAATACAGGACAAAGTTAAGACAAGAGAAATACAGTAGATTTTCACATATTATTATATTTGTAAGTTATTTATCATTAACGTTCATCTTTCAAAAGCTTTAAATAAATAGCAACCAACTTTAAAGTAATGTTTCTTCATTATAAACATATATAGAATAACTGGAATTCTGTTAGCATTATAATGTACGTAATATTATACCGTCATTATTTCAAGACTTTGACTTGACAATTGTAAATGTAGTAGATATTTAAAGAATTGATCTGTATCTTATATTTCTGTATGGAAAGGCATGTATGCACGTATTCTATAATGTTTTCATATTATGTATGTATATAATGTTGTACGAGTCATGAATTAACTGTTTGACTTTACTCAATCTGAAAAATTAAACTGTTGACACGCTTCGTAATGAATTGATGTACATATTGTTTGTCACATGCCAGTTGATTCTCAATCAGCCATTGTTATGAATTGACGATTTCGAATTATAGGTGTGAAAATATGTGCATACCAAATAATATATTCGGGTTACATTGTTTCTGGTTTGCGCTAGAATCTATGTAGATTAGTGCTTATATGATGCTTTTTCGTTTTGCTATGCACCGGTAAAAATGGATCATTATCGAGAGCGAAATAAGGTACTACAGCAAAATAATTCTTGAAATTATTGTTATGCCGTTAATACCGACGTGCGTCAGTCTCAAAATATGGAAGAAATTTTTTATGTTTAGTATATCTTCACATACAAATGGTGTTGCAAAAAGTGAAATAATTTCCTCGTCAGATCAGGCCGCCATTGAATTGAATCGTAAAAATGGGGTCATGATCAATCGCGAAATTGTGTTCTTTTACAAAAGTAAGCATGAAAATATTATCATGCCGCCAATATCGACGTGTATAATTGTCAAACTATGGAAGAAAATTTTGATATAGAGTATATCTTCACATACAAATGATGTCGCAAAAAGTGCAATATTTTCCTCGTCAGATCAGGCCTCCATTTTGTAAATTGTAAAAACAGGGTCCCAATCGATCGCGAAATTATGTATTATAACAAAATAAAACATTACAATATAGTTATGCCGCCAATATAGAAGTATGTCACACTTCAACCACGACAAAATATCGTGAAATTAAGAATATCTTCACGTACTAAAGCTGTCGCAAAAAACTGACATTTTCTATTATGCGACCATTTCGGTCAAATTATCACGCCAGTTTGATTTTCGAACGGTCACAAAAACTTGGAAATCTTTAGAACCACTAATATTTGGAAACAAAATTACAACATCTGTAAAATATTTAACACCTTAAGATCAATATATAAATAACTCTATGCAAAAACAACATTTATTTAAGCCGATTGAAGAGAATATTTGACCCATCTTTTATCTGCTAGATAACGACATTAACGGTAAATGCATGCGCATGCGCTCTCGCGTGAATATCCCTAGGCACTGTTTTTCAGCCAGTTTCCGTCCGTTGCGTATCCCTGTAATATAGCATCCCTGTATCAAGTTAGTAGAAAGTTGTGTTACCTACCGCTAATTATAAAGACCTATATATACTACGACCCGTGTGCATATATGTATAGAATGGGTCTTTGCTACCTAGCTCGCACTTCTCTTTAAAATGCAAATTCAGGTGGCCGCCGGACGGGGGTCTGTTGATTGTTCTTCTGACGATGCTCTTTTACATATTTTTGTTTATAATATGAATCGCTAATGGTTTCTGTATTACGTACGATTTTTCTTTCTTTTTTCAGGTGTAGAGTTTCGTATTCTAGAATGGAAGGTGTGACAGCGCCAGTAGGATGGTTAACCATCTTGACGTTGGCGTTTTTGCTAGCTTCCGCTCAATCCCAGGGTATTTATTTACATATGATACTTCCTTTGATTGTACAATCGTATCTATACATGTATGTAAATGATGTAAATGTCACTGTTCGCCAATCTTATCTTATATCTTATGCATATTTGTATCCTTGTGGGCTTTTTAGCCTTTTGGAAATAAAATGTTTCTCTCTCTGTTTTACAACTAAATATTCTGCTGACTGAAATAAATATGATTATGTATTATTCTGACGAAGGCTATAAATGCCGAAACGTTAAGAAACATAAAGAAATTTTTAACACGTGTTGTTGTTGTTTTAACTGTATTGAAATAAATACAAAAGTCTTGCCCGGTCTACAAAAAGCAATATATGTTTTTTTATTATCGTACATTAATAAAAAAAGGAAAGATGACACAAATTATTTGAAACTGGTTTCCAGTTCCATGTTGCAGTGCACCCCGGCTTTTTACATACAAGTCAACGGGAACCAGTTTAGGGCTTATATAGCTCCCCCACCAATATTGGCTGTAATGATTTTGATATTGCCTCCTTACGGACCTGTATTACGATATGTAATCATGTTATTTTATTTAAATAGTCTAATTAATTTATTTACTCGATCAATACGGTCTGAAACAAGGAGACCGGGAAATGAACTTTATACCAGACATACCATTTAAACTGGTTTCCGTCACGATAACTTGCATGGAGGAAACGGCGGAAACCAGTTTAAGATATTTTGATTGGTTATCTCCCCTATATTTCGTCCTGTCCAGCAGCTGTATTCGTATTAATTCGTATTTGTCGTACTTACTACCAAGGCCAATTGCTTGTGCCAAACTAAATAACTTGGGACTATGCTCTTTTTTAATTATGTCTAGTCACTAAACGACTGATCACTTAAGCTGAGGATCTTTTCTAAGGCGTTTTTTATTATATTATAGCTGTTATTTACATTGTAAGTACTTTGTGATGTACGTTGTAAGATGATTTTGGACTAGCCAGGGGATTTATTGTTATTTTGTTATGCAGGTTCACTGGAGTTACAGCAACAAGTTCACTTCAATGGTTCAATCAAGGACTTATATTTAACAATATACATGTACATATTTATCAAATAGATTTATTTACTAAAAAATAATCAAGTGGATCTCTTCCTCCTTCTAATGCTAATTTAATACGTACAATCACTTTTAAATCTTAATCAATTATAAAGTATTTATCACCACATTGCTTAAATTGTTGTTCTCTCTATACTTTCAAGTTTGTACAAGAACAGATGGCAACTTTGATACAACACCATTGAATGTTAATATTGATGAGACTGATGTCAGTAAGTATTGATTAGGATTAAATTTTCTTTTTACCATAATCGCCCATGTACATGTTGCAGTAGTGTATAAGACGCAGGTAAAAAAACAGCTAAAATCCTGGGAATAGTTTGTCTTATACATCCATGGGCGATTACAGTAAATTTTGGCTAAAAGTTATTTTAATTTTTATTCATTTGCTTTCCATCTGTAAGACTTTGTAGTTCAGATCTTCCATGGTACCCATGTATACCTTTTTGAAACAGCAAAACCTTAACCGTTCAGTGTCAGATTCAGGACTTTGTGTTTACAAATTACAGGAGTATATGATTGAATAAAAAGCATGCATTGAGGTTTGAATCTATTTATTTATCACATGAGTAGTACAATGTATATATAATTATGTATAGATCTGCAGATACTCAGGATGACTCCTTATGGAGGTTTTGACTTTAAATGTTATTTAACCACAATTACTTATATACATTTTGTAAATGTGATTGCCAAGTTATATTGTACATACTGGTATTATATATCGAGGGCTCAGCGCAACACTGTCATAACTTGTTCTTATTTCAATATGAGTTACGACCATGTTGCGTTGAACCCTCGATATGTACTAATCAGCACCTCAAATCTACCTCAATTTAATGATTTCAGTTCATCATGGATGTAATTTTACGGCCATTGAAACATTTTTAATACCTTCTATTTTGTTGAATTTCAGACCCAGGTTTCTCTGCCAACATATACTTGGCTCAAATACCAATTTCTGGAATCTATCAGAGTACTGCCACGGTATCCCTATCACAAGGAGCAACAGATTCAACTCTTAATCCAAATTCCTACTTTGTATTAGAGAATGGAGGAGGTATCTTAATAGCATTTTCCTTTTATATCATGTACTACTAACTGACATAAAAACGTTTAATCCATTTTTGTAAGCTAGGTATTAAACTATTGTTTTGATTTACAATTATTTTTAAAGATGGTACAGGGGCATGTACTGGAACTGAATTGTTTGCTATACGAAAAAATATATATATAATTAATTGCTTGATTTGTGGATCAGTTCTATTGATTCATTATTTGTTTTATAAAACGTTCAATTTGGGTAAATTTTATTTATTTGTTTTATTTAGGCACTGGAATCTTTATTAGGCTGTTCAATGCTCTTGACAGAGACGTAAGTATGAATTCTCTCTACAGCTGCTTAGTGACATAAAAGTTGACATTTGTTGATGATAAAATAAGTTGATCCTTGTATAGAATCTGGATGTCTGATTAGGTTTTTAAAAAGTTTTTGTTGTTTTACTTGCCTAGTCATGTTCTTTTATTTATTAGCTTTTGTTTTAAAGATTGTGTGGACCTTGTTATAAACACATTTGCCATTGCTGATTTTTTAACAACTTTTGATTGTTTGAACAGGGAGGTCTTTATGGCAATCCAGCACCAAGGAACAGTGTTACATATACCTTGACATGTGCTCCCAGCTCTAACCCACAGAATCAGGTACATATTCTTGGTCAAAGAATTTTAATTACAAATTGCATGCATTTCTTTTTAAATTGCTTGCTATTAATTACCCTATTTGATGGCATTTTATTGGTACATTACTTAGCACATGTCGGTTAGTCCTTGGGTTGATCCGTCGCTAACCAAACCTTGCCCAACCAATAACTAGAGAATGATTTGGCTTAACCTCTGCAAATTTGGTTGGGAAGTTGGTCATCACCTGTAGATGACCCCTTTTGATTTGGAGGTCAGTATGACAAAGGTCAAGGGCACAGGGGCATCCGTGTTTCACAAACACTTCTTGTTTAATATAAGTTTTGAAGTATTGTAACTTTGATTCCTGGAGTTTATCACTGTTTGGTCTGGTTGTGGTTGTTTCAACATTACTCTATCAAGTATCTTAGCAATTACTTTTGAGGATTCAGCTATTTTCAGTCATTTTTTTAAATTTAAGATTTTTGTGTCAGTCGTCAAGTGATAATGGGATATTACTCTCCTGTGTGTTCAGGCTTTTATGCACTTATATGCCATTGCTCATTCTACTATACCATGTTCTATTATATTTTTATTTCTGTTCATTAGCGTACATTCACATTGGTTATTTCATTGAATGATGTCAATGACAATGCACCATTCATGGATAACCTTCCCATTCAGCAAGACGTTAGTGAGGTAAGTTATACTCCTGTTCAAGCTATGATGTACCGTGATTAAACTTCTGCTCCTTTTTTATTATTTTTATTCTTTTGTTGGTTTGCACCTTACAGGTAAAAGAGCTTTTATTTTAAACTTTGAAATGATATCAGGAATAGAATATTGTTGAGGACCAAGTGTATGTATTCAATTTTTCTGTCCATGGATAAAATGTCTTTAATTGCTAACTGTTTGAAGACAATATCTTCCATATTTGTTGTATTACATTCTTTGTTTATCAGGAGTCTTATTCACAGATCTTTGGTGCAGGTTTTTAAATTTTCTTAATCAATAATTTCAGTTGGTTCCTGTAGGAATGTCTGTGTATACTGTGACAGCTATTGATAGAGACCGGGATGTAAATGGCCAAGTTTTTTACAGTATAGACCCTGATTCGGTAAGAAGAAATCCTTAAAACATTTCTTTTTCTTGTTTCTTAAACAAAAAAGTTCTTACAAGTAAGAACGGTAAGTTACAAATACAAAACTAGGGAATGAAGCTTCAATGTTGGGTTGATTTGAAAAATATTTAAAAAATGTTCTTTTTGTTTTTCTTATTATATCTTTTGGGAGAAAACAAGATAGGATTTCATCTCTGAATTTTTCTGTCCTTTAGATTTTGTCATTAGAAAATCAAGGTCTGGTGCCCCAAATAATGGTTACCACAACCACGACAATTTTTCTGGCCTCATGTGCTTACTTGACAGCTTTGATACATGGTTTTTGTACATTGATCAGCAAGAGTCTTTTTTGCAATCCATTTATTTCATACTTAACTTGAAACTCTTGTAGACTCATTAAATTCATGACTTGTAGAATGATTTTTTTAAATTTAATTTTGTGGATTTCGTGGTTCAGCTCATCCATGAAATCAAATCCTCACAAATTGAAATGCAGAGATTTTTTTTGAAATATAAAAATCAACAACTTTATGTCCCCACCAAATAGCCATTTTAGTAAAAACCATGAAAATTGAGCCCAACAAATAAATGAATGAAAATACAGTATATGAAAGAAATGATACATCAGCATTGTTTGATTTTGACCTTTCAGTTTTGTTACCAGTTTATCTTAGAAAAAAAATTGAAAGATATTGTTTCGTCAATTTTTACCCATTTATTACAATGGAGAACAATGGTGAGAATATTTAAGAGAAGCCATCTTGATATAAGATATAAACCTAGCATGGGTACAAAATAGAACTATCACTATTATGATCATTAATATCATTGTATGAATTTAGGCTCTACTGTATTCAGTTGTGTTTTGTCTTTTGCATTGAATTGATATGCATTAGTTTTTTAAAGTTTGTAGGTCAATGTTTTAATTATTTTAATGAAGAAAATGTGAAGTAAACATTTGTTTGTGCTTTCCCTTGGATGTTGACAATTACGTTTTTTTTATTTTTCCAGCCATCTAGTAGTCAGAAATTTGCAATTGATTCAATAACTGGAGTGGTCACTGTTACAGAAAGATTGAATTATGAATCAATCTTCTCTCGCTTCTACAGTCTACGAATTCAGGCTAGGGTAGGTTCCACTTTCACTTAATACTTCTCAAATTTGATAGTGATCACATACTCAATACTTCAAATCACTGTAACCTCTCAGTGATAAAAGGTGGTGGGTTCGAGCCCAGCTACCAACCTTGTCTCTTCATGTTAGAGAGTAGGCAGTTGCTTACAGTGGATGGGAGACTAGTACTGGTTCTTTTCAGGAACAATGATTAAGTGAACTGTCTGCCTCATATGACTCAGACTGTTGTAAAGGGGCTTAAAACTCGAACATTAATGTTTGAATAATCTGTACATACAAATATATATTAGTATGTACCAATGTGATTCAACAGACCTCATTTCTTTTTTGTACTGGCATATGTTGCTTGAATGACCAAATTTTCATCAAATCTTATCAACAGTTGTATTAGAATTATAAACCAATCAAGTAATATTGCAAGTGATCCTTTTCAAATTTTAAGATGTGTATCCAAGATATACCACTAAGAATAATTTAGCATTTTAGATAACTGAGACTGCGGCCTATTAATGTTATTCTTTTATGACATTTAAACATAACATTTTCTCTTCTGTTAACTGTATCTACTTTAAAAATCACTTATACAGTTACTGATACTAACCTTTGCAAATTTTGGATCCTTAGGAATGACATATGTTGAGTGTAAAACTGTAAGTAAAAATTTGGAAAACAAATTGTAATCTTATTTGATTTTTAAATGACCAAGATGCTATGTTATTTCAAATTATTAATATGTGATGTGATGTATTCCGTTTTCAGGATAATGCAATCCAACCCCAGGTTTCAACTGCTTTACTTAATTTCACAATTATTGATGGAAATGACCAATCGGCTGCTTTTGAATCCACCAATTGTTTCGAGGACACACAACAGCATTGCATTGGTGCTAGGTACTTTGCCTCAATAATATCTGGATCTGCTGTGAGTATTTTGTATCAATTATACATTTGATATTGATTATTGTAATATCTTTCATTTAGTTGATTATCTCCCTTGATGACTCAGTTTGGTAAGCATGTGAAAAAAATGGGCCCAATAGTCAATAACCTGGATGTTTTCAATGTCATCATTTATTAAGCTCAAACTACAAGTAAATACGGTACCAACATTTTACAATGTGGCTGTTCAGTACATTTGGTATTAATCAGTTCATGTTGGTGAATACAACACCATCGTTAAACATTGGGAGACATAAAAAAATCCATTTTTTCCCCTATAATATTGCTCTTTCATATTTCTTCTCTATTCAAATATTGTCAATCATATAAAACTTTTCTGACATTTCTCTTGCTTCCACTGTTAACTTGGATGATGCAAATAGTGACCCTACAAGGAAAACATTTAAACCTTTGTACCAAGGTCATATACTAGTAGGTATAGATTCCACTAAAACTCTAACTGATTCATGAAAGAAAGTAAGTTTCTGATTTTGTATATTTGATTTCTTTCTAGGGCGGAACTCTTAATCTGAGTCCTCACAATTTAAGAGCGCGTGACAAGGATACACTACAAGCACCAGTTTCGTTCAGAATTTTTCGAAGTAAGTTCAAATTGTTCTCATTTGTCTTAATAGTATCGTCTTCCAAAAAAGGCCTCAATTTGCCGGAAGTCTATTTTCCTAATTCATTATGTCTGACTTAAACATGGCATTCACCATTGAATATTTAGAGACCTTTTGAGTAATAAAACCAGTTGTTTCATTTTCGACACAAACTGTAGCTGCTTATTTTTTCCTAGTGATAAGATTTTGAAGTTGACTGTTTGAATGTTGGTCTATTTTGACTGACTGCTGTACAAATTACTATTTTGAGTAAACAATTTTAGGTCTCAGTGGCACAAACAATCCAATTATCTTTATCACATATGTTTCATTGTGAACTCAACTAGCCTTACTGATTAACTGATTGATAGCCATTTTATGAATATTTTTTTGTTACTAAGTATCTCCTTGAATTCCTGAAGATTTTACTATTTTTTGACATTTGAATAACACAATGAATTCAATGGTATTTCTCTTGCTTTTTTTCAGCTAACCCATCTGGATATGAAACATCTTTTGCTATCAGTGCTGCAACCCTGGATTTTAATGGTTATTATACTGCTTCTATCTCACAACAACAGACAATTAACCGCAATAGTTTGTCATTGGAGAATGGTATTATAACTATCACTGTTGAGGTAAGGTGCAAAATTATTTTTGATAATTCTGTTGAATCAACACAAAAAATTCTTTGACGTACGAAAAGTGTTTTAAATTACTTAAAAGTGAAAAAAATCAGAAAATAATTGTATAATCTTAAGAAAATTACACGCATCAGTTTATTTAATGGAATTAATCTGAGATATATTTGCAAAATTGACTTTAATATATTTTTTATCAATACAGGCTGTTGAAAGTAATGCAAATGCACTTACATCCTATGCATATGTTGAAGTGAGTGTTGCTCCTGGTAACCAGTTTGGTCTGTCTATTTCAACTACAAATGGTTTAACAAATGGCTTCATCTCTGAAGAAGCTCCGAGTGGTACTTTTGTTAGGACCAGTACCAACTTCAACAATTTTAACAATTTCATCCAGTTCACTGTAGCCGATGCTGACTATGTAAGTACAGACACCATGAATTTTCATAAGATACTGACTGGCATATTGATCTATAGAAGTAAAACTTCCATTTTCTAATTCATATTTTCATTTTTATTCAAACAAGTAAGATTTCACACCTGTATAATTATCTCGGCAGTTCATGACTCTGAAGTACTATTAGTTTTAAAAGCTTAAAAGTATTTCTCAATGATAGTTACTTTGACAAATATTAATCATTTGATTTCATTTCTTATTTGTATTTTTGACTAGTTTTATTATTTTAATGGTTCAAGAAAAATAGGAGAATTTTTTTAGACACTTTTTATTCAAGTTAAGTTAATATCAACATCATAAATTAGTTAAATGCAAACTTTGATAGCAATTACTGTTTTTTGTTTGTCTTCAGTTTAGTTCAGAGACTGTACCAACTAATTACCAGTTGTCTACAAATTTACCAAATCTATTCACTGTTAGCAATGATGGCTATCTACAATTGTCTACATTTGCATCCTTGGACTTTGAGACTACTACCAACAATCCTGTTACCCTGGAGGTAAAATTTGGTTTTCAAAATAATGCTTAAATCTATTCTTTCCTAGAAATGAATTTTAGGAGTTATTTGAAATGAATGTTTTCGTCAGCCTAGTTTAGATTTAAAGAATGAAATTTGTGCAGTTGTGTTTTTAAGTATAATTAGTAAGATTTTGAGTAAATAGGTTTCAATAGTAAAACACTGGTCTGCCTGCTTTTCAAGTCATTTTGATGTATATTAATTTGAAATGAGCACATACTCATGCTTGGTTTAATTTTTATGCTCTGTCAATTCTTTTGTTTCAGGTTTTTGTAAGGGAAAATATTTTCCAAGGTAGCAGTGCTACAGTTACAGTTACTGTTACAATTGAAAATGCAAATGACAACGTACCAGTGTTTCCAGCTGAAAAATACGAGGCATCATTTCCCCAAGGCACCTACGTGAATGATAATTTTGGTAACAGCCCACGCCAGTTGATCACTCTGGCAGCCACTGATAATGACAATTTAAATCAAATTGAGTACTATATTATCTCTGTGGACGGATCTGGTTCTGAGCTGTTTACAATTGGTCAATTCTCTGGAACAATCTCAGCTGTTGGTACTTTTGCTGGAAACACAAATTACACCATTTTTGTGAGGGCCTTTGATGGACAATGGTTTGTGATTTATTACATAATATTTGTACAATACCTTTCATAGGGGTGAATCAGCAGTCTTATACTTTTGGTAATGACTACTAATCAAAATGAATGGATTTGAATTTCATTTCCAAGTTCTGATATTTCCGCGTTTTTTTTTCTGTGTCCCTATCCTAACTTCTGAGCCCAGTACTGTGTTTAGAAATCACAGGAAACGGGTGATTTGTGTATTCACCGGGCACAATAAAGAACCTAGAAAACTTATCGGTATTTAGAATAGTAAGAGTTGGGTTCTTCTAGATCTTCTCTCATTTCTCTCGAGGCCTGCTCTGAAATTACCCAAGCTGTTGAATGGGCTGTGTCGAATGGGCTGTTAATAAATAGATATTAAATGAACCAAAAAAATAAGAGTATTAAGACTTATATACTGTCGTGTACTTATAACTGTTTGACAAGATAATTTAAGTTTGATTACTTTTGGTCAGTGTTTACTTCATGAGACTGGCTTCAGCTACAGAAATGGAAATTTGACCAATCAAACAATGGGAAATAATGATCAGTTCTATCTTGTTCATGAGTGGCCTGTTATAAGATTTATATATTAACATTAATTTCAGGGACGGACGAACACAAGTGGACATCAAGGTCACTCAGACAGGCATATCTCAACCATACTTTCCAGCTACCACAATAAATGAAGTTGTCAGTGAAGGAGCTTTGTCTGGAAGTTCGGTGTTTCAAGGCGACGCGATCGATCCTGATGGGGATTCTCTCACATACAACATGCAGAGAATTCTGCCATCTAACCAATTCATTCAAAATGAATTTGTTATTTCAAATGAGTATGTTTTATTTCATTTACATTTGTATTACCAGTGCTTCAAATGATTAAAAGTATTACAAATAACAACAATCTAACTTAGCAACCACTTTGAATATTAAGAATACATCATTTTTATGCCAACTTGTTTCAGACCTGTTTTCAATACAATTTGATAATGGTGGAATTTTGATTGAATTTATACTGTATAGTGCTTTTATAACTCAGAAAATATGAAAATTGTTATTGAAATTGAATTCATTTGAATTGTATGCACTAGTTTAACATGTGTAATATGGAATTCATTGAACTTTGCAGGGGCCTTGTAACAATCCGTTCTACCAATGTCAATGAACAAACCAAGGTTCTAGATCGAGAAGCAAGGAATGCCTACGTATATGTAATCACCGCATTTGATTCGTCTTTCCAGACAGCTACAATGACACTTAGTATCACAATTACTGATATCAATGACAATAACCCAGTTTTCCTTAGCTCTCGATATTCATTCAACATTAATGAAAATGCTCAGCCGCAAGTAATTGGAACTGTTTCAGTAAGTTATTTTTGTATCATTACTTTTTGTATTTTGAATATCTTATCATATATTGTATTTGTAAGTACACGTAAATCTTTTAGCTATATTTGGTTTTAGTTTTCTTAATAATTAATAAATACTCAGTTCAGTCGAATTCTTTGTTGTTTTATATCCCATAAAATGAGATAAAACAAATAATATAATAGCCTAACTCAGCTTTGTTGGTTTTGAAAAACCAATTCCTGCCTCATAAGTTGGTATGGTATGTTTATTACTTTTGAGGTTTAGTTGTGGAGAGTGTTTGACTTTGTTTTACAGGCTACTGACAGTGATCTTCAAAACACTGTGAACTCGCAAGTATTCTACACCTTGTCCGTGTCATCATTCAGAATAGATTCAACTACTGGAGAAATTTCCAACAATCTTCCATTAGACTATGAATCACAGAATCAGTATGTATTCATTGTGAAAGCCATTGACAATGCAGTGGATTCTAGAACGGGTACTGCTACTGTTACTGTCAATGTAAATGATGTACAAGACCAAGTCCCACTCTTTGAAGAAACAACAGTATCCATTGAAGTTGCTGAATCAACTAGTACTGGAATTACAGTCGCCTCACTTCAAGTATGTTATGTTTAAAATGATTGCATATATCCTTAGACGGAGACTTTATCTGTCAAATAGCTAACCTTTTTTTATGGAACTGTTAGTCAGCCAGTGTGTCTTGATTGAGGTTTTGCTTTATTTTCCCAACTACAACTGTATTGAAATTGTTGCAATGTAGAAACAAAAATAGATATTCTGGTCTTTTTCTCATCATGTCTCATACACTGCTGCAGTCGCCCCTGATTTGAGAATCAAATTTCACTAAGCAAAGTTCTGACCAATTTTTGGATAGTTTTGTGTTTTTTGTATTTTTCATGAAGTTTAATGTTTGCTTTCTGTTATTCTGTGTTCATGTTCTATTATAGGCAGTGGATGCAGATGGTATACCAAATGTGGCCTACATACTGACTGAAATTATTACCAATGTCAATGACATAACTGATACCTTTACTTTGCAAACAGTGAATGGTGTTGCGAATATTATAGTTTCTAGAAATTTAGATTATGAGACAAAGACAACATACTCATTTACTCTTACTACGACTGATGGTCAGACATCTAACATTGCTGGTGCTACTGCAAACATATTCATCACCATTCTTGTAAGTTACACATTAATCTATAGTATATATATTAATCAAGTTTATTTACATGGTATCACAGTCATGTTCCAAAGCCAATCATATGACCTTGGAGAAGGAATGCTGTATGTAAAGGTTGTGAAAAGACAAAAAGCCAAAGAACTATGATGGAATAAGTTGTTTCTGGACAATATGTATATGTACCTGGAGATTATTCTTCCAGTGTTATTTGTTTTTCCAACTGATTTTGTAACATGCTAAAGATTGTTAAGTTTTTCCTGAGAAACAATTCCTATATTTTTGTATTCAGGTTACTAATATTTCAAGCAATTCTTAATGGATTTTCATGTCTAATCGGTCAGAAATATTCTTATTTGATTGCTTGTTATGTATGATTTTACATGGTGCTGGATTTCACTTTTATGTTCAAAGCTGTTGTTTTCATTCTGTAATTTTCTTCTTATACGCCTTTTATTAGCTGGGCTGTTTTTGAAGAAAATAGAAAAGCTATTATGATCACTGTGTAGTCTTTGGTGTCCATAATGTCAGAGTTGTCTGCATCTGAGCAAAAACTCGAATGTAGCTCATAACAAAACTATGAAAGTTAGCAACAAGAAACTATATGTGGATATATCTCACTGAGACAGGTAACAGTTGTGAGTTGACACAGCTTGCAGAGCTCTTGCTTTGAACATGGCCTTAGTTTGATGTCTTTCTTCACAATTGCTTGTAATGGCATATTCATTTTTCTATTTTTGCATTTCAGAATGTTAATGAATACAGTCCAGTTTTCTCTACTTTTAATTCATTCATCAACTTACCTGTGACAAATCAAGTTGGATTTCTGTATAATATAAATGCCACTGATGAAGATACTCCAGGCAATGTACGTTTAATTTCTAATTATTCTATATTGGGTACAACATTGCACCAAGAAATTGGGTCATTTAGTGACTTCTCAGCTGTAATGGTCAAAGAAGTCTTTAGGCATTCACCTTGGTAGAACCCTCAATATTCTATATGCTAGATGGATAGCTTCCTTACATGTGAAATTTTGTTGTAGATGAGATTCAAACTTACAATGGTTTAGAAGCTAGTGAGTACTAGTCAGAGACCTCAGTCATTGGGGCCTCTTAATTATTGGAATTTCTAAAGTTTGTAATACATGGCAATTGATTTTGATCTACTGTGGAATCATTAATTTTTGTTCGGGATTTAATTGTGTGGATTTCGTGGGTTGGCTCATCCACAAAATCAAATCCCCACAAATTTAAATGCAGAGATAAGGCATTTCTTGTCAAAAATCAAAATCCATGAATTTATGTCCCCACGAAATAGCCATTAAGTGAAACCATGAAAATTGTGTCCAACAAAAATAAATGAAAGTACAGTCAAAACTCGTTATAT
Organism: Lutraria lutraria; assembly: GCA_964023205.1. NCBI lineage: Eukaryota > Metazoa > Mollusca > Bivalvia > Venerida > Mactridae > Lutraria > Lutraria lutraria. Next base: position 39,669,300 of record OZ026836.1, read on the forward strand.
CGAAGTTCGTGGGACTTGCCAAAATACTTCAATATAAACGAACTTCGATACAGGAATTTCGATACCCGTGTTTACATTTTAGAGCTAAAGTCAGTGTGTCGTAATAATAACGTAATCGTGTTATTTAGTGTACATGATGGTAACGGGTTATAAGAATATGGCATTTATACTAACTTTGCTATATACATTTCAAATATGCATTAGATAGTTTTAAATGAGCTTATAGTAGCCTTAATTATAATTTGTATCAACAACGAAAAGTTTGTATCAGTTTTAAAATCGTGAGAATGGACACTAACATGTTTATACAGCTGTCAATAATTAAATTGTAAGTGTTTGTTTGCGGAAAAGGTGCGAACATTTCTTTTGTAAGTTGGCGACATAATTGGTTCAACATAGATGATCACTTTATAGTAGAAAATATTTGGTTCGAACCGAAAATCTACTTCGATATATAAAAATATCGAGAACCAAGAATTTGATATGCGTGTGTTTTTTTTAATATGTAATAAGGACATAATTTCGGGACTTTATCTTTACTTCGATATAAGCGGGATTTAGATATAAGGGATTTCGATATGAGTTTCTACTGTACAGTATTTATAAATAAGATTTTCGATTAGCATTTCAATAGTTCTGTTGCTTTTGAATACTTTTTATCTACTTGTAATGAGCTTGAATTTGATATACCTCAAAAATGTGTCAGTTCTAATGATATTTATCTTCATCTGTAAGCAGGTCATTTATTTGTTGTTTTTGTTGTTTATTTCTCAGTACCATTATTTTTCGTAATATGGTGTGTTGAGCACAAGAACTATTTTTTGTATTTCAAAGGTGGAGATAATCAAGGAACTCTAGGTCTTTGGATTATCATTGTATAATGAACTATGTAATAACATGACATTATAAACTTTTTATAGAGTGCTGACATAACATACCGACTTGTTAGTTCTATACCATCATCTGGACGTAGTTTCTTTGTTATTGCTCCATCTAGTGGCCAAATCTACTTGGTTAGACCAATTTCGGAAGATGCTAACAGTCCAAATCAGTATCAGGTACATCTTTAGTGTTTTTCATTGCTTTATAAAAAATATCTTTATCTTAAAGATTTACGTATAACTAGTAAAAACTTACTTAAGTTCAATCTTTTCTGATCTTAAAAAAAAATGTGCAACTGAAAATGTTAAAATATTTCATAAAGAAACATCTCATTTAGTTTACCAGTCTGACAACTAATGATTATTAAAGCATGTAATGGCTGGACAGGATTAAGTTTTCAATTTCCTTTTTACAGCTGACCATTAGAGCTAGCGACAATGATGTGATTCCACGTACAAGCACTACAGTTGTCACATTCAACATAGTTCGCAGCATAGGACCACCAAATTTCATTGGCACACAGAATGGCTTTTACTTCCAGACGATTGATGAAAATGAACCTACCCAGTCAAATGTATTGACTGTGTCGGCTTCAGATCCCGATTCCAATGTAAGTGTTGATATGTATTTTCTGCTTTTTTGAACCTCAGTTTTAATACAAAGTCATAACAAATAGATAACATATATAGAAATTCTGTGCATGATAATTCTGTTGCATTTCTTTCATTGAATATTTTTATACTTTGTATTGACAGATTAGTTGCGAATATTGCTGTGTGATTCATTTGTTTATTATTTATATGATCAGAATTTTGTTATAAACTTGAAAGAATCTATCTGTTAATTAATGACCAATTTTATTCTTGGTAAATCAGCAAAATTGTTGAGTGTTTTTCGTTGTATTTTTTTTTCTAGATAAACATACATATACAGTTTGAAATTGTTGAGTTGAAAATTAATATAAACAAAATTTACCCTTGTCTTTCAATTTCTTGTTCAGATGCTAGTTGAAGCTGTTTTTTCTGCTATATCTTATAATTTTTACAAATAAATATTGATTCAGATGTCCAAAAAGTTCATGAAATCAATATTGTTGATTAAAGTTGTCTTCCCATTTCTGTTAATAAATTTCTTTGTTTCCATTTATTTACAGACAGAGCAAATAACATACAGTTTATCATTCAACACTCTGGGCAATTTCTATTTTGATATTGATTCAAGCAGTGGGTTGATCACTGTTAAACGTCCACTAACATCTGATGATGGAACCTCGTACAATGTGAGTGGAATCATTGCATATAAATAATTGTTGTTAGGTTTTATCAGTACATAATTTTAGTTATGACCGAACTAGAAATCTTTTTAAAAATCCAGATATTAATTGAATAGAATTGCAATTTACTGTAGGAACTATATTTTTTGTTTCTTTGACACTTGCAGACAATATAAAGATCGATATCTTCAAAACTTCAAACCAAGACTATGAAATGCTTACATAGTATTGACAAATATTAATCATCATGTACAGTTTACAGCTTAATTTTAGTTCTGTCACAATACAACTCATTTGTATAAAAGGTATAATCATTCCATCTATGAATTGTTTTTAGTATTTGATCATATTTAACCATGTGTTTACTTGTAAATATCTGCCTTTATGTGCCTAGTTGCAAATTTAAAGCCATTTACAAATAATAATTTATGGAACAATTTTTGTTATTTCTGAATGATCTTTTAGGTGGAGGTTATTGCTACAGATACCTCGGGACTATCTGGCACAGCTACAGCCCTGATTACAGTTAGACGTAACTTGAATACACCACAATGGATTCAGACCACTTATGAAACCACCATTGATGAAAACTATCCATTACTGACCCAGATTCTGGTCTTGACCGCCACTGATGCTGACTCACAAAGTCCATTTAACACATTGTCCTTTTCTATAGCAAGCTCCAACAATAATGCTGCCAGCTTATTCCAAATCTCCAATACTGGAGAGCTTACTTTGATAAGCACTCTAGTAGGAACATTTTCGGACATATATGTGGTAAATATTTTATTTCTTTTTTCTTCAGCATTGTAAGTTTTCAGATCAGTAATGAAATTCATTGTTATGTTATTCAGTTGATAATCTTGCTTTCCAATCTATTATCTACATGGTAAATGTTTCGGATGCAGACTATGGGTGTTTAAGTAAACACATTTTTTCAACTTTGTATTTTATATCAACATGTATCATTTTTGTCTTTTAAATTTAAGTTTGATGTAATTGTACGGGATCTTGGCTCACCAAGCAATACTGCAAATGACAGAGCCACAGTAACAATCAATGTGAGAAGGAATGAGTTCTCTCCCCTGTTTTTCAATGACACTTACTATCAAGTCATTGATGAGAATCTTCCAGCTGGGTCACCAGTCATCTCTGTAACTGCTCGGGATCAAGACATAGTAAGTAATAGATAAGTAATCATTGGGCTACTAGAAATTCATGCTTTTTTGGTTTGTTTATATTGGGTTTTACACCCCTTTTCAATAGTCAAGAATCATGTGAGGCAGACAGTTCACCTAAGCATTGATCTTGGGAAAAACCAGTACTAGACTCCCATCCTCTGTAAGAGACTGTCTACTTCCTCACATAATGAGACATGGTCGGTAGAGGGGCTTGACCCGCGATCCACTATCAGTGAGAGGTTACAGTGTTTTGAAGTCGGCGACCGTAACCACTGGACCATGGAGGCGGGTCTCTAAATTCTTGATAAGGATTGCTTGACCGCCAAAAAACATTCGGACAGGTTGAAAATCTTTTCTTATTATTTTTGCTTGTTCTTATTCGTCACAAATATTTTTGTGCTTTATGTACACAACTTAAGGGTCAGTGGCAAAAGAACTTTGTTGGCCTTGACCCGTCTCCCTAATTTTACAAAAAGTTTCTCTTTCTTAACAAATACTCTGAATGTAAATCTAACGTTTGTAGGAAGTTGTACAGGTTATTAAGAAATATATGACTGCTTATATTTTTTGCAGAACCAGTTCAATCAGATTACATTTGATGTGATTGGAGATGATACTGCTCCTACCTACTTCAGTGTTTCAGCTGGAACTATCCAGTCAGCAAACCAGAGACAGGCTGAAGTCCGTGTCAGATCATCACTAAGTGCTGGAAATCAGGATAGATACTATGTAAGTTCAGTATTGAGCTGTATTTTTTATTACAAATTTCTGTACTGGTCCTTTGGATATTATGTTGTTGAGTTATCATGTGGTAGACTAGGTTATCATGTGGTAGACTGGGTTATCATGTGGTAGACTGGGTTATCATGTGGTAGAATGGGTTATCATGTGGTAGACTAGGTTATCACGTGGTAGAATGGGTTATCATGTGGTAGACTAGGTTATCATGTTTTGTTGCTGTGGCATAGACGGTTGTATCGTGGTCTAAGTCTTACAAGACAATATATACTGTCAGTGACAAAAAGAATACTTATAATAAATTATGCATTGTAATTAGCATCTTTGAAATGCAAATTACTTTTAATAAAACTCTTCACTCATATAGTCAAAAATACCATTAAATACTAAAGTGCTGACATTACTGTGTGCTAGTTACTTAGGTTAAAACAGCAACTATAGTATGGTGTAGGGTTTCATATACATTGGCTATTATAATCTACAAGATGAATTTATGTACTTAACTTGGTGCGAAATATTTTTTTTTCTAAGCCTTGGAGTGTATCATTGAAGTCTAATTATGTAGCATCATCCACTTGTACAGTCAAATACAGAACTGATAGCAATTTCATTTTCCTCATTTCATTTTAGGTACGATTATTGGCAAGAGATAATGGAGTTCCCGAAAAGACTGCTACCGCTGTGGTAATAGTTGACATTAGGCGCAATTTTCAGTCTCCTTCCTGGGTTCAGACGTCCTACTCAACAAGTATTGCGGAAACACTGTCTTATGGTGTTCCTTTCTTACAAGTTACAGCCAATGATGGTGATTCTCAGGTAATGTAAAAGTATTATTATTGAGCTTTTCGGGTACAAATAGCAGGTTTCCAAAAACATCAAATGTTGTCAAGTACAATACTGTTATTAAGTATGCTTATGTTGTCAAATATTGTTTTGTTTACTGAGCTTGTAAAAGAATACAGTAGCATTTGCATATGAACCCCTAGTTTAAATATATTTTCATATATTTTAAACCTCGCACTAAACTTGTATCGTACAATTGATTAATTAAACTGCTTTTTAAATTATTTAGCCCCCACACAATACTGTGAACTACGAACTTGTGTCAGCTACATACAACTTAAACTTTCAACAAGTCGATGCCATGGCTTATTTCAAAGTGGACGCTTCTACTGGAGACATCAGTTTATTCCAGTCTTTACTTAATGATGCCAACCAGCCATCAAACTATGTAGTAAGTATAATTTAAACTTTAGTTGCAGTTTGCCCATAAGCCATGATGTTTATACAACAAATGAGCAATTAGATTCATATTATGCATAAGCCACCATGCTCATATTGTCCATTAATCTACATGCACATTTTACCTGTAAGCCACATGGTACATCTTACCTGTAAGCCACTTTGATCATTTTACCAATTGGACACTTGGTCTATATTACCAATAATATCCTCACATTGCCATAAGTACATAGGCTCACATTACCATAAGTTAGTGGCCTCACATTACCATAAGTTAGTGGCCTCACATTACCATAAGTTAGTGGCCTCACATTACAATAAGTTAGTGGCCTCACATTACAATAAGTTAGTGGCCTCACATTACAATAAGTTAGTGGCCTCACATTACAATAAGTTAGTGGCCTCACATTATCATAAGCCAGTAGGCTCACATTATCATAAGCCAGTAGGCTCACATTATCATAAGCCAGTAGGCTCACATTATCATAAGCCAGTAGGCTCACATTATCATAAGCCAGTAGGCTCACATTATCATAAGCCAGTAGGCTCACATTATCATAAGCCAGTAGGCTCACATTATCATAAGCCAGTAGGCTCACATTATCATAAGCCAGTAGGCTCACATTATCATAAGCCAGTAGGCTCATATTATCATAAGCCAGTAGGCTCACATTGACACTAAGCTTCCATTGCTTCCCTGTAAGCTGCATGAATATCCAAAATCTTGTATTTAATGATTTTAACCTAAGCTTTCAGAATCTTATAAAAGATGACTTATTTGATCAGATGTATTTTTAGTGACTCTATTTTGTGTTTTTTTTTTCAGTTAAGTATTAAGGCATATGATCTTGGAACACCTAGAAATGAGGCAGTTCAACTAGCAACTGCCAACATAAATGTGGTCAAAAATCAGAATGCTCCACAGTTCATTAATATACCATACAGTACCTCGATAAGCAAGGACCAGGTTACTGATCAAAGTATCTATCGTGTAACTGCCATAGATAGTGATTTTAACACTGGCAATAACGTAAGTAAATTTTTTCCTCATTTGTGATGTAATGAAAAGAAACTGATCATTTGTATATTGCCATTAAAAACTATCACTTATATTAGCACTTGATTTATTGACATTTCTGTTTTTTCTTAGGTCAATTTTCTTTATTTATACTAACTGAATTTGTTTATCATTTTCAGTTATTTGGAGTAGTTAAATACCAACTTGTGGGAATAGATTTAGCTTTGAGCTATTTCACTATTGATCCTGATACTGGTGTGATTTCTTTGAGCCAAAGCGTTAACTCAGATGTATCAACTACATACACAGTAAGTAATGATTTTATCTTGAGTTCAATTTAAAATCTAAAGGTCATTCTTAAATTTGGTATTAAGATTGTTAGCAAAGAATCAAGATACTATGTATAATAGACAAGTCATAATATTTATGAAAGTGTAACTATACTTTCTGCACATTGCCTTAGAATGGTCATGCTACATTCAGTTTAAAATCTCTTAATAAATCATTCATACCTTTTGCTTTAGGGCCTGAGTCATCAAGAAAGGGGTAAACTAATGTCTACAGCTTAACTTCCAAGTATATCAAGTTTCAAGGAGTATGTAAAGCATGTATTATCAATGTTCTTTTACAGTTGGCTGTCCAAGCCTATGACAATGGTATACCAAGACGGTATGATACAGAGATTGTTACTATTACTGTTAACAGAAATACTCAAGAACCAACCTTCAATGCTCTGCAATATGAGGAAACAATCCTTGAAAGCCAAGGCCTAGGAACTCCTATATTAACAGTGTTTGCTTCTGATCCGGATGCCCTCTTTGTGAGTCTTCATAATATAGTATTGTTAATAAATTTATGACTGTTTTATAAAGCTGATGTAATTACATTGGTATATTTATACAGTGCAACCTCTCCAGAGCAGCCCTCTGTAGAGCAACAACCTCTCCAGAGCAGCCTTCTGTAGAGCAACAACCTCCAGAGCAGCCCTCTGTAGAGCAACAACCTCTCCAGAGCAGCCTTCTGTAGAGCAGCAACCAATCTACATCAAAACATTCAAAATTTCCCTAAGCTGATATTTACAATAAATTTAACCTTTGTAGAACAATGACTTCTAAACAACGGCCAATATTTCCAGCTCCCACAGGGTGTTGCTCTACAGAGGTTGTACTGTTTATGGAATTTGGCTATGAATATGTGAATATTAAATGCTGAATAAACATTACATTATAATATATAATACAGTATGAATTGGCTGTGTATTTCCATTCTAATTGGAGACATTGATCCCGACTTGGTGGAGTGAGTGTAATTGGTAGATTCAGTAGTTTTCAATCTTGCACCTGAGATAGGTGCTTTTCTCAGCAGCAGGGTCCCATATTAGGATCACTGTTATACGCAAACAAATACTTGCCCACATCAAAATGGTCAAGTTGACTGAAGAATTAGCGACTTTTGAATGAAACCAGTCAGAGAGATGTCTAGTCAACAAGAGAGCAGGGTCAGAGGTTATAAAACTTGAGATCTGTCTCCAAGCTCAAATCCCATATCTTATGGTTTAGTGTTTCTAGGTTAGCTATGATTCAATGATACTGTCTGACAGCTTAATTTATCTAAACATGCATCAGAACATTATTTAGCTCTCTCTGGTTTACAATAATACTTTGAGAATGGAATTGAGAATTGAGCTCAGAGACTGTTCTCAAGTGTATTACCTCAGGGTCAGGTCCTCCACTGCTCCAACACAGCCAAATCAACATGATTATATAAAACAGTTTTAGTAATTATGTTGAAAATTTGCAGAATGTATTTTTTTTTAAAGAAATAGCAAGCAGTCACACAAATATATGCTCATTCTTGGATTATAATTTTTTAATCTTAAAAAAACTGGCATTTTTTTTTACTATAAGCATTTATCGGATATTATGTATACAATCCTGACACAATTGATTGTTTAATCTTGTCAATCAGCTCTGTACTTTGTGAACTCATAATCAAATCTAAGGTGGTGTGTATGATTGTTTTTTACAGGGTGGTACTCAAAATGTTGAATATACTTTAGATGGCGGTCAGCTTACTCTACAATACTTTTTTATTAATCCAAACTCGGGAGACATCTCACTCAGGTTGCCATTGACAAATGACAACAACTTTGGAAATACAGCTTATACTGTAAGTAAATTTATGTTAAATTCATTATCTTGGAATGTTTACATTTCATCTTTATTTGCAGTCTATATTCAAACAATGCTGATGAAGAATTCATGTTTTTATTAAGTTTCCCTGTTTAGTGTACTCTTGATCTAAGAAATGTTCAGTAAAAGATGTTTTTTTTTTTATAAATCTTATTTAATTGGAACATTACTTTATTATATTTTATTTCTTTCCAGATGACTGTGCGCGCAACTGATTATGGCACTCCAAGACTCTCTAGTATTGATGTACCAGTTACTGTCAATGTTATACGTAACAGCAATGGTCCAGTATTCCAGAATACTCCATATTTAAAAGACATTTCACAGAATGTTGCCACTGGTTCCAGTGTATTCCAGGTCACAGCCACAGATGCAGACAATGTAAGTAGACATATTTGTTTGAGGTATCTAATGTACTTACATTTATAACAAGAATATCTATAACGACATGTTACAGGTAGAAGAATTACCAAAAGCATTGCTTAGGTTTTTTGTAGGTATTTAGTTGTTTGTTTGTTTTTTCATGAAGGAAATTGAAAGGGGTAAAACTATTTGTTGAACTAGTCTTTCCATAAACAATTAAATAAAGTATAATTATCCCAAATACAACCAGTTAACCATAAACTGCTATGATACAACCACATTAACAACTTCAAATAACATTCACAGAGCATTCACGATCTGAACATGCTGATTTCGCATATCATAAATATTTACTTACCTTTCAACTACATGTATTAATTACAAAAGAGCAGACAAACACATTCAGTCAAACATAACAGGTTAAGCAACAATAGCCAATACAATGACTGACCAATCAGTTTGGCCAGTTTGATCCAAATATATGTATGGTAATGGACACTATACTATATACTCGCAAACAACTAGAATATACTCGTACGCATGACTAAAATTTGTCTAGAAAATATGTTGTAATTTTCTACTGATAATTTGTGCAACTACTGCTTGCCAAATGCTGTTCAATAGGGCTGTCCCGATATGGCCGTGTACCTGTAAGTAATGGTACAGTGCTGAACGATATGCATATGGTATTGGAAGGTCCCATATTTTTTATTTACTTTTACAATAAAACCTCCTAGAATGTTCAACATTTGCAATTATTGTGATAAGCATTGAAACTGACAATTTAAATTGATACGTCATTTATCGGACAGAGACTAAAACTTGTTTGTTTTATTATCTCATGTGAACCAAATTGATGACTTTAAGTGCAAGACAATTTTAATTTCACAACTTTTTAACAAATGATAAGGACTTTCTAGCACCAAACAAGTGTGCAGATGGAGTTCCCCCAAACACTAATATTACAGCATGATTCATTACTTTGAAATACTTATATATGGTATCATAGATTTTGCATATCACTAGTACCATATCGCAATACATGTACATATCATATCAGCTGAGATTGTTTTAGGGACAGCCCTACTGTTCAATAGACCTTGTATTGTGGTTGAACAATAATTATTGTTCAGACTTGATATTGTTTGGCCTTTTTGTTGTTTTGGACCATCCGTCAAAATTGTATATGCTGTTAATTTTTTTCAAATTGTTTCAGAATGCATTCAACTTAGTTTCATACACTATTGTTGGTGACAATGAGGCATTAAACCTCTTTACCGTTGACCAGAATGGAAATATCAGGACAAGTACTAGTTTGTTTGGACGTTCCGAGGCATCATACACTGTAAGTGTCGAGATCATTCTTTTATTAGTTTAAAGCAAATCTTTTTGTTTTTGTTTTAACTCTTTTTTAAATTTTAAGAAATTTAAAACTATTATGAACATAAAACCACTCGATGATATTTGTCATTAATATGTTTCTTTTAGGTCCGAGTGCAAGCGTCTGATAATGGTTCACCCGCTCGTTTAGCGTACGAAGTTGTTTATCTGACATTGAGTAGAAATGAGAACACACCAACTTGGCTCGTTCCTAATGGTAATGCTAATTATCGGGCGTCAACCTCTGTCCTGGAAACTAATGGTTTTGACCAGTCAGTGTTTACCTTCCAAGCCCAGGATTTAGATGTGGTGACTATTCTTTCTTTTATGTCATTATTTACATTTGTTGATACATAGTGAAATATATTTAATACATACCAGTCTCTTGATGTAGGACAAATGTCATTTTTCATGTGAAGTAAACAAAACCTTTCACTTGTGATGCTGAATAAGAAATTGAGACCTGCAGATTAGTGCCAAATAAGGCAACTTCCCTGATTTGAGAGTTTCCACTGTAATTAATTGTACATTAAGCGTAATTATTAAGAAATGATATCATCTTGATTTTACATAATTTAAATTTATTTTATGTCTATTTTCTATAGTTTGTAGTCCTATTCATATGAATGTTCTCAAGTACTTTAGCTTGACCATGTGATTTGAGCCATGAAGAAATTATTCAGTATAATTCACTAAGTCAAATAGGGGATATGGATATTTGGAACACATCTAGAATTGAGCTTATGCCTGTTGGTTCATAGAGATTACGTTCTACCGACCGGGCGAGTGACACTTACAAATAATATTGTGCTAAATCAGTTTTCTTTATATTCTGTAAATGCCTTTTATTCAGTAGCATATGTTCCGAATATCCACACCCATCAGTTGATTGAGTGGATTCTTCCATCACAGCTCACGACACATGGTTGAGTCATACCTGAAAAAAAGACAGGTTCTGGACTTCATCTAATTGACTTTTCTAATAAATTTGTTGTTTCAATATTTAAGGCTGCACCTTATAATACACTGAAGTACACAGTGATTGGAGATAGCCCTGCACCATTGTACTTTAGTGTGGAAGAGACAACTGGTATTGTGAGGATAAGGTCTGGACTTTATGCTGATAACCAGGACAGCTACATTGTGAGTGCTCGTCTTACCAACTGTAAAATAAAATAGACAATTTGATAAATTTATTCCATCCCTATCGCCCAATCTTGATTTGCCCTTTACCAGGGTTAGGACCTATGTTTTAAATGAGCTGTTTCTTGGTTAACTAGATTTTTGTTTAGCCCCAACACCGCTGACTTGAATGCTTTGATACTTATTCAGTAGTTCCCTTGGACCATTCCAAATTAACCAATATCACCCAACCTCATTTTGAACTTGGTTGAATTATGACTTGCAGTGTTTTAAATGGGGCTACTAGGTAAACTAGATTTTACTGTTTCATCTTTCTCTTTGATACCTAGGACAGTTATCTACATTTGAATCTTACTTCTTTTACAAATTGACATAATTTAGATTCAAAAGTCAGTTGTCAAGCATGCCACTAGGGGCACATGTGTTTATAAAATGCAGCTTCTTGTTTGTTATATTTGTTTGTTTCATTGCATGATTATATTTGTTTGCTTTTGTTGTGTGATTATTATATTTGTTTGTTTCAGTTGCGTGTAACACTGGCTGATCAAGAAGGACGCTCAAATCAGAATACTGCGACACTAACAATAAATGTTCTACGTAACGAGCATACTCCCCGATTCATCAACCAACCATACCAAACTACCATCTCTGGAGGATTTAGTAGCCTGACACAAAGCATCTACACAGTTACTGCAGTTGATGATGATCAAGTTAATACGTTTGATAGGATCACTTATGAACTTACTGGTGATAGTAATGCACCTGTATTCTTCAGAGTAGATGCCAATACAGGCAGAATTTTCTTAAGGCAACCTATTACTGAGAGTCAGGTGACCTACAACCTCCGAATTACAGCATATGACAATGGAATTCCATCGCGTAGCAACAGTACTATTGTTGTTGTAACAGTAGATCGTAACAACTTCTCTCCAGTATTCCAGCCTCAGTCATACCAAGCTAACATTGCAGATAATATTGCTTTAGGAGCTGAAGTTAGACAAGTGACTGCCACAGATTCTGACACATTTTCTCCCTACAATGTTGTGCGTTATTTTCTTTTACCATCCTCTTCCAGTCAGTACTTTTTCATCAATACCGTGACTGGTATGATATCCATGGCTCAAAGTATTGCCTTAGATACAAATGCTCCAACCCAGTATACACTTACTGTTGGCGCTAATGATCTTGGCACACCAAGCAGAAACTCAACGCAGAATGCTTTTGTTATCATTTCTGTTGTAAGAAATCAGAATGCACCATTTTTCGTTAATTCACCATATATTGTGCAAATCGAACAAACTAGATCAGTTAACAGTTTCGTTACACGTGTTACTGCAAATGACCTAGATCAGGCCTCGCCTTTTGGAGATGTTACTTTAACTCTTATTGGGGATGATGATGATGTACAATTTTTCAATTTTGATCCACTATCTGGCAATGTCACTCTTGCTAGGCAACTGACACAGGATACGGAAACTTACTATCAGCTGCGTATTGAAGCTCGTGATGGTGGCTCACCTCCTAGAAGTGCCACAGCTCTTGTTCAAATAACTGTTTTGCGCAATTTGAACACTCCAGAGTTTACACAGCTGAACTACAATGTCACAATTGAAGAAACCCAAGCTTTGGGACAAACCATTGTACAGATTCTTGCAAGAGATGATGATGTTAGAGCACCCTATAATACCATTATCTACTCGATGACTGATTTCAACTTCAATACTTTGCAATCTCAGTTTTTCACCATCAACTCTGCCACAGGAGCAATTACACTTCAACAGTCACTGATTAACGATATCACTGATACCAGTCGCTTTACTTTCAGAGTCTCAATAACAGATGATGTAACTCCACCACGTTCATCTATTTCGACTGCTAATGTTGTGATTAATGTACTACGGAACACTCAACCTCCAGTCTTTATTAATACACCATATGACATGTTTATTGATTATACAGCATCTTTAGGAAATTCCGTGTTCACTGCTACAGCTGTTGACAATGATGTATCCCCATATAATAATATCAGATATGAATTGATTGGAGAAGATGATGCAACAATCTTCTTCAGTATTGATCTAGTATCTGGTGTGGTTTCACTTAGACAGAGAGTTTTCTCGGAAGCTAAAACACAATACAGAGTAAGTGTGCGAATTATTTAATTTAACCTGGATACTGATCATATATGTACTTTCATATTATGTAACATACAACTTTTTTTTTCAAATGTTTGCCGAACGCTATTATTTTTTGTTTTATTTTGTCAGATCAGACTTAATTAAATGTGGCCCTTCCTTTTTGACTACGGTATGTTCTATGAAAGAAGTTTGTTGGAAGTAGTTGTTCATGAGGATTTGCAACAACATCTCAACAGCAACAACATAATAACATAATTTTTGCTTCACCCAAAGGGTGTTGCTTTGGAGAGGGTACACTGTATCTTTTTACATTATTTATATCTGTCTTGTCTTCAGCTTATCATAAAAGCCAGTGACAGTGGTACTCCATCACTGTTTACAACTGAGACTACAATCATCAATGTAAATAGAAATTTGAACACTCCAAGTTTCAATACCAACCAAAATTTTGTGGTTACTATATTGGAAACCACAGCCCCAGGCACAAGTATTCTCACGCTGGAAGCCTTTGATCAGGATGTTAGTGTAAGTGTCTGTTTTCTGCTCTTTAGTTTAAGTATAGCTCATTTGTAATCAATAGATTATTTTGTTCATCAGTCATATAAGAAAATAAAACCCATATAGAAATGTATTGGTACAAAAATCAAGTAGAGTGCTAGATTAAGTTGTCACATTTGATAAACAAAATCTTATCTAATTTTTGATTGTTTGATGATATCCTAAGACATACATTAAGTTTAAAGTTTTAAGTGTAAAACAGAATCGTTATGCCTGCAACTCCATCATACTTTAGTACAAACAATGAAAGCTGAATTTGGATTGTGTGCAAGGTTGATATGATGTGCAAACTATGTACATATTACTGCATATGCATAATAGCAGATAGTACTTCCCTACAAATTGTTTTAATTTTTAGTTTCAAAATAACATATTGCATTTCTCATATTTTCAGTCACCATACAATTTGATTCGCTATTCTTTCAATGAGGATGTTCAAAGATTCTCCTTGGATGCAGTCACTGGTGTAATCTATGTTAGAACCAACCTTTATGGTGAAAGTCAAGACAGTTTCTCAGTAAGATTTTCTTGTCATTTTTGTTCGGAACAAACGATAATGTGGGTGGTTATCAGCAGTCAGTTGAGAAGTTCTTACTTCTTACCAAAGAGCCTCCTGCAAATTTCCAACTGTGAAAATAGTAAGCAGATGAATTGTTAACAATTGACCAATGATATGTGCATCAAGTCAAAATCAAATTGCTCTAAAGTAGTAATTGAGTAATAAAAAATAGCTATAAAAGTATGCAAAACAAAACAAATTCCTAAAGACTACAGGCTGGTGTATGAATACTGTTAGATTTGTGCTAAAAATAATTACTGAACTACTTTTGATGACCCTCATTTATGTAATGCCAATTTTACACTGTGGAAAATATTATTATTAAATGCCAGACTACTTCATAGTTATGAACAACCTCGGTGCCTGCAGAGCTTTGATTTTGCCTCTTGTTTGGTTATAAATTTAAGGGGACCCACCTCCATTGACAAGTGGTTTAAGGTTGCTGATATCAAATTACTGTAACCTCTCATTGATTGAGGATCATGGGTTTGAGCCCCACTACTGACCATGTCTCTCATGTGAGAAAGTAGGCAGTTGCTTACGGATGATTGGGACTAGTACTTGTTCTTCCAAGGAACAATGGTCAGGTGAACTGTTCACCTGTCTTGTGCATAGTTCTTTCTATGAATGTGTTTATCTCAAACGTAGGAAATATTAATTTTCTTGAAATTTCTATTTTTTTTATTGCATACTGTTAATTTATTCCAGTATACTGTATATGCAAGTGATCAAGGATCTCCACAGCTTATCAGTGATTCACGCACGGTCACAATTAACATAGTACGCAATAATTTCGCCCCAACTTTCATTAATGAGATTTACTCGGTTGATATCACCAATGGATTTTTCCAACAATCTGACATTATTCAAGTGACAGCTACAGATGCAGATGCAAATGTGAGTAAACTCTTCAGTCAATTGTCAGTTTATGCTGTAAAATTTATACTTAAAGGAAACTCTTAGGACTGTAAAAATTAGATCAATGATAGTCAAAGAACAAGCTTGACCAATGCTTTCGTACCTTTCAAGATGTGCAAGCAAATTTATAATACATGTTAAATTCTTATAAAAAACAAGAACAAATAAATATAATAAAAAACATACTTTCTTGTAAGGCATACTTGAATGTATAAATAGGTTTGTGTGCACTGGACTTGTTTCAGTACAAAAAATGATTATTCTTATTGTTGTTATTTCAGGCACCATACAACAGTGTTACTTATTCTATCATTGGGGATGATGTGGCGCCATCATTATTTACCATCAATCCTAGCAGTGGAATGATTCGTTACAGAAATGTTAATGTTGGTGCAGATAGCACATCCATATATCAGGTATTATACTTGAGGATTTTGATGTTGTAAACTTGTGATCTATTGACGAAACTCAAAGTTCAGTTTTCCTGGTCTGTGAGACAAATGTGAATATTGTTCAGTACTATTCTGTGAGACACAAGTTTTTTCAGTTATTTAAATCTTCATCAAGTGATCAATATAACTTTGAATTTGTCCTTTTTTTGCAAAACTAATTGTTGTATTATCAAGAGGGTTGTTCCTTGGACATCTGTGGTATAACAAACTATATACTAAATAGTATTATAAAAACATGGATAAAATCAAACCAGAGAACAATTTTTAGTAACTTAATGCACTGTTGAACTTTATACTTGTACAATACAACCTCTCCAGTGTGGCTCTCTCTTGAGCAACAACCTCCCTTCATCAACAGTATGATTTTTCCTCTGTACATTTAAACAATTGACTTTACCTCTCTGGAACAACAGTCTCTCAACAGCAACATAATTTACTTCTCCTGAAGGGTGTTACTTTGGAAGGGTCGCTTAGTATTCACCTTTATTTTTTATCATTGTTTCATATTTAGTAGTTTTTGTTTCCCTGTGGCCTATATTGACTGGAAGTGTTTGACTGATATATTCTTGTAAAAATTCAACATAACATTAGTGTCAGTTACGTATTTTCTCGATTCCAGGTACGTGTTGTGGCCAGTGATGGTGGGACACCAAGCTTGACTGATACGACTGTAGTGTATCTGAACATTACCAGGAACCGATTTGCACCAGCTTTTACACAAACACAGCATATTACACAGATTCCCGAGAGTCAGGCTCTAGGTGTTGAAATCTACCGTCTAACAGCCGTAGATCAGGACACTGCTGTAAGTACCATTAACATATTGTGGATATTCTTTTTTCATGTTCTGCATTTAAAGCTACTTACAGGGAAATGCATGGCTATTTGTAGGAGATGAATTTACTTCTATTTAATTCTTCTCCTATAGGTATCATATACTCCATGAATTTCAACATTTGTCTATTGCATTGCTCTCTAGTTTTTAACTGGTATTAAATTGTCTCAACAACGGCTTGAGTCATTTGACGACTTTCCAGCTTTTACAGTAGAGGAAGACCGCAGCAGTGAGGGGCTAGTGATTACTGGTTAGACCATAATCTGGGCCCCTTCATGTGCTATTCATTTATTAATGTGAGTTTCCATGATTGCTCAGAGTAAATAAGTAAGTTGTTTTTTATTCATTTAGAACTTCATTTTCATAACTTTTAGTAAGTGAATACTTATGTACACTTGTTAATGTGTTGGAACATTTAATGATGATTATTATTATTAATTTCAGTCACCGTATAGAGATGTGGAATATTTCATGACTGGTAATGCGCGTGGTTTAGAATACTTCCAAATTTCACGAACGTCTGGTGTCATCTCCCTCATCAAGACAGTGTACTCTGACACTGATCAGTCAAATTACATTGTAGGTTCAACTAAAGATTTCATTCATGTATTTTTATTTCTTTCAGTGAAATTAAAAATTCAATGTACATCACTAATAGCTAAATGATGTCAAATGATGGTTTTGTTCAAATTTTAAATATTCATTTATTTCTCAATGTAACATTGAACTTGATGAAAATTAACTTAACTTAATTGTTTTACATAACTTCATTGTATTATTAATTGAATTATAACTTGGAATTTCTAATAGTGCAAACTCATTGATATTGTATCCATTGCCATGTTTTAATGATTTACATAAATGTTTTATTAGTTCTTCTTTGTTTTTTTAATAGCTTACTGTTCAGACCAGGGATTTGGGTTCCCCATCTAAAGCCGGTACCAACACAGCCACCGTTACTGTTAGTGTATACAGGAACCAGTCCCCTCCAGTATTCCTGAATACGCCATACGAAAAAACTATTAACAGAAACGTCAATAATGGTGCCTCTGTCCATAGATTCACAGTGACTGATGCCGACACTCAGGTAAATGAAGGTTTATAAATTAACACTGACAATATTACTGTCCAGATTTAGAGTCCATCTTTTTATTTAAGCTGTATCTTCTTCTGGAAAAGAATCAATCTGAGGATTTGTTTTTTATAATGTTTTACAATGTTTAATTTGTTTTCCAAATGTTCAGTTAATGATTTGGTTTTTAATATTTGATCAATCAAACTCATATTTTAATATTTCGACGGCTCAACGCAACAGTGTCGTAACTCATACTGAAATAAGAACAAGTTAAGACATTGTTGCGTTGAGCCCTCGATTTATTGACATCCCTAGTCTATATTCAATGTCGATGAGATCAATGCACAGTATCAGTGATTATTTTTTGTATATATGTTTGTATATTATACATTCTGTTGTTTTTATTTGTAGTCGCCATTCAATATTGTCAGTGTATCAAGTATTGGCGATGATAATGCTCCATCGTTATTCAACATAGTTGCGGTGACATCCAATGTGTACGAAGTCAGAGTATCAGATGCTAACGATCTGGCTGCTGATGCTCAATCACAATATAAGGTAAGGCCAAAGCAGCTTGTCATGAGGTCAGAAATAAATAGTCACATGCATGGTTACCCAAATGACACTTTGTGATGACTCTAAACTTCCCAATGACATAATTCAAAGTATGAAAACATTCGGGGGCGTGTTCTACCTTGAATTCTTACAAGGTGTTCTCCGAAAGGAGATCTTTCAACCTACAATCCTACTCTGAGCTTTTTTATCCAAGTTATCCTAAACATGACTCTATTTATCCAGCCTAAGTATTTTTCTGTCTATTTTTTTTTTTAAGACTTTATTAACAGAATACTCTTATAATTATTGAAAAGTTGATGTTCCAACAATGTGCATACATTATAATTAATTTCAATAAAATGTCACTATTGTATTACTGTAAGGGATAGAAAAATATCGAATATCTCTTTCAGTTGAGACTGTATGCTGTTGACGGAGGTAATGCAGCTGGTTTTAGCTTTGCTAGTCGTTCAGCTACTGAGGTCCTCACCATAAACGTTGTTAGGAACTTATTCGCTCCTGTGTTTGCTAATCAGAATTTACAACGAACTATACCAGAAACCACAGTCCCTGGATCATTCATCATCAACATGAATGCTACTGATAATGATGAGAATGTAAGTATTCAGTAATCTAAAAAGCAATAATCTCTTTGTGAGTGTTGAACAAATCTAAGTCCAGTCATTGACTGGTCCTGTGTTTTCCTTAAACCACGAAACATTGTCAATCTAAGCTATCTCTGTAAAGTTTCCTATATTCACTGGTATGATAAAAAAATTCTTATTAAAAATTGTGCCACCGAGTGTGGTTCAAGCTGTTTTTATTTATTTAGTGTAAATAGATTAAAAGTGATAAATATGAAATACCAAATACTAAAAATTAGTAAGTTGTGCTTCTAAATGATAGACATAATTATGAGAACATGAAAAGTGCTAAAAGATTTAATATAGTAATATCTTTTCTTTTACAGTCTCCGGAGAATTATTTCGAATATAGCATTGTCGGAAATGGTGATGCCCCAAATTATTTCTTCATCAATCAAAACAATGGACAAATCAATTTGCTTAACTCTGTATTGAACACAGGAGTTAATTTCTATAGGGTGAAGTTTTATTCTAATCCTTTGATATAAAAATAATTATGCTGTCAGATATACTATCCACTCTGAAAAATGTGCTATATTCATACATCGAAGTTAATGGGAATTTTCAGAAAACAGTATCTTCTATATCATTATACTACCTCCTCACAGGAGATTAACATTCTCAAGTTGTCTCCCTTGATTGGTATCAGTCTATTGACTGAGATTTAAAGTAAAATTTAATTATTTTATGATTACTTTTACAAGTATGTGTTGAGATGTGTTTAATTGATTATGTTTTAAATTGTTGTGAAGTCCAGTTTTATTTCATTCAATCAAAGCCTTTTCCTTCCTTATTTTCATCATCTATTTTGAATTTGCAGATCCAAGTGCAAGCTACAGATTTTGGATTTCCTGTTCGTAGTTCTACTGTATTTGTTGATGTTACCATTACAAGGACTACAGATATCTTGTCATTTAATACTGATAACTATGTTGAGACCATTAATGAGAATGTTGTGGTTGGATCAAGTGTTCTAACAGTATTTGCTCGACCAGGGGTATGTGAACATTTTTCATAAAAAATCGTTTATATATACCTTCGCAAATGAAGTCACTGTCGGTCAGCTACTTCTACATTCCGTAAGCGATTGCAATGGACCTTGAAATATGTCATCACCATGAAGTGTAGATGTGCAAGAAATAATTTTCATGCCAAGTGATTCACACATTCCAGAGTTATGTGCCCTTGAGCTTAGTCATATAGTGTACTGTCAAATTCAAATTGTCAAAGCCACAGTGGGATATTTATCACTTCTGTGACAAAGCTCTAGTTTTATGACGTCAATACATATAAAAAATGAAGTATTTTATTATTTCCTATGCTAAACAATTATCCAATATTCTATGGAAGAAAAATTGGTAAAATTGTGGAATTCAGTTACTTATGAATGACAGTCAAAAGTGAATAGAATGGTTTGATGATTTTCATACTACGGCCAATGACTAAAAATAAGATTTCCCTGCTTTTGGTTTAAAAACTCACTTAAGATATTTGAGGCATCAAATTGTGTAATGAAATTCTCATTTAAAACAAACCATTATCAACCGTGAAGAAAAGAAATAGAGAGAATATTAGGTAAAAATGACAGTGCTTTGAAATACTTGTACATAGAAACTTCATTCTACTTTTTCTTGATGTTATTAAGTAAGAACTGGTACATGTATAGTTAATTGTTAATCTGTAACTTTGGCTATGTATTGATAAACAATATTTTTTCTATTGTAGTCCAATGTAATCTACAGTTTCCCAGGATTTGTTGATGGTCAGTCATATTTCAATGTGAGCAGCACAAGTGGCACAGTCTTCGTTAGAAGTGATCTTAGATTAGATCTAAATAAGCAGACACAGTTTAGAGTAAGTAGTTAATATAATTTAGACTTGGGTATTTCTTGTGAAAGATGTTCTAAAATGTTGTATTGTTGGTCATTTTCTAGTGTCCATATCCATCTTGTTAAGAGATTTAGAATGTGTCAAGTACGCTGTAGATGATATAATAACTTTGCTGTTACCAAGTCTCTGTCACATTTTATTAATCAAACATTGTCCAATCATTTTAATATCCAAGAGTCTGTCAAAGATGTTTGTAGTGATTGATAAATCACATATTTTGTGACAGTTCAACCCTACTAGGCTGTCTATCACGTGGTGCATGAATTTTGATGCAGACCAAAGTACTCAGTGTTCTACATCTGCTGTGAAAATGTTTCCTTCTTAGGAAGTATTTTTATAGTTGTGATTTCATCAAGTCCAACAATTTCATTTAAAAAAAAATGCAAAAAGACTTCATTTTGTAAATAAGAGAACAAATCATATGCTGAAATTTACTATGAATTGTATGCTGTGCTTCCTCTCTAGTGCAACGTTTTGAATAAACCTTCCTGGTTCTTTTGAAGTTAAGTTATTTAAACTAAGAAGGTAAACCATTATGAATCCATACATCAATCTATGATTTGATAATTTCCAACTTTAAAAGACTTTGCCATACTGGTACAGACTTTTGACTGCCACTTGTGGTTTCAAGGAGTTGTCATCCCTTAGAGGGAGAATATATTGAAATTGGAGGGCTGGTGGGAGGAGACTGAAATACTCTTACAGGGAGGGAACTTTTCTCGAGCATTTGAGCTAACACTGTATTGTTGTATTGCTTTTTTAGTATCAAGTTATGGCAACAGCGACCTTTGCTTCTGGCACACAAACTGTGTATGCAACGATTACAATCAACGTACAGAGGAATCTGAATACACCAGTCTTTGATCAATTATCATATTCTGTAACGATTCCTGAATCAATTCCTCTTGGATCATCTATTCTCTTATTGACGGCCACTGACAATGATGAATTTGTAAGTTTTAAACATGATTGACTGTCAAAGATAACACCAGTTAGCATGATTCTGTCCCTTTCACAACTTTGTACAAATTTACTTTTCATCTGTAATTTAACACTGAATGATATTGCCAAGATTTAGAAATTTTCAAGACGTTACTATTAAGTTTTCCTAGAATTTAGTGAAAAGCTGATTAGTGATATCCTAGGAATTAAACTGGAATAACTCCTTTTGGTCTAAAAAAGTTAAGATCTAATAAAAGGGTTTCTTTTTATATCTGGTATTATTTTTCATATTTACTCATAATAATATGAACATCACTAGATAATAATGGCTCCTCTTTGCAGGACGTCATTCAATTTGAAGCTGTAGAAGAACAGTTTGGTACCCCCATTAGCGACTTCTATCTCGGCCCAGCCTCTGGTCTGATTTCATTGAGACAAGTACTTGTTAACTCAGGAATAAATACTTATCAGGTAATGGAATTTTGTTATATTATTACTTGAAATTCACTTGTTTAGTTTGTTTACATTTTTTGCATGTAATTTACTGGTATGTATTGTATGTACATTGTAATTCACTTCTTGCTTGAGATGGCTTATCAGATAGTGATGATATTGTTTTAGAATTTAATTCAGATTAAGGATTAAAACTTAAAATCTTTTCGGAATACGAACATGAAGGGAAAGTGTCATTTGTACACATGTGCACATTTATTTTTGAATACCTGATGTGTGTATGGAATTCTCTAAGCAATGACTGAAGATGTTTCTTTTTCTTGCAAATTTCAGTTTAGAGTACTAGCTCGTGATCAATCTATTCCTGAAAAAACTGGAACAGCCACAGTAAGAATTAATGTACAGAGAAGCTCGGTGCCTCCTACATTTGTCAACACACCCTATATTGCCTCAACAAATGTAAACACTGTTACAGAGACTAGGATATATACACAAACTAGAGCTGTCGATAGTGATTTACAGGTATGATGAATGTATGAACTTTATTGTTAATAATTATGTGCATGTTTCTTCCTTATAGAATGGTTTATGAATATCATACTGTACAAAAGTTGCTACCGCCATATAACTTGTCTTGTATCAAATGCTATTAAAAGGATTGTTCTGGTGTAAAAAATCATGACAATGTTTTTCAAATCTTACCAAATGTCTGTTGAAAATGTGCATAACAACTTAAATATACGAAGAAATGATCTGTTTTGAACTGTTCTTCAAACTTTTATGTTGTATTTTACAGGGTACAATAAGGTATATGCTTGGTGGAAGGTACTTTTCAGCTGCCTATTACTTCAAGATTGATGACACCAATGGTGATATCATGTTAAGAAATGACTTAGGATCTGATGTGAACACCCAGTACATAGTATGTATGCTTTAATCCCTATTGTTGCTCATTTTTTTATTTACAGTATCTTTAGAATTCAATGTCTCTGAAGACTTCAGCAGTTATTTCTGGTCTGTCACATTTTGCAAAATTTTCTTGTTACTGCCCTGCATGTAGAGTATATTTGACTGAAATGTTTTGTTGCAAATATTCATGTCAGAGTTATTAGAAAATATTCCAGCACTTGTATGTCAGGTGGACCTTAGGAATCTCACCCCTTGTTGAAAGCATTGTTCTCCAAGCTACTATTCTTATGGCTTTCATTCTCCATTTGTACAGATTGATTTGTACATTGTTCGTTTTCAGATTTATTTGACATTACAGAATGCAACTTTTCTTTTATCAGCTTGAATTGATCGCTTACGATACGGCATATCCAAGTCAGCAAGCAACTGCAAATGTCACAATTAATGTAAATCGTAACCCGTCTGCTCCAACATTCGGTCAACAGAATTATGAGAGAACCGTCACTGAGGATTATCGTCTTGGATACAGTCTTGTTCAGTTAGAAACTTCTGATGCTGATGGGGTATGTTGAACCTGAAACCTGAATTCTCTGATCATTGGTCAATATCTCAAGTCATTTTTTCTTATACAAACAATGCAGAAAATACTACTACATCTATAACTAGATTCTCAGAAAAATAGATTTTTACCATACTTAGAGTGTCCAGTTTTCAAGGGGTCTACTTTACATGTACATTATACAGTTATCTGTACAACTTTGACAATTATTTCATATCTCATTCCTGTAGAAATCTTTTAAAAAATAAATATACATGTTTTGACCTTGTGTAACTTCAAACAGAAGGAAGAAGATGGGGTAAGTAATTGGTAGTATGACTGCTAAGTCTAGGATAAATTGGATAGGGACGAAAAACAATCATCTGAACAAACTCCATTATTTAGTGAAAAACATGACAAATGTT
Organism: Lutraria lutraria; assembly: GCA_964023205.1. Classification (NCBI taxonomy): domain Eukaryota; kingdom Metazoa; phylum Mollusca; class Bivalvia; order Venerida; family Mactridae; genus Lutraria; species Lutraria lutraria. The sequence goes on from OZ026836.1 coordinate 39,693,603, forward strand.
TCTTGCTGTTGCCCAATCTAACTGATGTTTAATTTTCATTTCCCAGCACACGGTTAGATGTGATATTTCCAGCATTAGTGCGCCAAATGTTTTCCCTCAGCCAAACAATCTAGCTCAATACTTCTACCTGAATCCATATGCATGCTTCCTGACACTGAATGAGTCTCTTACAACTATTGGAGTAAACTCTGTTGTGCTGACTGTTCGAGCCACTGATGATGGTATTCCGCCAAGACAGGCAACTTTCAACTCTCAAGTTACAATTAACATCATTAGAAATGAGAATGATCCATTCTTCATTAATACACCTTATGAGACAACCATTCCTGAAACCAGACAAATTGGGTCTGCTGTTCTGACTGTAACAGCTAGAGATAGTGACAATGTTGTAAGTATAGAGATGCCAAATGTTACTGCTGGTCAGTTCGATTTTCTAAGTATCATTTATTATATTTACAATATTGAATAGTGCTTTCAGCTATCTCATACATTTGTAAATGGACTCAATGGATTAAAGACATACGTTTTATTCATCTACAAATTGCAATGAATTTTGAAAATGGAAAATGATGTAACTGCAATGTTAATTGTCAAACCATGATATGAGCATAACTTATTTGGTAACCAACGATTTATTCTTTAAAATTGATATGCTGTGGTTATTTTAATGTACAGTTCTAACCAGAACATTGCTTTTGTTATTCTTAACATAAATGTTATATCTTTGTTTTTCTGAAAGCCGTGCACTCATGATTTAATTCTTGCACATCCAAACTTCTGCTTTTAATAAAAAAAAGGAATGGGACATATCTACCAGTATATTTCTTTCTAAACTATTCCAGAGAAATTATTTTCTCTATATTGCTATATTTTCTTGATTTTTAGAATGAACCTGTCTCCTATATGTTGATTGGAGATGATTCAACTTCCAGTTATTTCCAATTCAATACTTCCACTGGTGTCTTCACTGTTCAACGATCATTGTTAGAAGAAACACGTGAGTACTACATCGGCAGAATTGTTGCCTATGATAATGGTTCACCACCAAGAAGTGCTGTAATAACTGCCAGGATCAACATCAATAGAAATGAGAACAATCCAGTATTTAGTCAGGCCAGTTATGAAGCAACAATCAGAGAAACGGATTCTACCAATTCATTTGTATTGAGAGTAACAGCTACAGATGATGACCGAATTGTGAGTTATTCTAACAAAAACTTACCTTGATCGTTTGAAAGCAAGTTTTAGGGACTCCATGGTGCCCAAAGACTTTAAATCATGTGTATTGTTCTGTACATTTATAAAGATACTAATATTTTGTCTCCTGTGGTGATTTCAAAGGTTGTGTATTCTGTAGGAAATAAACAATTAAAACCCACATAGAGACTTCTACATTATGAAGATAATCTGATTATAAAGACCACCTGTAGTACGGACATGTCTCTTCATCAGAGAAAGTAGGTACTTGCTTATGGAGGATAGGAATCTAGTACTGGCTCTTCCCAGGAAAGATGGTTAGGTGAACTGTCCACCTGATATGACTGTTTTAAATTGGGCGTAAAACTCCAACAAACAAAAATAGATACGTTTTAGACTGGTTCTCAAAATTTCTTCCAATATTTCAAATCTATACATAGGCAACCTCAATATTAATATAATGATATGTTCTTGTTATTTTTTTTATTCATCTTGTGACCTCTGTATTGTAGTTTTAGTCTGGCTTTGTAAATATAAACAGTGTTTGTCATGTTCAGATGGTAATGACTGTGACAAAAATAAGTGTTTGTTTATTCTAGTTTTGTTTCCATAGCCTTTGTTATATGCCATAGATATTTTAAAGTGTATAATACCTGGTCCTAGAATACTTCTTAATTCCACAGTACTTTGTTTAACTTATATAATTTTTATTGATGGTTGAATTATGTATATTCAGGATCCTTGGAATACCATTACCTACTCCAGGCAAGTATTTAACTTAAACGACCAAGTTAGTGCATACTTTGATCTGGACTCGAGCAGCGGTGAAGTAAGAATCAGACTTCCTTTATACAATGACGTCAGTGATAATGAAAGATACACATTCAATGTAGTAGCTAGAGATGGTGGACAAAGATCTTCAATACCCAATGCACAAGTTATCATCAATGTTATCAGGAACCGATTCGCACCTCAGTTCGTCAACACTCCATATACTACAGTCATACCATTCACTGTGGGTGGTGGATTTAGCGTGTTTGATGTAAATGCTACTGATGCTGATGCTGATGTAAGTAATTTTGATGTCTCGGTTCTGCCATGTCGCCATAGAATTTTAAACTGGTACTTAAAGTCCCTTAAATGAATCGTTAGAAATAGTTTGAATTGGCTGCCATCTCTTATTGGTCAATCAATTAACCTATGGAATAGAATTTGGCCCAAAGATAGTGCAATGTTTTTGTTGTTTGGTTTGGAAACGTTAAACAAAATAATTATCAAACATACTATGTAAGACTCCGCACCTTGACTAAAACAACTATTTATAAATTTATAAACAGCAACATGATGTATTCTTTGTTTCCAAATAGAGTAAATTCGGTAATGTATTATGCAAGCTTGTGTATTACAACGTCAACACTCACTTTTTTTGTAGAGCGTATATGGCAGTGTGACATATTCAATCATTGGTGACGATCCATCTCCATCAAGATTCTTGATCAATCCATCAACAGGCATAATCAGTTCATCAACCCAGGGACTTGTTAATGATGTTAACTCATTCTATGTGGTAAGTATTGCTATATGTTTTTTTTTTGCGAAATACTTCCTTATTTTGATATACCATGTGTACCCAAATATCCACTGGGGCATGCACATGTTTTTAACAATTTTCAAAGATTTTCAGGTACTGTATGGATTTTTAAAACCCTTAATGTGTGTGAAAACTTTCAGTTTTCTCAAAAAGATAGGAGTATTAATAGTTCTATGTTGATTGGTCCCTTGAGATAAAGGCTTTGTAACTGTTTTGTAATTATATTTTCTGTGAATTCAATTTTAAGATTCGTGTTCTGGCTCAAGATGGTGGTACTCCTCGTCTTTCTTCCACGACAACTGTTTATGTAGATGTAGAAAGGAACCTCAATACCCCAGGGTGGAATCAACAGAACTACACAGTCACAGTTAATGAAATTCAAGATCTTGGTGTAACCATTCTGACATTAAGAGCTTTTGACCAAGATATTCAGGTATGGAAAGACATTGGGTCAAATTAAGACATTTGAATTTGAATATATTTTTTGGTAAATCTCGTTATTTTCTATTGAAATAAGAGAAATAGTGGAAAATTTGGTCTGAGATATAGAAGTCGTTAAGAATAAGGCACAGTAAAAATTACAATCAAGATAGTCTTCCTCCATGTTCAACATTCTTCATTAAGAAGGAACCGTTGAACCCTGAAGTGTGAATTTTTTCTGCATTTTACAACTTAATCTTTAATTAGAAAATGTGAAAAAAAAACATGGATTTAGATATTCAGTGCATTTCCTGGCTATTTCTCATTTTGTGATACAGAAATATTGAACATTGTTAGATTCTTTAATATCAAGAGATTAACTAGCTCCTTTTTTGTTTTCAGGCCCCTTATAATACTCTGATCTTTAGTGCTGTGGATAGATTTAACAGCATTGCCTCTGATTATGTTGATGTTACCACAAACACTGGTGAAATCTTCATCAAGCGATCACTGACCCAGATTTCTGTAGACTCCCTTTTGGTAAGTGTTTGGACTTTTGACCAAGATATTTTGTGACGCTTTTTATTTAGGTTTTACTATTATACATGATACAAAAATGCAATGAATGTCCATGCAAGGTTTTTGGCCAGCAAACATGCTACCTATACAAATCATGTGTACTATACTGTTGAAATTGTAAGCATTTTTTGTATTTTTACAGCTAGAAGTTTCTTTACGAGATGGCCCTTCAACAAATAGGAAGACCGCTGTTTTAAATGCTTTCGTTACTGTGAACATTGTTCGTAATGAGTTTAGTCCTACGTTTAACAACCAGCCGTGTGATAGAGCTTTGGACAACTTCAGTAATAATCAAGTCTTCATCACCTCAGTCACTGCTACTGATGCTGACAGTCCAGTATGTACTTTAAGTGATCAATTAATGAACAACTGTTCAGTATGTCAGTTACATACTTGTATAAATTTTAGGAATGTTTTAGGAATGTTTTAGGAATGTTAACCTACATTTAAATAAATCAAGTTTTATAAATACATTTGTTATTAACTAAAAAATTGTATTTGCCATATAATTCCATTCAGAAGTAGATATTCATGAGACCGATTTCAGTTTGTCAGTTTTACATGAAATAACATATCTAACATCAATGGAAGACAACAGAAATTTGATGTAAAATATTCCTTAAATTTCAGAATACGCCTTTTGGACAGATCCGTTACAGCATAATTGGTGACGATAGTGCAGTGAACTTATTCAGTATTGATGAAATCAATGGGCGAATAAATGTTGTTGGTGATTTGTCTTCAGCTGGTTTGGAAATGTTCAGGGTGAGCCTTTTTATGGTAGTTTAATATACTGACCACCCTTGGTATTTATTTTATTCAATATCTGTCTTTGTTTAAAATCTTGTGTTGCAGTATTTCATGTTATTGTGCTAAAACTTAACTATGCGATTAATGAGGGCATTTCTATTTCCTACATCATAGATAACTCGCCAACATGTCTTTCTGAGAGATGGTGGGCCATGTTTGTTGACGGTCTTGTTGTCTTAATGTTTATATTTTTATGATTTTACGCACATCTCAATTTTATCTCACTGTGCAAATCATTTTAAATTTTTTAATTTGTTTTAATTTTGGGACAAACTAAATTGATAAGACTGAGTATTGATATTTGTTCATAGATTCGGGTTCAAGCCAGAGATTTAGGGGCACCAGCCAGATATGGATATACGGTATGCACTGTGAGTGTAAGACAGAACTTCCAGGCACCAAGATTTACTGAGATTTCATACTCTGAAACAATCAGAGAGACATTCAATTTGGGAGATGTCATCTTGAATACTACTGCTGTGGACCAAGATCCAACGGTAGGTGTTATGCTGATAATTTAATAAGTCACATTTGGATGGCTGAAGTAGTAATTTTGTTTGTGTATCTGTTATAACAGTCAATCAACCATCATAATGATTGTTATGTAGTAGAGAATAGTTATAGTTAATTCTTATTATCTCAAATGATTACTTCATTCTTATGTATGTTTCATTATATTCATAAAGGGTAATGATAGACATGATAAGGTTAATATATCATATGGTACTATCTCAGATAATGAGGATGCAAATTGATTTCAATATCAAAGGCCATGTTGTCAAGAATAATAAATTTGAATAAATTTCTCCAATGTGCTGATGATCAAGTCTTCATCATTATTTATAATGGCTTAATTATTTGCGTTGAATTACAGGTGCCACACAACACAGTTAGATACAGACTGACACAAGACCCTGAAGATTTGGAATGCTTTTTCATTGATGAAGTGACTGGATCACTAGCTTTAAAAAGATCTTTGTTGTATGCTCCTTGTACTGCTAACTTCTTCTTTGTAAGTATTATCCTTGACACAATTTTTTTAAATCTGAAAACATCCTGTTTAATATGTCCGGCTTCAGGGGTTAAGTGGTTAGGGTCTATTGATTAGTTATCTCTAGCCTCTCCACTGTGTTCAAATCCCATTTGTGACAAAATATCATACAAGAGGAAGTAGTCCAGCTAGATTACTGAAGGCTGGTGCATCTATATAAGTGTAAACCTGGCCCCGAGGTTATAAAACTTGAGGATGGTCACTGATCTCAAGCCTAAAGTCTATTCTCAAAGTATTACAGTTGAAACGATAGAGCTAGTTAATGTTTAAATACATATTCAGGTCAATTATGACGTGTATCAATAATAACATTAAATGTCCAATCACAATTAACTTAGGACCATTAAAAGACAAAATATGAGTTTTGATCTCAGAGACTGATCTCATGTTTTATAACCTCGGATCCTGGATCTTTCTCCACTATTGAAGCTGGAAAATCGCTGTTTGGTGCGACATCAAACCCAAGAGAATAAAATTTTTAGAATGATCATCAACTTAAACACCATTTTTTTCAATCAAGTAGTTTCTGAAAACATCCAGTGTTTTGATATCCATTTATTTCTGGTAATTTTATAGACTTCAGTTGATCCTTGTATTAGATAGGCACTTAAATAGGCACTTTTTTGTGTATACATTTTTTCTAATCTGTTGTAGATGAAAGCCCAGGCATATGATCTAGGAACACCTCAACTATTTGGCTCAGAAGTAAACATCACCATTACTGTGATCGGCAATGATAATCCACCATTCTTCATAAATGATCCTTACGTTAGAACCTTGGATGAAAACACCTTGACTGGTTCATCTGTGTATGCTACGTCAGCCAGAGACTCTGACACTTTCGTAAGTTCTTTTTAATAATGACTACAATATATAAATAATACATAGCCTTCAGCCTTGGGTAACAGCACTTTCCTCAGGCTGATATTTTACTGTTACCCACAAACTTTTTTCAAGAAAATAGTTAAAAATTTACTATCACCCAGTGACAGTAAAAAAAAATACTGTTAAAAATTCACTTTTACCCTGTGACAGTACAAAATGTGCAGTCATGTGGTAACATGAATGTAACAGTAAAAATGTTCCCTGTTTGCCTATGGGAAATTAACATTACGAAAAAAGTAAGAGCTGATAAATTAGATTGGCATCCAGCTATTAATGTTATTCTTCCTTGTTTTAACTAAACATAGAAATAGAAAATAATAGTAAGAATTATGTTAATATCCACATGTTTTATTTATTCTAGGCTCCATTCAATACACTCAGATACTCAATAATTGGTGATGATTCAGCTACAAACTTCTTCAATGTGAACTCATCAACTGGTCTTGTGACTCTTCAAAGTCGTGTAGACTTCGATACAACCACATCATATAAAGTATGTTTTTCAACTGATTGTGAAATATCACTTAGCCATGTGAATTAAATAACAATACAATAAAATACATTATTAATTAACTATTCACTATTAGGCGTGTTTTCACTTCAAATGCAGGGTCGATATTAAGTTCACCACAACATTATGAACACAAAACTAGGCCATTATGAAAAAACACAGTCTTTATGAAAATTATGAAACCGCTGCTATAATGTGTAATTAATTAATAAAATAGTCGGTAAACATGTGATTTCATTATGGCCTTGTTATTGGCTTCAGACAGTCATATTAACCTTTGGCCTCAGGCAAACAATAGACAGTCTTCAGCCCAATAACAAGGTCATTATGAAAACACTTATCAACATTATAATACAGTACAACACAAGAAGTTTATTAATGTTTTGAGCTGTAGCGGTGTGGTATATATTGTATTTATAAATTGGCTGGGATATTCACCAGCCTGATTAGCTCAGTTGGTAGGTAGAGTATCTGACTTGCAAGCAGGGGGTTGTTCAAGTCCCGCATTAGGTGCTTTATTTTCCTCCTCCTATTACAGTACCACCAGTACAGTACATTTGTATTACAACACTTACTGATCATTTATTCAGTGTATACAAGTGTTCTTTGACAAAAATAAACAGTTGGATGATTATGGAACATAATTAAAATCATACGAGATGATGTCTGTGATGAGATAAAGGAAACGGGTTCCAAAATTAGGTTTATAGGAGGGGGGGGGGGATAACAAGAGTATATATTTCAGATTTTTTTATGAGGAGCTTCAAATATTTTAACAAGTCTAGTGTCTATGGAAACTACAAACAATATTGCAGAAAAAAGATTGTGTGTTATGTGTGGAATTTGGCTGCCCTATTACTTATTGTGATTGATAAAATTTGTCGATTACATATGTTATATTGACTCAGTATTGTAGTATTTGAAACCATGATTTATTTTTACATAGGTTCGACTTCAAGTCAACGATGGTGGTTTTCCAAGTAGATATGATACTGCAATGTTGACTGTAACAGTGACTAGAAATCTGGCTAGACCTGTCTTTAATCCACTAAGCTATAATGTCACCATATTTGAGGATCAAATTTTGGGCGAGGAAATAATTCGAGTGTTTGCCACAGATGATGATACTAGAGCTCCCCATAACATAGTACAATATGAACCAGTCGGGTCAACTTCTGGTAACGCTTTGACATACTTCGGCGTACAAGTCACTGATGGTGTAGTGTTCACTAGGAGGTCATTAAGATCTGACAACTTCCAACAGAGTCTTTTCATTGTAAGCCACATTCTTAAGCTTGACATACAGCTAAATTCTAATGAGGGTTTATATGAATACATTGACCTTTATGCTTTGACCTTTACCAAAACAATTTGACCTTTACAAATACTAGTGACTTTTATTAATACATTGACTTTTATGAATATATTGAGCTTTATGAATACATTGACCTTAATGAATACTTTGACCTTCATCAATGTTTTGACCCTTATCAATACTTTGACCTTTAACAATACTTTGACCTTTATGAACATTAACATGAAATGCTTTGCACATAATATATACATTGTATGTATAATTTGTCTATAAAGTCCTTTTAAAACATAGTTTACAAAAATAATTATATGCATAATTTTTCTGTGGATAAAGAATCATGAATTTCAAAATGAATAATTTGCTAAAATTCTGATGGATGACTTCCTATTTATCCTTTTTCTATATTACTTGTTAACTAGTTATTTGTCATTTTCAGATGTCTGTACGTGCCTATGATTTAGGAAGCCCAAGTTTAAGCAGCTTCAACCAAGCGACCGTTCGTATCAATGTAATCAGGAACCAGAATTGCCCTGTGTTCAACAATTTACCGGACCAGATTGTTATTTCTCAGACCCGGAGTACAAACACAAGAATATTTGGTGTAGAGGCCTCAGATGCTGATGCAGAGGTGAGGATACTTTACAAATGATTAGGCCAACAGGCCCAAAAGCTAGACTAACAGGCCTTCTAGGTGTCCAGACATTTTTCCAGCAATGTTTTTAAAACATCGAAATTTCTAACTGGCCCAAACTCTTTTCTAATCAGCTAAATTTGCTGGTTTCCTGTTTTTATTGAAAACCCTGCACATTTGTTTACAAATTAATACTGGGATAAAGGATGGACAATTTTTTTCTTTAATGTTCTAAAAATGTTTTGATATCGGGAATTTTTAATAAATTGATCAAGCAAGCAAACCTACAATTTTTTAAGATGGACCGAGTCAAAATGTTTGCTTGTTTAAGCATTAATTTGGCTTTTACTCACTGTTAAAGTGGTAGTTCTACAGAATAGTTAGTCATCTGTTCTTAACTATTGATAACTCCGCATGTTTGATGCAGTAACATAATTTGAAAAATTGTCCTTTTATATGCACATTTGACTACACTAGTGATCGTAAAACTTTTTATTTCAGGGTCGATTTAGTACAATTTCATACACACTTGTTGGAGATGATAATGCACAATTATTCTTCAGCATTGATAGTAGTACAGGCAGTGTTTTCTTATCTTCTACAAATGGATTATTATCGGATAACAGTGATGTCTACAGGGTTAGTAAAATTGAAAACAAGCTGGAATTCTTACAGGATGATTAGCTGTCCTCTTTTTTCAATAGGGAAAGCACTGGGTCTATGAATAATGATTTTAATGACATTGGACCAGGGGTGTTACACTTTTTTCTTCGCAACAACTTTGATAGAAGATAAATGTCCAAAGCCATTCATCCTCCTCCGTTTAAATGTTTCATGGGGAGAAGTTGGCTGTTAATTGTATTGAACAAGTTTAGTTCTGTTACAGAACATAGTTACTCTTCTTATAGAAGCAGTTTTCAGGTATCTTAGACTGTTGAAAACCGTTCCTTAGTCCCCCCCCCCCCCCCAGAAATACAAAATTTCATTCATTGCATGAAGAATAGTACTTTTATCAGGAGTATGATTTTAGTGGATCATTATTTTATCAAAGATCTGAATCTGTCGAGGCATAGGTATCAGACTTAGTTATGGCTTAATTCACAACTCGTGAATTGATTCTAATACAAATGCAATGTATGTTTTCTCTTTGATACAGCATTAGTTGATTGATGGACTTGAAGTTTTGAATAATCATGTTATAAATCAACATTGTATTTCACATTTTACTGAAGTGAAAATCGGATTTTTTTTATTTCAGCTCAGAGTTCGTGCCAGTGATGGTGGATTTATTCCATGTGTTACTGATCAGGTGTTGACAGTGTTTGTGACTCGTAATGAGAATTCACCAGTATGGTTCCCCAATAATCGGTACACCACTACAATATTTGAGACACACTCTGCATCACAACCAGTCTATACTGTGCAGGCAAATGATAATGATTTACAGGTAATTGATTAAATCATTTATGTCATTTTAAATATTTCATTCTGAGAGGACTATACCAAACTCTCAAACTTCCAATTTGATAGCTTTCATAAGTCAATACTTTCATTTCTAATTTATTTACTTAAGTTTTACATACATGTACATTTTGTACCTATCATAAGCCCTCAAAAGTAGTGATGTGTTGAAATCTAGATAGCAAGAAGTACATGTTCTCTTCATTGTATGATTTGTTACATTAAGTAATTGCATTCTTAATACACATTTTGCTTTAAAGAATAATTTGGATGGACACAATGAAAATGTCCCTCCCAGAGTTTCCATACATGTATGATCTGTCTACCCTATGAGTTTGGTCAAGTAGTCGTAACCATGACAATATTTTCTAACCTTATTTGGATGGAATCAAAATATTTTTTAAATCTTAATTTTAAAACAACATTTAAGGTTTTTGAAATAATTTGAATGCAATTATGGTGAACCATGATTGTCCTTTAAAAAGAGAAAGTGGCAAAATTATGAAGGGGCCCTTTTTTAGGGGGCTTTTTGGTGATGCATGAATGATTTATTTTGGAGTTATTTATTAAATCCACCTCATTCAGGTATTGGTAGACATTGCAGGAATGGCTGGTTTAAACAACATAATTATTTTGTGTTATTATTTTTTTCAGGCTCCAAATAATGATGTCTATTATTACATTCCATCATATTCCCTGTATCGTGATATTTTCTTCATGGAACCTACAACTGGTCAAGTTTATTTAAGAACAAGTGTTGTTGGAACATCTTTGAACCAATACAATGTAAGTCAATTGTTGCTGCATGCATTTGAAGGAAGAAATAATCATAGTTACCTGTCCAATTTGTAGTTACCCTGATTCTATGTACAGAGTAATCAAAATACAAAATTAATGATGGTAGAATGTTTTTTGGAATAAAAAATCCTTGTTTTTGCTGCTCAACTGACCCTCTTTTATTCTACATACTTTTGAGTTTGGTTTCCATCAATGTTTTTCTTGCCTAAATTTACATTTTTATATGAGCTATATCTCTGAACTACATCATATAAATGAAAATGTAGTTCTTCTAAGATACTGACATTAAATTATTTTTGATATTGGTATATCATCATACATTGTACATGTGAGAATGTATGTGTGTTATATTCTATGACAATTTATGTAATTTGCATTAAAATAATTTATTGGCTTTTAAATATATGTGCAATTAAAAAACTTTGTTTTTGGTTGTATAGATTTCACTCGAGGCCAGAGACGGTGGAAACCCTCAAAGGTCTGCCAATGCTACACTTACAGTGAATATCCTGAGGAACCAAAATCCACCAATATTTAGGAATGAACCTTACGAGACAATAATCGACAGAAGTCAAAACCAGAATAACAACGTAATCTCAGTAACAGCCACTGATGCTGACCTTCAGGTGATTCTTAATTTCTAAAGTATTTTTATATAATTATAAACATGCTTTCTGAATTCAAATCTTTATGATATGTGAAAGTGATAGAGCGGATAAATAGAATAACAGATCTCAAAAAAAATGGTAGTAAATTCTTGTTATTTTATATTTACTGTGGACATAATGTGCAAAAAATAGCAAGTTTGTACTTGTTCAAGATAAATTTACTTGTTTCAGTCAAGATGCACAAAGCCAAAGTCTCTGCTTGTATTAGATATGTGTATTATTATAATTTATATATTGCTTATTTACCTAACAGTATTAACTGTATGCACATTTCAGTCACCCTTCAATACTTTGGAATACAGCATTATTGGGGATGATGACGCTCCAGTGTTTTTCAGCATCGATGAAAACACAGGAAGGATATTCTTAACCAGTTCAGTGTCTGCTGACACCACAGATGTATATTATGTAAGTCTGTGCTTTTTCTAGACAAATTTTAGTCATGGGTATGAGTTTATTCTAGTTGTTTGCAGGTATATAGCATAGTGTTTATTACTAGTTTGGGTAATCCTGGTCATTTGATTGGCTAATGATGATGTCAGTCATTTTAATTGATCAATCATTGGACTGGCTATTACCATGTGCTTGTGAACTATACACATGAATTTATTTATTTGTCAAATACTCATGATTGTCAATATAATGTGTATTATTCATAACATGTAAATATGTTCTACCGGTACTCTCCATAATGGAGGATTGAATAAAATATACCATAAAGTCAATACCCTTTATGAAAAAAGCAACTTCATACAAAAAACATAAACCATTGCTTCTTGTAATTTGTCTACCTATAACATTTCATTATAGTTTTTCTTGTTACTTCAATACAGGTTCTGATTTCAATGTCATAAGTGACCATTTGATTTTGTGTTCATGCTATGGACTATACCAAATTTTATTGTTCTACTAGTACCGGTTTGTCTGAATTTGTGATGTAACATTTTAATTTATGTTGGTTAATTCAAGTATTAAAGGATACACAAATTGGAACCATTGTGTCTGATGTGGTAAATTACACAAAAATTTGTCAGCTGTTAGGTATTTCCAATATAGTACGAATCATGTATTAGATATTTTGTAAACCATACCCCTGCCCGTCAGTCCTTCCATCTGTTTAAATTTTTGTTTCCGAGCGATAACCCAAAAAATATTTCATGGATTGGTTTCATATTAAAATAAAGGTGTATAATAATAAGATACAGGTCAAGTTCAATTTTGACAGGAGTTATGGCCCCTTTTTTTACTTTGGTGTTCAGTGGTGCATTTGTGTCTTCTGGACACATTTCTAGTTTTATTGAATGTCTGCTCCATACTGATTTTAATTTGGTTAAGTAATTACTTGCTTATTATGCTTTTTTGCTTTGTTTGTTAATAATTACATTCTTTGTTTGGTATACAGATCAGAGTACTGGTTCAAGATGGAGGCAATCCTAGACTGTCTGACATAACCGTCGTCAAAGTTTCTGTCAGACGAAACCTGTTTGCACCTGTATTTTTCCCACAAACCTACAGAAAGACCATCTTGGACATTCAACCTGTTGGTGTACCAATCCTCTTTGTTACTGCCAATGATCAAGACACAACAGTAAGTCATTTTAATGGATACTATTGTTCCTCTAGTGCAGCAAGGTTGTTTCATAAACCACTTGTATGTCAAAAAAATGTATCAATTGTTGAGGCATGGATTTAATCAAGAATCTGCCTTAAAGACAATTGTCCCCAAAGAAAATGTAGCCATCATTTTCAAACATTTTTAGATGACATAAACACAGGTTTCATGTCCATTTTTGTTGAGATGAACTTAGCATAGAAACCACATTACTTCGTTTGAGCCAGATCTAAATCCATGGGTGATTTTTGAAATTGTTCAGCATTATGACTAGATCTTGGGACATGAATTGTGTTCATGGCTCAGTTTTCTTAACCTGTCTTCCTACATAGAAAATTGATGTTTAATTTTTATAGACTCAATTATTCTTCTACCTTGTTATCAACATTCATTTACAGATTGGCAATATTTCTTTTATATCATGACTTGATAATCAGAAGTACTAGTTTTAAATGTAATTTTGTAGGTAGAATGATACTAAATAATCCCTTTTATTGTTTGTAAGAAATAGTGCTTGTATCAATGTTGGCTTTAAAGTCAACCTTGATTTAAGATCATTCTTGAGTAAAAGGCCAACCTTAATTTAAAGGTCAACCTTGAGTTAAAGGTCAACCTTGAGTTTGAAGGTCAGCCTTGAGCTAGAGGAGGTCAACCTTGAGTTAGAGGTCAACCTTGAGTTTGAAGGTCAACCTTGCGCTAGAGGAGGTCAACCTTGAGTTAAAGGTCAACCTTGAGTAGAATATCGAGCTTGAGTCAAAGGCCAACCTTGAGTTTGTTTGACGACCTTCATGTTGACACAGTTGGTTGAATTTTGTCATTTTTTATTCTCAGTCTCCACATAACGTTGTGAGGTACCAACTACGTGGTAGTAACACTGATGTGGATTACTTCATGGTGGATTCTGTAAGTGGTGCAGTCAGTCTAAGAACATCTGTCTATTCAGACCAGGTCAATCTTCTACAAGACTTTGTGGTAAGTACTGCCTATATATCAAATAGCTTATTACATAGTGTTGACTGTGAGATTTAACATAATGTGATAGTGAACTTTGATTTTTGATATTTTGTAGATTCGTACATTAAGGATTTATAAAATAATAGAATGTATACAAACAATATTTTTGTTTCAATTTGTAAGCATGTTTTGTCATTTTATCTTTTTAATGATTAATTTTCATTACAGCATACAACTATTTGCAATTTTATTTAATTTTTACATTTTTTTATTTTTACCATTCACTGAAAAAATCTTCAATTCAAAGTACATTTTGAATTCAAAGAGATCATGAAAAAGTTAGATTTTTATCATAATTGGTTTCTGATAATATTGTTTTTATTATGAAATGCTTTTTTTGCTTGTTTTCTATGTTTATTGTAGCGGTTTTGTGATTTTCTATTGCTTTTGATATATATGATTTACTATTTTTTCTTTGCAGTTCCAAGCATATGCAACTGACCTGGGTACTCCAAATCCATTAGATACAAGTATATTAGCAACCATTATTGTTAATGTGACAAGAAACAACTTCCCACCTGTGTTCATCAGCACACCTTACTCAGTCAGTATTCAGGAAACTCACGCCATTTCTAGTTCTGTGTTCAAAACATCAGCTGTTGATCAAGATATCGTGGTAAATAAGTTTTTATTACTTTCAAAGCAATCTTTTAATTCAGAACACTTTAGACAAAAATGATCATTATGTACAGTAAAACCTCTCCAGAGTGACCCTCTGTAAAGCAACAGCCTCTCAATAACAACACCTTAAAAAATTCCCTAAAAAGATATTTATTATAAATCTAACCTCTGTAGAGCAACAACCTCTAAACAACAGTCAATATTTGTAGCTACCACAGGGCATTGCTCTACTGAGGTTTTACTGTAGTTATAAATGTACTGATTTGTTATTTAAATAATGATAGTTTTAGGTCCATAAAGACTGGACTCCAAAAATTAATGTGTTTAATAAAGTTAAGTGGAGAGTATGTCCACATCTGAAATTTATTTTTTTTGATGTGTCAGCACCTGAAATTTATTGTTTTGATGTGTCAGCACCTGAAATTTATTGTTTTGATGTGTCAGCAACTGAAATTTATTGATTTAGTGTGTCAGCATCTGAAATTTATTGTTTTAGTGTGTTAGCACCTGAAATTTATTGTTTTGATGTGTCAGCACCTGAAATTTATTGTTTTAGTGTGTCAGCATCTGAAATTTAATGTTTTGATGTGTCAACACCAGAAATTTAATGTTTTGATGAGGTGCCTATACGTGAAATTTAATGTTTTAATTAGGGGTCTATACCTGAACTTTAAGTGTTTTGATAAGACAGCACATTTTTTGCTTTTTTTGCAGAGTCCATTCAATGTCGTGAAATATGAATTGATTGGAGATGACTCCACTCCTGTTTACTTTTCTGTTAATGATACCACTGGTCTTATTACTCTTAATCCCAATACAAATCTACAATTTGATAGCACAACACTATTTGTGGTAAGTAAAATGTTTCTTTTTTTTCAAATTGTATTAATGAAATAAAATGTTGTCTTTTATCGCCTTGTCTGTTGCATTATGACTTGTGTTTTTTTTAATGGTTTTGCTAAGTAACTCATGAACCCTGTAATTTTTGCTCTTATTCTACAGAATGATTTGTGAACTGATATTGATGAGTAATTCTGCCTGTAAGCTTAACAAAGCATAGCATTCTTGATATGATATGCTCACTATGTTGACCTTTCTTTTTGCCTTAACTGAATGTTATTCTTAATTCCCACAATCAGGCTCGTGTAAAGGCGTATGATGGTGGATTTCCAAGTCGCTCCACAACTGCAACTGTCAGAATAAATGTTCTAAGAAATCTATTTTCTCCTGTCTTCAACCACACCACAAATATTGATGTCACCATCTTTGAAACAGCACCAATCGGTACTTTGATATATGACCTTCATGCAGATGATGCAGACAGACAGGTAATACTTTTAACTTAAAATTACTTGTTTTTCAGCATTTTTGAATAGGGGATTATTCAGTGTGATTGTACCATATTCATCTATCTTTTACAAGTTCAGTAATGGGACAAAAATTGAAGCTATAGTCTGATGATTTTTTATTTTAATTAAACATGTTAACACCATTTGTTTATTATTTTTCTGTTATGAATATTTCTCAATGAAAAATTAAAAAAATATTTTGACAGCATTTATTTGCAAAGTGTTGTATGGTTCTTTATCAAAATATTGGATTAAGTGCTGAATTTGCATTTTCAAATAATTCATTTTAATTTATTTTTATTTGTCATTTTTCAGGCTCCAGAGAATTCAGTGTTATATGATATGCAGAACAACAATAACTTTAACAATGACTTCTTCTTAGTTAATCCAAATACTGGTGTAATTACACTTTTGCGATCTGTTGAGAATACCGGCAACAATAATTATCAGGTATGGATAAATGACAATAATATCCAGTCAGGAGAATTTTCTTCTGTAGTTTCCATATATTTTCTCTTTTGTATCAGTGAGTTTAACACTGTTCTTAGCTCAGCTGGCACAGTACCATTGTGAGCTTTTAGGATGGGGCTGTGTCTGTTGTCCATCCTTCAACAATGTCTTTAAACAACATCTTCTCCTAAACCACAGGGACAATTTCAACAAGACTTCACAGGGGTATCCCTTGCTTGAAGCTCTACCAAAATTGTTAAAAAAATCTTCTTAAAAAAAATTGTTAGACATAAATCTTAGATATTTGGTATGAAGCATCAGCTGGTGGACCTCTACCATGTTTGTTCAAATCATTGCCCCAGGGTCAAAATTTGCCTAGCCCTGGGGGTTGCTTGATTTATATAGGCTTATAAAGAAATATTAAAAATCTCTGAAACCAAAAGGTCTTGAGCTGAGATATTTTGTTTGTAGTATTGTCTAGTGGACCTCAACCAAGTTTTTCAAATTATGGCCCTGGTGTCGAAATTACTATGACAAATAGGTTTCCTTGATTAAGTTATCCCAAAGTGTAACGAAACCCAAGTGAGCAATACAGGGCCACCATGGCCCTCTTGTTTTGTAATGATATATCTGTTATAAGGAGGCAAGTTCACCTGAATATATTCTAACCAGAAGGGTGTGATCTGCTGCATTTTGGATTTGAACTTGTATCACCTGTTTACACCTCCAGTACACTAACTACTGGACCACTTTGGCAGCCTTATGTTCATACTTTTTGATGATCTCATAATGATTTTGCATCAAGTGCTTGCATTTGCTTCTCTAAACCAAAGCTTCTGATGAATATCTTTTTTATCTTTTGTTTATTCTCAGCTGTAATGTTTGTACTTCCTTGTAAAATCACATTGTTTGTATTGAAAAATATTAGTTTTCACCGATGCTTTATGCATGATGTTTCTAGATTTGCAATTGTATCTATTTTCAGTTTAATGTACTTGCTCGAGATGGAGGTAGTCCCCAAAGATTTACTACAGCCACTGTCAGAGTGAATATAATTCGTGAGCAGGGTGGTCTTGGTTTTTCACTCTTCACATATTCTGTGACCATTCCAGAAGAGAGACAAATAGATTCCACAGTTATATCAACATCTGCCAGCCCTGGGGTACTTGTTTTCTTTTGTTTTTTTCTGATAGATTTGTAGAAATCTTTCTTCCAATGAGGTACACTTTCAATACTGACTGACATCAAAACCTTTACTCCAATAATGCCTATCAGCACATTACACTTCACCGAATATGTTTTTAGTGCGTCTTCAGTTTATCACTAGAGTCATTTTTTGACTCTATAGACATATTTCTAAAGAAAAAAAGCAATTAATTGTGCAGCAAAATGTAACATTTCATCATTGGAGCATTTTACACCTGGGTTGGTGTAGTGTAATTATTGCATATAAAACTTTCTAGCATCAAGTCTATAATTGTTTAGATATTTGTGTTTTGAATTGTATTATCATTTGCCTATAATGGCTGAAGGTAGTGTTCTGAACTGATTGTCTGTCCAACAATTAATTGTTGTTGAATTTTATCTACCAGTGACCATTTTTCATTTGTCAGCGTCTATTGTAGGGTTAAATTGTTAGTTGCAGGGACATAATTGATTAGTATCTAAAAATCCTAGTTGTAAAATCATACAAGGCCATAAAGAGTGGAACATTATTAAATGTTAGTTTTGTTGCTTTCTTATGATCATGACAATACCGGACAGTTAAATTGTAACCTAGCTGTTACAGTCTATATCTAATGCATTTGATACTGCTGTAAACAGCTGATTGTGAATCTCTAATTAAGCGAGCATTGAAAACCTTGATATGATTTAATTTCGCTTTGACAAGTGTTGTATTTATTTAATGTACCAGTAATTTAAATTTATTTCTGTATTTTGGAAGCGTATAAATTTTATGATTGTACTATATATATTATTTTTTATGCAGACACCAGAATACAGTTTGATTGGATTTGAACCTGGGCTTAATTACTTCGATATTAATCCTACCTTTGGAAACATCTTTGTCAAGGCTGATCTTCGTAGTGACCCATTATTCCTTACGTTTTACAGGTTAGTTCTGGCTGGTTTTAGTTACCGTAATCACTTGTGTAAAGGTCGCACCTGTTTATAAGACGCAAGTAAAAAAAGGAGGGGGAAATCCTGGGAAAAAATTGTTTCATGAACAAAAAATTCATAATGTTTTAGGAAAGAAAATGTACAAAGCATTGCAATATTGAAAAACACTGATGTTTGTAAAAAAGACCATTATAATAAAAAAGGGGAAATGGGAAGTTTTGTCTTTCTGTTGACAAGTTTTTACTTACTGAAATAGTTTGAGTGTTTGTAATGTAATGTCATTAAGGCTTCGAAATTGTTAACTTCAAATGCATCATTCACTTCTTTCAAAACATTAATGTTCTCTCGCTTCCTTTCAGATTGCAAGTACAAGCTATAGCACCTGGCACTATCAATCAACAAGTGGCTACTGCCTTTGTTAACATCACAGTGATTCGTAATGCTAATGGACCAGTATTTACACAAGACTTGTATACACGGACCATTCAGGACACTATGGCAGTTGGAAGCAGTGTAGTACAAGTTACTGCCAATGACAATGATGGAGACACTGTTCTCTATAGTGTCATAGATGGCCTTGAAGCTATGGAATACTTTTATCTAAATCCTGTCACTGGGTTAATTTCATTGAACAAATATATGTATAATGTTGGTGAGAATAGTTACCGCTTTACTCTGCGAGTTTCTGATCAACGGGTCAATCAAAGAACCGACACTGCTGATGTACTGATTACAATTCTCCGTGATGGATTTTCACCTCAGTTTATTCAAGAGCCTTATTCGGGCACTGTAAGAGAAATAGATATTAATGGCACCAACATTGCAAGAGCAACATGCGTTGATACTGACTTAAGAGGAAGCATCGTTTTCAGTGCAGTTCCATTCAATGTTGCGTCTGCTTATTTTACTGTTGATAGTAGCAGTGGTGATATATACTTGAGGGATGGCGCTTCATTGAGACTTGGTTCACCCACACTATACATCGTAAGTTGCATATTTTATGAATGATAGTTAATTCTGTGTGACCGTTGTGAAAAGGAATTTTTGAACCAGTTTGTTTGTTTGATCAGTCGTCTTAGGCATTGAAACTAGTAAGTTTAGTCATTTAGCTTAAGTCCTAGTATAGTAAACGTGAGTCATTTCCGCCTGCTTATTTTTTTGGTTTTGAGACTGGCAAGTTGATTTAGCATTCACTGTACATGGGACAAATTCTGAACATATGCTGGTGATACTAGATACTGATGATACTAAATTTAGACCGGAAAATAAACTAAGCAAATGTCACTGCAAAACAATAATTATTGTAATTTATATGTATATATCTCCTTTACACATGTCAACAGGTAAATGTTCAAAATCTGTTCTATAATCTAGTGTACTCCATCAATAAATACAATGCAGTAGCTGGCCATCTTTCTTTCCTCCAATGTACTAAGTATCGGTGATCAAGTAGAAATCTCCCATCGCATCGTCTGTCTGTGCAAAAACTTTAATGTTGTTCAAAAACAAAATATTTTAAGAGATAGCAACATGAAACTTCCTTGTTGGATAGCCCTCACTTAGGTGGTGAACAGACGAGTGTTTGCACCGCTTGCAACGCTCCTGTTTTTATTATGGAAGTAGAATAAAAATAAGCACCTAAGTTCAAAAGGCAGACGGCAGTGAAACAAATCCAGTTTTTCAGAGAAAATCAATGTTATTGAAAATCTTTTGATTTATCATGAACAATTCCTGTTATTTCCTTTATTAATGTATACATACCCTCAACACAACATTTTTACTCTTTCTGTTGATGACCGATATATTGACACTGGTAGGTTAAACATGCATGCATGGAGTCACAAGAAATAAGTCTTCACCTGTAATTTGGTTACAAGGGATTTTCCAACTTTTTGTTGTCAAGATTAATAATATAGGATCTGTCTGATGACGTCCATCTCTTGTACATGTAAACACGAATTTTATGTGTAATTTATAGTGTTGATATATATTTTTTCAGTTAAGAATTGAATGCTACGACTCGGCCTACCCGGAAAACAAGGATTTCACAGACGTAACTATCACAGTGCGAAGAAATGTAAACGCACCTGTATTTTCATTACCAAACTATTCAGTGACCATTTCTGAATCTAATCCACTTGGAACTGATATTATCACAGTCACAGCCAATGATGCTGATGGTGATTTCGTCACTTACTCAATTGATGGCGATGCATTTGGGTTCACAGATAGAGCTCAGGAGTATTACTATATCGGAGTAACAACAGGCATCATTTCACTGAAGAAACCTTTGACTGCTGGATCACACCTTCGAGATAATGTATGTTGTAACTTGCTATTTTACTATCAATGCTTTCCAATTAATGAATGCTACCTCAGATGTAAACTTTTGTATTTATTTTATCTCAAACAATTACATCCTCTTTGGAGTCCCTAGTGATCTAGTTTTAAGCAGCGTCTTGAGGTGACAGGCATGGGTAGAAGACCATTACCCGCTTGTGCCAAGTTACCATTAAAACACATGCATTTAGTCATATTTAAAATCAACAATGATACTGTGGATGATATTTTTGAACAAATTGTATATGAACAAATGGTTCACAATTTATGCATATTTGTATAATATATATACATGTCTATCGCAATACTTAATCCTATACTTATAAACTAAACCAGCTTTGTGAATAAGAATGAAATTGACGGGTCCACATTATCCAAAATTGACGGGTCCAAATTATCCAAAATTGACATGTCAAATTATCTGAAATTGACGGATCCAAATTATCCAAAATTGTCTAGTCAAAATTATCTGAAATTGACGGATCCAAATTATCCAAAATTGACATGTCAAATTATCTGAAATTGATGTGTCCAAGTTATTTGATATTGATGGGTCCAAGTTATTTGATATTGATGAGTCCAAGTTATTTGATATTGATGGGTCCAAGTTATTTGATATTGATGGGTCAAAGTTATTTGATATTGATGAGTCCAAGTTATTTGATATTGATGAGTCCAAGTTATTTGATATTGATGGGTCCAAGTTATTTGATATTGATGGGTCCAAGTTATTTGATATTGATGAGTCCAAGTTATTTGATATTGATGAGTCCAAGTTATTTGATATTGATGGGTCCAAGTTATTTGATATTGATGGGTCCAAGTTATTTGATATTGATGAGTCCAAATCATCTGAAATTGACTTTATTGTGTAAAAAGGGTATTATTGCCCTCAAATTGACATAAGTAAAGTACGTAAGTAAATTTTAACAATGTATGTTGATTAATTGTGTTTGTATTCATTTTTCAAATGGAATAATTTTGAACTCCAGTGTCGGTTAAGTATTCATTATAAAGTATTGACAATTTGGAACAAACTCTGAAAAATAAAGTGAACACTTCTTATATCAATTTCTAAGTTGAGTTAAGGGTGAACCATATAGCTATATTTATATTATTATATTCCCATAACTTGTCAAGTTGATCAGTATTAATAAATTGATGAATTCGGATTATGGGTTTATAGTTGCAACATTCTGATGCACACCTGCTTCTCATTGTTATAATACACCACCTTTTTTAAGTGACAAAAACCAATAAAAATATTGACTCATCATGAACTATAAGTGTTTATTAGATTATTATGTATGTGCATTTTACTAATTTCAGATTGCATTGAGAGCATGTGATAACCGTGGTGCTGACCAATTGTGTGGTACCGCAACAGCTACCGTTAACATAATCAGGGATCAGTCTCCACCATTCTTCATCAACACACCTTATATCACAACAATCGACAGAAATCGTCTTTTGAATTCCACTGTCATGACAACTACAGCAAGAGATAATGATCTTGTGGTAGGTTTTTTTGTTTGACACATTGGCTCAATTATTATTATTATTGTTTTTTTTTTGAAAGGAGGGGGTTAATTTTCTCATTCTGGTCTGAAGTATTACATAGATTATTGGCGTGTCCAATGTGTGTAAAAAGGGTATTTGGCTCTCAAATAAATTAACATAAAAGTAAGTAAATTTTAACAATGTATGTTGGTTAATGATGTTTGTGTTCATTTTTCAAATGGAATGATTTTTGAACTCCAGTATCAGTCAAGTATTTACATTTTAGATACCTGTCCTTTGATGTTTATTATTTGCAATCAATTATCATACATTAACTAGACCAAGCATTGAATGCATGGGTTGTGTGTGTTTCTGAGTAAAAAAGACCCTTATTAGTAAAAGTGATCTTCAAGTTACAAATTGAAAGACTAAGTCTTTTTTTGATAGCCTTTGTACTGTATATAGATAGGTCTGTACTATCTGATAAGCCCAGCCTGCTAGCTCAGTGGTTAAGGTGTTAATCTCATGATCAAGAGGTTGTGAGTTCAGACCCCAGGTAAGGCTCACTCTGTCCGTGACAAATTTGACTGAAGATATGATGTCCTATGTAAAATTATTTGTTCTCCACTTCTGAATTATGTGAGGTAGCTTTGTTGTGGAGCTTGTGGATTGTATGTGGTTAAGGCCTAAATGAAGTCCCGGGTAGCTGGTTAAGATAACTACCTGCACAATACAACTGAAATATTTTTTAATTGAAAATGGCATTAAATCCGATGAAACAAATAGGAAATAGATAACTTGTTTGATAGGTTTAAACAAACTTGATATTTTGGAATACATTACTGTATTTTCATTTATTTTCGTTGGGCTCAATTTTCGTGGTTTTACTAAAATGGCTATTTCATGGGGACATAAATTCATAGATTTTGATTTTTTAAAGAAAATAGCCTTACCTCTGCATTTAAATTCGTGGGGATTTGATTTTGTTGATAAGTCAAACCACAAAATCCATGAAATTAAATCTCCAACGAAAATTAATGATTCCACAGTATGTAGTTCAATTTTTTAGTTTTTACATTTATCTATATGTTGCTAGACTACTTTTAAATATTTTTTTCAGGGTCAAATAAGATATCTGTCAGATGGACTTTATCCTGCATCTGAATTCTTTTCAATCGATTTTGACACTGGTGCTATTTCCTTGAAATTGTCAGTAGCCTCCGATGCTTTGTTAACCAACACATATTACTTAAAACTGTTGGCTTATGACACCGCCTATCCTAATATTTATGGTACAGCTACTGCTACCATTAATGTGAACAGAAATCCAAATGGTCCACGATTTTTGAACACACTATGCCAAAGCTCCATACCTGAGGAAACTACGGTTGGTTCAATGGTGTTCAATGCGACTGCTGTTGATAATGATGGAGTAAGTATTTTTAGCTCACCAGAGCACGAATGTGCTCAGGGTGAGCTTTTGTGATCGCCCTGCGTCCATCGTGCGTCGTTCGTCGTGAAGTGGCATCCATGTTTACTTAAAACAATATCTCCTCCTACACCGCTATGCCGACTGCAACCAAACTTTGCTGGAATGATCCTTGGGTGGTCCCCTTTCAAAGTTGTTCAAAAAATTAAATTTCATTAAAAACTCTGGTTGCTATGGCAACAAATAGAAAAAACTTAAAAAATCTTTTTGTCCGAAACCACAGGGCCTAGAGCTGAGATATTTGGTATGTAGCATTGTCTAATGGAACTCAACAAAGTTTGTTCAAATTATTCCCCTGGGATCAAAATTGGCTCCGCCCCAGGGGTAACTTGATTTTACATAGACTTATATAGGAAATTAAAAAAATCTTCTTGTCAAAAACTACAATGCCTAGAGCTTTGATATGTGGTGTGTAGCATAGTCTAGTGGACCTCAAGTTTGTTCCCGGGGTCAAAATTGGCCCTGCCCTGGGGTTTATTCTATTTTATATAGGAAAATTTGAAAAATCTTCTTCATCGAAACCACAAGGCCTAGAGCTAAGATATTTGGCATATAGCATTGTCTAGTGGACCTCTACCAAGTTTGTTCAAATTATTGCCCTAGGGTCAAAATTGGCCCCGCCCCGGGGGTCACTTGATTTATATAGACTTATATAGGAAAATTTAAAAATCTTCTACTCCGAAACTGCAAGGCCTAGAGCTTAGATATTTTGTATGTGGCATTGTCTAGTGGACCTCTACCAAGTTCGTTCAAATTATGGCCCCGGGGTCAAAATTAGCCCTGCCTTGGGGTTTATTCTATTTTATATAGGAAAATTTGAACAAATCTTTTTCTCCGAAACCCCAAGGCCTAGAGCTAAGATATTTGGTATCTAGCTTTGTCAAATGGACCTCTTTTAAATCTGTTCATATAATGGCGATGGGATAAAAACGGCCCAGATGGGCCACTTGATCTTACTTGGACTCGTATAGAAAACTTCAACAATGTTAATCTCCAAATGACCTTTTCTCCTGGTGAGCATTTATAGGGCCATCATGGCCCTCTTGTTTATTTTATTGGACAAAATAATTAAATGCTGAAATGATTTATGTATTTGTATTTCATAAAATACCTTAAAATTTTATAGATTTTAAACATTTTTTTAGTGACACGAATAAAAAATACTTTGACTATTGAATCAAATGAAGCAATATACGCTTTGGTTTTCACTATTTGCTTGGAACAGACTTTATTGAAGTTTTACAAGCGTTAGGATTAATTTTGTGGGTTTCATTTTTAGCAATGTTAAATATTTTCAATTCAGGATGTACTGCAGTACTCTCTCAGTGCTGATGAATTAGATAAAAGATATTTCTTTTTGAGCCCTGACACCGGATATTTGCTCTTAAAGAATAGTCTTCTGTCAGCAGGGACTTCACAGTTTGAGGTAAGCATACTTTTCTTCAGAAAAAATAATTCCAATTCAAATGTATTCAGAGCTAGATGCTTTCCTGTTCCATTGTTTGCTAGATACTTCTTTATACTCCATAGAGTGAAGAGCTAGACACTTCTATGTACTCCACAGAGTAAAGAGCTAGATACTTCTTTATACTCCATAGAGTAAAGAGCTAGACACTTCTATGTACTCCACAGAGTAAAGAGCTAGATAATTCTTTATACTCCATAGAGTAAAGAGCTAGACACTTCTATGTACTCCACAGAGTAAAGAGCTAGATACTTCTTTATACTCAATAGAGTGAAGAGCTAGATACTTCTATGTACTCCACAGAGTAAAGAGCTAGATACTTCTTTATACTCCATAGAGTGAAGAGCTAGACACTTCTATGTACTCCACAGAGTAAAGAGCTAGATACCTCTTTATACTCCATAGAGTGAAGAGCTAGACACTTCTATGTACTCCACAGAGTAAAGAGCTAGATACTTCTTTATACTCAATAGAGTGAAGAGCTAGATACTTCTTTATACTCCATAGAGTGAAGAGCTAGACACTTCTATGTACTCCACAGAGTAAAGAGCTAGATACTTCTTTATACTCCACAGAGTAAAGAGCTAGATACTTCTTTGTACTCCATAGAGTGAAGAGCTAGACACTTCTATGTACTCCACAGAGTAAAGAGCTAGATACTTCTTTATACTCCACAGAGTAAAGAGCTAGATACTTCTTTATACTCCATAGAGTGAAGAGCTAGATACTTCTTTATACTCCATAGAGTGAAGAGCTAGACACTTCTATGTACTCCACAAGAGTAAAGAGCTAGATACTTCTTTATACTCCATAGAGTGAAGAGCTAGATACTTCTTTGTACTCCATAGAGTGAAGAGCTAGATACTTCTTTGTACTCCATAGAGTGAAGAGCTAGATACTTTCTAGATTCATTTAAGCAATTTCCTTCATGTCCTCTTGTTTAGAAGGTTCTAATTTTAGTTAAAATTTTCGCATTGCAACACACATTATTTTGTTGTACATTAGTTATCTTAATCAACACTTGGTATATGATTTTTCAGTTTTCAATCACTGCTCGTGATCAGAGTAATCCAGAAAGGAGTGCTACCAACAACTGTGTTTTTACTATAGTTCGTGATCAAGTACCACCCGTGTTTGTACGAACACCATATCGAGCAAACATCCTGGAGAATCGCCCAGTTACTGATAGAATCTTTCAAGTAACAGCTACTGATGGTGACTTACGTGGTTCTATTAAATACACTGTTGGAAATGATATCGTCACTGGTGACTACAGAGCCGCATACTACTTCACTGTTGACCAAGATGACGGTGAAATTCGTGTCAGAAATAACTTGAGAACTGATTCCACGACAGCTTCAACGTTTGAGGTGAATTCTTATTCTTATTCTTTGGTCATTAACTTAACATCTTTTCTTATTCTTTTCCCCAAAGTCATTTGCTTTGTATACAAAGCATATTTTTTTTATAAAATCTGTCTCTGCTCCAATATCTCACCAGTTAATATTGAATATAGGTACAGTGCACCCTCCCCATAGCAAACCCCTTAATGGGAGTAGCCAAATTATTGTTGTTGAGAGATTGTTGCTATAGAGGTTAAATTAATAGTTAAATTGTAGAGTTTGAAAAAATCATGCTGTTGTTGAAAGCAGGTTGCTGCTCAACAGAGGGCGGCTCTGGCGAGGTTGTACTGTACCTGTTTTACTTAGTTATTTTCTATTTAATAGTCATTGTTATGTCAATAGACTTTATTTCTTCCTATTATTTTAGCCATTGTTTAAGCTTGATTATGTACTGTCTTATTTTCATTTTACTCCAGTGTCATCACACTAATATGTATCTTTGTTTTAAGTTGTCATCAACAGAATGTTTGTAACTCAACCACAATATGATATGTTTATATTTATTTTGTAGCTTGTTGTTAATGCATTTGACAGCTTATCAACACGTTTGGTTGCCACAGCGACAGTAACAATCCAAGTATCACGAAACCCGAGCACACCCATATTTGAACTTACATCATATCAAACCACAATCTCTGAGTACTATAGTCTAGGTCAAATGATTTTCAACATTAGTGCTTCTGATCCTGATGGGGTAGGACATATTTTTCTAGTTGTGTTTTTAAAAAAATTGTTTTTTTTCTGTCCTCTTAAGGCTGTTATTTTTTTTAACACTTCTTGTCACTGAAAGATAAACATTGGTTTTCGTATGATTTTTCAATTGTTTGCTGATAATCTTATATGGATGCCTGCATGATTCTATTACAATACAAACTGATGTAAAACTGAACATTTGAGCTCAATTTTCTGATTTTTTTTTCTTATAAAGATAACCTTATTTTCATTTTTATAAATGTATGTTTTACTCTTTTAGGATATTGTAAGATATTCCTTCATTGCACAAAATGACAATCTGAACTCCAACATTAATCGTGGTTTAGACTTCTTCTACATTTTGGAAAGTTCCGGCTTAGTGTACTTAAAGACACCTTTGTATACAGATGCAATAGAACAATCCAGTTTTCAGGTAAATTGAATATTTTTACCTTGTTTGTGTTATTTGAATGTGGTCTTTAGACAGACAATGGATTATCTGAACTTAACTCACAACATTAAGCAAAATGATTATAGGCCAGACACAATGACTATTTTGACCAAACATCAGTAATGTCATTCAAGATGTCATGGGTGAATAACTAAGGCATCATCCCTAGAAGATCACTATAATAAAAGGGTATGAAACATTTATGTCTAGTACAGGTATTTATGTTGTTGATCAAAATATAAGTCTGTTCAATATTGACACCAATCAAAACAACAATGTTAAACAATGGTCTATATTGACATTCAAACTACCTATAGTATCCAACTCTTCCACATTTTACAGAATCTAGTCGGTTACAGATATCTAATGATGGAGCATTTCTATGGCATGTATGCATACCAATAACATGCCTTTCAATAATAAATTTCAGATGCGAGTCCAGGCTAGGGATCAGCGATTTCCTGAGGAACGATTTGCAACAGCACCAGTTACTATATTTGTAACAAGAACCAGGAATCCACCAGTATTTACTGAAGAACCATACAGAACCTCTGTTTCTGAGAATTCAGTATTGGGTACATCTGTATATAGAGTTACTGCTGTTGATTCTGATCTTGAGGTAATGTCAGAGCATTAATTGAATGCTTTAGCTAAGAAGTTGATAGTATGACTTTAGCCAGATTGTTGTTTATGGTTCATTTAGGAAAGTTAGACATGGATTTTTTGTTGTTACCAATCATAACATGATGGATTATTTGTTTTCACAAACTTATTGGAAAAAATATTATTTGTCGAACATTATTATGTTCAAAGGAATATGGTATATTTTGATAAATCATGGAAAATCATTTTTTGTTCATCAAATATCATGGCTAATAAAAAGCAGGAAAGTATGTTGCAAAATGGATGTGTAAGATCTCTTGAGTAATATCAGCTTGTATATGCCTTCTGCATATAGTATGAATTGATGAAATGTTGGATGAGTAAGTCAGCATTCATGGTACTGCTTTCTCAGTAGCATGTACTGATGCTTATGTACTGAGTGCAGAACAATTTTATTTAAATATGTTGATTTGAAATATTATAATTTTATATACTTGTACTTTTCTTTGCATAACCCATTGGAAAAGGTATTTGAGTTGTAAATAATTTTAAGTGCTACTTACCTATTGTATGAATGAATGCATTCAATAATATAGCCATTTGGTTGGTTGTAATGAAATTGAATGTCACTTCATTTGTCAGATATGATTGTACAGTATTGCTGTAGTATCTCATTTTAATCAACTGACTGTATACAATTCTGTCTGCAGGAATCCATTGAATATATTGTGGTGGGAGATGATATTGCTCCATACTACTTTAGAGTTGACCAACAGACTGGTGTTGTTTCTACAAGAAATGACTTAACAACTGACAACTTCAATTTCCAATATGAAGTAAGTCTGAGTTTTGTTTAAAACTTTAGAGGAAAGAGGAATTAATTTGACTAGTTGTGTCTGAGATATGTACGAAGAATAAGCTGTTTAATTCAGCATGTTCAAGGTCTTGTATAAATACATGGTTTCGCATCTGCTAAAACTAGCTAAAACCATATCAAGAGACAATCCCAGAATCCATTGCAATACTCAACAATATTCAACTACATGTACTTCTGACGGCTGGAACTTAAGTATACAAGAAAAGTCTGGGCAATTGGGCATGGGAAATTTGTATGGATGCAGCAAATTTGGTAAAGGTACACTGAAAATCTACAATAAATTTCAAATTCCAACATAGAAGGCATTCAGTATTTCCTTTCATCTATGCAATTAAACATTTTGATAATCACGGATATTTCGCTTTTGTAAACATTTGGATCATCACGGGTATTTTTGCTGTTCTAAAAATGAGCATGAACTCGCGGATTCACGTGTCGCTTCCACAGGATTTTATTACTTGTACCTGTAAATACGGAAGGTGCGAATCCATGTATGTATATGAGTCGTTGATTTGTTTAACCTATTTACATAAATGTTACTTTAAAATACACTGAGCATATTTTATGTAAATATCAGGTAAAAAAGATAATTAGAAAGTATTACATGACTGAAAATAGATTTAAATGTGTGTAAATGATATTTTGCGGCTTCATTGTATCTAGCATTAAGAAATTATCTGTACATGTTTTGTTACAGCTAAGAGTACAAGCTTATGATACAGCCTATAGAACTCAGATTGCCGAGTCAGTAGTAATTATCAGTATGACTAGGAACGAGAACTCACCAATATACCAGAACACTCCATACAGTGTTACAATTAATGAGACTCAAGCTCTCGGAAGCTGCATTCTAACTGTAACTGCTACAGATGCAGATGGCGTAAGTTTGTTTTTCTTATATATTTGGCTGTGTATTTATTTATCAATGAAGTATGTTTGATGTTGTGGTTATATGTATGTAAATATACAAATGTCAGTTATTTTCCTATTTATTGGGCTGTTTGACTTTAAAAGAGAACCAGTATATAATATTTTCGCTATATATTGACCATTGTTTTGGATCCAGAGTTAGTTTTGATTTTAATTGTTTTGGACACAGATGATTTAATATTGATATTTCACTGTACATTTCATATTACAGGATCGTGTGACATATTCTGCCACAGGTGATGCTGATACTCTTGAACTGTTTAGTATTGCTGCTGACACAGGGGTTATCTGTGTGCGACGAGTACTTCTGAATACAGCTAAAACACAATACAGGGTAAATATACCTTCTTGACAAATAGAAACAACCACTTTTATAACATGTATAATTTGGCATTGAAACTAGTAATCATTTCAGCTGGTTTAGATCCTTTACGCAAGGATTATTATTTTACATGGCTATGTTACGTCCCTTGTGAATAAACCCTCTTATGCACCAATGATTTAGGATCAGCACCATCAAGTTCTGCATCTTTCACCTCACATTGTTCATTTCCTTCTGATAAACAGCATTGTTGTAATTTCGACACAATTTACTTCATATATAAGATAATGAATTCTGTTTAACTATCTATTATAAGACAATGGATGTGAGAAGTCTGACAGGCTTAAGATGTGATATGTACTGTGTACTGCAAGGGATCTAAACATTAATACATATAGATTATCTGTTTTAAAGTATTATTTGTTAGTATTGTGTATTGAAAAAAATTGTATTTGTTTTAGATGTCTATCCTTGCCAATGACAACAGTAACCCAGATAGATTTACTACTGTGGATGCATTTATCACTGTGAACCGTGACCAGTTTCCACCAATCTTCATTGAACAACCCTATAGAACAACACTTAGTGAATATATCCAGAGTGGATCCTCTGTTTACAGAGTTACAGCCACTGATCGGGATCTTGTGGTAAGTATTTCAAATACTAAGACAGTTAAAACAGAAACTTTCCCATCATGGATTTATGATCATTTATGTGCTTACAAGTTTCGATATATTGTTTCGTATTCATGAAGTGTTTTTGATCTATGAGTGAAGATAGACCCATACATGATTTTGTCAGTTTTCATTCTAATCACTTTGTGAAATTGATGTATGTTTGTGTCACATAAAATTTGGATAACTAGTTTCAACATCCTGTAATGATAAGAAAATATTTATCCTCAGCATATTGAATTACAAAATAAGATATGGGAATTATCAACTAATCTGTAGCATGTTGAT
Organism: Lutraria lutraria; assembly: GCA_964023205.1. NCBI lineage: Eukaryota > Metazoa > Mollusca > Bivalvia > Venerida > Mactridae > Lutraria > Lutraria lutraria. The sequence goes on from OZ026836.1 coordinate 39,725,722, forward strand.
GCTTTCAACAACATTGAAAGGCAAAAACATCTATGAATCTGTTCATTTAAATAAATTTATTAAACATGTCAGTTAGACCTATACTTCTGTGAATATTTTACTAATTCCATCATGTTCTTTTTTTTAGGGAAGTATCCAGTACTCGCTTATTGGCGACTACCCAACAAGGAGTTTCTTTGTAATAGATTCATTCACTGGTTTAATAACGACAACAAATTCATTGAGGTCAGATGGAAGGTATAGCAATTCATACATAGCAAGAGTGACAGCTGTAGACAGTCTCCGACCAAATAGAGTTGCCACATCAACTGTTAACATATTGGTTACAAGAAATCCAAACAGCCCACGATTCCTTGTACCATCATATTCCACAACTATTCCCGAGACAACAGCACCCGGAACACGAATCTTCAATGTGACAGCTACTGATGATGATAGTCTGGTAATTTTTTTTCCTTTGTAATGTTTTTCCTTCAATATAGGACACAATGAATGGGACTAATTGTTTATGTCAGTTTTATGTGCTTTTTAACTATTTGTTTGATCAAACTATTGATCCCCTAGTTTGAACTAATTTTGTTAAAGCACTAGCCCAGACTATATGTGGACTATTGAAAATAAACAATTTACCACTAGCCCGATTGAGTGCACAATTTTTAGAAAGTTCACTAGCCCAATAAGAAATTTACTAGCCCTGGACTGTGGGTTTGTAGTAGGTTAGCGGGAAGACTGTGATCCAAGGTATAGGTTTGGAACTCTTTCCTGTTTTGACTTCAAAATTAATATACCATACTGGTAATTGTAGTTATCAATTCAAATGGGCATCCACTCCAAACTTTTGATACTCACACTCTGTCCAGTGGTTCAAGGTCATATATGGTAGCTCTTACTCACAATATTGCTAATTTTTTATATATCGTCAATTCTTAATGGGAAGGCATTTAATTGAAAAAAAATACTCGTCTTCTCAATGTCTCCTTAGTATCCAATGTTGAGTAATATGTAAACTGATTGATGTTTCTTGATTATTGTGATGTCGGTCTGTCGTTATTCGGTCAGTCGGTCCGTCCGTAAGCATAAAAGTTTGTGGAGCAAACTACTTCCACATTATTTATGGGATTGCAATGAAACTTGAAATGTGTTATCAACATCAAGTGTAAATGTGCAAGAAGCAATTTTCATGCCCAGCGATTCACTCTTTGCAGAGTTATGTCCCCTTGAACTTAGCCGTATAGTGTACTATTGCATTCTTAGAGTCAAAGCGGTGGCGGGGGTATTAGTCACCTCTGTTACAGTTCTAGTTATTGAGATGGTTAGACAAATCATTTCCATGGCAATAGTTGTATTATTATTTTTCTTTCTCTTTCAGGACATATTGTCATATGAAGTTACTTCTGACTATTTCTACATTGATCGGTATACTGGAAATGTCTGGCTAGCTACAAATTTGATTAACACCCAGTTTGATCGTTTCACAGTAAGTTTTAATTTAAATGTTCATTTACATGGTTGTCCAAACACAAACCAAATCTTAAAGGGCCTAGATGCTAGATTTGTTGTCCTCTTCAAATGCTGGGAATTTCTTAAATTGTCTTAAATAATCATGATATAAAGACATCAATTATATAATCTATGTGGTAGAAATACAATGAATGCTTAAATTGAGTATTTAATTTAGCTTTACCATTTTTTTGATATTTGTAAATTTCACCGATTGCCTTCCTTGATCGATAGTTTAATCTCAGTAGTAACAATGTATGTTTTCATGTTGCATCCCCTATAAAAAGCTTACATGTCCTGGTCTTGGGTCGGTTTAGTGTCGTTCATCCTCTGGCAAGTCCAGGCTTAGTTTGAAGATTTTTCAATAACAATGATGTATACTCTGTGGCTGTTGGTTGTAAATGGCTATGAATAATTTGAATGTATTATTTCTTAGATTATTGATCTTGAAGGTTCCAGAAATGAAAATTGTTGATAAGTCTTGGTATTTTATGAATTAAATGTTGACATTTTTGTGAAAGATTTTGAAGTGTTATTGTTGACAAAGGAAGTTCATGTGTGTCTATAAACCATGTAAGGTTATATATAGATATTTATACCTTGTTTGCCATACAGAAGTAATACATTTTAGCTGGTTGTTAATATTTCTTATAAAGGATATAAAAACAAGTGTAGTATAATAGAAAATAATGTATTCATGAGGGGCTTGAGCCCACAACCTCCTGGTTGCAAGTCAGATGCACTACCAACCAAGTTAATCTGGCTTTTGATATTACTACCAATTTTAAATACAATGAAATACTGTACACCATATTGCTACAAATTTATGTAGCTTTTCCTGAAATCAGGCTAGTAGATTTTGAATGATATTAAAATTATCAGTGTATAAATGTGAATTTTTTTTCTTTCAGTTGAATTTCCGTGTTTGTGATAATGGTCTTCCTCAGCGGTGTGTGAACAGCACTGGAATTGTCATAGTTACAAGAAATCAGTTCCCGCCATCCTTTGTGAATGAACCATATAGAAGAACTATTAATGAGTTCTTCTCGATTGGTGACACTGTACTTATTCTGAGCTCTCAGGATAACGATCAAACAGGAGATCTTGTGTTTGAGGCAACAACAGTCAGTTATCCATTTGAAGTAAATAGATTCAGTGGAGCTGTTACTCTGCAATACTCTGATATCTTGTATGCTGGACCAGCATTTTATTCAGTAAGTACAAACTTTATTCCCGAAACTTGAAACTAGTGCTAGCAAATTAGAATTGTAAATAGATATTTTATCTTTATACATGCATGTATTTATTATAAGATTATTACAGATAAGTTGTGGTCTGACAACGGATCACTAGCCCCTTACTGCTAAGTTCAAATTTCACTTGGGAACAAATTTTGTATGTGAGGTACCAGCTGGCTTATGGAAGGTTTCTTATACCAAGTTATATGCCTAAGGTCTTCCTCCAAGATTAATGCTTTCAGTTGCTCAATGACCTAGCTCATTGTTGTTGTCACATAAAACCCCAGTGGATGGCTTATTTTATGTTGCCTTGTACAATGATATATTACTACTTGCACAACTAAATGGTTTTTGATTATTACTATTTTTTGTGATTACAGTTCAGAGTAAGGACATACGACACTGCTGATACTACTAGAATTGATACTACTTCTGTGAATATATCTGTGATTCAAAATCCATCTGGTCCAGAATTTATCAATGAACCATATGTTATCACCATCACGGGCAATCAAATACCTGGAGCTGTGATTTATAACACTACGGCTGTTGATAGTGACGGGGTGAGTATGAGATATTAAAGTTGGCTGATTGCTGATGCATACAGCATTGGAAAGGGAGATATCCTTATAACTATGGTATACTAGCTGTGTATCTACTCTTAAACTTACATACAAAGCTCGCTCAGATAGCTCAGTGGTTAGAGCGTTTGTCTACTACTTAAGAGGTTGTGAGTTCGAACTTTGGCTCACTGTCCGTGACAAATTTTATTGAAGATATTATATCCTGCATTATATTGTCCTCCACCTCTGAATTGTGTGGGGTAGCTTGAAAGTTGCTTGCGGACAGAATGTGGTTAGTACTGGTTAAGGCCTAAATGAAATCCAGGGGAAGCTGATTTGGATAACTGCCGGTCACAATATAACTGAAATAATGCTAGAAATGGTGTTAAACCAATGAAATAAATAAATACTAACATGCAACCCAACTTTATTGGCCTAAATTCTGCAACTTAAGGAAATTTCTAGTTCAGAATTGTTACAATTGAATATTGAAAAAGTAATTACAAGTGATTTCTATTTGTGAAATAATCATGACTTTTCTCTCCTACTGCATGTATATTTTTACGGTCACCCTCTAGGTAATTTTGTTGACAACCCTTTATGATATCTGTTATCCCAATTCTAAACCATTTTGATTACCGGTACAATTTTCCATAATCGAGATTTTCTTTTTATCAGGATGTGGTGAGTTACGAAATGACGAATGATGCCCTTGCCAGACAATACTTCTATGTTACTGAAGATAATGGTATAGTAAGATTAAGGCAGCCCCTTTCAGACACTACCATTCAACAATTTAGGGTATGCTACTTAAAGTATATTAACTGATTTATATTTTTGTGCATTAGGACTAAAGAGAAAGTACATATAACCTTGAGATGATTACTAGCCCACCTGGTTAGCTCTGTGATTAGAGCATTGGTTTACTGATGAAAAAGTTGTGGGTTCGAACCCCGGGCAAGGCTCGCACTGTCTGTGACAAATTTGACTGAAGTTTGTAGCAGAAGCTTGCAGATTGATTGTGATTAGTACTGGTTAAGACCTAAACGAAGTCTAGGGAAACTGGTTAGGATGACTGAAAGAATGTTGAAAATGGCGTTATATCCGATGATATAAATAAATGAGATGGTCTCGACAGAAAAAGGGTGTATTGACCAAAATGTAAATTTATTCTTTGGAACTATATAGTGGGTGCAGGAAATATGTATTGACATATCTTAAACATTTGAATTCATTTTAGATCTCAATCAGAGCCTCTGACCAACGTTCTCAACCAAGATTTGATGATACAGTTGTAATTGTTAATGTTGTCCGTGACAACAACCCACCAATCTTCGTAAATGAACCATACGCAGTTAGAATCGGCGAGAACCGACTAAATGAAGTTATTTATCGAAGTGTTTCAGCCATTGATAATGATTTACAGGTAAACTTCACTTCTTCATTTTTTGCTTACACTAAAAATGTTACATTTGATTCTACTAAAACCAGTTCAAGGCATTATTTAAATCACTTACATTTTGCCATTACTTTTATTCAGTGAACATGTTTGGAATTTTAACATTGTTCAGCTAGTTTCTGGGAAACTATGTGTAAATAAAGTTATAGAAAAATAATTGATGGTGAGAATGCTTTATTTCAGGGTCAGTTGAGGTTTGTAGCTACTGGGGTATATCCTGCCGAAAGTTTCTTCTCCTTGAATCCTAATAATGGTGAAATAAGTGTAGTCAGGAGCTTGAGAGAAGATGGTTTAAATAGATTGTCTTACTCTGTAAGTTTGTCATTTTTTATCTTTAAATTTGAATTCCTGCAAATTTGGTACATGGAAGTCACTGTTTCTTTTATATGTTGTTATATTTCTCATGGAGATACGTTCTGTAAGGTTCTGAATGATAATTGCTTAGTATGGTTTGTAAAAACAACAGAAGAAAAAGTTAGGATCTCAAATTTATGTTTTAATGCTGGTATCAGTACATTTTCTTCTATGAAATTATGAAAGAGTGTATTATTTGTCTGAAATCATTCATTTATAAATTTACTTTCACAGCTTGAAATGATTGTGTATGACACTGCTTATCCTAATGCACGTGATACTTCCACTGCGATCATAACTGTGACACGTGATGAGTCTGGTCCAATCTTCCGACCGTCTGCTACATACCAGATCACTATTCCTGAGACCACTGCTGTGTCTAGTTCAATTATCAGCGTTGATGCCATTGATCCTGATGGTGTACGTATTTCTCCTTTATATTTTAGAGACATGCATCTAATTATACATAGTGTCTTTTGATTAATTCATAAGTGTCTTACTTGATACATTTAGTTCAAATATTAATCTTGGTTGTTACTTGTATTACAGTTTAGTACTAAAGACATTCTTGTGTTATATGTTTTACAGATATTTGGCATCTTATATTTTTTACAGATATTTGGCATCATATTTTTTTAAAAGATATTTGGTGTCATATTTTTGAAAGATATATTTTGGTGTCATATCTTGTAATAGATACTTAAGCGTCATATTTTGTGAAAGATATTTAAGTGTCATAGTCAGCGATGTTTGGTGTCATATATTTTGTGCTACATTGACGCCACATTTTTAAGATAAGAAAAGATACATCATTTAGAATACTTTGACTAGTTTTATCATTTATTCCTGCTTGATTTCAGGATGACGTGACATTTAACTTCATTAACGGCACTAGCTCTGCAGAAAACTACTTCTATCTTGATAGAGACACTGGTGAAATTCAAGTTCGTCGAAACCTTGTCAGAGAGCAATTCATCAGTCAGTATGTGGTAAGTCATTGGTTAAAAACCTTCTGATTATGAGTCTAACATTTGAAGCATTGTACTAACCTCAACTTGACTTACCATTCTGTTTCATGTCATTTCAAAGTTAATGTGGTAAATCCAATGTGATCAAGTCATTTTGAAGTCTTCCTTTCCTTTGCTTTGATAGTTTAATTGTAAAATTTCAGCTGCTTGCTATTAATTTTGATGTTAAATTGTTTTTTTTATAGATTCGTTATGTAAAGTATGTTTCATTTTGATCTTATTTCAATGTTTTTTTTCTTTCAAGCTTACTGTGTCTGCAACTAGTCGTCTAAGAACAGCTTTTGCTACTGTCAGAATTGGAATTACACGCCAAATTGACCAGATGCCATTCTTTATCAATACACCATACCGAAGAACAATATTTTACAATAATCAAATTAATGATACGATACTCTCAGTAACTGCTCGTGATAATGATCTAGTTGTAAGTATTCCCTGAAATTTACTATTCAGAAACATCAGCATGAGATTACAGAATTTTCAATAACCTTTTTTTCACTAACAAAGTCAAGCAAGTTTTATGAAAGATATCTGATTGATTATGACTTTTAAACTTCAATTGGGGTCATATTTCTTGTAATGTCATATATTATGTCGTGTGATTGCATTGTTTCATCTATAAGTTAATTTTGCTACTGAGACTGTTCTTAACAAAACACTGATGTAACTACATTTTTGTCGAGCCCACTTGCGGTCAGCTTGACATAGTCGCCACAATGACTGTCTGTATGTTAGCCAGTTAGTTACTTTCTGGTAGTTAATTAGTCCATCTGGATTTTCCTTGTCCAGGCTGTATCTCCATTATGCATTGACATATATTTAAAAAACTTGGCATAATTGTTAAACACCATGAGACGGTATGCAGCGCACAAGACTCTGTAGCTCCAAAATCAAGGTCACACTTAAGAGGTAAGATGTCAAATGATGTATCATGAACATAACACAGGGCTCGACATTTTGCCCTTGAGCTTCTCATTTTTGGTACTGGGGTAAGTGGTTTGCACTTGTCATCTGAAAACTACAAGCCTCATTGCTCAGACTTGAAACTTTACCTTAAAACTTACATTGTTCACAGCAGAAAATATTTCACCATTTGTTTGTTTCATTTACAGGGAAGTATACGCTATTCCACTGTTGGATTTTTCCCAGCCACTGATTACTTTAGTTTGAATGAAATCACAGGCGATATTATCTTGTACAGATCTGTCATCAATGAACAATATAATTCTTTACTCTATGTGGTAAGGACTTCTATATATTTCTTGTTTTTACAGTCATATCAAAGGAAATTTAGGACCATCTTATTCTTGAATATTTATTTGACTTTGAATATACAGTAAAATCTTAGCAGTCACCTTCGTATAAAGTCACCCTGTGAATAAAGGCCATCCTTTCAAAAACTGTTGTAAAAAATTTAGAAAAAAATGACCTCTGAATAAATGCCACCAGTCAATAAAGGTCACAATTTGTCTTTCCCAAGGTTGGCCTTTGTTCAGAGGTTTAACTGTACATTTAATTTCAGTGCATTATTTTACCCTCTGAATAATACAGAAATGGACTTCATACTGATTGTTGAGTTTAATTTTAATTTCAGCTTACTGTTGAGGCTTATGATACTGCTTTCCCTGCTCAACGTGCACGTGAAGATGTTCTGATTGATATTGAAAGAAATCCAAATGCACCAATCTTTGCAAATAACTTCATTCAGAGGACTGTTAATGAATACGTAGACCTAGGTAGTCCAGTGGTTTGTGTAACGGCTAATGATGCGGATGGTGATGGTTTATCATACGAAATTACTGGTGTTCAAAATCCAAATAACAACCAGATAGCCACTGACTTCTTCTACATGACATCATCAGGCTGCATATATGTACAGAGAAATCTTGACGAGTCTATCCAAGACACATACACATTCACTGCCCGTGCACGAGACAATGCATATCCAGAGAAATATGGATCTACCACTGTTCAGATCAATATTGAGCGTGACCGATTTCAGACATCATGTGGTCGTACTGACTATTCTTTGACTATACCAGAAACAACATCTGTAAATGGTACACTACCAATTATTACTGTTCAGGCTAATGATAATGATCTACAGGTTAGTTATTCTTTTGTTGTTTTTCTTCCAGATTCTGTTTATGAATCACAAAAAAGTGCCAAAAGATTCCTAACAAGACCAAATCATCTAAACACCCTGTTTTATACCATCAGTGTCTACGAAAGTACTTTAATTTAGCATATCATTTTATCTTCAATGACTATGATAAGTCATGTTTAAAATTTATGCAAAAGCAATTATCATTTAATATCTGCATTTGATCCTTTTATGCAACACTGTCCCACTTTGCAGTATTGTTTATGATATGTTGGAAGTGTTGTATATATATTGTAGTAATGTATAATTATGGTACACTTAGAAGTAAGTATGTATTTCTTCCTCATATTATTTAAGGGTGTTATTACATACGCTCTCATTGGTGATGGATCTGCCATGTCATTCTTTAGAATTAGTCAAAATGGAGGTGTTTATGTACGCCAGAGCCTTAGAACGGAATCAGCCAATTTCTATCAGGTATGTATATATATAGATGTATATTATGTTAATTGTTAAATGATATGATGAACAAATTTTTTTAATTAATACTGAATCGGGACGATATAAATTTTAGATTTATATTTTTAGACATACTTTTTTCGAGGCTGATTGCATCAATCTATAATGATATACAAATAGTACAAAGATATACTTTATATACTTAAAAAAGTATTGATATTCAAATGAATATAAAAAAACATACTTACCTATGTTCATGCTACAATGCTAGCTAAGGTGTTGGAAATAAACATTTGAACTGAGTATCAAAATGGAACCACATGAAATTCCATGTGTGAATAACTGCCTTACAGCACATGCTATACAGTTATTCCTGAATGTCATGAAATAAAACAAAATCAACAATATGGGTTACACAAATAACACATTATGCACCTCTTACCTTTATGTTTCAGCTTGCCATACAAGTGTATGACTCTATCTACCCTCGCAACCCAGGTATCTGTACTGTAAGGATATCAGTTATTCGTAACCCCAGTGCACCAATATTTAGGTTACCAAGTTACGTGGAAACAATTAGTGAACGCTATCCTATTGGTAATGTTGCTGTTGATGTCGATGCCTCAGATGCTGATGGGGTAATTGTTTTCAATTGAATTTTATCTTCTTTGTTTTTAAACTAACAATTGCAGTGTATAGAAATTCTTTTATCTGCATTATCATCGATAATGCCCTAATGTCTGCTCAAACACTGATAATGCCAATTTTCTTGTGAATAAATCCATGTAGGAGAGATAAGATAAAAAAGACATAACAAACTGTATAATTTTGCAGTGTTTCTTTAATTGTTAAATTGTTCATTTACTTAGTACACATGCTGTATTAACAGTAATACTTTCAGTTAAATGAAGATATCTTTCTAAAATAAGACATGGATCTTAAAGGCTTAGTTTTCAATTAAAAAGGTCTCCTTTAACTTAATCCATGTACATTTTGTATGTCCAAATTTAATCTGATTGATGTAAATTATATATAAGATATATGCAAAGCTCAAAAACTTGATCTACATGTTTTCAGGATTACATCACCTACAGAATGATTGGTGTATCGTTAGATGCTTCAGAATACTTCCTTATCAATTTCGATACTGGTGATGTCATAGTAAGACGAGATTTGTCTCAGAACAGAAACGTCAATTCATACAATGTGAGTAGTTTTGTAATATTTACTTTCCGTCATATCATCTTGATGTTTATTGTGCAGAAATTTTTTATTAAGTATTTTGTAGCCAGTTGATGGATAACGTGACCTTTGAAATTGTTGGTTGTATTTAGATTAATGTTTATACATTACATTAACTTGTATATTTGGGGGTGATCAATGGTCGAGTGTTAACATGCTGGAATGCTGAACGAAATGTCAAGGGTTTAATTCTAATGCTCTGCTTTTTGAATTTCTCAGAGACATTTTTTCAGTATCCCTATCAATCCCAACTACCGAGCCAATTAATGTGTCAAGAAAATCACAGGAAAAGGGCGAGGTATGTAACGGTGCTTTACACTGGTTATAAAGACTATTCGTAAAGAGTAGAGAAATAAATGATGGGTTCTCCTGTATCTTATCTCCTCTCTGTATGAGGCAGCTCTGAAAGGACCATACCTGTAAAATGGGCCTTGAAACAAGAGATAAATGGTTCCTGGTTTGAATCATTCTAGTCCTAAGTTAATTGTGTGTTCAAGTAATGACTTTATCATTTCAGATGATTGTCCAAGCTAGTGATAACCGTGGTATAAATACGAAGTACACAAACGTATCTGTGACAGTGAATGTATTACGCAACCAGCCTCCATTCTTTATTAGAGCACCATACGCATTTTCTATCAATGAAAAGACTGAGTTGAATGTTAATTTATATAGAGTAACGGCTAATGATAATGATCTTATTGGTAATATTGAGTATAGGGTGCTAGGCGATTCAATTACACCTGGGTATTTCACAGTGAATTCGACCACTGGAGACATAATAGCTATATCTGATCTCCGAGCTGACAGAACATTACAGTACACAGTAAGAAAATTTCTTGTTTTGTTTGTTTACTAATAATAGAAGTCAAGGAGAAGTATACTTATACTGTTTTATACTGTTTGTATGTCGTCCGTCTATAATTCTTTAAAAGGACTTCTCTGAAATGGCTGTGTCAAATTTGAAGAAATTTCAGAGGAATTATCTTCTTGTCTTAAACCACATGATCTAAAGCTTCGATATTTGGCATGGAGCCTCTCTAATAAAGTTGCTAAAATAATATTGCTGGTGTCAAAATTGGTCCTACTCCATGGGTAACATATTTTATATAGATTTATATAGGAAAATAAAAAATATGTCTTCTTGGACTGAAAGCACTAAGTTTAGAGCTTGGATATTTGACACTGGAGCACCATCTAGAGACTCTAACATGTCCCTCGTTATAAAATTAGCCCTGCCCCTGGGGTCACATGTTGTCTTAACTAACAAAATGTAAGTGATATCGCTAGATATTGTTTATCAGGGGAGCATCCCATAGACAACTGGCCCTCTTGCTTTGTTTTTATTCAACCTATTGACATAATATTATTTTGTATGCATGTGTTAATAATAAATACGCCTGTGTATTACCATAAAAAAACCTGCAATAAATAGAACATTTACTCAAGTCATAGTTTAAGCATGTTAAAAAAACATGTTTATTTTTTCAGCTTCGTGTTGGTGCCTATGACACAGCTGTTCGAGATGAAGTTGCTACAGCTCTTGTTCAGATCTCTGTTATAAGAAACGAAAATGAACCAATCTTCCGTGAAGAACCTTATCAGGTTGTTCTCTCAGAGGATACCACTGTTGGGTCAAGTGTCTACCGTATTACCGCTGACGATGAAGATGGAGTAAGTATTCTTATGTACAGTAAAATCTCTTGAAGCAACCACTTCTTGATATGATATTAACAAAGACCACCTCAATTAAAATATCAGATTTCACTGATTTGATAATTACATGCATGATTGTGTAAACGGATTTTGATATGTGTTTTTGTTTGGGGAAGGGTAACCATAGTTGAATCAAATTATTCAAAAATTGACCTTGCTGCGATATCAAGCTCTCGAAGTATACCATAGACATATTTCTTTAAGTTTTTGACAAATATTTATGTGACACAATCCCTAAATGTTTGATATGATATCCTTTTGTAGTAAGAATATTGAACAATATTAACAGGTTCATAAATGTTGAATCATTCTTGTATTGCTTTTTTTCAGGATGTCATAAGATACAGTCTCTTAGATTTAAATAACAATGCAGTAGCTCAAAGATACTTTTATCTACATCCTGACACTGGGGACATATGGCTTGTGGAATCCTTGACAACTTATCCAGAAACAGAGATTAGCGTAAGTTGTGTTTTTTTCAGTTTCGCATACAGTAAATGTTGTTGTATGTCCCATTATGTCTTTACAATTGATCGTTTGAAATTATTTGCCGCATATTAGAATTGATAATGCATGTTAATTGATCTCAACACTGGCTGCTGCTTCAATTGATTTGCAAAAATTATCACCAATTGTGCTAGAGGAAAAGTTCATTTGCTATGAATTATGCCTATTAAATGCATGTTAATATGCGTTTCGCATAATAATTGAAAGTAATAAGAATTTTCACCATTTTGCTTTTGGTTGCAGATGTTAATTATCTTTATCGATAATACTTGCATTTGCTCCAGTTCATGATTATTGCATACACTTTTCCTCATTGACTTAATTAGTACATTGATATTCAGTACATCTCCATGCATCTTGATGCAGTTCTAGAAATTACAATGATTCCAGAGTGGCTAATTGTTAGACTTGTCATACAGTACTGTGTAATATGAATATTGTATCATCAGATGATAATACTAAATTCTTTCTTTATTACCTGTTTATAGGTTTTCTCGGTAATATTCTAGCACATGGCTCCATTGTAGCAATGCTTTTGTGTTATACTTGCATCATTTTCTTGTGATATTTTCTGAAAATGATAATCTTTTCCACTTGGGAAAATGCATTGCATATGTCTTTCAGTTTCTGCCTTTTAATGCTAACAAATCTGTTAAAAAGAACATGTGATTTTTCTAATAGGGTGATTCACGAATTGAGGTTTGTTCTTAGTTTGCTTATATCATAAAATATTTATTCCCAGCTTACATCATAAATAATATTTGTTTTTTACTTTTATGCATGATTTAAAATGCTTTGTTTTAGCTTAGGTTGCTTCTAATGCTCCCATAACTACACTAGTGGTGATGTCTGTTGGACTTTGAACAAATATTTCATTGGATTATTTTTGGTTTGATTTTAATCCACAAGTCATGAAGGATTGTTTTTGCACTATGTTTATATGGAGATAAACGGGTTTATACATTCATGTTATACATGATCTGTTCTTTATGTATTTAATTAGTTGCACGTACCTATGCTTTGTGTGAGCAAACTTTTAGGTATCTTAATTAAACAATCAGGTTGAATGGAAATAATGTAAGCTACTTGATCCACATGCTGATTATTCATGTTTAGAATTTGGCAATTATTTGTATTTGTATGGCTTGTTTACATGTTAGAACTTTGTATGGCTTGTTTACATGTTAGAACTGGTAGAGCATCCAGGACAACTGTCCACTTGTATACAAATGCCTCTGAAAACATGTGTTAAATTCGATCAATTAGAATTTACTACATGAGTATGTAATAGTATTACAATGCAATACAAAAAAAGGAATCTGTTATAGTCACCACTTTTGTTTGAAGGTACATTCCATCACCTAGCATTTGCTGCAAATAAATAGCACTTTTCTGTTTCAATAATACCTTGCAATTACTTCGCCTGAAATACCTTGATGAATTCAGTATCATTGCATGTTGTAAGCTAGTTAAGATTGTTTTCAATATACATGTTTTATTTTGACCCTCTGACAATTTCTTTTTTCCTGATTTATGTAATTCCTGTATTTGGAAAATCACGCATTTCCTTCTGTTGAAGATAAATTTAAGTATACTAGTAAAAAACTTATTGACTTCTTTTTTCTCATGATCTTGATTAAATTAAGCAAAGAAGTAAAATCTAATAAATTCAGCTGTGCGGTATTTAACGATGAGTTTATCAAAGCCAGTATTCAGGAGAATAGTTGTATCATATGACTGGTTTCAAAATAAGTATACCCTCAGTCAGAGCAGTTAAAATATTATTTATGAGTATGAAAGCAACTCGCTGTTCCCTTACCTTATTTATCATAAGATATATCGTGAAGACTTATTATATGCTTATAGCTGTAGATCAGTTTTCCCGTAGATTATTTCATTTTGAACAGGTTATGCATGTTTTCTTGCAAATTATGCTCTGACCTTTATTTTCATAGACATATTAACTGAGATATCAGTTTTTAAACTTGAGAATTATGTGACAAAGATCTTGTCTGGTTGGCTTTTCTGTGATTATTTTAAAATCAGTAAGTCTACATCGTCTTTCATTCAATATAAAAATACCAATGAATGATTCATAGCGCCTTCCAATGGTACCATTTTTAATAAACATATAATTATTTACAAAAAGACATTGCATCTTTTGTAGATTGGACAAGACTTAATTATGTCCATGACGGTAATATGGTGTTTGTTTCATGTTCTTGTCTTTAATAACGGATATCAGCCGATCCCCCAAAAAAATGATAATTGGATAACAGTTTTTTTTCAAACAAAGGGTCGCAAGATTTCTAAGTTTAAAATTTGCTATCTATGCAATAACATGTTTAAGATTTTGCCTGGACTGGAAAAATACATCATAAACCATGTTTTATGAATATAAGTTAAACCGTTGTGACACTGACTGTATTTGTTCGCGTGTTTCATTTATTAACATACATTCTTCATACTTTTGAATTCATTGACTGCTATAAAGGAAGAATGCCTTAAATAAAGTAATAAGTATTACATTAATTCCAAGACCTGTTCATGTTGTTATATTGATAAATAAATGCTGAAGTAAGGTCATATTACCTTCATTCTTAAAGTAGTATAATTTTAAAATACTTATTCAATGTCTGGTTTTCATTGTTCATGTCTATATATTTTTAGATGTTGAATTTCATAATCATAATTATATTTTAAGCTTTTTTACGTAGTGTACCCAATAGCTAGCTAGTCACTTATTATAAGCCTATTATGAATGCTGACCGGATATATTTCATTTTATGAAATATTTTCATTTTGTGTAGCATTAGTTTGTACATATTTTTTATATGCATTGAGTGTACAGTAAAACCCTGATTATTTGAATTCTTAGGGTCCGAAAAAATCATGGAGATATTTATTAGTTGATGTGTATTTAGTAGGAAATGTTTGCTTGTGGTTTTAATTACTGGATAATATCAGGTTAAATGAGCAAAAAATATTATTTTTCATACATAGAATAATCATATTCATTATCTTTATGGCCCATATTTAAAATGAAATGGTAAGTTTGACAATAGAGTAGTATATATTTTAGTCTTTTGTTATTTGTTTACATATAAAGCATTCTGTGTTCGGTAAATTCAATATAATTCATTTGTGCATTTTTGGTATTTGCACAAACTAGCAAAGGTAAATGTATATTGTATACAAATGAATGTGTGTTGTAATGTGTTTTATTGTCCTTACAGTGTTAGATGAAAAAATTGTCATATACCAGAATATTTAACTAGACATTTTGTTAGAAGTGGAACATATCTGAGCAGAAAGTGTCACATTGTCAGACAACTTACCAAAACATCCTAGATCATCTGACTTGACAAAATGAGTGAGGTCATGTGACTTGGCAAAATTGTTGAGGTCATGTGACTTGGCAAAATGTCCTAACTTATATATATATATATGCATCTTAAAAATGGTTTAATGTTTCAATTAAAGGTGTTGGTACGAGCCTCAGACCAGAGGAATCCAGAACGTATTGATGATTCTGTTCTCGTAGTTGATATCATCCGAGACCAAGCTCCACCACAGTTCATCAATGAGCCATATCAAGTGAATATATTGGATAGTCAAACCATCAACTCTACTGTATACACAAGGATCTCGGCTATTGATCAAGATTTGCGGGTAATTTCAAAACTTCTACTTCAACTAAGTGGTAGTCTTAATCCTGTCCAGTTATCGCAGTCAGTAGATTCCATGAAATGTCATCAAAAAGTTTGGTCTTAAAAAGCATATAATCGTACATGACAACATTGGAATCATTTTCAGCCTCTGTATTAATCAATTCTGTAGCTATACTGCAGCAAATGGTTTATATGAAGTTTCTGGTGTAAAGAATCTATTTCTGTGTCTATCATCAACTTCAGTTAACTGGTATTAACATTATTCAGTTAGTTTAATTTTATTTTAAACTATATGGACTTGTTGTTACCAGTGCTCATCTTTTTTTTCAGGGTACTCTTATTTATGAATCGATAGGACTTTATCCAGCACAGTCTTTCTTCAACATTGACAGAAACACTGGTAATATATTCCTCTCTCGGTCACTGAAGGAAGATGGCTTTGCTCGCGAAAGATACACATTGCGTGTGATTACCTATGATTCAGTAGATTCTCGTCTTCAGGACACTTCTGATGTTCTTATCACTGTAACACGTAATCCCAGTCCACCTCAATGGTCCGAAAGTCAGTATACACAAACTGTAAGAGAAGATTACTCTATGGGTGTGGCTGTTCTGACGGTCTCTGCTCGAGACAATGATGGAGTGAGTAAAAGAATATAAAAAATTGTATTCAATTAATTGTAGTTTGACCTTGTGTTGCTCTACATATTCAATCTCTTGAATTGAATTATTTTAAAACAATCAGTTGGATCTAAATTAAAAACTAGATCATTCTGTATGTGTAAGAAGTTTTGTATTTTGAATTAAAATACACAGGTGACAGTTTTATGAGTGTTATGAGTTATGTTGTGCCATCAAATTTCAATGATGAAAAATTTGTTTCTAATTTTTTAATTGGAATGAATTACGTTTTTAAAAAGAGCCAAGGAGCCTTATCTTGATAAGCTCAAGCCAACATTTGAGTGATATATTTTTGTTTTTCACAATCCTTGTATACAGAGACCAGTTATTTATGGTGAAATAATTGATACCCAATGGATATAAAGTACCGGTAATGAAACTAAAACCCATTAGAAAAACGACATATTTATATCCTACATTTGTATTCCACAGGACACTGTAAGATATTCAATGAATGAGGACACCACAGGATTCAATGCTAATGCATTTGATTATTTCTTCATTCATCCATCCTCTGGAGCTATATACTTGGAACAGTCCCTCACCAATGCACCATTGAATCAGTATTCTGTATGTAAACTTTCATCTGCGTCTATAATATAATAGATATTTTTTTTTTTTTATAAATTTGCTTTTTTGCCAACCAAGTATAAATCAAGATTCTAGTAATTGTTAAATAAGAAATGAATAATTAAAAAGTAAAAACTGAAATGTTCCTTTATTTTCACTGATAAATTTATAAAAAAGGATTACATTCCTAATGTTTAAAAGATGTCTTGTTAATGAGTGTCAAAAAATAAGCATTTATCTTTTTAGTCTATTTTTTCATCCTAAACGTATTCATTACATATTAATAGTCTTAACAGTATTAAGAAACATTTTCTTTTTTCTAGTTCACCGTAAGAGCAACCGATGATGGCAGACCAAGCAGATTTGTAACTGTCTCAGTTACTATCTTCATTCAAAGAGCAGAACTTCCTGTCTTCTTAAATACGCCATATTCAATTCAAGTTCAGGAAAATGTTGGTAATGGTACACAGGTATATACTGTTACTGCACGGGACTCTGATGGCCAGGTTAGTACTTTCAACATCATTTATCACTTTCAACAGAGTCAGAATTAATCATTATTAAGTTTTAAAGTTGACTAATTACTATTTATAGGGAGTTTTGTTATGAAGATTCATAACATCGTATTAGCCTTGGAACAAAAATTTGTCTGATTAAATAGCTGAGCACTTGCATGGTAGCTATGATCATAATGTAGGTCAAAATATCCCTCGAGTTTCTAATGAAATCAGATTATGTTGCACAAAGTACTCCTTTGCTTACTGTTATAAGATTTTTATGCCTCCGCCATTCGAAATGGTAGAAGTGCATACTGTTACCTCTGTCTGTCCATTCAAAATTTGGTTTCCAAGCGATAATTCAAGAAGCATTTCATGTATTGGTTTCATATTTTATATGAAGGTATATGATTACATTTAATTTCTCTTAAAATCCAAACATTTTCACAGGAGTTATGGCCCCTTTCTGACTTGGCTGTCAGTAGGGGCATTCATGTCACCCAGACACATTTCTAGTCTTTTGATGCTTTACTTAATTATGTTCTTACAGGGTGTGATGATGTATGATGTTATCGGTCTTGGCTCAGCCCCTAGCTTTTTCTATGTTGGCAACAATGGACAGATCTTCAGCCGTGGAATATTGCCTGCTGACAGGGATATGGAATACACTGTAAGACTTATTTTCAATTATTAGCTAAAAGTTCTGTTTTTTAAATACGAGTACACTGAACTCTTGAACATACACTCAGTTATCCCGTAGGCTTCTTCTTTGTTATCTGTCAGTAGCTTTTCTTCATAGGTCAGACATAATAGTTTATATCTGTATAAAAAATATTGTACAGTAATACTGTATATGTTGAAATTTTGGCGGTGGTTTAATGAATGTTCGCTATTTTGGTGGTTGGTAGGTTTCAGCCAATTTAGCTAAGTGGTATGCACAAACCATTTGTTAATAAAAGATGCTAATCTTTGACTGTGTTTGCAATTCTTATAACAAACGGATACTATTAACGATGTACCGTATATTACAATAAGAAAAGGGCATTGTACAAGAATTAGGAAGGTGTGAAAATGGTAACAAAAAAGAACATTTATAAGATATACATCAATTAAAGTAAAGTTTAAATAATATAACTTCAGTGAGCGACGGACAATGCATGGTTTTATTTTGGCAGATTTTTAAGAAATCGCCAATTCTTGACCACCACCAATATTTAACTCTTCAAAAAAACGCCAAATTTTAGCCCCGCCAATATAAAGACATATACAGTACACAATATATTTTGTAATATTAAAACCTCCCCATCATGAAGACCTCTTTTATCATTCCCGCTGTCATTTCAACTGAATAGTAAGATCACCTTTAATATTTTACTGATCACAGAAGTTGTTTTGATATTGGAAGTTTCACTGTGTTGCCATACTTTCAACCATGTAGGTTAGTCAATGGTCAGGTAATGGACAATACTATGTGACAAAAATCAAATTACATTGACTGTGAAAATAAGATTGGCCGTTTGTATTGCTTCCATGCCTTTAATATTCAGAACTTACTCAGCATATTATTAATATGTTTTTTTTTGTTTATATTATATGGCTGTCTTGTATGATTGGCACCGTTCTGAAACTTCACTGTGTTTTTCAGCTGAGAGTTGTTGCTTATGATAGTACAACAACTTATCAGAGAGCTACTGCTGATGTTGCTATATCTGTTCTACGAAATGTCAATGGTCCAATCTTCAACCCAGATTCCTATACCAGAACAATATCAGAAGATACTGATGTTGGTACATCCATCTTGAGAGTTACTGCCACTGATGCTGATAATGTAAGATTTCTTTTGATTTGTAGAAACATTTTTATGACGGTGTACTGAACATGATGTTTTTAGGTGACAGAATATGCTTATTATCCGGAATTGTCAAACATTTCTGATTATATCAAGTAAAGGTACAACTTACCCTGATCCTACTTAATATCGCCCATGCTTTTTTTGGTAGAAAAATACAACTTAATGCAGGTATTATTGTAATGCTTTAACATCTAAAATCCTTGTAAAGCACTAATGAAATACTAATGTCCGATGTGAAGACAAATACTTAATTTGTAAAACTGACATTTACAAAATATTAAAAAAATCAATTTTTGATGAAATTATCTCTGCTAGATGCTGCCCTTATGGCAAAATGCTATACCAGAGGAGGGCTTTATTACAGTATATTTGGTACACCACATGCACTTTTATTTCACACTACAGCTTATTTCTAGTATAACTTAAGTATGTGTCACACATTCACTAGTTGATATCTGGGCTCATCATACATTTACAGCAAAATCCTTAGCTAACTTATAACATGTCACATGTATTTCCATCTGTGCTCATATCACATTTCATTTTTTCTAACTGATACAATGTGAAACAATTGAATCTAAAATAGATTTACTGGGTACTTTTCAAATTTGTTTTGTTGCATGATAATGAATGGTATTTAATCTACATTGTACATGTATTTGATCCATATTTGTACTTGTATTTTTTTCTAGGACCGTCTCACCTTTACTTTGGTTGATGACTTCAACAGTGAATGTAGAAACACCTTCTACATTCGTGCAGATACAGGTGAAATTTTCCTTGGTAGAAATCTTCTTAACACTGGTGATGTATCATTTAGTGTAAGTTTTGTTCCCTCAGACTTTCTGAATTACCATGTATTGAGTTGTCTCCTGATCAATTATTTTTTTATTTATTCATTATATTATATGAAGATAAGTAAATTATTTGAAACTGTTTAAGATAATCAGGTTGATTTTTGAATATTTTTTCATTGAGAGTATTTGCCATTGATTCTATGTTCAGCTATCCAAATCAACATTGAGTTTCATGTAGCTGAATTGTTAAAATTATGTACTGATTGTATGCCATATGATTGATAAAACTTCTAGCCTACTTTGTGTATTGTATTTCAATATCACTTAAATATGCTCATTGATGAAGGGAATACATTTTTCAGTGCCGTGTACAAGCCAATGATAACGGTTTCCCCAACGATAAATCTTCCATTGCTTCAGTAACAATATTTGTGTCACGTGACAATGTTGCACCAATATTTACCCAGAATGCTCGGTACTTGGTAACTATCAATGAGAATGAAGCCATTGATTCAAGCATAATTAGGGTCTCAGCTAACAGACAAGGACTTAGTGTAAGTATTGTCACTAAGATAAAATTTAAAACATTTTAATAAAATAATAATTCATACTTTGGTATTAACTTACTGTTATGAGTATGTTATTATTATAATTTTTATTATTATGTTATTATTATAATTTTTATTATGTTATTATTTAGAAATGAACTGGATTACAGTGACTTGACCAATAAAAATGAGAAATAACGGAGTGTTGGATTATTGAACAGAGCACTTTTAGTAGACTTAAACTAGAGTGAAAAGATTGGATAATACCAATTTTTAATTGACCATGGTAGAGCTGCATTCAGTGATTGGTCTCTTATGTCTGTTCCATAAATATAGTTGCAAGCTGTCAAAACTTTTTTTTAGATCCTCACTTAATCATTCTGATTTGTTGTTGTGATATTTGCCGGTTATGAACTTTTAATTTATTAACGATTTGCATCATTAGTGGTTAATGTATACAGTCATATTGTAAAACCCCTGTTCTGTGCTCATTATCATGAAAGTTACATAAATATCTTTTTTGTATTACTACAGGGACAAATAGTCTATGAATCGGTTGGTGATTATCCTGCTCAGAGCTTCTTCACAGTAGGTAGAAACAATGGTAATGTGCGGGTGATTCAAGATCTTCGCCAAGATGGTCTTCGCATGGGAACATACACGGTACGTGCAACAGAACTTCTGTTTTATCTTCCTATCAGTTCTCAGTTTCTGATAGCTTGTTTGTTTGTTTTGTTTATTTGAGTTTTTAGCCCCTTTTCAACAGCCAGGAATCATATGACGTGGACAGTTAACCTAATCGTAGTTCCTTGGAAAAACCAGATGTCCATCCTCAGTAAGCAACTGCCTTCCTTCTCACATATTGAGACATGGTCGGAAGCAGAGCTAGAACCCATGACCCTCTATCAGTGAAAGGTTACAGTGATTTGAGGTCAGAGACCTTAACCACTCGACCACATAGTATGGCATGATATTAAGATGGAATTACAAACCTGAGGATATATTTGTACTCTTTTTATGTATTATAAGAACAGTGAGTTGTCAGGTTTTTTTTTTGAAATGCTTGTTTTTTGGGTTGATATCAAATATTTCAATTGCAGTTGAGAGTGATCGCTTATGATACTGTTATACCACGTCTCATTGCTACTGCTGAAGTGTTTATCACAGTCTTGAGAAATCTGAATGGTCCAATATTCAACCCACAAATCTACAGAATTACTATTGATGAAGAAAGACCAGTGAATGATTACATATTGAAACTTAACGTCTCTGATCCTGATGGGGTAAGAAAAGTTTATATTTTACAACATATTTTGTAATACATGTAATTCAATGTAAGGATTTCACAATTATATTGAATATCGGTCAGTCTGTCTGAATACTATTTCACAAGTTTGTAGAGCAAACTTCTTCTACATTGCAATTGCGATGAGATTTGAAATGTCATCACCATTAAGTGCAGATGTGCAAGACACAATTTCTGTGTTCAGTGATCTACACATTCCAGAGTAATGTGCCCTTAAACTTAGCCATATAGTCTACTATGGTATTCTTAGTGTCAAAGCCGTGGCTGGGATATTAGTCACTTCTGTGACAAAGCTTTAGTTTCGGTGTTGTTGATGGAATGCAGTCAAGATCTTTGTAAAAAGTAAAAATATAAGTGTTTAATAGACTTTTCTTTTTATATTAATGGTAGACGTTCTTATACTTTTTTTGTGTGTTTTTCTGTTTGCACTGAACGCTATGTATAGTATGGCCTTGCTGCTATAAAATCTTGATGCAGGATATTAGAATTGTAAATAAGCATCTGATTGGTTGTTTCCATGTTGTCTGTATATTTGACAGATAGCACACCTTTTATTCATATTTTTTCTTACAGGATGCATTGACATGTACCTTGGTCAGTGAATCTGGCTCTAGTTTATCTAACTTTAATCAACCATTCTTCAATATTGATGCTGATTTGTGTATGGTGTATGTGAACAGAGACCTTGTGTCTGATGTTACCGACACTCAGGAATATACAGTAAGTAACTTGATAGCCCTATCCATACCTGTTTGTTGTGAAATATTTTCTTTGTCTTTATTTTAGGTAGCATGATCTATGAAAGTAAAGATATTCATCATTTTATGTATTCATTGAAGTGTCATTTTAATTTACTAGTATTGGGTAATGCACAATTGTAACACACATTTTTTTGGACAAAATTATGATGTCTTCTGACTTTAGGACATTGAAGAACCTTGCAGTTCATTACTCTATTTTTTGTAGTCTCTGATAACAGGTGAACTCAACACAGATTACACAGACAACTATAATGTGAAGGTATTTTAACCAGAACCTTCAACTTAATTTAATGATTGAATTCAACCAATATTTATACAATTGCTTCGGGAAGTCTAGAAACCCAAACTATATTTACTATTGACAATGTGTGTTTTACAGCTTGTAGTAAGTGCTTCTGACAACAGATTGAACAATCCACAAGTGACGTCTGCTACTGTATTTGTTACTGTTCTACGTGATCTTTCCCCTCCAGTTTTCACCAATTTGCCAACTTCTATTGATCTCTCTGAAGATACTGTTATTGACTCGTGAGTAGACAAAAATCCTATCATTTCTTTTGAAAGCACTTAGATAATTTTTTCCTAAAACTTACTGGGCTGATATTGTTTCACTGATGCAAATTATAAATACTTTCATAAAATAATTTGATAATTGTTTAAATATCCAATCATTTCGTGTGGTATATATGTACTCAGTTTGGTTTACTTTTTCAAAATCTGTAAAATGGTACCATTTTGTGACAATTGTTATATGAAAGGATGGGGCCTCTGTGGTTGTGGTCTGTGACCAGTAATCACTAGGCCTCCCCACCACTGAGTTTGAATCCCTTCGGGAACCAGACAAATTTCACATGTGAGGAAACAGTCCAACTAGCTTACCGTAGGTCAATACTTCTACCAAGGCATACATGGACACCTGGGGTCAGGTCTCATTGTTTTGTCAATGCTGGAAAAGTTGCCTGAAATTGGTGTGACTTTAAACCTCGGTGTAAAAGATCTCTTGTTCCATCAGTCTTCCTGGTTTTGGTTTTTGTTGGTAGTAATGTTTTCTATCTTTCTCATTATGCAGATCTGTGTTCCAAGTTAACGCTGTAGATAATGATTTAGAAGGAATGATCATTTATGCCCTGAATGGTCGATTCCCAGTACAAAGCTTCTTTGATGTGGATTCCACTTCCGGTACTGTACGTCTGCGACACAGCCTACTGTCTGACTCATCCCAGAATTCAGTGTATACTGTAAGTTTAGCTTTTTAGTTTTTTACTTCTAGGTACATTGGAGATGGGGAGTGTTCTGTTCAATACTATTTCAATGTTTGTTAATAATTGTCTTGTCCTTTTAGGGTAGCTTTATCTTAAAAAAAGAATTACTGTATATGCTTTTTATCATTATAATTTGTACACAGAATATAAATTGATCCGATCTTGATAATAATGCTAGAATGTGTGTTCTACTTTATTAATACTGAACTGTATGTTCATCGATTACATACGAAGGACCCGTACTTATTACGTATCTAATTCTATTTTTAGGCACGCTTTGTAGCTTATGACAGTGAAAATCGCGGTCAGACTGCTACCAGTGAGCTAACAATTCGTGTTGGAAGGAACCAATTTGGACCAGTGTTCAGTCCATCAAATTACAGGAAGACTATTGCTGATACATGGCAAGCTGGCACGTCAGTCTTGTCTATGACAGTTGCAGATCAAGATGGGGTACGTGTTCATATTCATGTTGGGAAAAATCTAGGGTCTGAGATTATAAGTGCGTTCAAACTTACACACTAATCTCAGAGTTACTGAAAGCTGCTGTATTATAGAAATAAAACATTTTTCTTTAAGTTTAAATGTCTTACTTGTAGCATATATATAACAAAGTGAAGTATGTAAAACAATACTAGTGGATGACCATAAAGGCACTAAAAGAATACATACAATAGAACATTTTTGCAACAATGAGTGGCATGGTAACTACTTAGAAATGGCTATGTTTTTATCAATGTATGTTTGTTTTTCAGGATGATATTTTCTTGATTATGAATGGTGATGAAATTGACAACGAATACTTCTATGTCAGTCAAAAAGCACCAGGTGAAGTGTATCTAAGAAAATCCTTATCTGGTACAGTCCGCAGTAACTTCCAGTTTTCAGTCAGAGCTAATGATGATCGACCATTTAGTGTTAGAAGAACGGCTGATGCCACTGTCGAAATCACTGTTCTAAGAGACAGTGGCCCACCAACATTTGTTAATACACCATACAACACCATTGTACCAATCAATCAAGCTTTGAATTCAACATTCTATAATGTCAGAGCTATTGATAATGATCTTAAGGTAAATATACATTTCATACTTTTCAGTAGGACTTAAAACAAGTCTTAAGGCAATTCTGCGCTAATATGTGCTGAGAATACCATTTTCAGATCTTCATTTTATCTAATTGGTGATATGTCAATCAGATATGTATTACATTGTTTTGATTGCTCAATTTTATTCTCATGATTTATATTGGTCAAGAGTTTGATTAGCTGTTAATTGTTAACCTCTTATGTATTTTTTCTGTGATAGAATAAGAATGTTTACTAATTGATAAAAAAACTTATATACATGTATTATATTGTTTCTAATAATCCAATTTTTTATTTTTATACACCGATGATAAAAAATACTGCATCTTTTATCTACAGGGTGAAATTCGATACAGACTAGATGGGTTCAATCCAGGCACAGAATACTTTAGCCTGAATGAGATTACAGGAGAAATAAGGGTCATTCGAAGCTTGTTAAACAATAATCTTATCACCTATGAAGTATTTACTGTAAGTTTCTGACGAAACTAACCTATCTTATATGAATTATAAATTTCAAGGATTTGTATGGTGTATATCTAATTATCATCATGTCAAAGTAAAACTACAAACTGTAGCTCATGGTTAGGTGTTGTTTATATATTTTATGGGACAAAGTGTTCCTTTTATTTAATTGAACACTATAATAAATTCATTGGCAAACGACCTTACAAATTTCTTTATCATTAACGTATCGGCATAGGTTGAAATCGCTAAAATAACGTAAAATGATATTTTACGTTATTTACAAAGATTGAATATCATACTTTAACACCAAGCAACAAAATTTTTTAACCAAACGCCAAAAAATGGTGTTTTATTGCAATAAATACTGCACCCCTTTATCGACTTTTCCTTATCAGCGTTAAAAATCAATAACATAATGCGCATTGTATTGGTACAATATGATACTATTAATTCATTAATGACAAATTTTTTTTTATAAAATCTCTTACTATACATCAAACATGGGCGTGGTTTCAATTATTGAACCGTAAACATTAGCGATTTTGATTGACTATCAAAATTGAAAGGGGTGCGTCAAATTCGTTGATTTCATGAGACGATAATGATCCGACACTTCAATTTTTAATTGCTCAGCTTAAAAAAACACAGTAGGTGTCATTTTCGAATTAACATTGCCGTCTTATTTGATGACGGATTTCAAAACGGTTTTCGGTATTTTGTAGCGGAAATGTTAATCTAGGGAACCGTGCATCAGAATTTTGATTCTTGTTTTCATTTTTTGTCTGTGGCTTATTATGTAATAAACAGCAGGGTTTTGGGTACGGAATTTCTTTAAAGTCAAGTATCTAACGAACCGAGGACATTCTAAAAAAACTGAGGCACGGTTCCCTGCATTATACATTTATAGTGATTTTAAAGCTATTTGTTGTAATATATTTCTAAATACAGAGTAGTTATCGTTGTTCAAAAATTCGAAAGTTTATAGAAGACCAATCAAATGTAATATTTGTTTCAAATCACTTGCAATGCACTTTATACAGTGGGTTTATTTCACATCCATGCCAGATACCTTAAAATGTACAATTGTAAATATGTATTCAATTTAGCTTTATTTTCGTGAAAGATTTATTGGAATGAGATTTATTCCAATAACTCTTTTGCCAAAAGAAAACATATTACATTCTTATCTTCATCTTTCCCACTTGAATGTGTCTTCAATGAGGTGCATAATCAGAATTGTGAAAAACTAATACTTTTTTAATTATTTACAGTTACTTGTAAGAGCCTATGATACAGGAGCACCTGATGCCATGGTTACTGAGACTGTTACCATCAGTGTCAACAGAAACTTGTACTCTCCTCAATTTGACCAACTGAATTATGAGACCACCATCCAAGACTTCTTACCAATTGGTAGCAGTGTAATCACAGTGAATGCTGATGATGATGATGTCACATCACCTGAGAACCTAGTCATGTATGACATTACTGATTTCACCAGCAATAGCTTGATTGACATGTTCACAATTCACCCAATTACTGGTCTTATTTCAACCAACAGACGTCTCACCTCAGAAGCCGTCAATGTATACAGGGTAACGTTATTAATATATCTTATCTATTTGGTAAAAAATGACTGCCTTCACAAATATTCTTTAATTGAAGTGTCTATTAACCAGATGTTGTTGTTATCAAACTGCACATGTTTGTATTTGAAATAAAGACACGTACATGTACCATTCTACAGTCTGTATCATGGTCTCCATTTACAGGTGGTCGTCAGTATTCTTTCCACTGTGTTTTAAATTGATTGAACTGTTAATGTAAGATTGATGAATATTTAAATCCATCCTATGCAAATTTCAAAAAAAAAAAATAACTGTATTCCATCATGATATTAAAAAAAATATAGATTTAGTTGGGTAAACATATTGTGGGATGAAATTCTTGCTCAAAAATGATAAAGTTACTTGAATAAATATCATAGAATGTTTTTACTTATCTAAATAGCTCCGAGTGACAGCAGAGGACTTAAGTTATCCATTCAGAAGTTCCACAGCCACTGTTATTGTTAATGTGATTAGAAATAGTGCTACGCCGACCTTTACTACATCTAACTATGATGTATCAGTCAGTGAAGATAGACCAGTGTTGGAAGAAATCTTAACTGTCACAGCTGGTGATAGCGATACTGGCGTCAATGGTGAAGTCAGTTACAGCATAAATAATGTCAATGATATAAGATCCTTATTTGGTATTAATTCATTAACTGGTGAAATCTACGCTAGAGTTTCCTTACTGGAAGTACAGGAAGACGTTTATCAGGTACCACTTTAAAATAAATTAATTCAGTTTATAGGATTTTGGATTTAACAGATTTAGCATCTACTTGTTAAAGCAGAGGTACGGTGAATCCAAGTCTCTTTCTGAACCCTTTCAAAAGTCTTTCAAGATAAAGATGCAAACATATTCAAAACTGAGTTCAGTCTCCTAAAATAGACATGGTTGAAATCAATTTTGTAATTTTAACTTCTGTTAAGCATGGGTAGATTTTCATGAACATATTTTTTATCTGCTTTTAATACCAAACTGGATTATTATCTAAGATTTGAAATGTAAAATAATATTTTTACTGAACTGGCCCTACTTTTGATTTCTTTTTTTTTAGTTCAGAATAACAGCAACTGATCATGGCATCATCCCTAAATCCTCAGAGGCTTCTGTAACTATCCGCATACTTCGTGAAGGCAAACCATACTTCGGTGACGCAGAATATTCAGTTACAATTCCTGAGGATACTATCGTTGGTTCCAGTATAATTGATTTAGATGCTGTTGAGCCAAGATTGGGTGTAAGACCTTTAATTTCTTAGAATAACTAAAATATTTT
Organism: Lutraria lutraria; assembly: GCA_964023205.1. Lineage (NCBI taxonomy): Eukaryota > Metazoa > Mollusca > Bivalvia > Venerida > Mactridae > Lutraria > Lutraria lutraria. The sequence goes on from OZ026836.1 coordinate 39,754,281, forward strand.
AATCTGATAAGGTAAATAAGTGGAATATTACTGGTGTTATGATGGATCTTCTTTCCTAACCCTGTTCATTGCACTTGTTTTCCAGATACAGGTTCAAGTTGTTTATGCTTTTACTATTCATATATTACATAAATTATTCTTTGGCCTCACATGTTGTATATCCTTTTATGCCATATGTATTGCTGTCAGGGGTGTCAAAAGAGCAGCCTACCATGTTTGACCTTCAACCACATTGTATCCATATTTAACTCAGTTTGTATTAAAGAAAATCCTTCAGAGCAGATTAAATAGACCATAACTTCGCCATGTCTTGAGATATTTTCATCAAATAACTTATCTGGAATTCCGGATATATCCGGGATATTGTCACCCCTGGCTGTGTTGACACCTTGTGTTACATCTTTTGCAAATTCATTGGCTTAAAAGAACACTGGATTATTTTGTCTCTTTTTATCAATTTTTTTTAATGAATTTAACCTTTTAATATTATACTATTACAGAGTGTGCTGCTTTATGACATCTATGGTGATGGAGATGCTGTCACTCAATTCAGGATTGACCAGAACAATGGACTCATTACTCTGTCTGTTTCTCAATTGAACAACAATGTTAATTCTTACCTGGTATGTTAATCTATATCACCTAATTTTTATGAAATTGTCTTATCGGAACCAAACGAATTAAGGTGACTGCATGATTATTAGTAAGTTCTATATATATGTTGTGATTTATTTCTAATGAAAACTTACTAGTATTCAACCACTTCAGTTATTTAATACATATACTTTGTGACTGATTGATATATATATATATATATGTACAGACTTTTGAGGGGTCGGCTAACAAGAGTACATTTGTGTGGTTCTCATTTCATTTACATAACCACTAATAAAGATAACAGTTATTGAGCATGTGGCCATTGTGGTTCTGACATCTTGTTAATTTGATAAAAGCTGTAAATCTGAATATTTGGTCACTTTCAGAAAATATCAGAAAGTTTGTACATGCTTATTTAATGATGGAGGCATCAGTTTGCTAGTATGGTTGGCTAGAACCAATGGTTAGCATAGATCAGTAGCCCTAGTTAGGCAAAATAATTATTATACCAGTATATTATTAAATAATGTTGATAAAATATATTAATAACATTACAAAGGTCTTCAAATGCTCTGCTTCTTGATTTTCAGGTAAGAGTTAGAGCATATCGTCGAGACTTCACAAATGATGAAGCTACAACTCTTGTACGTGTATTTATAACACGTAATACAGCCTCCCCAGTATTCCAACATGGAGCTTTGCAGTATACATTATCTGAGGACCAACCACTTGGTGTATCATTTGGTGAAGCAGATGCAGTAGATGCTGACAATGTATGTACATGAATAATTCATTCAAGCTATGTTACTACAGTACTTTATTTACCATCTTAGTTACAAATACAGGGTATGTAAATGGGCTGCAAACTTCTGCATATAGAGTGATGACCCTAGTGGAGCCCCATTCTAACTGAGCATTGTTATTCTATGATACTAAAATGTATTGCGTTAAATGCTTGTTAACTATGACTGGTTCATGTGTTGTTTACCTGTGTGATGTTTCATTGTTTGTACAGCTGATGTTTGTTATTCAGTGCATTTCATCTAAGATATTTATGTATGGACTGATGATGTCTTTAATTTGTGTGAATTTCAGGGCAGAAATGGTGTCATTAGATATAGTATTCGTACCACCGATGCTGTACCCCAACAAGCAATTGATTACTTATATGTAAACCCAACTACAGGTGTATTGTCTGTTTCAAAATCACTCTCAGTTGATCCAGATCAACCTGACAGCTATAGAGTAAGTATTTTAAGCATCCCTTTTTAAAAAATAATAGTTTTATGAGTCTAGTGGAAGTAGTTTTAATTTGGACAAAAAACAAACATTTATAGTTAGAATTGATAGTTTTGTGTTCATAGGTGACCGTTTAGCAATAAATTTTGTAATTTGACCATTAGTCATTTGTTTAAATGACACTTTTTACTTTGAAATACCTTATATATTGAATGCTGATATTTAAAAGAAATTTTTTAATTATTGCAGTTCTTCATTGTGGCTACTGATCAGGGCGTTCCCAGTAGAACAGCTGAAATACAAGTGACAGTTATTGTCATCAGAAACAGAAACGGACCAGTCTTCCGTAATAACAACTATGAGGAAACTATTAACGAGTTCTTAGGTGTTGGTTCCAGCATTCTTAGAGTTGTTGCTGATGACGCTGACAATGTAAGCCAAGTTTGTTTGTTTTGTTTAAGTATTATAGAAATTATAGGTTAACACTTATATTGACCTAAATCCTTATTTGTGTATCTGAGCATCTTCACAATCCTGTTGCCAGGATAAAAGATTATATATGAATTGTGTTGTGCAAATTGACAGTATGTTTTTAAATCTTCTGTCCTTAAATTCATTTTCATTTCAAATTACCATTGAAACTTGGTATTTTTTCAGCATCCTATTACATACAGTATCATTGCTAGTACATCTGGAAGCCTCTTCTTTACCATAAATCCAGCTACTGGGGTAGTCAGTGTCAATGGACCACTGACGCAAACCGTTTCTTCAAATTTCTCGGTAAGTAGATCTACAATTACCTAGCTATGGAAGTGGTGTCGTTTTGCTGTATTGCTTATTTTGCAGTTTTAGTGAAGTATAACTTGAATTCTGTAAAGGCACTTTGCTGTCTGATTGGTGCGCTGTTACCTGTTTATCTGATAGCTTGTATAAAAGTTATTAAATGTCTTGTGAATAAACAAGGCTGTGACTTACTTTTATTTGTCAACTAATTTGTAGCTTCTTTTTATCATTTTGTTGTGTACCTAGCATAGCAGATATTGTTCAATCCCAATTTTAGACTACATGTAAATTTTTGAATATTTCAGATGACTATCAGAGCCACAGATTCTCCCGGCCCGAATGCTGTGTCCCGATCTGACACTGCCCAGGTTGTCATTTATGTCACCAGGAATCCAAATTCTCCTGTATTTACATCCAATACTTACAATATCACAATATCAGAATACTTGCCAGTCCAAAGATCAGTCATCCGTGTGATTGCATCAGATCAGGACCCTGCTGGTGTAAGTTATCATTTACATTTGTACTTAAACAATGTTATATCATGCAATTTAATTTGTGGCCCTTTAACACTGTCAGTTTACTTATAATTCTCATTATTGTTATAATTTGTTTTTCCTCTAAGTGTTGAGTTCTTTATGATATTTGTCTCCTCCTTTCTCTTACAAAATCTGCATGCATAGATTGCATAAGTTACTCACAATATGATGGATTATTTGTATATTGCAGACTCCAAGTGGTACAGTCAGGTATAGTTTGCAGCAACTTAGTTACACCCCATTTAATGGCAATGATCAGTTTGTCATAAGTCCAACTGAAGGTAGCATATACATTAGTCAACCATTGACAAGAGAAGGAGTTCCAGATAGATTTACAGTTAGTATACTGATTAATGGCGATAGCTTATATAAGATATTTCTGAAAATGTCAATCCGTTTTTGTATTTACCCAAGACTTTATCCTGGAAGATGACTAATAAGTATTGATATTCCAATGAAGATCTGATATGTGTTCTTGATTATTACATCTAGAAATCTAGTTTTCTCAGTTTTGAATAATGTGTGTAAGGCTGTTCTTAAGGTATACATGAAATATAGACTTGGTGCTCTGTGTTAACACATTACTGTTTTTTTTTAACCAATTACTCCATTTTGATGATGGTTTATTTGTTTTTTTTATGTTTTCATTTGGTTCACTCATTGGTTGATATCTGATGAAATCAAAATTATTCTCATTGGAGTGATTTTTAGTCTTAACTATTTTGTGACCATATATATACTAGGCTACTTTAGGAATGTGTTTGTGCAACTAATTAATTTCCTACTGTTTTTGACAACAAATGTTATGATGCCCAATAAATACTGAAAAAAAAACTCTTTTCAGATAATTGTCGCTGCCTCTGATCTGGCTCCTGTGCCAAAATCAGCCACTGCCACAGTCTATATTAATATTATCCGTAACCAACATGCTCCACTGTTCACACAACCAGAATATTCCGCCAAAGTTTCTGATTACTATGCAACTGGCAGAGAACTCTTCTCTGCAACTGCTATTGATGATGACAGACAAGTTGATTTAAGCCAGGACACTCCAAATGCTGAATTTGATTACCTTATTGACCCTGATTATGCTTACGCTGCTCAGTTTTTCGGCATCACAAAGGACGGTGTTTTATATGTGAGAGGCAATCTAGAAAATTCAGATGGAAGATCGGAATTTGAGGTTTTTAAGATTTAGATTTGAACTTTCTTTTTTCGGCCAGAATTTACTTCTCCCTTTGCAGATGTCAACTGTTAATTGACTTGATAATTCATTTACATTAATATCAGACATGTAATGGATGATTTGGACAAATAACTTTTACCTAATGATAAAATTTCATTTGTACAAAGAATTAAGACAATGTATGTATACTGTGGTCTTCAAATTTAGTTTGACAGAATAGATAATTTGTTTTAAACATGTTCATCATAAAGAGTATATTATACAAAGACGTATACATTTAATATGTATTGTCTTTTTTTAGTTCTACATTGTGGCCATTGATAGAAGCTGGAAACCACTTAGTAGCCGTGCTCTTGTTACAGTAGATTTGACCTTCACTGGTATATCTAGAACATTTGGATTCAGTATACCATCTGTATATAGATCAATCATTGAGCGAGATATTATCTTCGGTCAAAATGACCTTATTGTTGACCTTGATACTGTCAATCGAAACCCTTCAGTAAATCTTGTATGTGAAATAATCTTCATCAACAACAACCCACCATCATCATTATTCAGCGGTTATGGTAAGTTTCTGTTATTGATTGAATGATTCAATGTACACGTTCTTAACATTTTGAATGAATTAAGAATATAATTATGTAAATTTATGCATCAGTATTAGTATTTTTAGAATTTTTGGATTTATTCAAATAATCCATTCATTGGTTCCGAGTTTCTGTGTACTGACTTTAGATCGAATCATTTGCTATTTTCAGACCTTTTCCAAGTAAGAGAAAGATTTGATTCTAATGGATGCGAGTTGTTCATAACTCGTTCATTGGACAGAGAGGAAGAATCCTTCTGGAACATTACAATCGCAGTCTCTGAAACCTTTAATAACAACATCGTTAAGAGACAGGCAACTGAAGACTTTGTTCAAGGTAAAATTCAACTCTTTTTTTGCTATGGTGGATTAGCATTAAAATATAGCTGTGTTCAGGTCCCAGGTGTGTTGTAAATGCTCAAACTTAGAAATCAATGTTCTATTTTTTAACAATATTTATATAAATGGCAACTGGTTTAACCTCTTAACCAGTCATTTAGTCCAGTCGGTTGGTCAGTCAGTCGGTCAGTCAGTCAATCAGTCAATCTTTTTTGTATTTTAGTTTATCAATCATACCAGATTGCCATGGTTTATATTACTGTTTTGGATGCCAATGACAATGCACCAACATTCATCTACCCAGAATACCCATCAAATCTAAATGTACAAGAAAGGAGTGTTTACGTGGGATTTGTTACCATGTTCTCACAAAATATTCGAAGACCTGTTCTTATGTTGAATGTAAGTATCAGACAAGTAGAAGTTTCGTAAAAATTATTTACTTCTTTTTTCGACCAACAATTCCTTACTTTCTTTATGGTGAGTAAAATAATTTAGGGACTATACTTCTCTGGATATTGCAGTTATGATAATTGTTTAGTTAAAATTGCATCTTTTTGAAGAGTGTATTTAATAACTGCAAATTAAAATACTTCCATTTTGAAGAGAAGAATATCTACTACATGATTGTATACACTTCAAATATATAGCCAAACATTTATACTTGACAAGTTGTGTTCAAATTGCTCTGTATTCATAAGCAGATTTGAATTTACTGCACTGAATATTATCTTAATTAAAATGTTCATGCGTAAACTTTACATTTTTATAGGCCCAAGATCCAGATTTGGCTGAAAACGGCAGAGTAGAGTATTCCATATCTAACAGGGATACAGACAATCAAGTATTACCTTTTACCGTTGATACTATTGATGGCACAATTTACCCAGATAGAGAGTTCCAGAGAGGAAGCAAGAAACAGTATGCATTCACTGCCAGAGCTAGAGATTCACCTGTTGATAACAGCTTGCAACAGTTCTCTGATGCCTTAGTCTATGTATGTTTTATTTTCAATGAGCTCTTGTCATATACAAATGTGTGCAGGAAATAGAATTTTCTATAATCTCATGGTGAAGTTATTTTGAAAAACATTTTTGTCTTATCAAGTTTACATCTCCTTTATTATGAGATTTGTATCTTTCAAAAATATAGTGAGTCAAATTTGTCATTGAAAGCAACTGTAAGTTTAATGAAATATGTTAACTACTCGTCAAGCTATTTTAATATTAATTTTCAATCTTGCCTCCTGATTGTTTTCTAGGTGAATGTCATTGAAGATATCAACAGATTTATTCTGGTTCTTGATCAAAATATTGAATCTGTCAATGAAGATCTTGAGTTGATCCGTCTTGCCCTTCAAAACGAACTTGATAGAATCGTCCTCATTGAATTTGTAAACTACAAACGATACCTGAACAGTGGAATCCTTAGTGTAGACTATCAGAAGACTGATGTAACCTTCGTGGTTGTCGATCACACAGGAAGACAGTACACATTATATGAGAATCTAGTTGATTCATTAAACCTGTAAGTCATACATATGCTTTACTCCACAGAATGTATATCATTTGCGTATTACAATCACAGACTCAATGATGATCAGGTTGTATTGTATGTTGATATTTCACAACAGGAGTATAATACGGTTTATTGGCACAACTGTGAACTTAGGCCATATACCTATGTAAGCTAAGAAAGTTTGCCTTTATGAACGAATGATCTTTTTTTCAGAAAATGTTTTTATGGTCTTTGTACTTCATGTGCCTTAAAAGGCATCATAGGACTCATCTGGAAAGATGTCCTATTTACTAACGATCCAATTATTGGCAGTGATTTTCACAACAGCCATTTTCAACCATATTGCCAAACATGGGTTTTTTTAACTTTTTTATGTTTATTTTTGTGATTGTTTAGATCTGAAGTGTTTCTTGTTTCAGCGTCACTGAATCATCAGGACAATCTGTTGGTGTCACAACAAGAATCAGAACAGCTCTCAGAAACTATGCCAGTGTTGAATTGATACGTATACCTTTCACTAATGAAAACATCCTTGGCTATTCTGATGAACTTATTGCCACAAACAGGGCTCGACCAACCAAGTCTTACATCTGGTGGATGAATGATCCATGGGCAGGTTTCGTTGCTTTGTCAGCCATTATCATTCTCCTTGGACTTATTGCCCTTGTCATCTTGCTTTACCAATGGAACAGGTGAGAATAAATTTCTCATAACAAAAGTTTACTTTTCTTGTTCAAAGTTGAAAGGTGTCATTTTCATAAAATATTGTGAAGGACGATAAATGTAAAAAATTGCACCAAGATTTTTACATGAACATTTCAGAAAGTCTAGTTTAGTTTCTATTGACTTTTAAGAAAGAGGTTATGCTGAAAAAAATTCTAAAGTATCATTGTTAATAATTACAGATATAGCAACTACCTGAACAATTACCGTGTGTACCATCGCAACTATGAACATCAGCCAGACTTTACCAATCCACCAAGCTTCCTTAAGGAATACGAGAGTCAGGTAAACTCCACATTAACAATTTTAAATTAGCTTTAATGAATGGTCATAATAAAAATTTTACAAAGCATTATTTTCTAATCAGCGTAAACCAATTTAATGTCCAAGGAATTGCAAAATCAATGAAAGAAATTTGTATGTGGTAGTGAAGCTTCTTTTTAATATATACACCTGTTGGCGTAGGGTTTGCGGACTGTCCGACTGGGTCCACAACGGTGTCAGCTCTATAATTCAACCAGTTTTATTTGGATCCTAACCAAACTTTATGGAATGATTATGGCCATGACATCTCAAGTCAAGATCAATACCCAGCCCCATTGGCCCAAGCACTTCTGAATTATGCCTCTTAACACTTAGGAAAATGAATTTTTAACGGGCGTACTTTGTAACCTGGTACTCTTGTTGTGTTATAATAATATTTGTTTCTTTATTCATTGAACTAACATAAGTTTAACTTTACATCATTTTATTCTTGCCAGTAATTACTGAACAAAAATGAAACATAATAATATTATAACACATTCCTGCAATTCTTTTATTGATAGACCCTGGATATGTATATGCCACCTGACGAGACTGTCCAGGACCTTGGAGAAATCAATATGACCTTTAACCGTCAAGATACTGCTCGTCGTACTGGTGAGATACAACGAATCACTACCAGGAACCCGGTCTATGACAACTCTCAATACCAGTAAGTACTTACCTAATGATATTCATTCCTTTGTAGGGAGAATAATGAAAGCTGAAATTAATAAAACTGATGGCTCTTAATTATGCAAAATTGTTGATCAGCCTTATTGTAACTCCATTGTTCAAAATGCTTCAGTTCGGTCAAGTCTTGTATACAACAACAGTACACTGGATCCTGGGTATAGTGAATTTTTAGGGACTCAAATGATTACTTCCCTGTAATAATTTTTCATGATATTCATAAGACAATAAAGATGACCGTGTTTGGGGAAAAATACAAAATGTGAATACTTCATTGTATCCAATTCCACTATAAGCATGTTTTGCTGTACTGTTTTTCTTGATTTAATCCAAATAAATGGGTTTATCTTAGTACTGACAGACAATGCTAAAATTGGCAGACTTCTGTAGCTTGACGTCTCAATTTGTCATTATTGATGATCATTTTGATAGCATTTCAATATTTCAGGTTGTAATATTTTCACATTATTAGAAAAATAGTTTGATCTTTTAAGTAATATGCAATGCGTAAACTTGTTCAGAATTTTTTTTTTTATATTGCAATGCTATTTTAACTCGGTACGTTCTGTTAATGCCAGGATTTTAAAACTGTTAAACATATTTGTGTTGCTATCATATTGTCGCCTGTGAATAAAAAAATGAGCTAACTCCATTTTTACCATTTTGAGAAAAAGGCCAACAAACATTCAACATCAATTATGAAAAGCATGGCGATAGTGCAGAATGAGATTGAAAAAAACTTTTTGATGAGCAAGAGCTCCAGTTGCTAAAAAAGGGGTTCATGGAGATAGCTCTCTCCATGACGAATCCAACGATGTAAAAATCTCAAAATCTTCAAAATGTTAGATAGTTCACTATAAGATTCAGGCGATGATGTGTTGGCAATTGTTTTCTACAGATCTGAAATTTAGATAATTGTAATAGTAAAAAAGCATACAAAGATGTACATGCCAAGTTTAGTTATTATTAATATCCTGCTATTATTGAATTATAACATATTGTCCTGTGTTACATTGTGCATATATTTCTAACACTGAAATTATCTCTTAATTTGTTTAGTATTGAGTCCTACACAACAACGGTAAGCTTATTTCAAAATTGATCTCCTTCAAATACAGAGGTTCAAGGTTCTGTTTGCAGTTCTCTTGGCTTTGTTTTGCTTTAATTGTTACTGACATATTTTATAATTATCTTAATTTTAGCGTTAAGGTCGGCCAAGTACACTACTAACGAAATTTGGTATGTTTTCCGTTAATTTCTTTTCCTCCAAATTTCTTTAGTTACATTTGTAGATAATACCGTGATCCGTATTGACAGTATGCTGTGTTTGTACTAATTCTACTTTATTCTAACAAACCTTCAATCGTCAGGTTTGCCTACATGCTATCAATGTGTGTCACCTGCATTTATAAACATCCGATGTAGATTTTTATATCCTCTATTACAAAAGTTTTGTTGATGTTTACGTATTCCATGATATATTTGAGTTATGTTCTAAACACTGACTTCCATTCTTTCTTGGTGATAGCATTATTTTTTTTTACTTTGAAAAAATGACGCTAAAAAATCTTGTCAGCCATATTTGATCCGAAAAAGTGACGCTAAAATTATTCTAATTAGAACTAACCAGCTAGCTAACTCATTGTATATTATTGTTCACTTACCCAAAATGCTTATACCTAATATCAGTTGTATAACAAAGGCGTATATTAGTTTAGTTTTTAGTTATGTGCATAGTTTGTATAAGTTATACATTTGTATCTTGTGTTAGCTTTCTAGTAAAGCTAGAATAAATATTATTATTTAAGAGAATCTGAGCTAGATCATTTATTATCAATATTGCATTTATAAGTCATATCATTTAGTGCTTTGTTCCTGTCTTTATTGATTTAATAAAGTTATTTATTGCAGTGTATCAGGCAAACCTACATTTTTTATGTTGATTTTCAACACATACAATTAAAATTCATTCAAAATCTTAAATAGCTTTGTTGGGAGTTAAGATAAAATCACTAACAGATTTAAACCACAATTTTATACTAATGCAGTATTTTGTCATGATTCAAATCTGTGAACATTGGCACTCAAAGGGAGAGAATTAGCTAATGCAGATAGGAAGGTTTATTTTAACGGCACAATATAACCTGGTTATAGAGTTCTAAGCACACAAATAATTTATTATATCCGTATTTTACCATTATATACATAAACTTGTGTTTATAAATTCATTACTGTATCTGACTTTTTCATGATATCCAAGTTTTCACTATAACCATGTTTAACTGTATCTAGTAGTTACAGAGATACCTTCTAAAGCAGGTTTGTTTGTGATTATTAACTCTTGTGTGACTGTATATGTTATACTGGTGCTAGGTTTTAACAAATTCCATGAAATTCCTACGAAAAGCCCCTACCCTAATAAAGCCCCCTCCCCATATAGAAAAATCTACTCACAAAGTCCTAAATACAAGTTGTAAATCAAAATAAACATCCTACTTTTTAACAAAATAGACAGCATGCATTCATTTAACTTAAACACATTCTATAAGGTCATGTAGGCCAATTATTGATGCTGTAAAACTTAATAGACACTGCATAGCTCAATCTTTACCATTCTGGCCGATTTAGTAAAGAAACCCCTCTTGATAGTCCCCCCCCCCCCCCCCCCTTAGAAAATGTTCAGTCCCTGGGACCTTAAATAGGAATTTTATAGTATGTGTGCACTTTAGTTGCTGATTTTATTTATTAGTATTCATTTATTTTGTGATGTCCTGTGGATTCTCTAAATGTATTTTTGGTAAATAATAATCTTGTAATTTGTTGATATTTTCATTCCATTGTATTTATATAGCTTACTTAAATTCAAAACCTATTTAATCTATTTGCATTAAATTTCAATGACTCCGGTTTATTCAGTTACACGGAATGATGCTGTACTAATATTCTTTTCTTGGTCTATTATAAACAATTCAGATCACTAATTCCTCCAAAATGGAGATAAACATCCAGAACTGGATAGATTCATAACATTTCTCCTCATATTTATATTTTTCTATGAACTACTTATGCCTGTGGGTGACATACCTACCTTACTGCAAGTATTTTAAGACATTCTTTTGTAAAAATTAACACATACAGATTTGTTGCACCATCACATTACGCACACTCTGAACTCATGGAATATTTCATATATTTCAGACCCCACGTACAGCGGACGTGAGTGGAAATGTTTACCATGTCAGCCTAGGGTGAGAATTTACATATTTCTTATAAGACAGTTCTTTCCAACAGGCACAACATGGCTTGTATACTGTACTTCTTCACATTTGACCTTTCAATATTGTTCAACATAGAATTTCTTTAAGTAATACTGTTTTGACTCACAGAACACAAGAGATCATTGTTAATGATTGCCACAACATGTAAATAAAATTGAAATTCCTTTCCATTTTACAAACCCTATATATTGATCATTGTAAACAAACTTAAATTATGTCTATTTTTGCTTATCTAAAAGTATATTTTTTGTGTTTTCAGACCAGAAAGAAGAGTTTCTGAAGGCGAACCAACAACTGTCGTCTATACCACCCAACAAAACTAAAACCTGCTGACATTCAAAAAGTGGATTTACCATCCATTTAGTTTGAAAAAAAAATCCATAATTTTATGAACAATTTAATTGAAATCGTGAAAATAACTCAACATACAACAAGTGATGAAAAAATAGATATATACATTATATTTTAATTATTACTAAACAAAACTAAAATTAAATATATACTTAAAATTTAGTTTTTCTAGAACTGCGTATTTGTAAAAAAATGTTGAAATCTGAAGTATATTTTTCATTATAATATATAAAAAAAAACATAAAAAAATACTTGTAGTTTTCTTAGTAGTATGTATTTCTTCTTTCGTTATAGCTCTTATTCTAAGGATATGCTTTTATCAGCTACTAAATAAATTGCTATGCATATATAAATATACTTGTTACAGACAATCGATTAAGAGTTTATTTTGATACTAATGCTTTATGTGAGTTGTGTTATGAAAATTATACGTACATAAGTTGTTAAATTTTAAGATCTTTTTGTACATTTTTGTTATATTGATTGTTTCTAGAGATTTATATTTGGTGCTTATACAAATGTTTACCAAGCTCATTGTGTTTTGTCACATCTTGTTCTTTTTGTTCCGTTTTTATGACTCGTGCTCATCAAGTGCTATAAACTATGCATAAATTTGTATACATCTGTTGTGCTTGAATCAAACTTAAGTTTATATTTAGGGATATTCAATGAACATGTAATATAACATTTCTCACATTATATAATAAAATCCTAACACCTGTAGAAAGTGTTTGTTTTATTACATTAGTATCTAAGTCTGTTTCCTATTGATTTTGTGAAAATTCCTTTACTCGTAGTTGAATTATGGGATTCACGGAAAGGATTTCTAGAACAAATACAAACAAAAAACTACTTCCTCAAAATACCATCTTTCCCAAATCTCGCAAATCAAAACCCTTCCGAAACAACAAGCATAAACGTGAGAAACTTACATACTACATTTAGTAAAGCTAATGTCATTTCAATCTGTGTCAACTTTACTACAATTATCCTCAAGGAAACAAAAAATTACATTAATGAACAAAGATCACAATGGCACATATCACTATATTTATACCCCCCAAACAAAGTTTGAGAGGGGTTATATTGGAGTCATTTTGTTGGTCGTTGGTCGAGCGCTCCGTCCAAATACAAGTTTGTAGAGCGAACTTCTTCCACATTTTTTAAGCAATTGAAATGAAAAATGTCATCAGCATGAAGTGTAGACGTGTAAGACACAAATATTTTTATGCTCAGTGATCCACACATTCCAGAGTTACATGCCCTTGAAGTTAGTCATATAGAGTACTATCGCATTCTTAGTTTCAAAGTGGCGGCAGTGGTATTAGTCACTTCTGTGACTAAGTTCTAGGCAGTTTTGTTTTATAATTATGTAAAAAATGTAATTAATTCAATACTTGTAATTCAAGTTGACCAAGTTTTATACACTGTCAGAAACAAACACTCATAGGTCATGAATTAAGCCTGGAATAAATTTGTTAAACATTCTATTGTTAGTAAACAAGAGACTGCCTTAAAACATGACACAGAGAGTTCAATAAATGCGTATGACCGTTGTCAGTGGCATGCTTCACAAAAAAAAAACCTACTTCAGCTGATTCAGACAGATGGACAATGCAAAACACCATATGCCAAATATTTATTGAACCAAACCAGTGATGTTAACGAAAACAGTAATTCAGTTCATTATATTCCCACAAACGAAGTTTGCGAGGGGGGTATATTGGATTCACTCTGTTGGTCGGTCAGTTGGTCCGCATACAATATCACAAGTTTGTGGAGCGAACTACTTCCACATTCTTTGAACAATTGCAATTAAGCTTGATATATTATCAATATGAAATGTAGATGTTATCTAACATTTATGTTAGATATTTACAAGGTTGCTGAATGCAGTTATTTTTAGCTTCATACCACAGCGGACAATTTTCATTATTTTACAATTAGGAAATGCTCTATTCCGCATGTATCTATAATATCATGTTGCACATCATTTAATACAAAAATGAATATTCCACAACTGAAATTATCGTTTAACTTATAAGTTGTCAAATCTCAACAAAGTTAAAAATAAATGCATGTATCGACAGTGAAAAAGTTTTTTTAGGACGTAATGACTTAAAGATCTTTCATGCATCTACAAACCTATGATTAAATGCCACTTACGGGTAAATATTCTTGCCCGACAGTAAAAAAAGATTATAAGAGATCTTATCTCGACTGGCTTTTTATTGATACATTTTAGTTTCAATTGAATTTTAAAACATCAACTCAATTTGCTTGTCTTTGCACAATTACTACAAACTATAATATTCTGTAGAATCAGGGCTGTCATTTGACGCTTAAAATGGCATCTTGACTCAAGAATTTAGAGAAATAAAGCCTCTGAGTCATGAGGATTTGTACCAAAAGATCAAATTTGCTATTCTATTAGAAGGAAATTGTGTTGGCTTTTCAAATTATTATCAGCTAAACTGCTTAGGGTCACATTTGACCCTAGATTTTTTATGTCCATGGAGAACCCTGAGAAGGATCTTGTTTGATATGAATTAATTTGCATATTTAAAGTCCCATAATCATATAAATTTATAATAATGATTACATGAAAATGGGCAACATCTGTAATAGTTGATCTTTCTCGACACACTAAATACGAATGTATCATGATGACGGTGTGCCTAAAGTATGTAAAGTAGCGTGATCATGATGTATCATGATGATACATATACATGCAATAGGTTTTTCACAGAGATCTTTTTATAAAAAATTACCGAATGCATGTTAACTTGTACAAAACATAAATCAGAACTTATATATATAGTAAAACTGCTGAAAACTGAACTCCCTGAAAATCGGACAGTTGTTTAAGTCCCATTTTTCAGAATTTAATATCAAGAATTCTCCGAAGAATCAGACTTCATGCACGCCATGTGAGTGACAGCTATGAAAAGCTGAACAATCGTTTAGTTTCCAAATATTACCAGTTGCCTGTCTTCACCAAAATTTATTTGAACACGATTTACATCCCCAAACACTACCTTCAAGTCCAGAGACATATATACGTAGGGCTGTGGCTAGTATCCGAGTACAAGGGTAATCAAAAATCAAACTGAAAGATCGATTATGAATAATCGTCACTACTAAGATTCGTGGTTCGTGATCTAGTTATTTAACAAATTAAAAGTGTATTCTTTGTTCTTATAAATCCCTTTTCTCTGAAAAATTGTTGTTTCAATATGGACTACTTTGTTTGCCAAGATGTCCAGTCGGTTCTTTAAAGAATGATGCTGGTAAATCAATTAACTGGAGGGGAGTATGTATAAATTTAAGCCAATTTATATTGATTTACTTCATTATTCTTAAAAGAAAAATTTATCTATCTTCAGGACTGCAATTTTGAAGTTTTAATGGGTTACTAGATAACTCGGTTTGTGGATCGTAAGTGTTGAATCATGGATTGGATCAGATCGCCACTTACCCAATGATCCAAGGCCCTATATATACATCTCTGTTCAAGTCAGATCATCTCATCATGTTCGGTATTTCTATATTCATCTTTATGATACACTTTTTGTATAACATTGTGCAACAGCTTGTTAGCAATGATATTAATATCTATTCTTGTAAGATCTAAATTTCTATTTAATTTTCTGAAGTTATATACTGAAGGACACCAATATGCTTATTAATATCTGGACTTATTTCTATGCTCGGTAAGAAGAATGCATATAAAACTCATGATTTTGATCATGTTTATGACAAAACAACATTATAATAATCATAAAAAAGATAACTGTTTTCTCAAATGTGAAGTTTTATTTGGTCACATGTGGGAATCCAACTAACAGTGGCTAAACCATAACCACTCGACCATGGAGGCCTTTCATCGACTGTTTGTACAAAAATCTTTAACTAACATAGATCCTGGCGCCATTATCATTTTGTGTTGTTTAACCCGTCTGATTGTTCATGTATAATACTTGTACCACTGCACCATAATAATATTATGCGATGTTCAAATAATTTCTGTAGAATGTTTCCGCCAAGTATTTTTGTATCGAACAAGAGTGTCACAAGTGGTGCCAACACTAGTCTGTTCACCACCTCAGTGAGATGTATCCATCTATGATGTTTCACATGTTGCAAGCTATCTCTTACAGTTTCTGAGTTATGAGCTACCTTAAAGTGATGTAACTGTGATCACAATTGCTCGACTTTTTCCTTGAAAACAGCCGAGCTAAAAACTAGTTCAAGTTGAGTATTCTTATTTTTAAATACTACCTAAAGTAAAGTGAATTAATACATATCAAATTAGGCAGTGTCTGAAGTTTTAAATACATCTCGCCCGATGGTATTTTATGTGTTATAATTGGTTTGATAACATAACTGTTTTAGCCATGTGACATCTGAATTTTAATTATGTAACTAAACTGTATTTAGAATTATTGAATACATTTCTTTGTTTGTATGTTTGCTTGTTGTCAATGTGTTCACAGGATTGTATAGTATGTAGATAATATATATACTTAAAAAAATTAAGTTGCCACCTATATTTTTTCAGTATTATTACTTGCTCTAAGTGCCTTTGTGATATTCATTTATAATTAAATTAAATGTGTTTTGATACTTAGTTAAAATTCTGCTTTCTTTCAAACTAACAACTGTTTTAAATCTTTGGATTATCCGCGAAAGAAAGAGATAAGTAATAATATTGAAAAAATATAGGTGGTAACTTATCAAATGTTAAGTTTGGACATACACATAGAATATGTATGCAAGTTCTAAACAAATCATTACTCCAACACATGATATCACTTCAAATGTACATTCCATTACAATCAAGAACGTACAAACAAACAAAAACTTAATTTACATTTATTTATAACATCAAAAACATAATTTACATTGAATATTTATTCATAATGACAAAATACATACTTGTCACTTACATAACATTTATTATTTCTTTAAGATCTTCAAATAAAACATTTAATGATATAACCTGCCATATTATTGAAAAACTGCGCAAACTGAATGGCTCAGGACAAACCAGAATTCAAAACCCTGTGGGAAAAAATATCTGGAAACCTGTACCCCATGTCAAGTTTCAGATTGCAGAGCATATGGGGCCACACTCTTTCTAAATGTGAAATTTAAGTTTGACAGTATGATGATTATACAAAAATCTACAACTGAAATTGTTTTATATATTCCGGAAACAAATATTCAGAAAATGCTGAATTTACAACTACAAAAATAAAGCTAAGTCAAAATTAATACACTCACTATAATGAATGTAAATTGTAATTGTAAAACAAAATGGAACTTCATTTTTAGCCAACATAGCAAAAATATTAGATAACTGACGTGTTCACTTAATGTAAAAGCTACCTATCTCATTTAATATACCATCTCAAATATTTAGAACATATATTACATTTAATTTAAATAACAGTCAAACCTGTGAAGAAGACCACCACTGGTAAAGTCATAATGAGGCATTTATTGACAGATGGTCATTATTCAGAAGTCATCATGTTCTTTATAATCAAAGGTAGTTCTGAAAGAATTGCCTTTATTCACAAGATGGCCTTTATTCAGAGGTGATTGCTAACAAAGGTTTGACTGTATTGACTATGCTATGAGACACAATAAAGACTTATTTCCATGATATAACTAACTCAATTTAAGACATGTTACCCAGAAGGGTAATATAGCTGGTATACGAATAGTGTTGTAAAAGTGTATAAAGCTATGCCTGACAAGAAATGCTACTTTAGCATTTCTATAAATTAACAGCCATTCTGCCATGCAGGTTTTCTTCAACTGGAATATCTCAATTAGTTGTTTTTCTCCTTAAAATTTTTTTTGTTCAGTCTTATGTAATATTAACCCCATAAAATGCTTGAAACGGTCACTACGAGTTCTTCTGTTTCCAACAACTCTTGAAGATTCTTTTAGGATAAGTTGTCTGCTGAACTGTTATCTGTAATAAATAAAACAAATTAAAAACCATGAATTTGTTGTACTGTTATTATGCTTCCTGCTACAAAAGAATTACAAAACATAAAAAATTGTCCAGAAATAAAATTGGAGTCTTCTTGTGTACATGTTTTACCATTTAAGAATAAGGTAACTGTTGACAATCCAGCAGATATGTTTCTGGAATTAGCCAGAGAAACATGTACATAATTATGTTGATTTTAAGAGTTATTTACTTGACTTTAGACTTCACAAGCTAAATGATGAAAATGATGTATCTTCAAAAAACATTTTTAAAGAACAAATAGTTGCACAAAAGAACTTACTGCAACAGTCTATAACAATGAATTGCTTGTCTGGTAATATTAAACTGAAACCAAACTTGTTTAAACGATCTGCACGGTTTGAATCTAATTTTCCCTTCAATGTTTCGGCTGCAAGTTCCTTAAGACACAGAACCATTAACTTCTATCTTAATAATGAGTACAGTGCTTTAATTCCTTTCTTCGTTAAATATTTTCCAGAATTGAATGGCTCATCTGTTGAAGGACCTGAAGTGGAGATTTCTAATGTTACACCAGCTACAAAGAAGAGGAAAAGACACCCACATAGATTACAGGGTGTAGTAGTTACCAAAAAGGACTTGGAGAGTCAATTAATATCAGATTCTATAAGTTCAGAGTCCTCCAGTAAAATTCCAATAAATATCTTTGATAACTTTTGCTGTATGCTTTTAGATCACGGTAAAATGGCAATTCAGTCTTGCAATGATAATGGCTCACTTATTTGTTGTTTGAATGATTATAGTGATATAGATGTTTCTTTTAAACACAATGATTCTGTATATATACAGCAAGACTCCCACAAGAAGTAGGTGATTACTTTTATTGCAGTTGTAATGCTTTTTTAACACATTGATAAATCTTAAGAATTGTGCTAAAATTCATGGAGACTTTATTGTTTTAGATGCAGCTGGAGATAACTGTGTGACATGCATGCATTGCAAGTTTTTGAAGAAGATAGTAATGCCAGCAATATGGTCATGTAATGTAGAAACTAGAATGGATCAGTTTGGTGCTGATGCATTGAAATAAAAAGGTAAGGACATTCCTGAAATTGCACGATTTAGAGATACACGTAAGTATGTAATATTAGTAGAAGGGGATGACATGCCAGTATTTGTACATTTAACATACAATCAGAGAACAGATTGAGGGCTCAGCGCAACACTGTCATAACTTGTTCTTATTTCAATATGAGTTACGACACTGTTGCGTTGAACCCTCGAGATAATTACATTGTCTCATGCCTTAATGGAAAATGTAGATCTCTTCGTGGTCATAAGAAAAATGTGACATATTTGACAACTTCCAATGTTTGTAAGCATTTAGCCATTATAAAACAGCATACTGAGTTATGGATGATTTATTGGATAATCATAGTGTAATTAATATACCATCATTTGACTCTTTCATTGATGACAAAACTGCTGAAGACAAAAATGATCTAAATCTTTATACTGATATAGCAGATACTCAGGATGAAAATTTTAATGTCTCGACTAGACTGTGGTATTTTAAATGCAAGAGTACACATTCTCCACTCAAAAAAGATAATGCAATCTTAAAACGTAATGTTTTGGCCCATGATAAATGAAAGATGATAATTTACAAAGATATTCAGATGGTTGCTTAAATGGCCCTACTTTATTTTCAGATATTCCGGAAGACACTTGCAGTTGTAGTGCTGGCTGGCTGAAGAGAGAAGATGATCATCAATTTAGTGAAAACAGAATTACTATGAATAGAAATAATTTAAGAGACTGTTGACAATTTACACACAATTTGCACCTGTAAAATGTGAAATTCATTATAGGATATGTTACAGCTCTGAAAATCAATGCAAATTATTTTGGGATGAAGGCCAATCCGTAGGTGTTCATGTTTTAAGTAGAGACACAGCAGCAGGGGATGAAATAGGGTGGGAGTTTGTTTCAATGGTTATTTAATCAGGTATTACTTTTTCATCATTTTGTCAATTAAAAACTGAAACTTACAGGCTTAGGAATGATGAGGCTAAATTCATGGACTCCAAAGTATATATTAATTGGTGGTTTTGTTCGGCTGCAAGTATGAAGATAGATTTTCGTAAACAATGTGATGGTGTGGATTTGAACCCAAACGGCTCTGTTGTGATGGTACAAGAGTAGGTGTAGGCTTTAGGCATGCTAATTATGTAGAAATTAATACAACCATTCCTAATAGTGTCATTCAATCTGCATTTCATCGTCGAATGGACCGTTGCTTTCTACAAAATATGAATGGAATTAATATACAGCAGATGATTGCAAATTTAACAACTTAAGATTATTTAGCTGGAAGAGAAATTAGAGATCTTAATGATAAAGATGCTATAAATTCAGCAGAACTAGATTTGAAAGTTGATTCAGTAAAAACTATTTTGCCTCTTGAAGTTCTGCCATCGTTTGAACGTTTTTTACCATGACTGAATTTGAATCGTTGGCCTATGCCAATGTATTGAAAATGCTCAGTACAGCATCCATAACAAGCCTTTTACCACCTTCTTCCTGTACCAAATTACAAGAGTTGGTTAATAATCATGAGTCTGATGGCTCTCTATTTAATTTTATGATGAATGAAATGTGAACTTACAGTCCAGAGCTCAGAGATCTTATACTGTGGAATCATTAATTTTCGTTGGGGATTTAATTTCGTGGGTCAACTCATCCACGAAATCAAATCCCCGCGAATTTAAATGCAGAGATAAGGCATTTTGTTTCAAAAATAAAATCCACAAATTTATGTCCCCACGAAATAAACATTTTAATAAAAACCACGAAAATTGAGCCCAACGAAAATAAATGAAAATACAGTATATGAATCCATGCTTTGCCATGAGAATATTCTTCCATATATTAGACTTCTTCTAAAGTATTTGATTAATGAATCACTTTGCATTGATGTAAATGAACCAAAACCAGCAATTCCTCAGCCTGAGACATGTAATCCCGCTAAATTTGGCAGGCATACTATTTTAATGAGTTAGGTTTGAAATTAAAATTTTTTAGAAAATATACAATAGATAATGATAACAATGCTAGAAGGAATAATGCTCATGATGATGATGCATTGGAATTTGAATTATGTCAAAAAAATGATTAAAAAATTCAACATTCTGCTTCTGGCACTTCTAATTTATTTCTTTGGTTTTGTGCTGATTATGGTTATTGTTATGGATTCCGTATAAAAGGGGCTGAAGGTAGGAAAGATCCAGCCGCCCCTCTTTACTCTTATTTAGAAAACCACCTCAAGATATATTTTATGATTTTGCCTGCAATTTGCAGGAATATTGCAGAGAGAGTTGGTTTTACAAAAATGTCAAGATTTTTTCATGATATCTTTCATGGCTACGCACAAATGTTCTAGTGTTTTTAAATCAAGTAGACTTCAAGGGTTGGAGTCGGTGAATTCAGAAATCTGTGAACAGTTCAATATCTTTATTCAGTGTATTAAAAAGTCTGCTAGACAAATGTCTCAAACTCATTTTTGTTTTATCTTCAATTCTTCCTGAAAGAAATGTCTCTGTACAAAAAGAAAAGAAGAGTAGCTTTAGCTGGATTGGTCAGACAGTTCCATTGTAAACCATAACTCTTTCTTTAAGTAAATTATGTTTGAAACAAATTTATGTGGAATTTTTTCAACAAGCTACAAATGTATGTAAACATACCCAATATGCATTATACATGTATCAACACGTATATCTATACAGTTCTATACAGATTTCTGTAATGAACTGTTCCCTCTCTACAACAACCAATCTGCCGGTCTCCGCAAAATGTTGCTCAAGAGAGGGAACACTGTATATTCATATCAATTTTTTTAGTGTGTGTGTATGTATCAAGTTTAAAGGACCATAACACCTGCATATATTAGTTTAAATCATTTCGCTTTGTCACTTTGCAAACATCCTTAATCAACTTTGGTATTTAGAGCTGCAATATATCCTTAATTTCATATTGATTTTCTTATTGTAGTTGTATTTTCATTCATATTTTTTGGTCAAATCTCATACCTTTGTATTCTGATATCAACAATTTGTGCCCCCACTCTGAAAGATGGGGGGCATATTAGTTTATCCTTGTCTGTCCATCAGTCTGTCCGTCTGAAAATCTTCAAGAGTGTTTGGTGCAAAGTCAAGGAATTATACAGAAATGTTAATAAACATTTTGAAGTTGTAGTCAAAGGGTTTTAACGAAGACTTTGGTGTCAGTTGCCCTTGAGTTATTATTTTGGTAATACATATATGAAGATCTTGTGTCAAGTATAGTGTACTATGACTAGCATAATACAGTGGAGCATCCATGTCCTATGACACAATGTGACACATTTCTAGTTGTATGTTAAACAATCCATTTTTTTAGCATTAAATTTAACATTCTCTGTAACTATTGAATTGTATATAAAATAATCATGGTAGTACATTGTGGAAGTTTCACAGCTTCATTGTTCCTGTATTTGTTTTTAATTATTCATTATGTATTTCTGCAACTGTATTTATGTGAATGTCTTTGCCGTATGTGTTGTAAATGTCCAAAGGATATTAATACTAATTTGCTATGAAGTACGGTATGTATGTATAATGGTGTAATTATACCCCCACTAAAATATTGGAGGCTATGTAGGAGTCACTTTGTCGGTTGGTCTGTCCTGAACCATGTATGCTCTGTAACTTACCACAAATATTAACCACCACTAGATAATGCGCCATGCACAATTCCCATGGCTGTAGCTCCAAGTTCAAGGTTACACTTTATAATAATTTTGGCCTTTTACTTGTCCACTCTGTAACTTTGTCATTCATCAGAGAATTTTGAAAAACACAAATGTAAACTCCCATGGATGTAGCTCAATGTCAGTGCAGCATGTTGGGGTATTTGTCCCCTTGTGACGGTATACAACATGCCTATGTACACTTAGAGGTAAGTAATAACTGAATGAAGTGCTCAAAATGGTGCTTTTTTCGGTGTTATGTTGTTCATTTAAAAATGACTATTTTTTCATTACAAAATAAAATACTTTGCTTGTGTATTTCACTTCATATGCATGTCTTATCATATTAACAATTCTTTTAAGTTGTATATACTTTTTATTTCATCAATTTTCGACAAAAAATTAAAAAAATGGCTTCGGCTTAAGTGAAAGTAGTGACTTGTTATACATTTTGCCAAATTCTGTCAAATTATGATTAACAGCATTAAAATAGACATGCAGTATTAGAAATTATCATGATTTATAGCTTATGTAGCAGTTTTATATGCGTATAAAACAAATCAAACTCATCCAATAAACTTCTCTTCATAGGTAATGTGTATTATTGTGTCTTTTCAGGTCACTGAAGATGGCTATATTTTGTAGTGTCCGCAACACAGTTTCCCACACTCCACCAAGTAGGAGATACAGATCCAGCCATGTTGCTATGTAAGATGCCTTTGTCACATGTTTCCACATATAAAGTGCTGCAATCATATGCCTTTTAGTTTCATCGGTGTAGTGTCCGCAACGCAAACTTAAAATAGGCTTCTAATTATGAGATTCCTCAAGTTTTTCAGGATTTTTTTGTTTCAACATCTTTGTTTTGATTACAGTAATGAAAAAATATTAGAGAAATGCCAATGAATAATTTACTTTTCCGACCGAAATGACATAACAATGAAAATTGTGTACTTTTCACATGGACTGAATGAGATATTTGAAACTTTTTATCAATTTTAATATTTATATGTATTGAAAGTAGAGGGATTGCTAAAAAATATGAAAACAAAATTAAAGATTAAAGACCAAAAAATGACATTTTTATGAATTATTTTTGTGTTGCGGACACTACATGATTGTATTGATTTTTGATATACTAATATTAAGTCTAATTGTTGCAACAATTATGGATAATGACCAAAACAAAAGAAATGTATATCCTAGAAAGCAGTAATAGAAAGAAACAGACAATACAGATAGTTTTAAAAAGATAATGGCCAAATAAAATTAGACACAGAAAATCACAAACTTGGAAAGGAGAAAGACCAAACTAGGAAGAAACTGCAACATCAGAAGTTGCAAAAGAGGGCAAAAACTAACAGAACACTATCGGCTGAAATATCAGCAAATAAGGAGATGAAATGGTTTAGTACAGAGCAAAGAAAAGAGCCTAAAAACAAAGGATACAATAATGACTAAAATGGTCAAAGACAGAACAAAATCTACATCAGTACTAGCAAATAGGTAACTCGGTAATGAACAGAAATTTAATAAAGTGTTGCGAATGAAGGAGAGGCGCATGAGAATTAAACTTAAGGAACATAGTTATACATATTTCTTAAACATTAATAAGTGAAAATAACAACTATACATGTATCAAGAACATCTGAAATGAGCAAAGGAATCTTCTACATAATGCAGCAAACTACATAATGCAGCAAACTACATAATGCAGCAAATCGAGACAGGATAGAAGTTTGCTCATTTACCTAGGGTCAGAAATTAATTGATTAGATGTAGTACAGTAATTTCTTTTCAGGTTACTTATTTTCCAAAAATGTGTTATAAACAAACAACTATTTTTATTCCTAAGTTTTGTTTTTTAACATGATGATGCTATTTATCATTATTATTTGATACTACATAACAGTATATTTATTTTTTTAATATAGTGATATTATTTATTATCATTACATTGATATTATATACATGTATATATGTCCATCTATGACTAATCAATTTTTTAAGCTTCTCTAACATTCTATTTCACAGACTTTCCTTGTACTGTTCTGTCCACAACTATCTTACAACTCTTAACACTTACTCTAAATTTTACTATCAACTCCTTACACCTAACTGAACACTGTTACACATTATACAGGCTCACTCTCAAAATCATACCACAATCATTCAATCTCTCATCTTCCATTTCTACCACTCATTAATTTCCATTCAAATATTATTTGTCCTTAATTATTTTACTCATTTTGTTATTTATTACTTACACTATTTTCATTTAGGTAAAGGATCAAAGATAATTAGAATTACCTGTTACGTTGGTGAGACTGAACATTGTTAAATATAATATGTGTGAATTACTTATCAATGAGTATCTTTATTAAAGATACTACATGTAATTAACTAATGAGATCAAAACAATATATTTAAAATTTCTTAACTGAAACAATTACTTGACATTATAATTGTATCTTACTCAAACTTTGTATTATACAATAAAGATACATTGTACTTATTTATAGAAATATTGTGTATTAAACTAATTTTTATCATTCTGTCATATATATATGACAGGATATATTTTTCTTATATTCTAAGAGATTATAATATGCAATTATAAATTAACATCATTGATATTTATGTAACTAGTCTTTGAAAGAGCAATTATGTAGTGTCCGCAACAAAGTCGTGTGCTGTAAATGAACGCATCTTACAAATAAACATCTTTAAACAGGCAACTTAGTGTTTTCTTACTTTCACCTACAGTCCTTACAGTATGATGTTATTGGAGGTATTTCTAAATAGTTCTAGGTATAAAGTTGTAAAATCTATTTAAAGATGGTGACAATTATTTGGTACATTTTGGATAGTTTTGACTCATTAAAACTTGGTTTATCATTTCATTGCAATAATATTTTTTCTGAAATATGTATGCTTAGGATCACTCTTGCTCAAAATCATGCCAATTTGTAATATATGGATTCTGTTTTAAGCACTTTCTGCATGTAACAATTGATATGTGTAGTGTCCGCAATGGGTGTACATGGCGTCATAAATCAGGTGATATTTTTCTTAAGACAGCTGGTACAGTAAAACCACTTTAGAACAATGTGGACTGGACATGTACCTATCCAACGGAAGTGTTAATTTCATGATACATAATACTTAATTTTTGGTCAAAAGTGGAACACTGGGGACAAATATAGTGAAAATGGCGATTACACATAGTGACATACACGGTTAACTATGTACAAAATGCAAGTAGTTGACTGTAGTTAATTTTGTACATAGTTAACCGTAAATGTCACATTCGCCTCACCTGTATCTCTTGATTAATATCAAGCTTAGCACATAAGTGAAAATTTCACATTACTGCGGCCTCGCTTCAAGGGTATAAATTTGCCATGACGTAAATCTTCCGAGTGTATTTTCATCCTTGGCCAATTTTTTATATAATTGTGCTAAAAATGCCCATTCTTGACAACGCAACGACAATACTAGGTTTAGTTATTTGGCACATCTTACATATAATGTGGATAACAAGATTTTCCATTAGGCTTTCATTAGGTTTCTCTGCATGGGTGCATTGAACATAAAATTAACATAAAATTTTTTTATCCCTCTATATTCTTATAACCAAATTTGTTTTATATTACACATATGAGTTACTGCTATCAAATCATATAAACGTTTTACCTGAACCATGCTGGACAACCTAGATAACAGGCTCAAACTGGGCTTCCACGCTAAAAATTGTCGTATGATGAACTTCATAGTTTTCATATCATCAGTGTTTTATCCCAAAAAAAATTCATGGTCACCTATTTTGTATCATGTTTAAGTTCTAGAAAAATGATAATAACGCATCATCATTCAAGTTCATCAATAATATTTATAATAATTTCTCCATCCAAAGTAAGTCTTGTCAAAGTCTGCCAATGGTGACCTTATCAACTCCTTTAAGTTGCAACTTGACCTTGATGTTTGCCACCTCGAAGGGCCGGATCAAACCATCCAAATCCTTCCATCTGTCCAACCTTTTCATATTGCTAATTAACTGCTCTGCCATCTTGGCATCACATTGTCGTCCATTATGTCCCGTAAAAAATGGTAATTACAGCGTAAGATCCTACTGTTGGAAGTCTCCGGTGCACCCTGGCCACACCGTCTAGAGACAAAAAGTTGTACTTGTGCAATAAAGTACTCTTACTCAAGTCCGGGAAAGTCTGTTTAAGGTTATGTTCTATAGTCATAGCAGTATAATCTTGTGCCAGGAGTTTCTAGTCTGCAGACATATTCATATAGTCCTGTGGTGGCCACAAAATATTTGTACCCACAATTTCCAATTCCACACTCTTTCCAAGCCCTACGGCAAGGTGACACAGGGCCTTACATCCAAGGATCAACAATTTAAGGCCCCTAAACTTCAGATCAATACGGACTGATTCGGAGCAATTAATTTAGCTGCTCAAAGAGCTGCTACTACTGCTTGAAAAGCTACATACGCTACATCATTATCAACAATGTTATTGGTTACATGGATGAATGATTTCATAGAAACCCTGTACAATGATATGAAAAAAAACAAACATTCTATCATATTTGTGAACGTGTTGCGTTTAAGATGTCTTAAAGTTCAGTGTATTCCCAAGAACTCGTGCAAGATTTAACATAATGTAAATAATTAAATATTGTACTGAATAAAATTTAAAGGTAAAATTTTGTTCTTTGATTTTTACGCCCCTTTACATTTCACCTAATCATCATTCCTGGGAAGAACCAGTACTAGACTCCCATCTTCTGTAAGTAACTGCCTACTTTCTCACATAAACAGACATGGTCGGTAGCTGGATTAGAACCCATGACCCTCTATCAGTGAGAGGTTACAGTGATTTGAAGTTGACGACCTTAACCAATCAACCACAAAGTTGTAATATTTTGAAGTAATAAATTATAATGTATTATTTGCATAATCATTGTATTTCTGTGGAAGAATATCATTACATGAATTCCGTCCATGACCACGAAGATTAAACTTTTATCAGCCGACTACTTGTTCTTACAGCATACAGCTGGCATTGAATCAACATCAACAAACAATATTTGTAATATATGTTCAATATGTATCAAATGATACTTCATTATCTTGGTTGATATACAAAAGAATAATAGACAAATGTATACATTTGTAGTTAAAACTTTCAATTATACATGTATTTATATTAGACACAAGTGTACATGCTAGTATAAAATCACAGGACGATACAAACAAAACTTTTTCATGAAAGGCAACAAATAAAATACAAAATACATGACTTGATCATGGAAATATAATTTATTAAATATGAGTATTCTAATCCAACAGAAAATGCAGTATTCATGCAGCTGAAAAACACTCATTGTAATGGTAATCTTACTAATCTATGATATATGTCTTGGGAGATGGACAAAAATGTAAACACACTGTAAAACGTGACTTACTAATGTAAAGACCTCATTCACCTTCATTCTACAACATCTGACACTTTGAAACGACATAGAGATTTTCCATGTTGGTGTGGATGTCCCTGTAATACACATGCTTACAAATGATAGATGAACACCTACAAAGAAAATATCCCACTTAAAAAAACATGATAATTATTTTACAAGAAAAAGCCATTGAAATTATTTAGTTTTACATTTTCTTAATATTTAGAAGGAACACTTAAGGTGGATCGCGGGCTTCCTCCAGAAAATTTGTCATTTTTTAGACATCAACATACAATAAAGAGCTTTTGCATGAACAACTTTTGATGTATTGACTAACGCGGAAATGATATATTCAAACAATATTTCCATGGAAACCGGTCAAAAAGTGCCATCTAGCGGAGAGATATGTTTTTTATTGATTTTTGCGTTATTTGCACATTACCAGTTCCTACAAAATGACAGAAAATGTATGTCAATTTGCTCTGGGGGTAAGAGTTGCAAAAATCTTCAAATTCAATTGTAAAACAAGTGTCAGAACAGTCTGAAAATTTAATGTCAGTTATTTGACTCTTTTGTAGGCTCTATACTTAGGTACACATCAGAAGTACATTTAAATTTTCGTTGTTGTCTTTTGAAAGTAAAAAATTTAACACAGGTGTAAGGTTATACATTCAACAAATGAATGGACAAAATTTAAAAATTTGGATGACTGTCAAAATGGTTCTAAAAACTTGGTTTGCAAAGCTAAAACTTTACTTGATAACTATGGATTTTCATTTTTGTGTGGATGTGAAATTATTTCATTTTATTTTAAAGCGTGGCAAAATGTGCATGGAGATGTATGAGACAAGCAGAGGACAATAACTCCCTAAACAAGAGGGCCAAGGTGGCCCTATATCGCTCACCTGAGTGATTTTGCAATTATTGATGTCAGTAAGTTTGTGTGACCAACATGCTTGTGTACTATGGTATTGTTGGAAGGGAACATGGGAATCTGATTTCATCCATAGAGGGAAAATGTTTTACTTTATAAGGAAATCCTTACTTATAGCGAAAACCCATAACTCCCAAGGGCAGGACCTACTTTAACCACAGGGCCATAATTTATACATTATTAGTAGAGATCTAGTAGACATGGTTTCATGCAAAATATCTTAGCTCTAGCCTTTGCGGTTTCAGAGAAGACTTTTTTAAAATTAATTATATACATATATAATAACCGGTCGGCTATTAAATAAAAATTTAATTATTTTTCATTATTAATTTATTTGACTCGGATATTTTTTAACATTTGATATAATTATACATTTATATGCATAATATTATAAGGAAAACCCATGACCCATGGGGCGGGGCTAATTTTGACTAAAGGCCCATAATTTGAAAAATCTTGACAGTGGTCCACTACACAATGTTTCATGCCAAACATGGGCGGTTTCAGAGATTTTTTGAAGTTTTTACTTCATACATATAAGGAAAACCCACGAACCCCCGACCGCCCCCCTTTTTTTTATTCTGACCCCAGGGCCATACTTTGAACAATCTTGTTAGATGTCCATTAGACAATGCTACATACTAAATATCTAAGCCCTAAGCATTGCGATTTTTGACGAGTTCTGCACAGAATGGATTCTTTGAACGACTTTGAAAGAGCTTCATGCCGGAAACATACCCGCAAAGTTTTAGCAAAATTGGCCCAGTGGTTTAGGTGGAGACGTTGCTTGAAGCAGACGGACGACGGACATAGCCCGATCCTAAAAGCTCACCTTGGCGCTCTGTGCCAGGTTAGCTAAGAACCAAGCCTTCTGAATGTTCTTCTGTCTTCTGGAATCACTTCTGCATATGCAAGCGCCGCATATCCATGAAACATTCCTATCTCCAGAACCCTGTTTGCATTTCTCATTCTTACAATGGTTAGTAAGAAAACACCTAAATAAACAAAATTGCCATTCTTAGTATAATGCATGGCTGGATGTTCAACAGTTTCAAAAGTAAAGCAGTTTAAATCGAATACATTATAATAATGGAATAAAAGAACACCAGATATAACAATATACAGTCAAACCTGTGAACAAAGGTCACCCTTGAGAATTGTATAAAATGTGATCTTTACTGACAGGTGGCCTTTATTTTGTGGTCAGATGTTGTAAAAATCATGGAAAGAATGGCCTATATTCACTGGATGGGCTTAATTTGGAGGTGGCTATTAACACAGATTTGACTGAACATGTATATTTGAGGTACTTTGCTTTACATGACATATTAATATGAAGTATCAAATTAAAAAATTTACACTGTATTTAAATATATATTTTAAAGATTTGATAAAACACAAACAAAGTCTCTGAATGAAGTCTTTTCATTGGTTCGTTTTGAGATTGTCCTCAAATTAACCAATCAAATGGAGACATAATTATACTAAGTGTATTAATAGCTCAAGCACACTATTCTCAATATTTACTTAAAACCCATTTATTATTGGCCTGTGTAACTCAACACATTGCATTGTCTATAGATGTCATATTGGTGAGTTCAAAACCCAGGGTGTGTCACATGTTCCATATGACTTGGCTGAAAACGTCTTTAAGGCCATTAGTCCTAGTCGCTGATCAATTATGGCAGAGAACTTGATCTGGCCTAAAAAAATGTTTTTTTCTAGTAACGCGCTTGTTAAAAATTGGGTAGGTAGATCAGGTATTTTATTTTGCTCTTTTGGCTCCTGAATATAAAAAATGTGGATGTACCTTACATTGAGACTAACAAAGTCTAGGGTCGCTGGGAAAAATTAGGTAACCAGAATCAAACAATTATTTTTAGGCCTCAATGTTGACTGATACAGATTCCAGTAAAACTTGTTAAATTATCTGCCATCCCTAATATACTAGTATAACCAATGATAACTGGTGTAAACCCAAAATTCTTATCAAATTCTAGGACTTACAACATCATTTGGTCTTGTCAGCTTCAAATGCTTCTTCAAATGGATATTTTCATAATCTCCTTATGAAGATAAGCAAGGGCTTCACTGGGGCTTGTACTGCAACCATCGCAATATGCATCTCATGCCTGAAAGTCAATGAGGATGAATATTTACATCAAGTCATTTTAAGTCTACTAACATATATGACAAAATTACAGATTGTACACAATATCAAGACTGAAAATGAATAAAGGGAAATAATAAAATAGTTGGAAAGATAGATTTATGGTCTGGCACATGATGCAACCTCACGGTTTGCTCATCATGCGAGTCTACTGTCAAGTAAATTTATAATCCATCCATAAAAGACAGTTACAGACTGGACACACCCAAATAAGGAGGGTCTAATCCAACTTATTAGACTGTTTGTAATGGCAAGAAACTTTTGACTTGGCCCGTCCTGCACAGGCTGAGGATGGGCCTTCCGAATTCTTTCATGAAATCGGCCAACCGTAAAGCTGAATTAGTAGGGATGGGGGGGGCGGGGGGGTATAAATGACAAGCCCCTATATGGGGGACATAAGAATGTTAATGTTTATAAAAATGCTTATCTCACATGGTACATGTGGTGAAATTTATATAAGATCTGCACGTACATATATTCAGAATTCCGATAATTAGAACTGTGCCGAGGTTTGGGCTACATGATGTTATGCATACTTTCGTAATAGGACGAAAATAATTTAGTAACCGTTCTGGACGCGGGGCTCGACCCGTGACCTCCTGCTTGCAAGTCATATGCTCTTCCAACTAAAGTAATCAGGCAGTTAATGTTATTATGATAGTATATTATTTTCCTCTTATTATTTGGTGAAATGTGTGACTAACCTTGGAATCCAAGACTAGAGCTAGCTAGCGTGAAGCAGGCTGTGTTATAGTCTAAAGAACCTGTGGTTGTCCCGATGAATTACTAAATAAAAAGGAAGAAGGAATGTAGCAATACTAGATGTATATAGTACTTGTATTTATAAATGGGAGTCCTATTACAGTTCAGGCCGACCGCAAATAAGGTCGAAACCATTTGGGGCGAATCTAGGGCATTGCAGACGACAAAAAATATTATTATTAACATATCAAGATAATGAGACTAATCGTAGGTTGGGATAAGAATATTGATAATATTTCGATAGAACAATAATTTATTTTAATTCTAGTCGGATAAAACAAAGACTACTCAACCCAGTCAAGTCTTGAATAATTTATTCGTCAAACCACCAGAGACGCATAATTATGGTCAAAGGGAAGTAACTCCTCCCTCAGTTCATCCAGTATAATGGTCCCCGTTGACGGGACTGTTGGTGCACTGCAATATGGGTCGGGAACCATAAGCATGAAAAGTATACTGGTTCCACTATTCAATCCGAAGACAGTAACCAGCACTTTCGGAAGTTATCGTTTATGACGTAGTTAGCCGAAACTTCCTTACGTAAATTGCCGACTTCTACCGATTTAAATTTGATACAGGGTTATTTCCCTTTGACCTTTGATAGTTATCTAAATAGTTGAGTTACTTCCCTTTGAAGTTAATAAAAACAAAAATGGTGATGATGGTCTATAAAAAAACTTCTCTGGAGCAAAATTATTCATAACCTGCACAACATACTCGAAAGGATGTGATAACGTTTGAATAAATAGATAGATAGCTGCTCACTGTGATGTATTTAAACGATTTGCCGCCTTCAAACAGTTTGTTGTCGTCTGCTTTGGTGCTTATTTCAACTTTCTGTCGGTGATTAGCTCTATCACTATCAGGGAAACGGAAGTTCTAGGGCACAATTTGGCTGTGATGGTAAGGCGGTTCCAGGATTTTAGGCTATGGGGGGCGTAATATTTAGGAATGAATGCTATTTCATTGAATAATACGTCTTGATCTATTTCATCTATGGTAGGGGACTTTTAAGGGATGCGCCCCCCTCCTTGAATCCGCTTGTGGAACCGAATGTAGATTAGGGAACGGCCCTGACCTTATAAAGTAAATCTTAAATTTGATAGAGCGCTCTACTTAATGTGTAGCAGTGTTGTACACAGTAATTGTATAAACAATATGGCTGTGAATGTGATTTTAACCTACCAGATTAGCCATTTGAATGGGCAAGGAACCTGTATTCTAGTATTCTAACTGTACGAGTATTAATCTTGTTCTCTGTAAGTACAATCACATTCTTATCAAAGCTGCAGCGGGGGTATTAGCCGCTCTATTTATATATATATATTTACTGCTAGTTTTCCCATTCTATAAATGAGAGAACAGGTAACGTTGGTACAATTTAGAAGATAGAGTAAGTTCACCTAATGCCGACACCCCTGTGTTACCGACACCCGCGCACTTTTCCCCCAATAATTAGTGTTTATAATGTTATTGACATCCTGTCCATGGGTGAATGTGCTGATTTCTCCAGTGACATCACTTGCAGCTATTTTGAAAGTCGTAAGCGCTACTTTCGTTGAAAAGAAGAATTTTCCAGCAAACTTTATCCATAGAAGTAAGGTAGATCTATGTGAGTTTTTTAAAATGTTGTAATTTCATGATTATTTGCTTTAAAGTCGTGGGCATTTCATTTCTGAATGTGTATTTCCTTTTAGAAGTATTTAAAGCAAGTGTTACATGGGTACTCTCCCTTGCTTTACTAAATCCGGAGGTGTCGATATTGCTTTTAATATATTTAATGCTTCACTTCCATAATATTGACACCACACCATCAAAATATTTATAAGAAAAGTCAGCACATGTTTGTCTCCCTTCGTTTACTTCACTATACTGTAACTGTACACTAGAAAAACAAATATATATTCATGACGTGTTTTATTACAGATATGGAAGAGAGATGTCTTCGCAGTTACGTGCAAAGAAACATGTTAAATATGGGCCCAAGCAGATGTTTATGCAGACGGTGCAATTGAAGCTGTTTGTTCTGGATTAAGCAAAAAAGCTGCAGCTAAAACTTATATTGTCCAGAGAAGGATATTATTGGACAAATTTGCTGGAAGGGTTCCTGAATCTGCAACACCTGTCGGGCGGAAACCAGTATTCACTAATTTTCAATGAGTCGATCCATTTGACAAATAAAAAATGCAGAAAAAGAACCAATGCTGATAACATTCTAATGACTTTTATTAGTGCTACTGCAAAATTTGGAATGCTACACTCAAACCATATTTGAGTTAACGTTGCTTGATTATGGCTGGTTAAAACTGAAAAAATATACTTGAAAAATCTTCGTTGCTATGGGTATGTTACATAGAAACTGTCACTCTGGATCTGAGGGTTACATTATATTATTTTTCATGTCTTATTGAAAGCGATAAATCATTGGATGACGAATAGATCACGTTGAAGTATGCATATTTTCCATTTCAAATTCATTTCAGCTACTTTTAAATATGACTTTGAAAATGTGTTCACTACCTTTCAATATCACCTTGATGGTTGTAATGTGTGTCTCCTGCTTATCATCAAGTTAAGTACACAAATACATGTAAACACATTTTATTGTAACAGAATCTTAAATGTTAAAATGTTCAGCATAAAAGCAATTAAAAGCAATTCTGAATCACTTATTGCTTAATGGAATGCAAAATATGCTGCTTGGTTAATTTGGAACATGAATGCATGAAACGTTTGACTAAGAAGGTGAACCGAAAAAATTGCATTTGGAACATGGACAAAAACGATAAGGAATATTACCGGTATATATACAAATACTTGTATATTAATATATTTGGTCTGGTAAAATTTTGTTCGGTCTGGTAAAATTTCCAAAGTCACCAGACCGAGTGTCTGGTAAAATTCTGACGTTTTTCGTATAGTCTGCAATGTATGTCTTGGCCTTTAGCACAAGGAATAGAAGTATTTCTTTCAGGTAAACAGTTATATAAAAGGTGTAGCTTTTCCTCGGTAATAATGTGGTTAATAAGCCTAAAGATAAACATTGTGTCAAGACTAATATATATTTGACATTCAAATTCATAGTGATGATAACATAGGCATTTATTTTTTTATGGATGGCTTAATCTAACACATTTAAAGTTCACTTCTGACAGTACTCTCAATGCTTTGATTTTAAAACTTTGTGATGATGTCGGTTATTGGGGTCAAGTGTCAATGTTGTGCAAAACCTACAATAATTCCGAATTTCACATACGTTGGTATTAACATGATAACCATTGGTTCATTTATCTCATTAAAATGATCTGTATTAAAAGTTTCAACCAAGGAAAAACAGTTTTACAAAAAAGTTAATCTTCTGGCATATTACTATACAAAATGTTTAACTGAATATAAATTAATGCTTAAGGTGTGGATATACGGAAAATTTACTCTAGTAACTTATCAATTAACACTGTCCAATTTAGGGCTGGATGCACCTGGCACGCAACCCTCCTAAAAGTCCTCAACCATAATGTTATTATAGAAATAAATGAAATACAATGTATCATTAAATGAAATAGCATTCAATAAGTCAATTCTGACGCGCTAGCTCGGACCCAAAACTCACCAGCAGCTAGAATGCACCATTTTACTTATTCAGCTTTAATTTACGCCTTGCATCATCAACTGTTTTTGTAGATATTAGACAATGTGAATTATCTACATGTATTATACTGGTAGATTATTCTTTCAGCAAATTGAACTTCACTCTATTATAAGCTACCTGCTGATAACTATCAGATACTGTTACAGTCAGTATGTAGATGTTCTGGGGACAAAGTACAGTGTGTGCGTTCGTAATATAGATTTTTATTTATTTCTGATCTTTTTCTTGGTAAATCTATTTTGTTGCATTTTTTGTGGTTCCATATTTAATTAATCTTTTTGGGTTGTACACCTGTTTCAACAGTACTTCAGTTGTATATCAACATAAAATTATATTCTACCTAATTAATGTACTGGATTCTGCGCTTCTGGGAAGTAACAATAATAATCATCACTTCTTCATTCTCCACCTGAATCAATCAAATCATGGGGGGGGGGAGACAAACAGTTTTAGTCAATGTAAGTAACAAAGAGAATGTGTGCCATGTACAGGTTTTGAAGTACTGCTGATAAATGGCTTCATATCCACGACTTGTTTTAGATTCAGTGGACCTGTCAGGATTCTTTCATTTGACAGTAATTAAAGCTTTATTCTTAATTATAACTCACTGCATGGTGCTATTTCTTGTGTATAATTTTAAAAAAGGTTAACTAATAAAGAAACACCAAAGTTGACTGAAACAACAAGTGGATGAAGAGTTTGAGATCTTAGATGAAGTTTATTTTGAGAGAATGAGTTTACTTGTACGACTTGATTTTAGAAAAATGTTGAACTTAACTTTGTCTGAGTATATGTGCATTATGATAACTCAGTTATATCAAATTTGAAACTTGCTATTAAATTAGGGTGAAAATTTTGAACTTTCAGGACGGCATGAAATGAAAAAGTTGGCAAGCATTGATGAAATGTACATGTATATATATTAAGAACAGTTAGAGCACAACAAACAAGTGTGTATGTTAATTTCCATCAATATTTAAGACCATTTTAATTGAAAAATAGTGATTAAGATTCATTATTCTAAACTCTTAACTTTAAATTGCTTTTTTGTGAAGTATGATGATTTTCTTTAAAACAAAAGGCCTTTTTACATGAAAAAATAAACAAGATCCACTATTTAATGGTAGATTAACATCAGGAAATCACTATATAATTATATCATACATAAATTTATGACTTACAGTTGTTGAAATTTTAAATATCAACATAAATGTAATTTATTTGTGAGTTTTTAGTAAGTTGTCAACATCACATATGTGCTTTGCAGTTGTCTCAGTGTAGTTTTAGAATTTGCCATAATGCAGAATTTTGTTGCTGATTTGTGATACTTAAGTTTAAAAGGAATTTAGATAATATTTATTCACCAGTAATCAATATTACTAAGAATGAAGCATTTGGGTTTTTCACAAAGATATAAATATGATATATTGATGTTCATTGTATGTTTTTCTGAGTAATTAATACATTATATCTAATTACAAATCAAATTATATGATTCAGTTGGCAAATAATAAATGCATTTGAAATCATGTTGATTTTGTCTTTATTTCAGAAGAATGATCCAGACAAGGCCACACTGTACTATAGTTGCTATAGTTGTGTCATTCTGATATGGGGACTAACTTTCTGATGTTGCTGATAAGCCACTGCAATTTCATGATGTGTGTGATATAACAGTTGTGAGAATGAAACAGACATGTTATACACTAAGGCATAAACAATGATTGCTTCTGGTTACCCTACCTATCCCAAATTTTAGGTCTGAGGAACAATTTATCCCACAAACTCCCCGCAGCGGTTACCTTCCTTGATCAGTACATTAACCACTGCCACCACTAGTGAAATTCGCCCGTCACAGAGCCGAATATTTTTTTTTCACTTTTGATTTTAAATTCTTAAAAATTTTATCTCTGTACTAAACTTTTATTGAAATATTATGCTTAACGTCCAAAGAAGTAAAAAAATAAATGTTGAAAAGAAAAATTCTTTAAAATAGACAAACGTAATGATGTCACGATGTAAACAATGGCTATATTTTCAAACACAGTGACGTCATGATGTAAACAATGGCTATATTTTCAAACATAGTGATGTCACAATGTAAACAATGGCTATATATATTTTCAAACGTAATGATGTCATGATGTAAACAATGGCTATATTTTCAAACATAGTGACGTCACGATGTAAACAATGGCTATATTTTCAAACATAGTGATGTCACAATGTAAACAATGGCTATATTTTCAAACATAGTGACGTCACGATGTAAACAATGGCTATATTTTCAAACATAATGATGTCACAATGTAAACAATGGCTATATTTTCAAATGTAGTGACGTCACGATGTAAACAATGGCTATATTTTCAAACATAGTGATGTCACAATGTAAACAATGGCTATATTTTCAAATGTAGTGATGTCACAATGTAAACAATGGCTATATTTTCAAATGTAGTGACGTCACGATGTAAACAATGGCTATATTTTCAAATGTAGTGACGTCACGATGTAAACAATGGCTATATTTTCAAACATAGTGATGTCACAATGTAAACAATGGCTATATTTTCAAACATAGTGATGTCACAATGTAAACAATGGCTATATATATTTTCAAATGTAGTGACGTCACGATGTAAACAATGGCTATATTTTCAAACATAGTGATGTCACGATGTAAACAATGGCTATATTTTCAAACGTAGTGACGTCACGATGTAAACAATGGCTATATATATTTTCAAATGTAGTGACGTCACGATGTAAACAATGGCTATAGTTAGACAGTAACTTTTCAATGCGCACAAGAATTCGATCTATCAATTGTTGAAATGGAGTGTTTTCAACAAATTTTATGTGGTAAAGATGTACATTGTGAATTTACTTGTTGGTTATCGAAAATGTCTTGTTTATCAGTTGTTGGTCACATGATACAACTATCATCACTTGATGACAGTGGTGGCAGTGGTTATATTAGCAAAGCGTGACGTAACTGGTGTGAGAAGTTCGCTTATCCCACTGGTACATCCATTGTCTCTCTTTTTTAGCTCACTAGAGCACAAAGTGCTCATGGTGAGCTATTGTGATTGCATGATTTCCGTAGTCAGTGCGTGTGCGCTTCAAAAACTGCTTTATCAACATCTCCTTCTTAAGATGGCCAGTTTCAATGAAACTTTACGGGGATGTTTCTTGCATGAATAAGGCTCTACCGAAGATTTTCAAAAACAATAATTTCATTAAAAAGAAAGGAAATAGGAAAAAATCTTCTTGTCCAAAACCACAGGGCCTAGAGCTTAGATATATGGTATGAATTAAGCATTGTCCAGTGGACCACTACCAAATTTGTTCAAATCATGCCTCCACTCCGGGGGTAACTGGATTTTATATAGACTTATATAGGGAAATTTTAAAAATCTTTTTGTCAAAAACTACAATGTCTAGGCTTATATAGGAAAAAAAAAAAAATATTGTCCAAAATCACAAGGCCTAGAGTTTAGATATTTTGTATGTAGCATTGTCCAGCAGACCTCTACCAAGTTTGTACAAATTACAGCCCCAGAGTTAAAATTGGCCCGTCCCCGAGTCAATTAATTGATTTTACATATTGGCACATGATAATTTTCTCTCAGGTTCTTTTTTCTGGTGAGCGATATGTAGGGCCATCATGATCCTCTTGTTTACCTTTCCACAGGTTTTCAAGAATGATAAAAAATTCACTACCTACCCTATTTTTAATGAGCATGCAACCAGACTCAAAATATTTTTACACCTGATAATTGGTTGTAAATAAGTGTAACGCAGGAATCAAAGGACACTTGACGCTATTGGTTGTGTTTCAAATGTTACAACTAGTTTACTTGAACCAACAATTATATTATCACTTTTAAATCTCATACCCGTAGGTAATCAAGTTGATGTACAACAGTTTGAATTCTCAGTGTGTACCTAGGAAGATAATTTGTGACTGTTTCATGTAACTATGACAGTCTGTGAAATCAGAGACATAGATAACAGAGATAAACAACTTCAGTTATTACCTATGTAATATCACGCATGACTTACTTTTCCAAAAAATTGCTGATTTTGTAGCAAGTAAAACTTCTTACTAATAACACATGCATAAATTTTACAATTTCTAAAAGTTTATTCTTTTAACTATAGCTGCCGAGTTTTTCAAATATCAATTTTGATTGATAGTTTTATTACGCCCATGTTTATATTACCTACTTATTGCAATATTTCTAAAAAATATCTACTGGTGCCAATTTTTTTCAGGCTCATAACATTCTAGAGGGTATAACTAAAAATTAACTTAGAAAATGTAATAAATATTATTTCCAGCAGAAGTTAAATGTTTAAACTTTCAGAAAATGTATAGTTTATAAATGTTTGTTATTTAGTTTTTGAGTTTTACCCGCTGCAGAATCTATACGAAATGATGCCATTCATGATATTTTAAGTTGCCAATCTCTGTTATATATGTCTCTGTGAAATTAAGGTTTGAAATGTGGTTGCCTGAAACAGAAATTTTTGCTGCTTTTGCTTTGATTCAATAATGAAAATTTGGTGGTCCGAACCAAAATTTTTGTTGTCTGAATGAAAAATTGGTTGTCCCGGACACCAGGACAACTGCTAATTTTGCAGATTGCAATGAGTGGAATTTTATGTTTGTAATTGCTTTAAAGATCATAGTATGATTAAATAATTTTTCATCAAACTTAAAAAACTACTTTGTTGTTTTGTATTACATGATTATTTAATTTAGAAATTTCATGTGTATTGGTAAGGGGGGGGGGGGGGGGGAAGGTACACCAAATAAGAAAACAAGAATTTACAAGAATGTTTGGAAATCAGTGGTGTAGCTTGCCCTATAATAGTACTATATATAGTGTAATGTCGCATT
Organism: Lutraria lutraria; assembly: GCA_964023205.1. Lineage (NCBI taxonomy): Eukaryota > Metazoa > Mollusca > Bivalvia > Venerida > Mactridae > Lutraria > Lutraria lutraria. The sequence continues at coordinate 39,795,087 of OZ026836.1, forward strand.
CTTAGTGTCAAAGGGGTGGCGGGGGTATTAGTCACATCTGTGCCAAAGCTCTAGTTATTTACTTGGATGGAGAAATCCGGAGCAAACAACAATAATAAAACAAACTACACATATTGCTGTACAAGCACTTAAATAGATACATTTTAACTTGTAATTGGGCATACCGGTATATCTCTGGAATGAGAAAATCGCTTGGCGTAATGGGCATGGTAATAACATATTTCACGCTTCATTGCAATTGCAAGGAATGTATAGAAGTAGTTCGCTTCACAAACTTTTTATACTGTATGCGGAGGGACCAACCAACCGACAGAGTAACTCTAATATATCCCCTCTCATACTTTGTCGGGATATAACAATTATGTTTAAATAGAAAATGAAAAATTATGAAAAGAACAAATTTCACTCTAATGCTTTCATTAAAATATTATTCAAATTCTAAAATTCAATATTGTTTCTGTTTGTATAGCATTTTTAAAGATAACTCTATATGAAGATGCATTTAATGCCATCCTAAGACTAAGAATCTAAGAAAGTGTTTTCAGATTACAGAGAATTTTGCACCAAATTACCATACCACTACGTTCAAATTATCTCTCTCATCAAAAACCACAAAATGTGATTCTGACTTTATTTCCCAGTTTTTCTGCCTGAAATCATTAATTTAACATCCTTATCTAAAAGTCAAACATTTAGTGAGCTGATTATAATCACAAAAACGATATTTTGTAAAGATGTGTCGGAGGACCATGGGAAAGTTAATTTTGGATTCAAGTCATTTCGAGTTGCTTCCCTTAGATATTAATTAAGGTAATGGGAACAAGAATAATCCTACACACTATATCAGGCAATTTTAATATCTCTATAAGTTGGTGTTATTTAATTGTTTAAGAATATTATTTATGTAGAAGTACATCTTTGCTAATAGCAAGTAGGATATGTTTCAACATTATTAATTTTTTATTTTTTTTAGCATATAAAAGCCAATTTGAACTGGACCAAACTTTCTTAAGACAAAACATTGTACATGTATAGTACAATACATCTCTTAATTCTCTATATTGTTACGCTGTTAATTGTATTGAGGATACACCAGCAGATGTAACAATATTGACGCTTTATCAGATGAAAATCAAAATATAGAATTTTGATTTTCAAGCTCCAAACTAAAGAAAATTAAATACATGACATTGTATAAATTGATTCCATTCATTAAAACTATGTACATGTTGATAACACGAAGGAGAAAATAGCAAAAAATCGATGTATATTTTAACAAGACCAGTTGGACAAGTTACAAATGGACTCCACTAGATAAGACCTACATTCTACACAATGTCTTTCGGTCCAATGTTAATTTCTCTGTTTATTTTTCATCAGATTATATAAGCAGTTGTTGAAATTCTTATCCTGAGAAAGTGTAACCTTTACAGATGAACAAAAGGTTTAATTGAAGTAGTCAATGTTCTTCAGAACCACATCACCTTTCACTAAAATTCTAGTGCCTGCTAATTTTTGTCTTTCGAAACAAAAGTTACCACCGAAAAAATTGTATGATTTAAATTAAGCCTGCTAGTCTGAATCTTCTTGAGAATGCTGAGTTGTACTTGTAGTGTTGTGTGTGGTATCCAGTTAGTGATTTATTATACTTAAAACACCTGGTTTATCATGTTTTTAGTGAAATCCTGAAAAAAAACTCAGCAGTAATCTATTGCTAGAAGGGGTAACAATATCTCAACTTTTTGATACATGCCAACATTTTTTAATGATTGTATTAAGTAATTATATTTTTTCATAAAGTGCAGGAATTGTATGTATTTGTTTTGATATTCAACATAAATCTTCAGTCTTAAATTGTAAGTCTATCCTATAGTTCATTACAAAAGATTTTTGGAAAGATTGCAATTTGCCTTAAATTGAGTTGTAATTCATTACAAATAAAGTAGTTATACCCCCGAGTCACTCTGTCGGTCTGTCCACATAAAATGTCTCAAGTTTGTGGAGTGAACTACTTCCACATTCTAAGTGATTGCAATGAAACTTGAAATATGCTATCATCATGAAGTGTAGATGTGCAAGACACAATTTTCATGCCCAGTGATCTACTAATTCCAGAGTTAGGTGCCCTTGAACTTAGCCGTGTAGTGTACTTTCGCATTCTTAGTGTCAAAGCAGGTGCGGGGTACTGTATACGTCTTTAAATTGGCAGGGCTAAAATATGTTCTTTGTTTGTAACTATTGTCACACCTTCCTTATACTTGTACAATGCCTTTTTCTTATTGTAATAAACATCGTTAATAGTATCCCTTTGTTATAAAAATTGCAAACACAGTCGAAGATTAGCACCTTTTATTAACAAATGGTAATGGCTTGCTTGTTTGTTCATATCTCTTAGCATTTTTTGGTTGATAACGACTATCATAGGATAAAGAATATATATATGTATATTATGCCATTTTATGTATAAATACAAAAGTACGACTTATTTGCATATTTAACCACAGATTAATTATTTTTAGCTTAAGTCAAGTTATTTGTTTTGCTATTATTGGCGGTGCTATATATCTGCGATGTGAATTATTGGTGAGGTTTTAAATTGGCTATAACCTAACAATCGCCAAAATAGCGAACAGTAAACCACCCGCCAAAATTTCAACGTATACAGTATTAGCCACTTATGTGACAAAGCTTTAGTTTTAACTGAATACAGTTTCATGTATATCACTTGTTATGTTAGAATAGAATTTAAAATGCAATATAGTGTGATTTTACTTATTTGCCATAACTGAAAATTTACAAGGTTGCTGAATGCGACTAATTTTAGCTTCGTACAATAGTGGACAATGTTCATTCATTTTACCATAAGGAAATGCTCTATTCCGCATGTTTATAATAATATTATGTTGCACGTCGTTTAAAATAAAAATCAACATTCGACAACTGATATAATGGAAACTATCGTTCAACTTGTCAAAGTTGATGAATATCATCAAAGTTGAAAATAAATGAATGTATCAACTGAGAAATTATGCAGCTTTGACAGTTTAATAAAACCACACAATACTATCATTCAACTTTGAAGCTTATTTTCTTGATCCCAACGTAGAAACACCATAATACTGTACAACACCTAGATGTAAACATAACTAAATACTACCTTACAGCACACTGATACTGTTAAATGACTCACAATAAGTTGTTAGATGGACAGATAAGGTCAAATGATGTTCATCATAGTTCAATCATTATAATTAGATGATAAGTTCAGTTCTATGTAATCTTAGTGCCAGACTTTTCAAGTAAGATAAATGGCATATCTTTTTTAAAGAATAATACACGTCTTTCTGTGTTTAAATCAATTTTCTGAGATACAAACATAAATCATTCCATAAACAAAGGCACATGATATTCTGGATTTTTTTTTCGCATCTAACATTTTTTGAAAGATATCTTCAAAAGCAAAAAAATACAAAGAACAAAAAAAATGAAACAAATTTTATTTACAAATACTTTGTGCTTTAATTCCAATGTTATACAATCAAATGTAAAGGAATTTTGAGACAACTTGAAATCAATAAGGAACATTTCAGAGTGTATCGAATTTGATGATCAGAAAAATGAACAAATATTAATTTCACATATATGAATATTTTTTAGTTTTTTTTAAACTAAGGCTATAGTGCAATTTTATTAACTGTCAAAGATGAATAATTACATGGTTGCTGAATGCAATTATTTTAGCTTTGTACCACAATCAATATTCTTTATTTATTTAACTGTAAGGGAATGTCCCATTCCACATGTTGATATAATATTATGTAGCACAGATGATTGTACATTCGACAACTGGTATATCGGGAATTATTGTATAACTTACAAAAGTAATCGAATCTCACAAAAGCTAAAAATGAATGCAAGCATTGTCCGTGAAATTATACAGTTTTGACAGTTTAATAAAATTGCACAATACCAAATGTTTTGAAAAATATTGTAGAAGTCGATTTTAAAAAAGATTGTGCCAAACTATAGATTCAAGTAAAAAAATGTACGAGAAAAAAAACAACGTAGATTAACACTGTATACTTGGTAACATACAACTATTTACATGCATGCAACATATTCATTAGAATTCAATTCAAACAGAATAATTTCTAATAAAAATGGCTTCTCCAATTTTCAAATAGAAGTGGATAAACACTCTTGAGCACACCATTCATTCAAGTTTTCACACAATATTCAGCTCTTATCTGGCAATGGAGTGCATTATCTTTGAAAATAATTCTGATATTTCCATATTAATAAAAGGTCGTAGTCTAAGTAACCCAAATGAGTGAAGCATAGTTATAATGGTTACTAGATTTTGATAATTTTTCAAAATCTGACAATGTGGGCTCACCACTGTAGACATGTGATTAGCTTATAATGTAGGGCCAAGAATATAAACAACAGGGCCAAGATGACCCTATATTGCTAACATGTCAATCATTGTTTACTCATTAAGACATTGTTTTGAACCTGTGACCTAGTTTTTGACCCCAGATAACCCATGTTAGAACTTGTCCTACACATAAATAAGACAAACATTCTAACAAGGTTTGGGGAAGATCCAATCAAAACCATGACTACAGCGTAGACAAGGTTTTCTTGAGATTTGACCTCGTGACCTTGTTTTTTACCCTAGAGATGACCCATGTTTGAATTTGTCCTTCATATCATTAAGACAAACTTTCTGGAATGTTTGGAGAAGATCCAATCAAAATCCCTTATTTGGCCCTGGTGACCTAGTTTTTGACCCCAAATGACCCATTATCGAACTTGTCCGAGATCTTGTTGATATTAACATTCTGACCCAGTTTTGCAAAAATTGAGCTAAAAATGTGGCCCCTAGTGTGTTCACAAGGTAAAAGTTTGACGACGCACAACGCCGGACGAAGACTGATCACAAAAGCTCACCCTGAGCACAAGTGCTCATGTGAGCTAAAAATGTATATAGGATAAATGTTCTGTATGACCAGTAATGCAGGAATAAATCAATGTAACTAAAATCAATTCTTAAGTTGACGGCAAAAAAATATTGCTTTTAACTTTCCTAAGCTAAAATAACTTAACATTAACAATGGAAAATTAATCTGATTTAATAATAAATGATATATTTCCATCAGGATCAACGACTTGTTCAACGGGCACTAGTTTACCCTCGTGCATTACTTGGAATTGTGAACCTTCAGTTATCTCGGCAAGTGCAGTTTGAGCATTGGAATCTTCAAACATGACTACCTGGTTATCTTCATCTATAATGACCCCTTCACCTTCAACAGTAAACACACCTTTTTCATCCTGCTGCACTGCATGCATTTTGGTCACATGTTCTCTCATTGCATCCTCAGTCTGAAATGATTCTTTACAAACATCACAGTTTATATCATTACTCTTTTCAAGTCCACCTTGTTTTGAAGAACATGTGTGACTCATGGCATTTTTCTTTTTCAAGAATATCTTCCCACAAGACCCACAGACATACCTAGCACCTGGTGCAGAGTCTCTCTTAACACGTTTCTTTGGCTGGTAGTCATCATCGCTACCATTTTCAGGTTTACGTCCGAGTTTTGTTACTATAGTAACTGAAGCTCCACAAGAGCATGTGAGGTTTCTTTCTGTCCATCGATCCATATCTGGACCCCAACGCTCAGACTCCATTACATACTCCTGACAAACTTGACATCTTCTTGCATGCAAAGAAAGCATATGACTTTCAAGATGAGTCTTAGAAAAAAATCCCTTTGAACAAACAGTACACACATGTTCCCTGGTCATTAGGTGCATTCTACGAATGTGGGCATTCAGACTGCTTTTACCTTTTAAAATAACGTTACATTTCTGACACTTCATCGGTGTGATTTCACTTAGTGCACGCTTTCTTGATTTCTGCTTGCGTTTCCCATTTTCATCAAAAAGCTCTGGATCATCTTTGTTTTTAAATCGACCATATTTACTTTGTATTCTAACAGAGGATCCACAATTACAGGTCACGTCCCTTCGAGAAGTTGCAGTCATTGAATCATTCCATGGAATTTTTTCACACACATCCAAGCTACAGTTTGGACACTTTCTTATATGAATCGATGTAAAATGGTCATCCCTATGAGTACTAGTGAAGAAGCGTTTATCACAAATATTACAAGCATAATTTCTAACTTTCAAGTGAACTCTTCTAACATGAGCATTAAGACTGCTGACACCAGTTAAAACGACGTCACAATGTGGACATGGTGTTGGTCTTGTTTCTGATGGAGGCCTTTTCTTTGTGCCGTAAGTTCTTTTTTGACGTGGTTCAACTCTACGTGATATTTCAGTGTATGACCCAGTATCTCTTTCGACTTTTATCTCTTGAATGTTCTCCATGATTTCGAAATTATCATCATCCTCATTATCATCACTTCCATCCATATAATCATCATCTTCATCCTCTTCATCTAAATATTCCATATCCGAATCATCCATGTCTTCATTTTTTACATCATCAAATGCAGAACTATTAACAATTACTTTAACATCTTCATTTCTTGATTCTTCTACCACAACATGGACCTGTAATATAACAATGTACGAAATTATGAAATGAAATTTAAAAAACAAAAACAGAATCCAATCTTTTACTACTTACTGGGTCCTTATTATCAAGCTTTACATATAACTCAATGTCCATTACAAAGGAGATTAAGATATTTAAATACGTAACAATCCACAACTTTTTTAAAACTATCATAATTATGCTTGTACTAAAACAAAAAGCTGCAATATAGAACTAAAAAAGTATAAATCTGTCAAGTATTTGGTTGGGTATATTATGTATCAGTATTTTTCTCCTTTTATCAAACATTTTGGTTTTCGTCTTCATTAAAAGATGAATATTATTTACAAACTAGATCTATGTGTTTTCATTTTGACATATTCTCATGAAAATATGAGGAAATTATCGAATCACTTACAAAAGTAATCAAATCTCAACGAAGCTAAAAATAAATGCAAGCATTGACCGTGAAATTATGCAGCATTGACAGTTTAATATAATCGCACAATACCATGGACTATAGATGTTTCACAAACCTGCTTGAAACTGCATGTTTTAGTTTACACAAACTTATCCATCTATATAGATAGACTACAATGTATTACTCAATTGAATGTTTTCAGACCAGAAAAGCACAGTATTTTTTCCCAAGAAATATTTCAAATACAATGAATTCTATAAAACAGAGCAATTACAATTTAAACATAAAACAAACAAGTCATTTATCAAAGACAAACTTTATTTTCAAAACATCTACCATTCACCATAAAATTAAACAACGATAGTTAAGTTAAATATTACATAGTTTTAAACCTTGGTGATAAAAAATGTTATCATGTAAACTTTACTTGAAAACATTTTTTTTCACTACAAGTCTTTCAGTAAATATTTCAGCTTTGATAGTAGAGGAGGACCGAAGGCATTCACCTGGGTTAAACAACCAACATTCCTTAAGCAAGTTAGACCGCTTTCTTAGAATAATGATAGCAGCTATTCATATAAAATAAATCAGAATTCAACACGACATACCGTAAATGATCATAATAATATTGTATGAGATAAAATGATCATAATCATATGAAAATTTAACTAGAACACAGAATATGTTATCAATCTACCCATATTCTCAGATCTCAGTCAGGTATATTAGTGATAAGACACATGTACAACAAAAATAAATGGATACAATTTGCATTAACGTTTAATATATGTTGTTGTTTTCATATCAACAATCAATCTTAAAGTCAGTGAATGCAACAATTTCGTTTGATGTGAATCATAAGGTTCATAAACATTACTGGTTTTCACTCGCATCAACAGATTTAATAATGATGGAGGAACCATCTCCAGCAAACTGTTGTAAACCATGCAGAACATCCTGTACCAGCTGAATTGAGTATGTATCTGGCTCTTCATTTGTTATAGTGGATACAGATGCTGTAGGTCTATTACTTTTCACCAATGGGGACCTTTTCAACACCAAAACATTCTTGGATGTCTCATCCTGGGCGTAATCCGAGGTATCTGAAACATGACCCTCTTCCTTATGGATCATTACATGAGCTTCTAGATCAGAGGAGGAGGTGAAACGCTCCGAGCACAATTTGCATGGATATTCAAATATTTTGTGAACTGATGCAAGATGCTTCCTTAAAGATGGTTTGTACCTAAATGATTCGCCACATAAATCACAAACAATATCCTTGACGCCTAAGTGCAATTTAGAATGACGTAGGCAATGAGATTTTCGTGTAAAGAGTTTCCCGCAATGTTCACAGGCATACTGGGTTTTATCAGTATCTTTGCGTCTCAATCTGTCATCATCGTTTGCACGTTTACGACCAAATGAACATGTTATATTGACATTACTTCCACATTTACATGCAACAACTCTTTTCATTTGCATGTGAGTACCAGTTTCCCATGGTGCAGACTCCATAACATATTCTCCACAAGACTGACATTTCCTGGTATGCACACTCAACATATGGGCATCAACGTCAGAGTTGTTAAAAAAAGCCTTGGAGCAAATTGTACAATTGTAGTTTTTCTCACGGAAATGTACCCGTCTAACATGTGCATCTAAGTTATTCTTTCCAACAATTAATTTGCCACAGATGTTACAAGGAAGTGACAATTTCCTTGATGAAATTTTTTTCTTCAGTCTGGGTGTATATTTTCTTTTCTTCAATACTTTTAAACATGAATCACTATCACCATCTTCAGGGTTTTTATCAGGAAGATATTCTTCCATGTCACTATCTCCATCCTCAAAATGAGCTTCATTCTCAAAGTCGTTGTCAGAATAGTCCATACTTGGTTCAACCACACTTTCACTTCTGAAGTCACCACTTTCAATTTCAATATGAACATCCAATCCAATGGCCTCATCCAACAACACAGTCAACTGAAAAATAAAATTAAATGTTTTAAGTACAAAAAGCAGCACAGTAAATGAAAACCAATCAAAACTTATTGTAAAATTCATATGTAGCAAGTTCTACAATACATGAGGATCTCCTTGGTCAAGAAGTTATGGTCTCCGACTAGTAATCACTAGCACCTTACTCTGTGAAAAAAAATATCACCCAGTACCAAATTTAACATGTGAGGAAGTTGTAAAGCTAATTAATGGAAAGTCTGTAGCTCTACCAAAGTGTATGCCTTGGGTCAGTCACCAAATGAGCCTAGCTGTTGCAGAGATCTTTAACCAAGCCCCGAAAATAATTTTTGATAATGATTAAGTTTCAGTGTTAACTTTTTACTTTCATAATTAATGAACCATCTAAGATTGGATATCTACATCAAAATATTTGACTTACAAAACTGAACTATAGAAGAATCTAAAATGATATCTAAATTGAAGCAACTACTTATTAACTTTAATAAATACATTGTAGATCACGCTGTTACTTTCACAGTAACATGAAATACTACTTATACACCTTACTTTTATTGAATAACAATAATTTTGCCCTCTTCAGGACCTTTGTAGAAAATAGTTATTTATTATTCAACATCATTTTTTAAAATATATTTTTTTATAAGAAATATAATAAACTGAAGCAAAAAGATGTTCATACCAAAAATGATAAGAATTCATAGAAACAATCAATACCATATTCTACAAAGTCTTGAAAAGCACAGTTAGGACAAACTTCAGGAAAATTTTCTTACCTTCGTGAGTTGTGATCTATTTGCAATAAATTTAATACATTGCAGTAAAATCTTCCTTCAAACTGATCATTATGGACAGTGCTCATGTATATAAGCAATTTTTACTAAGATAAATGAGTCCATGTATTGTATAATAACATGCATCACAGTATTTCTTTTAGTGTTTCAAATACCGGTACAATGAAACCAATTGAATATAGCAATTATAATGCTAATGGCTATTTAATATTTGAATACAAACATGTTATACAGTCCAACATGCCTTAGTGACCACATGTACATGTATTAGCAGACTTTATATTTAACAGTACATTTATTTTCCTCTTGTTTGATTTTACTTCATAATCAATTTTTGTCTAATGTGCACTAGCTCCATACGAATGGCCTCAAATTTGTATATCAAACAGACCACAACATATTAGTGACACCTGTCAACAACCAGTTTATTTATTCTTTATGTTAAGTGCAATATACAGACCAACCCCATCACATTGACACCCGAAAATTATGTACACCTCAGTATATAGGACAGTTCCGAACTAATAGATGCATTATCGAACAATTAATTCAATAACATGAATACCCGTCATTCTATTACTATACTAAATTAATTGAACTACTAGCAGTACTAAAGAGCATTTTTATACTATACTTAGACCCTGCTATAACCTTACTATAGTGCCGTCTTATCAATTTGAACCTGTTTATTTTAAGAGTTTGTTCTCCTTGTTAATTCATGTTGGGAAGTGGCTATACTTCAACTACATTTTTTGTATATTACTTCAGTTGTATTTGTTATTCACTTAAGATGTCCAACTCCAAACTCTTATCGGTAGTTGGTAAATCTATTTCAAGCAATAGTTGCATGTACAAATTGCAATTAATAGTCCACTCCAATTTGATCAGCTGTATCTTACTTAGATATCTTACACTTGACTTACGAAATAAGTTAAAACTGTACATACAACATGTATATGTATATATGACATTGATCTTCGGTTTAACTCCTCTATAAAGGACATCCCGCTATTACCCCTTCAAGAAATCATGAATTTTTCTTGAACTATTCTAGCATACATTGAAATAAACAATGCATTATTGAATGTACCAGTTATATTATAAACTGAATGACAAGTTTTGATACAACTAAATTTCTATTTGACAAAATTCATTAATTAACTGAGGTACTCAGGACCCTTATTTATCATAGTGTATTAAAATATGTTTTGAGTGATATCACCAATTGTCTAAATTAAACAAATCCATTTCATGATCAATCTATTACAGTAAAAAGTGTTGAAAACTATTTAAGTTGATGGTGTAGATAAAAGTATAACATTTAGACTTTTTTAAGAGATCATCTACCTGTAATTAAAAGACCCAAATTGTCCCAAGGGTGGTGGGTTAACACAAGTTGGACTGTATATACTGACACTAAGAAAGATCAATCTTTAAAAGGAACATAATGTCTTAACTTAAACAAAACGAACAAGTCACCTTCAATTAACTTTACCTTATTTATTTACTTTATTTACAAAAACATCAACTTTTAAGTAACAAAACCAGAAGTCTGTTGGTATCATGTCCAGCAGATGAACAAAACTCAATACCAAAGTATTGCAATTTACATTCTTTAAGTAAAAATCAGTCTATGCAACAACATGTGTTGTGAATCAAAAGGCAAACAAGAAATATTTGTGAAACACAGTCAGATGCCCCCTTGTCAACTGGATAGTAAGAGTTTTGAACTATTGAACTTAAAATCAATAGGAATAATCGACATGTGATGACCTTCTTCGAGGGGGCATAATAAACATCACTGGTTTTCACTCGCATCAACAGATTTAATAATGATGGTGGAACCATCTCCAGCAAACTGTTGTAAACCATGCAGAACATCCTGTACCAGCTGAATTGAGTATGTATCTGGCTCTTCATTTGTTATAGTGGATACAGATGCTGTAGGTCCATTACTTTTCACCACAACATTATGTGATGTCTGAACGTGATCCATGATATAGGAAGCATGACCCTCTTCCTTATGGATCATTACATGAGCTTCTAGATCAGAGGAGGAGGTGAAACACTCCGAGCATAATGTGCACGGATATTCAAATATTTTGTGAACTGATGCAAGATGCTTTCTTAAAGATGGTTTGTACCTAAATGATGCACCACATAATTCACAAACAATATCCTTGACGGCTAAGTGCAATTTAGAATGACGTACATAATGAGATTTTCGTATGAACTGTTTCCCACAATGTTCACAGATGTACTTGGATTTATCTTTGCGCCTGAATGTTTCATCATCATTTGTACGTTTACGTCCTGTCGAACATGTTATAATGACATTGCTCCCACACTTACAAACAACAACTCTTTCCATTCGCATGTGAGTACCAGTCTTCCATGGAACAGACTCTATTACATATTCTCCACAAGATTGACACATCCTGGTATGCACAGTCATCATATGGGCTTCAATACAGGAGTTATTAAAAAATGCCTTGGAACAAATTGTACAATTGAACTTCCTCTCACGCAAGTGTACACGTCTGACATGTATATCTAAGTTATTCTTTCCAATAATGATATTACCACATATATTACAAGGTACAGGTATATATCTGAATGAAGCCTGTTTCTTCTGTCTACTTTTATATTTTCTTTTCATCACCTTTTTTGAACTTGTTTGACTTCCAACATCTTCAGGGTTTTTGTCAGGAAGATATTCTTCCATGTCACTATCTCCATCCTCAAAATAAGCTTCATGTTCAATGTCATTATCAGAATAGTCAATACTTGATTCAACTACACTTGCACTTCTAAAGTCACCATTTTCAATTTCAATGTGAACATATGTTCTAATGGCCTCATCTAACAACACAGTCAACTGAAATATGAAATTTAAATATTTAAATTATACAAAGCTGCACAGTAAATGAAAATCAATCAATACTAATGCAAATGTTTGCTGATCATGCTACTAAATAGAGAACCTTGAAATGACTTAAAATCAGCAAAACATTCAAATTCAAGGGCAGGTAACTCAAAAACAAGTATGTCAACTCCCATTTGTTTTCCGCATGAAATGGTTCTGTTATCATATGCTATGATTATGCAATTTTAAAAAAATATACAATTTTCATTTTGTGTATATGTCTGAGTGCAAAAAACTGGAAACCGCAGCAAATGTCTTAAGTGGTATTTTACTCACTAAGATACATTATTCTCACATTTTATGATGAATACAAATAAAAAGGTTTTTTCTTCTTTGGACTGTTTGGTTCTTTTCGATACTTAATTGTAGCATGAAGATACATTTTCCAAAGACGTACACTATTAAGTTTCCTTGGTCTTATACACAGGCGAAAACTGTACACAAATGATAATGTTATTTATGGAAAAGCCAGTTCTACAAAACTAGTACACAAGGCATTACAATCTAATGATATGGAAAAGATTAAATTTCGTCTGATATAATTTTTGCCATTACAAATATAATTCAACATCATAGAATGGATATTAACATCTAAGTACTAAGCATATAAAATGAATGAAAAATCCCATAACTGATCTGAAGGAGTAACTTTTTATCATTGATAAGTATGAAACACACAATGTTTTTCAATGTTTACATATATAAGATCATTTATTAACAATCCTTGGGCCTATATTGTTGTCAAAAAGATAAATATTAAATATTGCTCTTTTCATGACCTTCGTAGAACATGGTCTTTTTAACAATCTTTTAGTTCTAAGCCTCTTTCCGGAATAAATCATTTATTTAAGTAATATTATGGAAAGGAAGCAACAAGATTTTTATCCGAATAGAATGGTAAAATTTCATGGAAGCAATCTCTACCATATTCTACTAAGTCTTGAAAAGCACAGTTAGGACAAACTTTAAGATAAGTTTCTTACCTTCTCTTGTATTGTTGTCGTAATCTAAGTTGCAATCAATTTAATACATTGCAGTAAAATCTTCCTATATATTGAACATTAAGGACAATATTCAACATCATATCAACATCTTCACTATGTTTAGTGTAGAAGGAGCTCAATTGGAAAGTATTTATCTGAGAACTGGAGCAATATATCAGTATTTCTTCATAACACTTTATCTAAGGACTGTCCCTTTCTTTACTAATGCTTAATATTATATTATTATCATTTCTCTCAGACATACTCTCTAAATTCTTATCCAAGGTTCTGCAAATAATGAGTTTCTGGATCGTGATCCACCACTAGTATGTCCACACCAACCAATTCGATTCACTTAAACAATTTGTTTTCATACCTCTCCAGGGCATCCCTATGTAGAGCAACAACCTCAGCTTAGTTAGTATCCCTTTTAAGTGTGAGAAATTTTTGTGCTTAAGTATCTGAGCAACAACCAATTGTTTTTCCATACTTTCTTTCCTAGAAGTATCATCATTGTACCAAGTTGCAAATGTTTGCAATCTTCCTCCAGGAAAGTCATGTTTACAGTAACCAATCAACTCTTTTGTTTTTATTTTGGTACCAATCCTAAAGATTCTAAATGAAAAATCCAAACTACAAAAATATTTCTCACAAAGATATGTTTAGACAAAATATTAGAAAAGTTAGTTTTCGGACCATCAATTCACTGTAAACATGACTATTTTTCCTAACCTTATCAGCATATCTGACAACGTTGAAATGTGAAAAAAAATGAACAATATGTAGTCTTATGTGTATTTAATATCATAATGAACCAAACACATAATGAAACACATTCAATGAAGAACATTTTCAAATCATTATATAGACAAATAGTGAACCAGGTAACATAAACTGCCCCTAAAAATGTTGGGAAACGATACATACAGAACATGCATCAACAAATTTACAATTCTCAAACACAATTTAACACGTGACAAGACAAGTCACTCCAATGCATAATCATTAAAGAAAAGAAAAACAAAAATTACATAAAGAATAATAAGCAATTAAGTTATTATATTATAAAAATATTTTTCAAATTTTTAATTCAATTTCATTACAATTCTAAAAAAACATTTGTGTAGTTTAAAGAGTAAGAACAGTACATGTTGAACAATTTAAATACTGAAAACATCATTAATTAATACATGCAATGACTATGTCACAAAATTGACACAAACTCATCATTCTCCTGAAAACCAATAAAAATTTCAATACATAGTAATCAGTGGCATTATCATACTAATTACAAAATGTACAACTGGGAAAAAAATATGCACACACAGTATCAACAATTTTCCCCAAAACACAAACCATGGATGATTTTGTAACAACATTTTACACAGCTTAGATACTGATTTCATGGTTTATGGTAATAATAGGTAATGAAATAACCAGAAATTTGGCACACTTCCTGAACAATTTTGTTTGATAAGATAAACTTGTAACAAACATGCTTCATAGTTAAATACTGCATAATTTGGACATATGCAAAATTTACTTGCATATATTCATTAAATGAACATTTACCAGAACTGGTCCTAAAAATAAATAATATGGTGTGTTTTAACACATTTTCATTAAAATTTCAGCCTAAAATATGTCTACTTGTCGGAAAAGGCAAGACACAATGCAAACGTTCTACACAAAAAATAACAAAATACAAAAATGTATTAACATTGATTCAAACATCGCTTTTTACTCCATTTCATCAACAGGAATCTGTTTGATGATAATTGACATGTTTCCTTCTTGTGCCACAACCTGTCCATCATGTATAACTTGCTGGACAATTTGAGCCGCTTCAGAGTCACAAACAGGCTGTCCATCAGCAGTTGTCAGTGTAACTTGACCACCCTCTCCGTGTGTGACAACCACTTGACCACTCTGACTTACAACAATCTGACTCTTCACATCACCTGAACCATTTGCCATTTCCTCTCTTTCAGCTTCCCCTTCCATTATTTCTTCCATCTGTTGACTTAAATCAGCAGTGTCACTCCCTTTCTCCTTGACTATCATAACTACGTTCTCACCAATCGTAAAGTTTTCTTGTGCATGATATTTAACGTAATGAACTTTGAGAGCAGTTTCATTACTGTAGTTCTTACCACAAATTTCACACACATGGCTGACAATACCATGCTCGCTTTGTAGATGTTTCTTCAGAGAGGATTCATATGTAAACTGGTTGCCACAAACCTCACACTCAATGCCCTTGAAATCAGTATGTGCCCGTGAATGACGTTCACAATTAGATTTTTTCATAAACAGTTTACCACATATTCCACAAGCATATTTAGTTCCCGTGTTTGATTTCGGCTTTGAAGGAGGATCTGGAAAATTGCCATCTTCATCAGGTTCATCATCACGTAAATATTGTCTTCTCCTTCCAAAGCTGCTAAATATACTCACAATAGAACCACACGTACAGATGACATCTCTC
Organism: Lutraria lutraria; assembly: GCA_964023205.1. Taxonomy (NCBI): domain Eukaryota; kingdom Metazoa; phylum Mollusca; class Bivalvia; order Venerida; family Mactridae; genus Lutraria; species Lutraria lutraria. The sequence goes on from OZ026836.1 coordinate 39,811,250, forward strand.
TTCATTCTCATATCCATGCCAGGGCTCCATGGTACAGACTCCACAACATACTCCTGACATGCTTCACATCTTCTCGTATGAACTGACAGCATGTGACTCTCACGGGCAGTTGCTGACCAAAAGCCTTTGTCACAGATAGAGCATTTCTTATTTTTCTGTTTCAAATGGACACGTCTAATGTGTGACTTAAGATTGCTTTTCCCAGTCAAGTTAATTCCACAATGCTCACATGGCATTGGCATTGTCTCAGACAGAGGTTTCACCTGTTTTCTTTTACGCTTAAGAGGTTTTGCTGGAATGCTCACTTTTACTTGGCCAGTAGAAATATTGCCACGGATTGATGACCTTGAGTTACTCGACATCTTCACAATGGTATTATCAACAAAGTCAGGATCTTCATTATCATCAATCATTCCATCATCATCATCATCATCATCATCGGTGTGTCCATCAAGATCCAGATATTCCATGTCTGAGTCATCCATATCTTCACATTTCACTTTAGAAAAACTGACACCTATGATTTCTACACAGACCTTGTCATCATCCCTGTTACACTCTAGGATAACTGAGACCTGAAAGCATTACCAACAATGGTCCATGTCTTGGTCAATTTAAATCATCTATCATGGGCCTACTGTGCTTTTCATGACCTGAGGGTTTGGTAAGGGGAAAATATTGTTCTTAGAAATGAAATTTTGAAGAAATTCATTAAACATGGCAAATTCTACACTAGATTTATTTTTGAAATACCTGGTAAGCAATTCAGGAAAGCACAGCAGGCAATTTATGTGACTACATTATAAAAAATGATTTCTTATTATTTGTATGAATGTGTAAATATCTTACATTAGAAATCAGTCAAATGTTCTAATTACAATGAAATTCCAGGGTGAATTTTGAAAATTACAAGCAAAACCTGACAATAACAATTCAGCAGCAAACCTTAATTAACATCAACAGGGTGGAAAGCGCTTTTAAGGTATTTCATAAATGTGTGTGTAGAAAAAGCCACATTTAAAGTAATTCACTACAAAATTTCATTGTAACAAGAACAAGTTATGATTTTATCATATGCTGCCATACAAAAATAAAGACGAGCATACCTTAATAGATTTTCTGTTGGCAAGCTGACCACCTGATAATGTATCCAATTCTTGTATGACAAGAACAGCTAATGACTCTGATGTCTCAGATGCTTCAATAGAGGACTTTTCCAAATTCACAGCCTGATCATCAGTGATACTGACTTTAACCCTATATAATGTATGATAAAGATGTATATGGGTCAATACACAAAACAAAAATTTATGTGCTATTTTATCAACTAAATACTAAATAAGGGATAGTATCATGTCCATCACTTTTTCAAAAAGGTTGATACACAAATCATAACATTAACAAGCCCAATCATAATTTCCTATATTTGATGGGACAAAGAGACACTGAAGAGTACCTGTGGAACCTTCATAATTAATATTTTCTGACATTTTTTACCTGACCTGAGGACCCTAGGCCAAAGTGTTGTCTTGTTACTGGTGGACAAAATTTTTATGCCAATGGTCACTATCACCTTGACCTCAAAAAGAGTCATTAACATGTGATGACCGACCTCTCTACCAAGTATGAGGTCCAAAGGCAAAATCGTTCTTAATATGGTTGGGCAATGTGTGTGTGTTGATGGTCGCTGTCAATGTTACAAATATGATAAAATCATTGACTTAAATAACTCAGTAACAAAGAGGAAATATGAACTATGAGATACTTCTTAGACCAAATATTTGTCTGCTTAGGTTTAAAATACAGTGTACAACTTGATGGCTTACCTCTTTAATACTGCATTATTTAGTTCTTTAAGCAAGTTGATCACATTATTCTCATCATGACCTGGAATAAAGAAAAACACAAGCTTACATTCAAGGTTTACTCAAGTTTAAACGTTATTTATTGTTGGAATATGAGATAGACATTTTAACATTAGCTATGAACAACTACTAACTGACACTGTTATCATAATTATTGTTCTTTCAAAAACGGAAGATATTATGAGATGAACAGGAAATGACTGTCAACTTCAAGTGCTAATTGTTAATATGACAACAGTTGGGACTCAATGTTTGCATTTCATATATAATATATGCATGCCTTCAGTCAGGATTTGGTCTGAAATTGGAAATCCAGCCAAACTACACCATTTTCAATTGATTTAGGTGATATTCTATTGGAATACAACAAATAAGATCTTAAATGTTTTGTATGATAAGTCTTTTGTGTTATTCAGTTAAAGACGAACATGATTATCATATGCCTCCAAAAGGAGGCAATACCCCATCTGGTTAAAAAACTTAAAACCATGAATTAAACAAGAGGGCCATGATTGCTCACCTGAGCATTGTAACACTAAGGGATAATTAAATCAAGGAGAGTTATTTGACATGGTAAAGAGTTATCTAGCCGACTGTTCAGTAGTTGTTAAAATCAACTGACCACCCAGGACCGGGCCAATATTGACCATGGGGCCATGATTTGAACAAACTTGGTAGAGATCCATAAGGAAATGCAACATCCAAAATATCTAAGCCCAAGGCCTCATGGTTTTGGACAAGAAATTTTTTTTAATTTTCCTATAAAAGTCTATGTAAATCAAGTGACCTCGGGGCGGGCCAATATTGACCCTAGGGAAATAATTTGAACAAACTTGGTAGAGGTCTACTAGACAATGCCACATACAAAATATCAAAGCTCTAGGTCCTCTGGATTTTGAGATTTTCAAAAAAAAAATGCTTTGGCAACCCGAGTTCTGCATGGAATGGAATTCTTTGAACAATTTTGGTAGAGCTTCAAGCAAGGAACACACCTGTGAAGTTTTGTTGAAATTGATCCAGTGGTTTAGGAGGAGATGTTGTTTAAAGAAATTGTTGACGACGGATGACGGACAAAGCTTGATCCTAAAAACTCACCTTGGCACTCTGTGCCAGGTGAGCTAAAAATAGGCATCAAGAGTCATATCAACTAAAACAGTTATCTAGAGTTCATATAAAAGAGCTTACCTGTTTCTACTTCACTACCAGTATCTTCCTCCTCTGTTAAATAAATAATAAAAAAATATATATACACATCAATTCATAGAACAAGAATGCATTATATATATGCAAGTGAAATATTGAAGTAGGACATTATAATAGACGATGTAACATGATTAAAAATTTCTAGTAATAAATGTAGCGTGTGTAATAGCATGTTTGCAATTGGTTGACCTACTTGTACTAAGCTTTCTTACAAATAAACTCCATGCCAACACAATCATTACTTAATCTGAATATATCTGGTTTAATGCTAATTAAATTATTATTCTCCAGGTCTTCATATTATCGTGTCAGAGCACTTCACCAAATAGCCTTATCTTAGTTAGTAATACTAAGAAAGTTAATTATAAAAGAAAATTCTAAATGAGTAAGGAATTCTCGTTCCTTTCTTTGACCCAGTGCCTCGGCTGATTGGGCTGGTTATCAAACTTTATGGAGATCTCATGGCCATAAACATTTCCATCAAGTTCGGTGAGGATCTGAATAAAACTGTTTGAATTAGAGAGCGGACACCATTGTGGACGCTGTCGGCCAACCCACCCTGGGTGTTCCCATAACATGTTCAGTTTTTTCAAACGGGCGTATAAAAATGACATGATTATAAGTTTTTCTGACTTACCAGACTTTTTACTTTTCTTTAAGGAATTCATCCCTTCCATAAACTTTGCTGTAGGCTTTCTTTTTCTAAGTAACAAATAAAAAAAAAAAATATTCACATACACTAGATAAATAAGGAGCACAGGAACAGGCTACAGAGCTCAAAATCAAAGAACAAGAAGCAGTTACTATATGGATTTGACAATCATCTTAGTAAAATTTGATGAGACAATTAAATAAAATATGTTCTGAATTCTGTATCAAAAACATATTTGTCCTACCTTGCTGATCTTGTAGATGGTGTTGAAGTTACACTACTTGTTCCCTTCTGTTTGGAATGATATGCGGTGCGAAGAAGTAAATCAAATTGTGTACCACTACTTGAACCATCACCTAAAAATGTAATGCAACAAAGTCTTAATATATTCTTGCATTATTAAATGCACCCATCCCAAATTTTGTATTTGTTAAGTAGACAAGCATACCTTTTTGTACTAGATATTAATACATCTTAATGATATATTACTGGTATAAGTCAAATACATGTAAAATAAAAGCAGTTAATTTTCAGTTTTGGGCAACCACATTTCAAACCTTAATTTCACAGACTGCTTAAATCTAAATACCTTTTTCTTGTTCCGCAAGATGTGTGGCAACAATTCTACCAACAACACTAGCAACTTCTTCCTCAGATAAATCACCAGTCAAATTTTTAGGAATAGTCACTCTCACCTCAGGAATTTCTGCAATATTATCAGTAACTAATACAGTTCAACAATTTCATACTCACAGATATTTTAGATGGTTTGAACTTCATCATTTTTTAAATTCAAACACATCATATCATCTTCACCAAGCTCTAAACTTTTAAAAATGGTAAGGTTTTACACTGGATTAAACAGTATTTCAATTATATACCACCAGGTCATTAACTTTATCAGTGTTCCATTAATAAAATCAGTTCTAGCATAAGTTTAGAAACTTCTTCTCTGCATGAATCACAAAAAACAGCTATAGAGACATACATCCTTCAACCAAATTGTTACAGCGAACATTTGTAAAGCTAGGAGATAAGAAGACCCTATGCTTGAATACAAAGTAATGAATCCTGCAAGAATTTTGAGCCGAAAGAACATATCATGGAATGGAATTTCATACCAGAGGACAAGCTTTGCTTTGAAGAAGAATCCTTCAGAGTCGATATTGATCTCTTCTTCTGAGAATTTGATGGACGCAATTCTCCTAAAAAGTTAAAAGTGAGTTTAGATGTGTAGAATCATGAAGCTGTCTTTATATAATGGAGAGTATTAATATCTGATTTGTTGGTATGATTTATGATAACTGATCTTTAAAAGTAAGTTGTAACTACCAAATTCATTATTTTTCTAAAAACTTATATTTGGGCATAACAGTTTCGAATGAGTCGGTTGCCCGGCTGCCCGAAAGGATTTTTTACTTCTTTAAAGACATTGAACCAGGAAGGCAAGGCATGTGACTAAGACCCAGCAGTCCTGTATATTCCACAGTGGGAGTCCAATAAAACTGACAGGGTCATTGATAGACTAGCTTCTAATTACATAATCAGTCACATAAATTTATGGCTAATATATAGCTACTGTATAGATATACTTAAATTGATTCAATGTTTAATTAAAAATATAAATTATCTTTCTTTTTTAAAAAAAAGAAGTTTATATTAAATGCAAAATAGTAAGAATAAGACAGATCATTTAATATGATTTAAGAGATTAATTACTCAAATAAATGCTCAACGCTTCAAACACATTTGCAATTATATGCATCTCACACCAACTAGTTAGGTCTGGATGATTTTGATGAATTAAACATCCATTTAGGGAATATAATACAAACGTATCCTAGCACCTTTTATACCTGTTAAATATTTCTAACCAATATATTTTCTCAAGCAGTACCAGTATAAACATAGTTTCTTTGCAAGTTACTTTAAAGATTATAATAGTTATCTTGTAAAAAATAATTTCATGTATAAATAGAATGATTTGATTTAGAATAGAAGAAGCATTCAGTTGCATTTTTCACGTATCAACTGTTCTTACACAATCTGGTAAAGGACAACATTCATTAATTACATAAAATGCTTATAAAAACAACAGGAAGTTATCCATAAACTATTATCACTAAAAATCAATAAAACTTATGACCCTCTTATATGACTAGGTGTCAAGCCTACAGCCACAGCTGACCATGAAAAGACAGGATTAATCCCATTAAGGGCAATAAAACTATTAAGAGATTAGACCTCATGTGGATTTTGGGGGGTCACTTATATAGCAGCTGTTCAATGTCTTTTAACTCATTATTCGGAAAACCTATTTTTTGAGAGTTTTCTTCATAATAAAGTATATTGGCGGGCAACCTGTCACAAAAAACTAATTCAAAGACTGAAATGTTATACTTAACATAAATATTATACTGAAATATGCAAAAATATCACTTACTGTAGTCATTGTTTGTCTGGCAAAAAGTTAGAAAGTTCTTGGTGATATTTTTCTGCTCTGAGATGAACCATTCCCCATTAGGTGATCCAAAGTGTGAGCACGAATTGTCATCTAAATTCACTGTTAAAATGGCTACCTCTTCTCCTTTTTCTCTTAATTGCTCCATCTGCGAAGATATATATCAATAGTATTAATAAACTATATTATTATATATTAATAACTTACAGGTTTTCTTCCAATGATTACAGGTTCCTTCATGCATGATGCTTCTACCGAATGGAATCTTTGCTTATTGCAATATATGCGTGCAATATAATATTACACATAATCTCAGCATGTAGTTGATGTCTGTATTGGGCGTTTTTGTGTAAGAGGAACATCTGGATTAAGGCGTCAAGTAAAAAAAATATTTTTTTGTTAAGGCTGTGTATTGCCAGACCACCTCCTACATGATATGTATAGCGATGTGCGACAGGTTGCAATATGCAATATTTACAGTATGATAGTTTTTGATACCTCTGAAATTTCCACATGGAAGCATTCTTCTCTCGCTTATTATTTAATAAATACATATTTAATTTTAATACATTAATGAAAATAAATAATACATGCATTGATTTTATTTTCAACTGTTTGTATTTCTATCACTATAGCTCTGTAGCAAACAGATTGAATATAGCTATAGAAAATAACAAATCAGTATACTATATATATAACAAAATAAAAATTATTTGGAAAAAATCTTTTTTCCCCTGAATTTTATTTCAAATGTGAAGTGCCTATAATATTATAGATGCGAGCAATCAGGGATGTCAATACTCAATAGAGCAAAATTAAGAATCCTGAAAATTATATGGAGCCGATCATTTTTGCCAAACAAAAGGCCCTCAACTACTTTGTTACCATATTTAACTAAGTTTGTACAAAGAAAATCGTCCAGAGCCAGGTTTTTTCTCGGTATTTTGGGAAAATGACCCATACCCTTGGGATTGGGAATTTTCGCGGTGTTTTAATCAAAATTGGGAAAAAATGCATAACTACAATTTTTGCAATGTTTAACTTATTCTACTTATTTACACATAAAACAGTAGCAGAATGAGGTATTTACTACCAATAGTGATGTTAATGAACTTATAAAATTAAAAAAAAAAATTTTTTTTTTGGGATTGGGAATTTTTGTCTGTGAATTGGGAAAAAAGATACTATTTTCCATTGGGAATATGTCCGAATTTCGGCTATAAAATCGCCCAAATAAAATCCCTGAGAGCAGATTAAATTGACCATATTACATTGCCATTTCTTGACCTATAGTTAATTACCAAATACAGCCCTAGTTTCTGGTTGCCAATTAAGCTACCCTGTGACCCCCTGAGGTACAGTATATCCACTTCCACACTTTTGTTGAATATGTTGACTTGTTGTCTTAAAATACTGCAAGCATTTTATTTATATGTAAGAAGATTGAAGTCTGCGGCAGATACATGTGGAAAAAAATGTTGAATGAAATGAAAAAACTCACCAGATCTCTCATTTGTCTTTTAATTACAACCCTCACAGCCAACTTAAATTCATCTGTGTCCTCCATCTTTGTAAAATCTATTGTCGGAGTACTATAACCAACTGAAAGAGACAGTTTTCTGTTGTACGAGTGAACAGAGAATACTAATGATAATATATGCTGTCAAACAAGTCGAAAATGCCGCGTCCGAATGAGCAGACAGTTGACAAGGCACTTACTTCAGTCAGTGACCTAATTATTTGAACGATCTCGAAGAAACAAATACGTAACGCAATTTACTATAAGTACTACGAAAATACCTACACATTGTACATTATATTAAAATGAAAAGTGCCTACATCAATAATTTATAAAGATCATCCGTGTCGTGAATTTCGTTTGATAAAAGCCCAAAGATTCTGAACCACGCAAATTTTTAACAAAATGGCGGAAAGTAAGCGTTCAACATTTTGAATACAAATAAGATGTTTAAGAAAAAATGATTATTTGAGCACGGTCTGTGTCTTGTTTTCAATTATATTCCATTATAAAATATTTCACACAAAAAAACAATACCTGGTACAAAATAGAACACAGAACCTTCTCCGTTCGGTTTAACTAGGGACCGTTGGATTAGACAACGCTAGGGCGGGCGAATTTCACGACCTTTGGCGCCCTCTACATGCACGCTTGGTTGAAATGAAACTTCGTTTGAAACGCAGTCTCAAATGATACATTTCGAGCAAATTTTGTACTCTTAAATGTTTGGATATTCAAAATGGTTCGGATTTTGTATGAATTATATTTCAAACAAATGCTATCTGCGGAAATCAATTTTGAATGATAAAACTTTCGTTGGTTCGATTACACGAATGGATAATCATTTAATTTAACTGTGAAACAAGCGCTGATCATGTAAACATCTTTTCATTTCAATTTCATTTCGTCATGCTTTAGGCTGGTATGTGATATAAAAAATATATATGTTCTGAATTTTACGTTCATTCAATTTACCAAACTGTTAAGTTGGATATGTTTTGAATTTGTTGGAATGACAACCACGTTTATTTGTTTCAATTGCAAATTACTGTTCTGACATATGCAGATAAAAATGCCAAAACTTGAAAATAAGCTTCTTTTGGATACTTATGTGGAGAAGGTTTGTTTCCTGGTTAATTTTATGACGTTTTTTAATATCCGGTCATGTAATGTCGACATTTTCTTTCATAGTTTTAGAGTAAATTCGGGAGCGAGAAAAATCTGGTCCTCACCAGGGATTGAACCCAGGACCCTTTTAGCACTGTAGGTAGCGATGTCAAGTAAAATGGAGTTCCTTCCCTTGGCGAATCTAATGAATATTAATTTTTCGTATCACCTGACCCAAGAATGGTACCTTTTTATTACGGTAATTTAAAGCTATAAATTAAACAATCGAAACACGGGACCAAAATGCAATTAATAGTTAGATAGATGATGAAACATGTGGGAAACATGATAAATACTGAGAAATACGCTTTCAATCGGCCGGAAAAATATGTACGAAAATTTGAGAAGGCAAGCTTTTGGACATTACGGGTGATTACGCTCGATTATTTGGTGTGTTCTTTAGCAGCAAAGTGTCCTTTAAGTATTAAATGCAATTTTTGAAAGAAAACGCCCAGAATATACTGTAATTTCAACATAAATCCAAGATGGCGGCAAAGTGAAAGTAGTGAACAACTACGTACAAGCAATGTCGTAACTATTCCGTTTAAAAGTGGATGACAGCTTCAGATTCTGATAGCACATAATGAGAACATATTTCAATGTGTTTATTACATTTAAAATATATCCAAACATTTAGTATTTGTGCTGAAATTCACTGTAAATGTTAAGAAAATTCGTCCCAAATATTTTCGTACCATGTAATTGTTAACAAATGTCGTTTAAAAGAATATTGGTAATGCAAAATCTTATGTATATTAAAATTTTGATTATGCAGTTTATCATGATTTTCTTGGAAGTTGGAATTATTAATGTTCTTTCATTGTTTCACTTTCAGTTGAACTTGAATATTAAGGTATGAATCAGCCAGTTGATACTGATAGTGACAGAAAATACTTTTGCAAGCTTGTCTGAAAGTATTGCAAAAAAATTAAGTTTGGTCAGCCGATTTTGTGATCTTTTAAATGAAGTGAATTTTGATTCCGAATATTGGACTTAGGAAAACCATCATGACTTTAGTTTGAACAAAGATTTTTCAATAATTCTTTCACCTTTGTTATCATAAATGATAGCTCTGTCTAAGAATATATAGTTTTTACATATTTGATGTTAAGAAAAAAAACGTATTGCATTGCTACTGTTGGCGGACCACATCGCTGAAGAGTTAACTCAACAGCAAGGCTGTTGAAAGTGGCCATATTCCTACAATCACTTGCTCCTCCCCCTTTTACTTATTAGAGCTCACGAGCTGTTCAGTTTGATACTCCATGCTTTTGCATGAGTTTGTCAAACACCTCTGCCACCATTAAAGTAAATTAGGAGCGAGAAAAATCTGGTCCTCTCCAGGGATTGAACCCCAGCCCTTAGTACTGTAGGCGAACACTCAACCATGTCGCTAAAGAGTTAACTCCACAGTTGAAAGTGGCCATATTCCTACAATCACTACAGTTTTAGCTTACCAGTAGGTGCTCTAAACGTAAATGAGATCATTTAGAATTAGACCACTGCATGTCGTTTATTATCCCTTGTATGCTTATTTCCGCTAGTGCCCGTGTAATAACAATGACTGGCACATATGTGTCGCCTCCACTTCTGTTTCGGCCTAGCATTTGTTTACATAGTCCAACTAATTAGACTGTTTAAACAAATTGTGACAACGAGATACTTTTTTACTTGGCCCCGTCCCGCACAGTCTAACAAAGATCTGCATATTTGTGTGCGGAAAATCCCCAATTAAAACTCATTGGGCCTGATATTAAAATACCAGGGGTTTTTTTTTACTAGGAAAGTGACATAGATAGTCGGCGTCTTCCCCTCGGAAAGTAAGCTATATTTTTCCCCTAAAAAAAATTCCTTCGGAGCCATGAAAAAAAAAATCGAATATTTTTATGGTAAAGTATATATATACACATTATCATGTCTGTTCCTCGCACATTGAATAATACTTCGACATACGGCATCTAGGTAGTCTTTTTGACAAGTACATACGGTGGTGATACTTAATATAGCTTTATTTGATGAGACAATGAAATAAATATTTTAGTGTATTACAAATACCAAGATTTTCCCCCAAATGTGCTTGTTTCATGTGTTTTTCCCCTACTCACCAGCGTCCAGCGTCTTCCCCCATTCCTAAAAAAAACCGCTGACTACAATATCTGTGACCAAAGAGAACCATTCCATGGGTATAAAATCGTCATGTTTCTATACTCATATGAGTATAAATTATTCCAACATATGATAACTATTCGGAAAGATGCATTTATGTTTTGTTTCTCCCTTCTATTTTCCAACTGAAAACGAAACCGGTCTAATGGCGGTTAAATGCCTGTGTCATGGTAAAAATCGCCCATTCTCTGAAATTCGCTATGTAAGTAATTTTTGACTGGGGGGGCTTTGGGGTAGGTACGAAAAGGGGTGTCTCCCTTTGGTCAGGGTCAGGGGGTTTGGTGGATCTCCCCCAAGATTTTTTTTCTAAAAAGTGGCAAAAATGGCTTATTTAGATGCACTTTTGGCATAAAATGTATCTAAAAACTTCCAACAAAATAAATAATAATTATAAAACTAAAAAAAATACTGTATAGTGTTTTAATTGTTTATCATATATAAATAGTCCTTTTAAAATAAAAAAATGATCAATCTATAAACAGGAATAGCAAATAATATCATGTTTTCATAATCTCATTTATCATCATTAATTATCATTAAACTCATATTCATTTAAGTTCTAATCACTTAACATCATGATTCACCATCATAAAGTTGAGAAAATTAATAAACAGGATGTTTCAGCATGGCAAGTTGACACTGTTGATTTGTTTCTGTTTTGAAAAACTGATTTTATTTATCGCAAATAGACCCTTTTTTGAGTTGTCGGGGGGGGGGGGGGGGGGGGCTTTGGCCTCATAACCCCCCGGTAAATCCGGGTCTGGATACAGTTTAAATAAGCTGGCGTGTCAACGCAACGTTGGCAAGTTAAACTTAAATCGACTTTCGTTAATCCTAAGTACAGATTATTGTTATTTCTATCAAATTAAGTAAGTTATACCTGTTATTGAAGAATTTTGACGTAATTATACCCCCAGATATGAAATATATGGGGGCTATATTGGATTCACGCTTGACTGTCGGTCGGCCGGTCGGTCGGTCCGTGCGTCTGTAGACACAATTTGTCCGGAGAATTTCTCAGCAATTACTCACAGGATCTCAATGAAACTTCACAGAAGTGATCAGTAGTAAGCCTAGTTGTGCATGCTTAAAGCAATTTTCGTTCGGATTAATTATCACTGAGTTATACCCCTTCGTTGTTTTTATACAGTATATACAATAGGCAAATTTTGTCCGGACAATTTCTCAGCAACTACTCAAAGGATCTCAATGAAACTTCACAGAAGTGATCAGTAGTAAGCCCAGTTGTGCATGATTAAAGCATTATTCATTCGGATTAATTTTCACTGAGTTATGGCCCTTTGTTGTTTTTATACAGTATATACAATAGGCAAATTTTGTCCGGACAATTTCTCAGCAACTGCTCACAGGATTTCAACGAAACTTCACAGAAGTAATAAGTAGTTAGCCTAGTTGTGCATGCTTAAATCATTTTTCATTTGGATTGATTTTCACTGAGTTATACCCCTTTGTTTTTTTCTACAGTATATACAATAGGCAAATTTTGTCCTGACTATTTCTCATTGACTACTGCCAGGGATTCAATAAAACTTCTCAGAAGTGATAAGTAGTTAGCCTAGTTGTGCATGCATTAAGCTTGTCTTGGTTGCAGGTTAAATTTCCACACAGTTATGGCCCTTTGTTGTTTTTTATACAGTGTATATATAATATCTCAGTAACTACTCATAGGAATTCAATGAAACTTCACAGAAGTTATAAAAAGTAAGCCAAGTTGTGCATGCAATAACCAGGTTTTGTTTGGATTAATTTTCACTGAGTTATGGCCCTTTGTTTTATACAATTAGGTAAATTTTGTCCGTACCATTTCTCAGCAACTACATGCAGGAATTCAGTGAAACTTCTTAGAAGTGATAAGTAGTTTGCCAAGTTGTGCATGTCCACAATAGGTTTTGTCCAAGTAAATTTTAATGAGTTATGGCCCTTTGTTATTTTTTATATAATGTATATTTAGAAACTGGTCAGGATATTTCTAAGCAACAATTTGCAGGTATTAAAAAAATGAATATGCATTATATTTCCCTCTGTAAAATGTAACAATAACTGTGTCAAGGCCACATCTGGGGGTATTCATCACCTTTAGTGATAGTTCTAGTTTGAATTTCCGCACTTGAAGTTTCAGAATGATGTTTGTAAGGCTGAGAGGATGGCCCTTCCGAATCCGTTCACGAAAATCGGAAAGCCAAATTAGTCAGACTGTTTACATTGCATGCATTTTCATCGATGATTTTTGTCATTTCTACAGTCAAATCAATATTCTTTCAGTCTTACAGTCATTTGAATTCAATTCAAATTAATATTGCTATATAATTGAATTGCATTTTGATGCATTTTATCTCTTAAAATAAAGTTATGGTATTTGTAGCTGAGGGTCGCAGGCAGGGTGACGGTCTGGCGCTGTGGTGCACGCTTTAGGGAACTCGCTTGTTGGCAGACACCAGTGAGCCCCTACTCTGCAACCCTCGAGTGGTGGGTTAGCGCATGGTGTAGTACCAGTATCCTCATTGAAGTAGATCAATAAACATAAAGTTCAATGTGAAAATTAGATTTCCTTTACTTTCTTAGATGGTAGATATTACAACAATTGCATAGCAAGCACCTGATATACTTCAACTAAGTTATAACTATTTCAATGTTAACTAACCAACATAAAAAGTAAGACTAATTTTATAAATTACAAGGTAAACTTAAATAGACAAAAAGGTTTTTATGGCAACAGAATCAACGGGAGTGCTTTTGTCCGGATAAGTAGATAAATCAAAAGTATTTTATCTAATCCTAAATGGTTTATTTTCAAATTAATATAATTTTTTTTAAAAATCTCTCACTGAGCTGAATACAGTTTAAAATTCAAGGGAACCCGCCCACCAGCCATTACCTCCCTTTTATACCTAGATTGGGTTCCACCTATCATTTAATATCTTATATCATTATGACTTTGTCATATCATTACATTATCATTGTGTTTTAATGCTATGTCATTTTAACATTTGTCAAAAAAGGTGGTCTACACTATTTTCTAAACAATTACCAATAACACCTTGCTGCTTTATGTTTATTTTATTTTCCAAAACTTGATGCAGCTATAATTTTCATTTGATATAAAAACTTGTGGGGAGCAGATCAATGTGTTTATTATGTTCTGAATTTGACAGTTCTGGTGTATAGACTAAGTTTAGTACTGAGAAGTGCAATTTCTATCAAAATATGGAGAAGTCAGGACCAAGTAACTCATCCATTTTTAGTAAGTTTTCAGTTTTGTGATGGTGATTTATTTTGAGGTTGCATTGTATTATATTTGATGAGACGGCAGTATTGTATAGTTTGAGTAATTCACTTCTTTTAGGTCTTAAAGGATGAGAAATCCAGGGATGACAAGTTTTTATCAGATGATGATGTTGAATCTTTGTGCACCATAGATGATGCTGTTACTGTGAGAAATGGTGTTGTTGGATATCCCAGTTATCCTCTATGTAAACAGATATCTGCTATGTTGCAAATTTGGATAGACACTGGGTAAGTACTTTTCCATTACCGGTATTCGTTGATCAGTTAGTCATAGGTGCCACCCATCCTTTCATGTATAGCCAGGTTACCATTTAGTTGTTTTATACACCAAATTTAATTCAATGATGTTACGTTAACATATATTATGGCTTCATCACTGTGTTTCATAATGCTTGTTTTAAGACTTAGTCCATGTGGGTAAGTAATCCAAGGTTTCTTATTAGGAGCCCTGTTGGTCTAGAATTGTTCTCTTTGACCGAGTTCTGGATTGGTGTAATATATAATAATTATTACACCAATCCATATGTATAATACTGTATAATGTATGTATATCTTCTTTGATAATTTTCTATTTGATTCTATTAATATACAACACGTAACTCCCACCTCAGACTGAAATTTGTAAGATGAAGTTAGTGGTTCTATATGTTCTGTTCTGTTCTGGTTGTGTACAGAATGTATAAGGAATAGGTAAACACTGGAAGTTAAAAATGGAGGATCCGCTAGGTTTTCTAAAATTAGATCGTGAGGGTGTAATTAATTATCCCAATACTAAGAAATGGAACTGTTACCTGGCTATGACAAAAGTCTTGGGAGTAATACAATGTAGAAATATAATTTGTTTTAGTAATAATATGACTGTAACTCATCTTTCAGCCATTGTCCAATCCTAGATCTACCAACGTACAAATTACTAGATGAGGATGAAGAATATGTGAAATCAAGGTAAGCTGTAGGAAAATATCAAGTAGAAACTACTTAGATCACCTTGTTGTCGTTTCATTTTCTTTTATTTGGGAGACGAATCATTTTGAGGCTGGTTTAATGGTTCATAGATTTTTCAATGTATAAACATGTAAAAAATCCTGATTGTATTTGGCATACATGGAAAAGTAAAAAGTTTTTGGTGCCAACTCACATGTAAATATGCTTCAAGATACTTAAATGTTAATATAAGCATTCTCATACACAGTTAAAGAACTAGTTTTTGTCTTATACTCTTTACTATTACATAAATATAATTTTTAAAAGTCTTTAAGAGGAACTGTAATTATAAAAGTTCCTTACATAATTTGTATATGGTGTAGTCATGGTTTAGTAAAAGGAATACAGATATTTATTGATATAAAAATAAGAACAAAAAAGTAATGTTATCCTTATTTTTTATGTTTATTGAGTGCATTCTGATATTATGTAATTTGTGTGGAATTTGTTGTCAGAGTGATACCGGTATGTATATTCATGGTAACATTTGTATTTTGTGCTATTTGAAAATCTGTTATCTAGGGATGGCATTATTTCTGAAATCACAAAGATGCTAGAAGAGTTGAAAAGCTTATATTCAATGTGGGGAGAGGATGAGATCAAATGGAAAATTAGAGATATTTTATCAGTAAGTGAAATTACAGTAAAACCTCTCCAGAGAGGCCCTCTCTTGAGCAGCTACTTCACTTCAAGAACAGCATGATTTTTCCTACTGCACTTTTGAACTATCATTTTAACCTCTCTTGAATGACAACTTCTCAACAACAACATAATTTTGCTTCTCCCAAAGCTTGTTGCTTTACAGTGGTTGCACTGACTGTATTTTCATGTTTTCTTTTAATACCTTTTTATGGTCCATATTGAAAGATTAGGCATGTCACAGATACAATATTGCTTTATTGTATTACTTTAATACAAAGTACATTCTCAATTACAAATTTCCCATTTAGTTACGTTGAATTGATTGTTAAGTTGCAGTTTTGTTAAGGGAGATTATAAAAATAAGAAACTCATTCAAATTAAGCACTGTTTACAAGACCTTCATATGACCGCATGACTATGGCTATGAGATCTGGTTACCTCATTCCACAAGTTCTTCTCAGTATATTTAGAATGTGCAAAGGAGGACAGTTCAAAGTAGGGATGTCAACCGGAGTCCGGATATCCGAACGTTCGGATCCCGTTCCGAAGTTCGGATCCGATTTTTGGATCTGGATGTTCGCATCAAAATACTACCGTCGTCTAAAATGCGTATAAATGTTGCTGAAATCGACTGTCATAAAGCATATTCAAAGTGTCGAACATACGGGGTACAATTAAGTCGACGTCGTCATGGTGATGACACTTTACCATAGTATAAACTAGCTATTGACATCGCATATCAATAATTTACTTAAAGTATGGTATATTGCGATTTTATTTAAATGTTAAAACTGAATAATAGTAATGACGATTAATTTTTCACACGTCTTATTATAATGAAAGTGTGTCATTTGATGATCGAATGTTGATAATTGGTGCACGTGCAGTTCTAACTAAAGACGTATTATCAAGTTTCAAAGTTTATTTAGTGATACCGCTTAATCCCAGACCGATTTGAGAAGCATAAAACGACTTTAAAAAATCGGTCCATAAAAGTTTCATAAAATTCGGCCCGTCGCTAAACCTGTACGTGCATAATGTCACAAACCTTGCTGTATGTTGTTCGCGCCATTTTCAATACCCTAATTATTAAAACACGTCGAGGTAATCATGCAATCGCGCAGAGCGATCATTTGTTAATCCCATCAAATCGATGTTGATAGCAATTAGTCCCAACACGTGGTACACAAGAGTAAAACAATACACTGATCTTTTGCGTTAAGTGATGTGTTTGCACAAAGTTAGCGATTTCAATTGTTTAAAACAAATATATGCTGCATATAATTATGCGTTAAGTTTGAGTTAAAGAATTCAAACGTCGTTCCGAATGCAGATTCGGTACAGCCAGTTTCTCCCATTTTAGTTGCATTTCGGTTTAATCAAAGGCGGTGAATTGTTTTAGAAGTTGGTATCAAAGAAAAAATTGTTACAGCAAAAGGACGCCGACATTCTTTGGTCAATTCGCCATTACGATTTAGTAAATAACCCGTGTAACTTAAGATAGCGTCATCATCAAACTGGCAGTTATAGAGACATGATGACGCAATAACTTTAAATTCCGGAATGTTCCATCTGGACTAAAATAGAAACATGGCAGTGAATCTTTGAAATGGCTCACGTGCACCGGTTTGAGTAAAATACGTGCGGAGTTTGATTGTATTGTGCGTATTTGTTTTTCGTTATTATTCGTTTTTTAGTCAATATTGAATATAATATCAATTCAGAATAAATGAAACAAGCGATGAATAGATGATCGCAAAAACTGGTTACGAAAAAACAGTTTATACTAAATAACAGTGTAAAGATTGATCCGAACATCCGGATGTATCCGGATGTCTGATCCGGATATCCGGATACTTGATTCGGTCAATTTTGACATCCCTAGTTCAAAGGTTTATTAATACTGTCAACTCACATCAAATGTTGAAGAAATGTTTCAGTCTGTACTTCTCAGATGTCTTGACCACAGAAGCCTTGACATTCCTGCACAAAATAACACATAATTTAAATGCCATTTCTCCAGATAGTTTACTATACTGGCCTTTTCACCAATCAATTCATAGCAAACAAACGATATAATTATACAATGTACAATCTTCAGTTGTAAAAGTAGTGACAGAATGAAATAAACTTAATTGATTTGTTTGACTTATAGAAACTAGGCAAGAGAGGATTACTTGATTTACTTGGTATTAGAAAAACTGTTGGTACAAAAGATTTATGGCCACCCGCTAGAAGTCAACTTTATACCAGCTTTTGTAAGCTACACTCGTAAGTACTCTGTAGTAGTAAGAGAAGTGCCGTACAAGTACTCT